>OY740787.1:50103140-51303140 GCA_963514005.1 Raja brachyura
GGGAGCTTTCAGGCAAACCCTGCATGGTCAGGCGACGTTGATCTTCATAGCACAGTGCCACAATCAACTCAGCAGAAGGGAAGAATGTCCCTAAACCCAGCATCTTCGGCTGCACAAACCAGAGATGGGCCATGCAGAGAGTAGAAGGCTATCTTCACTGGCTGGGTGGTAATCTGATGATAGTCATTGATTCGCATTGCACAAAGCCTCCTGTTACGTGGTGTCCATGCTAGCTTAATGTTCCACTCACCATCACTGTGTCTCTTAACCAAAACAATGAGCCCTTGCCCCAATAGCATTGGTTCCATCTATGCACAGCACAACACATTGGCTTGGGCACACTGGACCCCATGCAATTAAAACGCATCAGGAAGCAGTGCCCTGACTGGTTGTGTTAATGGTGTTTCTTCATCTCTTTTCCCAGGGTTATCCAGGATTGTTTGGAGAAAAGGTGAGGCATCTTCTAAATCTCCGCCATCTTTCAGATATTGATAGTAATAAATGTGGTCAGCTGGATATAACCCAGGGACTCCATCAATTCTTGGAGGCTACGGGGAATTGGTCAGAAACTCCAGCTTGCGTGTACACAGGTCTAAACATGGGCCTATTGGTGCAGCCTCCAAATGATGGCTGATCAGAGCCGCATATCTGAGGCTTGGAAGGGTGTTGGAGTGAAAAGCCGCTCTGAAATCCCCATTGGGAAAATGGGTTTAAAAAAAATGCTGAATCTGTGACACTCACTGGCAATGCGAACTGTGCCAAGTCGATGTCCTGCCGCCTCGATATGTTAGTACCCAACTGTGAAGCTCCCTGCAAAAGTAGGTTGGGCTCCGATTACTGCCTATTGCCCTCCATTACAGCCCGAGATAGTGGTAAAGGGGAAAGCGATCGTGAGCAAAGCAAGCAGTGTCTTCCAGTGGTTTGGTAGAGCCAGCAGGCGGTACATCCTGCTCCTAGTGACTTGCACTCGCACATTTTGAGCCCCCTTAATGATTGTAGAACAGAATTCAGATGTGTCGCTCACACTGTAGTTGTCCCGTTAACCACGCAATGGATGCATGCAAAACTAATGGAAGCGTTATTCTAAATCTTGCTGTCTGCTTTACAAACGTGGTTATTAACACTCTGTTTTTAATTTTCAGGGTGAAATGGGATCTGATGGAAAGAAGGTAAAATCCTTTTATTTTTAAACATTTCAAACTTGGTCTAATATTTTCTTGTTTGTTGTTGTGACACTGTCTACGTGTTCCTAATATGTTCCACATTCTTATTATTCCTCCAGGGGAATGCTGGATTACCAGGTCGGGATGGCATTGATGGGCAGAAGGTAAGCTCGTTCATCCAATCTGGGGTGAAGTGAATTGAAGAACTACTCTTTCCAGTTTGGGATGGTGTCCTGTTATGGCCTGGTTGTGATGGGGCAGATACCTTCCTGGGGAGCTGAGTGCTGGTGGGACAGTTGAGGACAAGGCAGCCATGCTGTGCAGGAAAGCAGACCATAAACATACAATGTGGTGAAGGATGGTGGAACTCCTGCCCACACCGAGAGTAGCTCAAGTAAAAAATTACATCTGCACAATGGATCATTGCCAGGCTGAGTATAAAGGGTATAGAGCCAAAGTGGGTGGATAGAGTTGTGCACATGTAACCAATGTGAGATCTTGTTAAATGCCTTGCAAAAATCCACATAGACAACGTCAAACACACTGCCTTTGCCAAATCCTCAAATTTGTGATACATGATTTCCCGCACACAAAGCCATGCCGACTATTCCTATCAGTCCTTGTCTTTCCACCTGCAAATATATTCTGTTGCTCAGAGTCCCTTCCTGTAATTTTCCCACAACTGATGCAAGGCTTACTAACATATAGTTTCCTGTCTTATTCCTGCTGCCTGTCTGAAATAAGCAGACAACATAATTATTCCCCCAGCCAGCCAGGACTGCACCTGTGGCTAATGAAGATTCAAACTTCACTACCAAGTCCCAGCAACCTCCTCTCTTGCTTTCTATTAGGTCCTGGGATATACTTGATCAGGCCCCAGGGATTTATCCACCTTTGTGCATTTAAAGACCTCCACACCCACTGCAATATAATGTCAATATGCTTCAGGATATCTCTGTTCCCTCACCTGAACGCTCTAGATTGCATTATCCTTCTTCACGGCAAATACAGACGAGAAATATTAATTAAAAACGTCACCCATTTCATAAGGATCTACAGTACACATAGATCACCACACTGGGGACCTACTCTCTTCTCTAGCTATGCGCTTCCTCCTAATATATGGATAATCTCTTAGGATCCCCCTTTTATTGTATCTGCCAGGAATATCTCATGATCCATGTTTACCCTCCTAATTTCCTTCCCAGCTGCTGCTACCGGATATATGTCATTTTCATGAGCATTCCTTATCAACTAAGGTTTCCTCATCTTGCTGGCTTTGCCCTTCACACTAACAAGAACATGCTCTTCCTGAACCTTTCCCATCTCAATTGTGAAGTCTGTATATTTGCTCTGCCTGCTGTACATAATCATGTCATGTTACATGTGGCATGTGGTAGATCCCAGTTATTCTACCATTTGCAATTAACAGCACAGTATTACTGATTGTATGTGTCATACATTGGATACATTTGATTAGCAACATAAAGTGCTGGTTAGATCACCGTCAGTAAGTGGAATAAAGGTTGTTTTTATTGTGTTAATTTCAGGGAAAGCTGGGACGTGTTGGACCTCCAGGATGCAAAGGAGATTCCGGTGAACCGGTGATGTTAACTTATTCTTCCCTTTAATTATTCTCTGGGTAATGGTGAACCCAGATAACCACATTTTTGTTGTTACACTCAGTCATTCAGATCATTTAATTTGAGAAGATCATTTTTGAGCGTTGAAAGCTGATTGCTAAATTGCACCTATTGAAATTACACAAATTCTCTAGGACATTATTAAAGTATTTTTCAAGCTACTAATAATAATAATAATATTTTTTGCTGTTAATGACTGGATACAGTATATAATCTACCAGTTTAATTATTGGTAGCATTAAGGTGAAAAATCAATGAAGTTGTAGAATTGTTAAAGTGCACGATATGAGTAACTTTAGAAAATGGATGATTCTGAAAAGTCGGCGTAGAGTTCTCAGAAAGGGACCCTTATGTAACCCGGAAACTGCTTGTACTATGCCACCACCTGCCTCCACCACCAAGTCCACTCTCTAGATTAAAGGATCCAATTTGTTGATAACCTTCGTATTCAGTTGAACTTTGGACTGGTTAACCTCCATGGTTCCAGTGTGTTCGACCTGTTCCATAAAACACTCGTCCATCCGCTGTTTTTCTCCAGTTCCATGTTTGTCCCCCCTTCATCTCACCCCACCAGGCCTTGTAAAGATCCTCCTCTGCTCATGTCTCAGGAAGACCGCAGTTTGCCAGCTCCCAGCCCTTCCCCCCTCCACCAGGAGCCATGAAATCCCACCTCCTTGAAGCCCAGTCTTGCAAGTCACAGTCTCTGACAGAATCACTCCGCACCCCGCCCATTACCATGCTTCCACTGGGTGCCCACCACACAGCCCACCAGTAAACCACTTGGTGTAGAAACAAAGAACTCCAGATGCTTGTTATTACACAAATCTCTTTAGTTGTCAGAGCCAACTAAATTACAGACACGACGATATCCTCCTGATTCAAAATGTAGGCAACTTTCTGGGGGGCAGGATTCACGAGTGCAGGAAGAAGTGGAAAATCCCATATCAAAAAGGGGTTGACGAGTGTTACTATGGTCCTTGCGCTAATGTAGCCATGATCTTGTTGTTCATAGGGTCACCCTGGTTACTCTGGAGAAGCTGGTGACAGAGGATTTGCTGGTGATCCTGGAACTAAGGTTTGTATGTGTTCATTACAAAAATTTATAAAATTGACCAAGAAATATCTGCGTCGGCGAAAGGGCCTGACTCACTGACCACAGATGCTTGGCCTTGAGCTAGTGCTTTAGTTAGCCATCTGGTTTAGTTTAGTTTATTGCCACGTGTACTGATGTACAATGTAATGCTTGATGGCATGCTAACCAGTCAGTGGAAAAACAATACAGGATTACATCGAGCCATCCACAGTGTACAGATGCATGATAAAAGGAATAAAGCAAATAATATTTAGTGCAAGATAGTGTCCAGTATCGTCCGATTAAAGATAGTCTGAGGGTCTCCAATGAATCTGGTGTTGAGGTCCTGGGTCAGTTGGAAGGAGCAAGAGATGCTCCCTTTGGGGATGAGGGTTAAAGTGCGATAATTGATTATTCGGTACATGGCAATATCTGAATGGTCGATTTAAACCCCCTAGTTTAATTCCATATTGCCCTTGGTTGACCTATATTTTTATCTGAGTATATTGCTGAGTGGACTGTGACTTGTGAACGGCTTGGGTTACAAACAGTTTTCAGCAAGGATCTCGAGAGGACCTAGAATGCAATTGTTCCTCATAACTGGTGTAGATTCAATGGGCCAAGAAGCGTCTTCTGCCTAAAACAAATCTTTGCTCAAAATTAATCTTATGTGTTCATTCTTAGAAGTGATGAACAGTCAATACATGATATCCCACCTTTGTAGTAGGGTTTATTCCATCTGGCCATTGGGTCGTGTGGTGGGAGAGCTATTGAGTAAAACTGTATTTATTTTCCCTTCCAGGGAGATGTTGGGCGCCCAGGAAGAAGTGGCCCTCCGGGACCTCCAGGAGACAAAGGCCTCCAGGTAATGTTGAGCAAGTCAACTGGTCGCTCTGAATGCCGAGAGTAGTCGATACAAGGGATGGTAGAGATGCCGTTGAAATTCATCAATATACTAGGCTTCCTTTTGGTAAAGAGCTTTCCTCCAGAGCCACTTGCCAGGATTTGCAAAGTTTTGTGAAAATCCTAAAAACTGCAGATGCTACAAATCAGAAATAAAAATGGAAAATATACGAAACAGCAGGTCAGGCAGCACCTGTGGAAGACGGAACAGGGTTAGCGTTTCAAGTCTGAGACCCTTCATCAGAACTGGGAAAGAGATAGAAAAGAACAACGAAGGTTTCAAGGCCCTCCTTTTCTTCCTTGGACAGAATCCCAATCAATTTACCTCCTCTCCTCTACTTGACATAACTGTCCTCGCCTCTCAATAACTTCCCTGTTGACTCATCTCACTTTATTAGGTCTGAAGAAGGGTCCCAAGTCAAAATATCACCTATCAATGTTCTACAGAGATGCTGCCTGACCCACTGAGCATCTGCATTTCCATGGTTCTATAAACAAAAACTAGTGGTTAGCCTTGTTAGCCCAGCAACTGAAAGTGGAGAGGGAATGTGTTGGTAGGTTAATTGCAAATTGCCTACCGTGTAGGTAGGTAGCAGGAGAATTGGTGAGGAGTTGATGGGTTGGTGAGCGATAATACCTTATCAGGAATTAAGTGATAGAATAGGATCGCTCTTGGAGGTAGCATTGAGGGGGTGAACTGAATGACTGTCTCCTACAACATAGGAACATATGAGAAATGTAGATGAGTCACAGCCTAGCCTCTAATGGCTCTGAATTAAGGGCACAAAGCTGGCCAAGATGAAGACGGCATAAAACCCGTCATGCCATGCGAGCTCCAAGCTAGCATGGAAGGTGGAGCATGGGAACTCTTGCATTCACATCTGACATGTCTTCATGTCCCAGGATTGATCACTGGATGTTTGGCAGAAACATTGTGTTATTTGGAAGTGGTCTCCTACAGGGAGGACACTTAGAGTTTGAAGCATTACAGGGATATGTCCCAACTTACCAAACCTTCCTCTGTGCAATATTGATGTCACTCACTTTAATGGCCACATGCAAAATAAAATAAATAAATTCATCTCTAAAGTTCTCAATCTCTAAAGTTCTTCTACAGATGGCCATCAAATGTCTCTTCAATGTAATTATTTATTGCATGGAAATCACATTCCATGTCCATCTGTAAACCCTTGTCAGAACTATCAGGCCTCCGTTAAGTTCTTCTGATACAGAAGCTTTGATCTACAACGTTAATGCTGTTTCTCTCTCCACAGATGCTACCCGTTAAGTGATTCCAGCAATTTTAGTTTCTCTTTTATATTGTCTTGTTGGTTAGAATTCTGTTCCATCTATCTTCTGATATAAAGTGGAAAAATAAACATTGCCTGTGCCAATGTCAGCCTGCAGCAAGACACTGGCAATGAGTTTGTGTTTAATGTGTAGCTTTGTAATCCACCTGAATATGTTAGTCTCAAGCTGTAGGAAGGTGAAGATGGACTAAAATCAAAACAGTCTAATTGTTCATCGATCAGAACAAAATAATAATAATAACGCATTTTATTTGCTGCAGCCTTTCTGGACACCCAAGGACACCTTACAGGACATAAAATCACAATACATTATCAATATTAAAATAACCATATAACCATATAACAATTACAGCACGGAAACAGGCCTTCTCGGCCCTTCCAGTCCGTGCCGACCATTTATTTTCCCCTAGTCCCATCTACCTGCACTCAGACCATACGCCTCCATTCCCTTCCTGGCCATATACCTATCCACTTTACTTTTAAATGTTAAAATCGATCCTGCCTCCACCACTTCTGCTGGAAGATCTTTCCACACAGCCACCACTCTCTGAGTAAAGAAGTTCCCCCTCATGTTACCCCTAAACTTCTGTCCCTTAATTCTCATGTCATGCCCTCTTGTTTGAATCTTCCCTACTCTCAATGGGAAAAGCTTATCCACGTCAACTCTGTCTATCCCTTTCATCATTTTAAAGACCTCAATCAAGTCCCCCCTTAACCTTCTGCGCTCCAAAGAATAAAGACCTAACTTGTTCAACCTTTCTCTGTAACTGAGTTGCTGGAACCCAGGCAACATTCTAGTAAATCTCCTCTGTACTCTCTCTATTTTGTTGACATCCTTCCTATAATTAGGCGACCAAAATTGTACACCATACTCCAGAAATGGTCTTACCAATGCCTTGTACAATTTTAACATTACTTCCCTACTCGTCCTATTTTGATTTGTCCTGCCAAGATGTAGCACCTCACACTTATCAGCATTAAACTCCATCTGCCATCTTTCAGCCCACTCTTCCAAATGGCCCAAATCTCTCTGTAGACTTTGAAAATCTACTTCATTATCCACAGCACCACCTATCTTAGTATCATCTGCATACTTACTTATCCAATTTTCCACCCCATCATCTAGATCATTGATGTACATGACAAACAACAGTGGACCCAACACAGATTCCTGAGGCACCCCACTGGTCACCGGCTTCCACCCTGACAAACAGCCATCCACCATTACTCTCTGGCATCTCCCATTCAGCCACTGTTGAATCCATCTTGCTACTCCGCCATTAACACCCAAAGATTAAACCTTCTTAACCAAAATCAAGTTGATTAAAAACAAAAAACAAAAAATACACAAAACATTTTAAGTCATTAAAATCAGGGTGAACATGGTGGAAGTTGTGTCGGGTATGCTAATCTAAAGGGATGTGTTTTGAGTTGTGATTTGAATAGATCGATAGTGTCCAGGTGACGGATGGGAAGTGGGAGTGTGTTCCAGAGACGTGGGGCAAAGCAGCTGAAGGCTCTGGTACCCATGGTGCTGAGTCTAAATGTGGGGACTCAGGTGTGTGTGTGTGTGTGTGGAGAGGGGGAGAGAGAGAGCAAATTAATGGTTCAGGTTATTCGATCTTTACTCAATTCCTAGGTGACATGATCAACCTGAATCATTATCTCAGTCACTCTGTCTATGCTGCTGCTTGACCATAGTGTTTCCAGCTTTCTCTATCCTTACCACCTCATCCCTGTTTGTCAGGACTTGCATCACAGACACAGTGATCCCATTTCTGACACCACATAAACTTTAAAGTTAATGCATTAGTTGTGGAGCACTTTGAAATGACTTTCTGACTGAGAGTTGTTGGACGTGTACAAAGCTTTCTATCTTCCCACGGCAGAACAACTTGGCCGCGTGTCACCGCTCCAAGTCTGTTATGATCTGAGACAAATGTTCCCTCTTCTCTGAGTACAAGGGTGGGAGCGCATCTTGAGAAGGAAGAACAGCAGTCGTGCAAGTCAGTTCCTTTACATGCTGCCCCTTCACTTTCTTTTGATGAACTGTGTTTATTTTCCTTAGGGACCGCTGGGACCTTCTGGACGTTCAGGAGCCATGGGTCAAAAGGGAGGAAAGGTAATGACCAGCATTCCAAATCAAAACCAGTTCAGTGTTCCTGAGTGTGCCAGCACTGCATTGCATCTCGGCTTCTCTTGTACCTCAGGTTGTGGCTTCAGCTTATACTGGGTAGTTCGGAGGAGACTGCTGCCTAATAATCATCAGGATGACAGGAGACATTCCACGAAGACTCCTGTAAAATTATTGCGACTCCTTCGCAACTCTATATTTGTTACTCAGTTCTCTTGTCTTTCTTTTTCAACCTAGTGCTGGATCTCCCTTGTTTTTAAGTATCTGTCTCTTCCGGCCATCTTCTGCCCGTTCATCTGACCCCTTCAATATCTAGGATTTGTATTGCCATTGTTTCTGCCCCTTCCTCATCTCATTTTCTGGCTGCTTCTCTCATTCTTTTGTTCTTATATTATCTTCTTACACTTTCTTCTGGCCCCTGTTCCTCTGCCTGCCTCCATCCCACTCCCATTTTCTTCTTTCCTCTCTCATGCCTCTGAATCATTCCCCTTTCTCCCTCACGTATGATCTTACTCCCCCTCCACTCTTTTCCTGCTTTCAAGGTCACGTTCCTTCCTGCTTAAGTCAGGGTTTTTATTGTCATATGCACACGTGCAATGAGCTGTAGGTACAATGAAAACCTTGCTTGCAGCAGCATCGCAGGCACATAAACGAAACACAAGAACATAAATTACACATAAAGTATCCAAGGCAGCACAAAGAAAAAGACAATGCAACAAAGCAGACATTAGTGCAAAAGCATGATCAGAAAACTGGTCCATGGTCATGGAAAAGGTGGAAAGTCCTGGACTTGGTGGTGTGGGCCATCAGGCTTCTGTACCTTCTGCCTGATGGCAGCAGGGGGATGAAGAGGGCATGGTGAGGATGGACTTGATGATTGATGCTGCTTTGTTGAGGCAGATCCTCGTGTCGATACTTTTGATGGTGAGGAGGGCATTGCCCTTGATGACCAGCCTGAGTCCACCACTCTCTATGGCCTCTTGCAGTCCACAGCAGGCCATGGTTCAATCAGTCAGAATACTTATTACAGTCATCTCCTCTCTATTTCCCTTTTCTCCAAAACCTTGTCTTTTATTTCCTCTGCAGTTATTGGTATTACTTTATGTAATTTCTTTTTTTGGGAGCAAACAGAGGCCTTTATATAAAACATATGTATATTCTGCCTCCTAGGTGGAATTCCTTGTTAATATACTAGCAAGTAACATTTGGGAATGACAATAATTAACATCAGTGTATTTCAGCAATAAATTAAAGTGGCGTCATCATTTACTCAGCTAGCAGAGATCACAAAAGGTGTTCCCCAAATGCAGACTATTCAACTGCAAAGACTGTGGTAGTTGGGAATAGCATGCCTGTTAAATACAACGTTATATTTAACCTTTACACCCCTTGGGCAAACTTTTAACTTGATACAAACTCCCAACCAGTCTCTTTCTATTGAACACATGCTCACTGTCCTTGTGCTCAACCTAAACTGACAGAACCCTTACCTCAATGTGCTCCCAACATTTTCTGCTTGAACTGGGACAGATCTAACTGGAGATCAGGGGGATCCAACATTCACTGCCCAGGTTCGGCATCGATAGGGTATGCCGGTGTTTTCCCAAATTATTAAACAACTTCCAGGGAGCTGGTGCCAGCTATGAGCCAATGTCATTCTCAATACACTCAACAATACATACAGGCCTTGCCAGTAGTAAGGTAATTGGTCAAATCAAAGAAGAGAATACTCTTGTGTGGTCCTTCCAGAATTATATCTTGTACTGCAGCTGAGCTTTTTGTTTATTCTAGGTAGCTCCCCACTGAGTAGAGGTTGACATAATTTGTGTCCTATATGGGCATCATATGTGGCCACTCCTGACATGTTATGACTGTAAATACTCATTGGCATGGGATTAGCATCACTGGCTAGAGGATGCAAAGTGTTACATTCCACCACTTCCCAGCAGCAAAAGGAGGATTGACCCTGTTGAACTCTGGTATTTAGATCTGCTGGCTGAAATGGGCTTTCCTGAAGATTGTGCGGTACTTAATTAGTGTCAGAACATGAAATATAAATGGGAGCAGGAGCAGTACATGCGACCCTTCGAACCTGCCTTTTCTCAACCTTAAACTGACGTTGCCGATCAATTGGACTATGACAACTTGTTTTCCAGACACACTATATTTACTTGTGCAGAAGAGCAGCACAATCCCAGTTACTGTACTACTATTAAATTTTACTCGGAACTGTCAGCTTTTATACAAACTTTGACCCTTGAAATTGTGCGCACTCTCTAATTTCCTATCACCAATCACAATACATTCTCAAAAACACTAATATTGAATAAAACTACATGCTATTCAATCCTTTATTTGTATTTAATTTTTGTAAGGATGACTATCAAGAACCTTGTGCTCTAGGTCATAGCTAGCTGTACATCAAACCATGCAAATCAAGAACCGTATGCTGTATGTCCAAGGATGTCCAAAGGTGCTGCACAGCTATCTTAACCCTTGTTATAGTGAAGCTTCCACAGAACTACCCTTTAATTAACCGCAGGCCTTTCGGGCAAAGTGAGGTGTTGGGGAAATGGGCTGTCCAGTGTCCCTTTTGTGTTGCCTGTTCCAGTTGAGATTGGAGGGTGCCGAATATACTAGGTTGAGCATGATAAATATGCATTGTGGCCCTTCAGTGCCTTCTTACTAATTGATGTTTGTTCTGCTTTCCTTAACTTTACAGGGAAACAGTGGAAATCCAGGCCCTAAAGGAGATGTGGTAATTTTTATTCACTTTATAAAATATCTTGTATACTCACGAATAGTGTCTCAAACTCACAGAACTACTGTGGAATTAAACCAAAGTTAAGAACATCATTCAACACACTGATACAGGAATGTGACACATGAGTCATCCATCTGTGTGGGTGAGTAGAGTCTTGTACAGTCACAATGTGAGCAAATGGGATTAGTAACATTGGCACATAAGGTCAGTATGGACATGAGGGGATCAAGGACTCTATGACTCCACATATAGATTGCTGATCTTATATTTGTATATACAAGAGTGCACAGCCACATGTAAACATTCATGAAGGTACATAAGCATGCAAATACTTTTACCGACACACGTACAAAAAGCATAAACATGCATACATGGTGGTGAATCTGTAAAAATCTTTGTTACACAATGCCATGGAGGCCGTCATTGGATATTTTTAAGGCAGAGATAGATAGATTCTTGATTAGGGCTGTCAGGTATTATGGGGTGAAGGCAGGAGAATGGGGTTAGGAGGGAGAGAGAGATCAGCCATGATTGAATGGAAGAGTAGACTTGATGAGCCTAATGGCCTTATTCTGCTCCTGTCACTTAATGACCTTATGACATAAATATGGCAACATTTATCACTAGGATTTGCCGGCACATGGACTGGCCTTTTCTTGCAATGCCCGTGGGTGTCATTGAGCTAATGTTAGCAGCACAATCAGTTATTTTTGTCAATCTCAATGGCAGGGCCGTAGAGGTGACATTGGACCCAAAGGAAAGCCTGGACCAAGAGGGATCGTTGGAGATAAGGTGAGTCGCGTTATTTTTCCATCCCATGACTTTCTTATCAAGGGGCAATTCAAATACGTGAGGTGGGGTGCACGGTGAGCACAACATCATCTTCTGTATGAGCTCCTTTTTAAATGGTGGAACTTGGAAGCATGGCACTATAATCACCTTGAGCAAGTATTGATGAGGGCGACAGTTGGATTTTGATCCTCACATTCATGGGGAAGGTACCATCGCAGGAAATGTGTAGCTATCAGCACTAGAGACACAATGTCATACCATGGTGGGGCAAGGGGCCAGTAAAGTAATGGACTGATAATGACGTACTCAATTGGACAGCATGGTGGTGCAGCAGGAGTGTTGTTGCCTTACGGAGCCAGAGACCCAGGATCCATCCTGACCTCGGGCGCTGTCTGTATTGAGTTAGTACGTTCTCCCCTTGACCTGTATGGGTTACCTCCGGGTGCTCCGGTTTCCTCCCACACTCCAAAGACGTACACGTTTGTAGGCTAATTGGCTTGGGAAAATGGTAAATTGCCCCGAGAGTGTGCAAGATATTATTAGTGTGCAGGAATAGCTAATCGGCACAGACGGTGGGTCGAAGGGCCTGTTTCCCCGCTTATCTATAAACTAAAAAAACTAAAACTAATAAACTCTCTTGTCATGACAGGGCGACTTTGGAATTGAAGGTGCGCGTGGATTGCCAGGTGAAGGCGGACTGAAAGGAGAAAAGGTGAGGAGCAGCCTGTGCACGTCAGAGCAAGCGGGATGATAATCTGAACCTAATCTAACAAAATGTTAGAAGGGCAGAGGGATAGAGGAGTCCAAGAAGAGCAATTGCTGAAAAGCTATTGGATATGCAAAACAAAAAAGCAGTCATTCACCAGAATGTTTCTTCTGTATGGTAGAATGAAGTGGGGAGCATAAATATAAGGAGGTAAAGAAAGACCACAGCGACCAAGCTAATGGGTGAGATTAGACAGTTGCTCTAGTAGAGAGCCAGAACAGGCACAATGGGATGAATGGCCATTTTGTGCCATAAGCATTCGGTGATATATGCAGTCCCACTGGTGAATATACTCCCACAAGAGGGGGTTCATTGTTTACAATGAGGTACTGACAATATATTTCCAAGCCAAGATGGTGTCCTGCTTAAATGGGAACCTGCAGGATGTGTTAAGGAACCCCGGGTATCAGGGGTTATGGGGAGGAGGGGGAAAATGGAGTTAGGAGGGAGAGATAGATCAGCCATGGCAGAGTAGACTTAATGGGACGAATGGCCTAATTCTGCTCCTATTACTTGTGAATTTAGGAGTCAAGGAAACTAGATAGAATTAGGACATAGATCTGCCATGATCTAACTGCCAGAACAGATTGAGGAACCTCTCGTAGTCTCCAGAACCTCTGAATGAAAGCCCTTTCTGATATCATTGTAGTATGGGGGATTGTTGTGGTTGAAGCATGAAACTGTAATTTTTGTATGGTTAATCTTGAATGGTCAGGTCAAGCCAAGCTGAAAACTGGTCATCAAATTCATTTCCACTGAGGAAGACATCCCCTGAACCATCATTCAACTACTTGGTTTTATCCTGAGGCCTCAGAATAAGATACCTGACCATTTCCAGCTGACATTGATATCTTCACTTTGTCCACAGGGAGACATTGGCCTTCCAGGACCAAGAGGAAATCCAGGCTCGTTAGGAGGACCAGGCTTGAATGTAAGTTGTGCTTTTTTGACCCAGCAAACGATAGACTCCATTCCAGGAGCTTCATCTTGTGCTATCCCATGTCCATCCTCCCGCCTGCTTACCTTTAATGATATGCCACAAACAAAAGAGTTCAAAAGGATTGGCAAATGGATGTCCTCCATTGTTTTAATAACTCTGGTCTTCCTCCTGTGTTGCTCAATACATAGTCCATGCAATCCTTCAGCTCCTGGAGGCCCCACATCCAATCTGTCATTAACGTTCATTGGTGTGAGACCCATTTGTCAAGGGTCCCTTCAAACTGAGTGTTGGAGAAATTGTTTTGGCAAAGTATCCAGTGCACGGTGCGAGCTTTCAGTGATACTTAGGGGTCCCTCCGTGAACTACTTTAGGGACGGTAACTAAGATAACAATCTATGCTTCAAAAACTTATATTGACCCCCACTCTCTCATCCAATTTGTTCACTTATTGGATAGAATGACTTTGTTGAGGTGTGGGGACAAAGTTGTATTGGAGGACAATGGTATTGGAAAAGGGATGAGACAAAACTTCC
Source organism: Raja brachyura (assembly GCA_963514005.1). Next base: position 50,117,161 of record OY740787.1, read on the forward strand.
TGAGAAAAAATTATAGAGGAGCAAAAACACGGGTGAGGAATTGGAAGGGATTATCTTGGATTGGATTTAAATCATAAGGCCATATGGTGTACATTGTACAGCATGTCAAGAAGTCCAAGAGGAGCAAATAGAGACGTGATTAGATGTGCCAGTTATACTGAGGAAATAGCCAGTGTAATGCTTCATGAGGGAACAAGGATGAGCTGGGTTTCACAAAGAGGTTTATCATCATCTGATCAAACAAATAATTCAAAATCAATTCTGTCACCAATGTACAGCTTTATCGAATTTGGATAGAAGGCACATTTTTTGGAAAATTAATTGGTTACTTCTTAAGGAATTACCATTTTGGAAAATATATTAGACATGAGACCAAAGGTTTTTCAAAAGATATTTAGTTTAGTTTATTGTCATGAGGACTCGGGTACAGTGAAAAGCTTTTGCTACGTGCTAACCAGTCAACGGAAACACATGATTACAATCATGATTGCAATCCACAGTGTACAGATACATGATAAATGGAATAACGTTTAATGCAGGATAAAGTCCAGTAAAGTCCGATTAAAGATTAGTAGTTTAGTGCTCCGCCAAAATACTACAATAAAACCATGGACATGATCCAATGCAGTACAGCACCAGGGATGGGGAGGGGAGGTTTGTTGACATACACCAGAGGTTCTGCAGAAGGACAGAATAATGGAAGTATGTACTGGAGCTTGTACTGGAGCCTACCAGGGAGAAGGCAATTCTGGATTTTGTGTTGTGTAATGAACCGGATTTGATAAGGGAACTCGAGGTAAAGGAGCATTAGGAGGTAGTGACCATAATATGACAAGTTTTAATCTACAATTTGAGAGGGAGAAAGGAAATTCAGGCATATCAGTATTACAGTTGAACAAAGGGGACTATGAAGCCATGAGGGAGGAGCTGTCCAAAGTTGACTGGAAAGGTACCTGAGCAGGGATGACAGTGGATCAACAATGGCAAGTATTTCCGGGAATAATATAGATGGTGCAGGATCAGTTCATTCCAAAGAGGAAGAAAGATTCTAAGGGGAGTAAGGGGTGACTGTGGCTGACAAGCAAAGTCAAGGACAGTATAAAAATAAAAGAGAAGTATCCCATAGCAAAGATGAGTGGGAAACCAGAGGATTCCTTTTAAGGAGCAAAAGAAGATAACTAAAAAGGCAATACGGGGAGAAAAGATGGTATGAAGGTTAGACAATAGGTGCAGGAATAGGCCATTTGGCCCTTCGAGCCAGCACCACCATTCAATGTGATCATGGCTGATCATTCCCAATCAGTACCCCGTTCCTGCCTTCTCCCCATATCCCCTGACTCTGCTATTTTTTAGAGCCCTATCTAGCTCTTTCTTGAAAGCATCCAGAGAGCCTGCCTCCACCGCCCTCTGAGGCAGAGAATTCCACAGACTCACCGCTCTCTGTGAGATAAAGTATTTCCTCGTCTCTGTTCTAAATGGCTTACTCCTTATTCCTAAACTGTGGCCCCTGGTTCTGGACTCCCCCAACATCGGGAACATGTTTCCTGCCTCTAGTGCGTCCAAGCCCTTAAAATAAACAAGGAAGGAAATTCTTGCTATTGAGGGAGTGCAGTGTAGGTTCACAAGGTTAATTCCCGGGGTGGCAGGACTGTCATATGTTGATAGAATGGAGCGGCTGGGCTTGTGTACTCTGGAATTTAGAAGTAAGCTAGCCAAGAATATAAAGGAGGATAGTAAAAGCTTCTTCAGGTAGGTGAAGAGTAAAAAAATAGTTAAGACCAAAGTTGGACACTTGAAGTCAGAAACAGGTGAATTTATTATGGGGAACAAGGAAATGGCAGATGAGTGAACAGGTACTTTGGATCTGTCTTCACTAAGAAAGACACAAACAATCTCCCAGATGTACTAGTGGCAAGAGGACCTTGGGTGACGGAGGAACTGAAGGAAATTCACATTAGGCAGGAATTGGTGTTGGGTACACTGATGGGACTGATGGTCTGCATCCCAGGGTACTTAAGGAGTTGGCACTAGAAATCTTGGATGCATTGGTGATCATTTTCCAATGTTCTATAGATTCAGGAACAATTCCTGTGGATTGGAGGGTAGCTAATGTTATCCCACTTTTTAAAAAGGCGGGAGAGAGAAAACAAGGAATTATAGACCAGTTAGCCTGACATCAGTGGTGGGGAAGATGCTGAAGTCAATTATAAAAGATAAAATAGCAGCACATTTGGATAGCAGTAACAGGATCGGTCCGAGTCAGCATGGATTTACGACGGGGAAATCATGCTTGGCTAATCTTCTGGAATTTTTTGAGGATCTAGTTAAGAAAATGGACAAGAGAGAGCCAGTGGATGTTGTGTACCTGGACGTTTTGAAAGCATTTGCTAAGGTCCCACATGGGAGATTAGTGGGCAAAATTAGAGCATATGGTATTGGGGTAGGGTACTGACATGGATAGAAAATTGGTTGGCAGACAGGAAACAAAGAGTAGGGATTAACGGGTCCCTTTCAGAATGGAAGGCAGTGACTAGTGGGGTACCGTAAGGCTCGTTGCTGGAACCGCAGCTATCTACGATATCCATGAATGATTTAGATGAAGGGATTAAAAGTAACATTAGCAAATTTGCAGATGACACAAAGCTGGGTGGCAGTGTGAACTGTGAGGAGGATGCTATGAGGATGTAGGGTGACTTGGACAGGCTGGGTGAGTGGGCAGATGCATGGCAGATGAAGTTTAATGTGGATAAATATGAGATTATCCTCTTTTGTGGCCAAAACAGGAAGGCAGATTGTTATCTGAATGGTGTCAAGTTGGGAAAGGGGGACGTACAACAAGATCTGGGGGTCTTTGTTCATCAGTCAGTGAAAGTAAGCATGCAGGTAAGTACAGCAAGCAGTGAAGAAAGCTATTGGCAAGTTAGCCTTCATAACAAGAGGAGTTCAGTATAGGAGCAAAGAGGTCATCCTGCAGTTGTACAGGGCCCTAGTGAGACCACACCTGGAGTATTGTGTGCAGTTTTGGTCTCCAAAATTGAAGAAGGACATTCTTGCTATTGAAGGAGTGCAGTGTAGGTTCACAAGGTTAATTCCCGGGGTGGCGGGACTGTCATATGTTGATAGAATGGAGTGGCTGGACTTGTGTACTCTGTAATTTAGAAGGATGAGAGGATATCTTATTGAAACATATAAGATTATTAAGGGATTGGATACGCTAGATGTTGCGGGAGTCCAGAACCAATGGCTACAGTTTAGGTAAGGCATTTATAACAGAGATGAGGAAACACTTTTTCACCCAGAGTTGTAAATCTGTAGAATTCTCTGCCTCAGAAGGAGAGCCGACCCTGGACTTTACCTTGTCTGCATGCCTGCAGCAACGGCTGCGGAGGGTTGAGGTCCCGACCACGGGGGAAAGAGGAGGAGGGCTGGCAAATGTTGTGCCTTCCACCACAGTGACGAATGCTGTAGTGGATGCTTATGTTACATTTTTATAGTGTATTTGTGTGTTCTTTATTATTGTATGCGGCTGACAAAAGCCCGACAAGTGTTGCCAATTACTATGATGCATACATCAGACGACTGTTTCAAGTGTATCTATGCTTTTGTATCTGTCCCTATTAAATAAACCTTAACCAATCAATCGAGTGGAGGCCAATTGTCTGGATGCTTTAAAGATAGCGGAGTCAGGGGATATGGGGAGATGGTAGGCACGGGGCACTGATTGTGGATGATCAGCCATGATCACATTAAATAGCGGTGCTGGCTCGAGGGGCCAAATGGCCTACTTCTGCACCTATTGTCTATTGTCTATTATTTAGGGAGATATTGCTAAAGCAATAAGTGTAAAATTGATCACTGAAAATTGAGAAGAATTCTGGATAAATGTTCGCGCATAGAAGACTGGGAGGATTGAATACTTACTCACCGGAAATGCTTGATGAATGGAGCGTTGCATATTTATTTAGCATAAATATTTGAATGTCTGGAAGGCTGTGTGGAAAGCTAGGGAAATTCAGATTGGTTTGAATTATTGAAGCAAAGACAGACCTCACATCCACACCATATCTTCCATCTCTAGCCTCCCTACCTTCACTCCCTCACACCTCTCTGCTCCCAGGCCCCTGCCCACGCTTCCTCCACCTCACCACCACTCCACTCGTGCCTTTTGCTAGTGGGATAACTCAGTCACAAACTGTATGTCTGTTGAGTGTCGTGTAGTTACATTGGGAGTATAGTTTATGCATTCTACAGTCGGCTAGAAATGTAATTTTGCCTTGTTTCAGGGATCACGAGGAGACCCAGGTGAAGTCGGACCAAGGGGTGACTCAGGACCTCCCGGCCCCAAGGTAGGCATTTGGACAGCTAGCTGTGCAATAAATGCAAGTATTTGTCAAATGATGTTAGGTAAGTGCGAAGATTGCCATTGTGTTGCTTCCCATGCTCAAACCTGACCAACTTCAATTTTGTTCATTCATGCCTTTACCATCCATTTAATCGCCCATTTTGTCTTTGATCTGATCACCAAGCTTCCTGCATGTTCAGTTCCCTCATGCCCTCTTCATTTTCTCTACAACATACAACTTTATCATTTCATCTTTTCCCCATGGTGATGAGAAATCATTGACCTGCAAAATGAACCCTTTATCTCCCCACAGATGCTGACTGACTTGATGAGTATTTCACACATTTTGTTTTATTTCTTATATTTTTGGTTGGTCTATGCAGCCGTATATATGGATCTGTCCATGTATATGTTCCTCTATCACCCACTGGCAATTGGGAGGCCTATAGTATGAGAGTGATTACATCTTTCTTATTTTTGAGCCCTGCATATATTACCTCAATGGATGAACCATCCAGACAGTCCTCCCTGAAAGCAGCTGTGACATTCTCCCTGATTAGTAAAGCAACTTCTCCACCTTTTTTACCTCCCTCTCTATCATGACTGAAACATTGAGACATTAGAACATTGAGCCACCAGTCCTGTCCCAACCAAGTTTCCATAATGGTCACAACATCATAATTCCATGCACTGATCCAGGCTCTACGTTAGTCCACTTTATTTATAATACCCCTTGTATTGGAATAAATGCACTTTAGACCATTAGTTTCACCATGTTCATTAATTACTCCCAGCCTGTCCTTCCTTTGAGACTTACTGGTCTTAACATCTACCTTCGCATCAGACCTTTCACTTTCTGACCTGCTGCTCCCCAACTCCCGCCAGTCTGGTTTAAACCCTCCGAAATAGCACGTAACAACTTTCCGCAAAGTTGGTAAAAACAAGGAACTGCGGATGCTGGTTTCATACCTAAGATGGACATAAAGTGCTGGAGTAACTCAGTTGGTCAGGTAACATCTTGTGAGAAAAAGTTTGGGTGATGTTTCGGGTCAGGACTGAAGATGGGTCACCCATTCTTTTTCTCCAGAGATACTGACTGACCCACTGAGTTATTCCAGCATCTTGTGTCAATCCTCCTGCAAGGATATTGATTCTCCTCCAGTTCTGGTACAACTTGTCCCTCTAGTACAGGTCTGAACTGTCCTGGAAGACAGTCCAAAGATCCATATATCTGAAGCCCCAGTTAAAATACAGGACAAGTGATCGAATGCAATTCAGATGTGATCAGTGGAGGGATTGTCATTTTGGATCACAAAGAAGTAATTGGGGGAAAGTCTTTGGGAATGTTTGGCACTGCTTGAAGCTGGGATATTCTCTCCTTTGCCCGCTCTAGGGCGGTACAGTGGCGCAGCAGTGCTGCCTTACAGCACCGGAGACTCGGGTTTAATCCTGACTACGGGTACTATCTGTATGGAGTTTGTCCATTCTCCCTGTGACCATGTGAGTTTTCGCCAGGTGCTCCAGTTCCTTCCCGCACTACAAAGATGTAGGTTAATTAGCTTAAGTATAAATTGTAAACTTGTCCCGAGTGTGTAGGATAGTGGTAGTGTGTGGAGGTGATCGCTGATCGGCATGGACTTGGTGGGTCGAAGGGCCTATTTCCGCACTGTATCTCTAAAGTCAGTTTGGCTTCCGAAAAACAATAACTTTAAAACATCTCCACACTTTCTTATTCATGTTTTCCAGAAGTCATGAGACTTCAAAAGTTAACCTGGGTCTGAATATGGGTCCGCATCTTAACCTATCCATGTTCTCCAGAAATGCTGCCTGACCTGCTGAGTTATTCGAGCACTTGGTGTCCTTTTATGTAGATCAGCATCTGCAGTTCCTTGTCATCAACTAAGCTGTAGAAATATAAATCCGCCATTTGTTTATCAGGAGTCTGGTTTATACTGCTTGTATAATTTCTTCTTCAACTTATTTTAAGGGCGACAAAGGAAGGCAAGGATTCAGTTTCCCGGGGCCCAGAGGAGAACAGGTAATGGGGTGATATGTTCATTACTTTAATTACTTTCCCCTCCCTCTCCCTCCCTGTCATCCTCCTTTCCCCACCAACCCCTCCCCCCCCCTCCCCCCCCCCTCCCCCCCCCTCCCTCCCCCCTCCTTCCCCCTCCTTCCCCCTCCTTCCCCCTCCTTCCCCCTCCTTCCCCCTCCTTCCCCCTCCCCTCCCTCCCCTCCCTCCCTCCCCCCTCCCTCCCCCCTCCCTCCCCCCTCCCTCCCCCCTCCCTCCCCCTCCCTCCCCCTCCCTCCCCCCTCCCTCCCCCCTCCCTCCCCCCTCCCTCCCCCCTCCCTCCCCCCTCCCTCCCCCCTCCCTCCCCCCTCCCCCTCCCCCCTCCCCCCTCCCTCCCCCCTCCCTCCCCCCTCCCTCCCCCCTCCCTCCCCCCTCCCCCCTCTACCCCCTCTACCCCCTTCTTCCCCGTCTCTTCCCCTTCCTCTTCCCCCTCCCCTCCCCACTCCCTTTCCCTTCCATGTTGTCTCAGTTCCCGATGTGTTTTCCTCTCTGCAAATAATTCTGTGCTAGGACAGGGCTGAACATAGAGGGATTAAAGTCTCTCTCTCGCTCTCTCTTTTCAGGGCGGTGCTGGAGTTCCAGGAACTGATGGCTACATGGTGAGTTGCTGCCTCCATTGGTTCAAGACTGTGTGTGAACTTTGAGTGAGCAACCCACAAGTTCCTGTAAACTGATTGTGGAAAACACACAAAACGGAGGCTGGATCTTACGGTCGAGTGATAGTTAATGCCCCAGTCTGTGTGTGGACTGGATTCAGTAACTGGCCAGTTGAGAATTCAAGATTGTGCCTAAGACTCTTGCCTGAAAATAGGAGCAGGAATAGGTCCTCAAACCCGACCTAACCCTCGACAGGACCATGGGTGATCTGTCCCAGGCCTCCTCCTTTCTGTGCCACTTCCCCACAACCCTCACTTCACTGATCCTTCATACATTTATCTTCTTGCTCTTTAAGTAGAGATCTTGCCTTCACAATCCTCCAAGGTAAGTAATTCCATCGATTCACTACCCTCTGCGATGTTCCTACACACCTCAGTTTTAAATGGCCACCCCATAACCCTGCAAGTGCATCCTCTTCTTTGAGATTCTCCCACAAGGGGATAATCTGTCGTGCTCCCTAAATATCTTATAATGTTTCAGAAAGATCACCCCTCGTTCTTCTAAACAGTGAAATGGAGGTCTAATTTCTCTTTTCCCATTCATGATGGGATAACCTTCTCATCTCAAGAATTATCCTGATAAATCTCTTTTGGACTACGTGCGATGCCAGTTTATTCAACTGATGCTCTCAACCTGAAAGTATAAGATTTTATCGTCTCTCAAGATATGTTGTAAATTATGCATGAACCCCCACATTGTTGATGACAATAAACCAGCACGCCTTCTATCCAGGATCATGTTCTCTGCTATATTACGTGAGGAGCACTCTTTACAAATGCCATATGCAGATGTTAGCCATTGATGCCAGTTTTAGGTTGCATTCGGTGAAACTGAGGTAACCTATAACAAGTGCTGATAGCTATTTTATCTATAACTTAATTCTGGCAGAGCAGTTGCAGCTGATATTACAGCACACAATCTCTGACTCACTGCCTCCATCATCATGGTTCATTATCACCACACCCCACCAATCCTCGTTTCCAGCCAGCCCACCCATCCCCACAATCCTTGTCCAATCTCTCTCCCATACCACAGTTGTCCTGCTTAGTTTCACTGTTTCACTCATTTGTTTCACTCGTTATCCCCTTCTCCACACCCCAAAAATGGACAATTGTGTGTCCCACTTTGTTCATCGTTGCTGGCTTTAATTTATCCTTTTGCACACCTTTCATTCATTTGGTCTTTGTACCTCTCCATATCTTTAGTTTCCCTCTCCCCTGACTCTGAGTCTGATAAAGGGTCTCGACTCGAAATGTCACATATTCCTATTCCCCAGTGATGCTGCCTGACCCACTGAGTTACTCCAGCATTTTGTGTTTATATAAGGAGGACGTTGCAGATGTTTCCAGCTGTAATCTCTCAATTGGTGGGAGGGTGTACCGAACGCAGCATGAAACCAGTTTCAGGGCAGAGGTTGCTCGACAGAATAGCAAAGTCACATTGTCTGATGTTAAGACTTTTTTTTCCACAGGGTAGCAAAGGAGAAATGGGACACAAAGGACAGCAAGGTCAAAAAGGGATCCCTGGTGAAGAGGTAAGTGCAATGCTCTAATTTCCAAAACTCCAGAGCCTCGGCCAGATGCAATAATTGCCTTTCCAGACAGTCGGCAACAGTATTGGCCAAGTCAACAACATGATGCCTTTCTGCTGATATTCCAACAAATCCAGTTGAAACAGATGTAAAATGGACCATACGAATATGGTTGTCAACAGTCAATAGTGTTTTATTTGTCACTTATGCAACTGCACAGGGAAATTCATTTTGTACATAATACGTATTCTGGGGCTCAATTGTTGGTGCCAGTATTTAAAGTCCAAAGTCCAATCGGCCCGTACGCTGGAGCAGTACCCGTGAACTGACATCCCTCTCCTCTCCTAGCCTGGCCATCTTTGTGTTCCAGATGTGACTCCTGCAGCCAACCTAAAGATGCTGGAGGCACTACTCTGGTTCACCCTCCTCCCGGTCGACTTCTCCAGCTCCTTCCTGGTTATGCTGCCCAATGAGCCCTGGTGGCGGGTTCCCGGTCCCATTGAAAGATGAGTCTTTGGGTGAGGTCCTGCCATCCGTGAGCCTTTGGGCAGGACTCCAACGAGCCATCGGGCAGGTTCCAAGGTGCCGTCGTCTGCCAACCCTTCGGGCGGGTTCCCGGTCCTTCCGGAAACGGCGATAAGTGAGCAGGGTCTACTGGGCAAGTCCTCCTCCAAAGTCGGCCCACGGCGGGGGAGTTGGACCCACTTGCCAGGAGAGTCCTGGTCTGCTGTCGTGATTACATAATTCACACTGTGGCTCCTTTCCTTCTGCTTTAGGGTGACCCTGGACCAACTGGTGAACCTGGAGAGAGAGGGAAAGCAGGAGACCCAGGACAAGATGTGAGTGACACTTGACCATATCTGTAACAGGCGGTAGAGAGTAACATCTGTTCGAGACATTGTTAAGGGTTGTATCATAGATTATATGTTAAGAAACACTCATCCAGAACTGGTGTCATAGTTTGAAGGGCATGTTTCTCATGTTTTCCTCAAATTTGAATGAGGCCATTTAGCTTGTCGATTCTATGCCATTCTTTATGATGATAAAAGATTTAATGGATACCTGAAAGGTAACCTTTTTTCTCAAAGTGTGGTAGATGTATGGAACAACCAGCCAGAGAAGGTAGGTGTTTGCGAAAAAGGATGGATGATGTTTCGGGCGGGAGCCCTTCAGACTCAAGAAGGGTCAGTCTGAAGAAGGGTTCCGAACCGACGTCATCCATCCTTTTTCTCCAGAGATGCTGAGTTACTCCAGCACTTTGTTTATCTTCAGTATAAACAAGTATCTGCAGTTCCTTCCTACACATTTGAGATGGTCAGTTGGATAGGTACTATATAGTGATTGGAGATTGAATAGTCAATGAAGGATAACATTCTGGCCCTCTAGTCCATGATTCCGTGGGCCGAAGGGTCTGTTTCTGTGTTGAATCTCTCTATGATCCTACTGGAGAGAATGCTATAGGTTGGCGGGGACATGTCTCCTTGTTTTGAGCTAATGGTATTTCTTGTTTATGATACAGGGTTCTCATGGACCTCCTGGCGATGCAGGTTTAACAGTAAGTACTTTCTGTTTTGCATACACACTGGGATTCGGATACTAGAGGATTAAAGATACAGTCCAGGGCCAATCCTCAGCTCTGTTTCTATTAAACCCATGATAATTCAGCACCTGCCTTCAGTTATCCCACCTCCCTCCACCCACCATACGTTGCCCAGCACAGTCAATGTCATGGTGCTCCAACGTTGTATCCTGATTCAAAAACATACGGTCTTTCTGTTGCCTAATCCGATAAATGTCAAGTGAATGGTATCACCCATCTAGCCGGCCCTATTTTATGAAATCAGAAATTAACACATTTTAAATGTGTAATTGCATCCTCAGCAAGTCACATCAGTTAATTACTGACAAATTCGCCATTGCTGGATAAATATGTCAGTGCACAGCAAAATCCTAGGAAAGCCAAAGCAAATAAAAAGAATAACTCATTCATTTTGGGTTGGATGCTGGCCATCCCAATCAATCCACACAAATTTTCTTAAGGTGAGATTGCATGCCTTTAAAGGCAAAAATGCATAATTGTTATCTTATAGACTCTTGGTAATATCATTGGATGAGTGCATGGTCCAACTGAGAGGACATTACTGATTGCTGGATACTCCCATTGGCATTATAGAACATAGAACAGTACAAAACAGGAACAAGCTCTTCGGCCCACAATGTCTTTGCTGAACATGGCACCAAATAATAAGCAGAAAATGTTGTTCCAGGGATAAGGTGAAGGAAGCATTGGCCAGAAAACTGTTGCACACCACCATAGGAGCATAAACTGATCATGTATTGGGGGCCAATCCTATTTTATGTTTGACTTGCAGCTGCAATATCCTATTGTGCGCAGTCCCCACTCAGGGCATGTGTTTGCAATGAAATAATCCTTCCAGACCGTGCCTGCATATTTTCTCTGTTTGTGGAAGACATACCAAGAACACCCGTCATGTTGTGGGATGCAATGAATTTACACCTAAAAGGCGTGGAAGAGACGAGGTGGAACCTCTCATTTTGTTGGGTTTCTGTAGATTGCTTTGGATTTTGCATCTCTTCTTGCTCCTAACTGCATTCCTCTTGTTGCTTCCTAGGACTGTGATGTGATGACATATGTCAGGGAGACATGTGGATGCTGTGGTGAGTCTGGCAGTCTACACTTCAAAAGACTTAACACAATGCAGGTGCATTTTACAATGGGCCTCTCTAACAATATAGAGAATCTGGCGACAGGGGTTAATGCATTCTAGGCATGGAGGTCAAGAGTGTTTAACTGTCGTAAGCATTGGGACTGGAACAATGAAAATCTTACTGACTGCAGCTTTACAGGCACATTAAATACAACAAACAGCAAATCAAGAAACAAAAAAATATCAGTTATTCTAGACAAACCAGACAGATAGTTGAAGGAAAAGTACATAGTACAATCTTCATAGTGCAGTCTGCAGTAGTTTAGTGTTGAGGTAGGCACAAAATGCTGGAGTAACTAAGTGGGTCAGGCAGCTTCTCTGGAGAAAAAGGATGGGTGACGTTTTCTCCCATCCTTTTCTCCAGAGATGCCCCTTATTACTCCAGCACTTTGAGTCTATTTTTGGTATAAACCAACATCTGCAGCTCCTTGTTTCTATATGGTGTTGAGGTAGGATTGTGATTAGGTTTGTTGAGGATGGTTCAAGAGCCTGGTGATTGATGGGAAGAATCTGTTGTTAAACCTCGGAGCTAATGGTTCTCAAGATTCTGCACCTTCTTCCTTATGGTAGCAGAGAGATGAGAGCATGGGAGGGTGGCATATGATATTAGCTGTTTTCGTAAGGCAATGTATCCTATAGGTCCCTTCCATATTGGGGAGGTCCATAGCTGTGACAGATCAGGCAATGTCCATCACTACTTGTAGCTTCCTTCATCCTCAACACAATGGAGGCATGTTCTTACTATGTTCCGCCTGACTGATTTGGATGGAACACTGGGACATATCTTCCATCACTTGAGCATTCGCTGTTCCTCCGTTGTTTCTTTCAGAGGAGTAGTGGGTGGTGGCATCTAGTCCAACCACGGGGCTGTGGAAGGCTGTCCCTCCGTGTAAGTGGGTAGCTGTAATGATGAGAATGGGTCTAACAAAGGAGGCTCATGTCACTGGATGCCGAGCTGCTGCTTAAGTTAAATATTTGCAAACTTAATTTATGATAACAGCATGAGTGATGTACCTTTCCAATGACAGGATAGTTGGTAGGATGGGCTGGATTTGTTATAGAAACATAGAAGCATAGAAAATAGGTGCAGGAGTAGGCCATTTGGCCCTTTGAGTCTGCACCGCCATTCAATATGATCATGGCTGATCATCCAACTCAGTATCCCGTACCTGCCTTCTCTCCATACCCCCTGATCCCTTTAGCCACAAGGGCCACATCTAACTCCCTCTTAAATATAGCCAATGAACTGGTCTCAACTACCTTCTGTGGCAGAGAATTCCAGAGACACTCTGTGTGAAAATTGTTTTTCTCATCTCGGTCCTAAATGATTTCCCCCTTATCCATAAACTGTGACCCCTTGTTGTGGACTTCCCCAACATCGGGAACAATCTACCTGCATCTAGCCTGTCCAACCCCTTAAGAATTTTGTACATTTCTATAAGATTCCCCCCTCAATCTTCTAAATTCTAGTGACTACAAGCCAAGTCTATCCAGTCTTCCTTCATATGTAAGTCCTGACATCCCAGGAATCAGTCTGGTGAACCTTCTCTCTACTCCCTCTACAACTGCAGTAGAACCTCCCTGCTCCTATACTCAAATCCTTTTGCTATGAATGCTAACATACCATTTGCTTTCTTCACTGCCTGCTACACCTGCATGCGTACTTTCAATGCCTGGTCTACCATGACACCCAGGTCTCGTTGCATCTCCCCTTTTCCTAATCGGCCACCATTCAGATAATAGTCTACTTTCCTGTTTTTGCCACCAAAGTGGATAACCTCAGATTTATCCATGTTATACTGCATCTGCCATGCATTTGACCACTCATCCAGCCTATTCAAGTCATCTTGCAGCTTCCTAGCATCTTCCTCACAGCTAACACTGCCCCCCAGCTTCGTGTCATCCACAAACATGGAGATGTTGCATTCAATTTCCTCATCCAAATCATTAATATATATTGTAAATAGCTGGGGACCCAGCACTGAGCCTTGTGGTACCCCACTAGTCACTGCCTGCTATTCTGAAAAGGATCCGTTTACTCCTACTCTTTGCTTCCTGTCTGCCAGCTAGTTCTCTATCCACATCAATACTGAACCCCCAATACCGTGTGCTTTAAGTTTGTATACTAATCTCTTACGTGGGACTTTGTCGAAAGCCTTCTCAAAGTCCAGATATAACACAACCACTGGTTCTCGCTTATCCACTCTACTGGTTACATCCTCGAAAAATTCTATAAGATTCGTCAGACATGATTTACCTTTCGTAAATCCAGGCTGACTTTGTCCAATGATTTCACCACTTTCCAAATATGCTGCTATCCCATCTTTAAGAACTGACTCTAGCTGTTTCAACCACTACCAGTGTTAGACAAACTTGTATGCAATTCCCCGTTTTCTCTCTTCCTCCCTTTTTTAAAAAGTGGGGTTACATTAGCTACCCTCCAATCCTGAGGAACTACTCCAGAATCTAAAGAGCTTTGAAAAACTATCACTAATGCATCCATTATTTCTGGGCCTATTTCCTTAAGTACTCTGGGATGCAGCCTATCTGGCCCTGGGGATTTATTGGCCTTTAATCTAATCAATTTACCTAACACCACTTCCCAGCTAACCTGGATTTCACTCAGTTCATCCATGTCATTTGACCCCCGGTCCCCTGCTATTTCCGGCAGATTATTTATGTCTTCCTTAGTGAAGACAGACCAAGGTAGTTATTCAATTGGTCTGCTATGTTCTTGTTCCCCATGATCAATTCACCTGATTCTGACTGCAAGGGACCTAAATTTGTTTTAACTAATCTTTTTCTCTTCACATATCTATAAAAGCTTTTGCAGTCAGTTTTTATGTTCCCTGCCAGTTGTCTTTCATAATCTATTTTCCCTTTCAATTCAATTCAATTCAATTCAATTCAAGTTTAATGTCATTGCACAAATACAAGTATAGGTACAACGAAATGCAGTTTAGCGTCGTTCTTAGTGATAGCGATATAGAAAAATAAATACAGAGTGCAGTGGTAGCAATATGGAAAATAAATAAATACAGGGTACAGACAAGTCTATCAGCTGGGCTCCGAGTTCAGCAGTCGGATGGTGTAGTTGAAGAAGCTGTTCTTCGTCCTACTGGTGCGGGACTTGAGGCTCCTGTACCACCTCCCTGATGGGAGGAGGGCAAACAGTCCATGATTAGGGTGTGAGGGGTCCTTGATGATCTTCCCGGCCCGCTTCAGGCACCGTTTTCGGTGGAGGGCATCCAAAGCAGGGAGCGGGGCACCGATGATGTACTGGGCGGTTTTCACCACCCATTGTAGTGCCTTCCTGTCTGCCACGGTGCAACTGCTGTACCATACCGTAAAGCAGGTGGTCAGGATGCTTTCGATGGTGCAGCGGTAGAAGTTCGTCAGGATCTGGGGGGACAGGTGGGCTTTTTTGAGCCTCCTCAGAAAGTAAAGGCGCTGCTGTGCCTTTTTGATTAGCTTTGAGGTGTTGAGGGACCAGGACAGATCCTCCGAGATGTGTACCCCGAGGAATTTGTAGTTGGAGACCCGCTCCACCTCAGTCCCGTTTATATGGATGGGGGTGTGTCTGCCCCCTCTGTTCTTCCGAAAGTCAACAATTATTTCCTTCGTCTTCTGGGAGTTGAGGACGAGGTTATTGTTGGCACACCAGGTAGTCAGGTGCTGGACCTCCTCCCTGTAGGCTGATTCGTCATTATCACTGATCAGTCCTACCACCGTGGTGTCATCGGCAAATTTTATGATGGCGTTGGAGCCATACTTGGGGATGCAGTCATGCGTGAAGAGGGAGTAGAGGAGAGGGCTGAGCACACAGCCCTGTGGCACGCCGGTGTTCAGTGTTATAGTGGAGGAGGTGAGGTTGTTGACCCTAACAGACTGTGGTCTGTTAGTGAGGAAATCCAGTGTCCAATTGCAGAGGGAGGTGGAGATGCCAAGACCGCTGAGTTTGGTGATCAAGCTAGCGGGTATGACAGTGTTAAAGGCAGAGCTGAAGTCAATAAACAGCAGCCTGATGTAGGTGTTGTTGCTGTCCAGGTGGGTCAGGGCAGAGTGTAGGGCCGTCGATATGGCGTCCTCTGTAGACCTGTTTGACCGGTAGGCAAATTGGTGGGAGTCCAGTGTGGGGGGGAGGCTGGCTTTGAGGTGAGCCAGGATCAGCCGCTCAAAGCACTTAGCGATGACAGGGGTGAGTGCCACTGGCCGGTAGTCGTTGAGACTCCCTGTCGCTGATTGTTTGGGCACTGGCACAATGGTAGATGTCTTGAGGCAAGTGGGGACGACACCCTGGGCCAGTGACAGATTGAAAATGTCAGTGAGGACCAGGGATAGTTGTCCGGCACATGCCCTGAGCACCCGCCCGGGGATGCCATCGGGGCCGGCAGCTTTGTGCTCATTCACCTTGCTCAGTGCGTCTTGTACAGCAGAGGTGGAGAGACTGAGGGGTTGTTCATTCGGGGGTGGAGCAACTTTGATGGCGGGAGTTTTGTTGTCCCGGTCAAAGCGAGCATAGAAGTGGTTTAGCTCATTAGGAAGGGAGGCGTTGTCCGGGGGGGGGGTGTTGATTTTATGGTAGTCGGCAATGGACTTAATTCCTTGCCACATGCGCCTGGGGTCGGAGTTGTTTCGGAAATGCTCCTCAATCCGCTGTTTGTGATTGAGTTTAGCATTCCTAATTCCCTTTTTCAGATTGGCCCTGGATGAGCTGTATCCCTCAGCGTCGCCAGATTTAAAAGCGGCGTCTCGAGCTTTCAGCAGGAGTCTGACCTCCCTGCTCATCCACGGCTTCTGATTAGGGAAGGTCTTTATCACTTTATGGGTGGTGACGTTATCAGTGCAGAATCTTATGTAGTCCAGAACAGTTGAGGTGTATGAATTTATGTCCACTTGGGAGTTAAAGGTGGCCTGGGTGGCAAACAGACTCCAGTCTGTTTGCTGAAACTGTTCCTGTAAGACAGAGACAGCCCCCTCAGGCCAGACCTTCACTGTCCTCGCGGTAGGTTTCACACGTCTGATCAGAGGTGTGTATTTGGGGAGCAGGAACAAAGAGAGGTGATCAGACTGTCCCAGGTGGGGGAGGGGAAGGGCTTTGTATGCTTCAGTAATATTAGTATAAACTAGGTCCAAAATATTGTTACCTCTTTCCTAATTAAGCCCTTTGTCCTCTCTGCTGGACTGAATTTCTCCCAGTCCCCTGGTAGGCTGCTTTTTCTGGCTAATTTGTATGCTTTTGTTTTGATACCATTCCTGATTTCCCTTGTTATCCACGGATGCACTACCTTCCCTCATTTATTCTTTTGCCAAACTGGGATGAACAAATGTTGTAGTTCATCCATGCAGTCTTTAAATGCCTTCCATTGCACATCCACCATCAACCCTTTAAGAATCAATTGCCAGTCTATCTTGGCCAATTCACGTCTCATACCCTCAAAGTTACCTTTCTTTATGTTCAGAACCCTTTTTTCTGAATTAATTATGTCACTCTCCATCCTAATGAAGAATTCAAGCATATTATGGTCACTCTTGCCCAAGGGGCCACACACTACAAGACTGCTAACTAACCCTTCCTCATTACTCAATACCCAGTCTAGAATAGCCTGCTCTCTTGTTGGTTCCTCTACATGTTGGTTTAGAAAACTATCCCGCATACATTCCAAGAAATCCTCTTCCTCAGCACCCCTGCTAATTTGATTCACACAACCTATATGTAGATTGAAGTCACCCATTATAACTGTTATACCTTTGTTGCACACATTTCTAATTTCCTGTTTGATGCCATCCCCAACTCCACTACTAGGTGGCCTGTACACAACTCCTACTAGCGTTTTCTGCCCCTTAGTGTTTTGCAGCTCTACCCATATTGATTCCACATCCTCCAAGCTAATCTCCTTCCTTTCTATTGCGTTAATCTCCTCGTTAACCAGCAACACTACCCCACCCCCTTTTCGTTTCTGTCTATCCCTCCTGAATATTGAATATCCCTGGATGTTCAGCTGCCAGCTTTGGTCACCCTGGAGCCATGTCTCCGTGATCCCAACTATATCATAGTCATTAATAGCTATCTGCACATTCAACTCATCCACATTATTACAAATGCTCCTTGCATTGAGACACAAAGCCTTCTGGCTTGTTTTTATAACACTCTTACCCCTTATACAATTATGTTGAAAAGTGGCCCTTTTTGATTTTTGCCCCAGATTTGGCTGCCTGCCACTTTTCACCTTGCTACCTATTGCCTCCACCCTCATTTTACACCCCTCTGTCTCTCTGCTCACACATTTAAGAAACCCACCACCTCTTATTCTCTGTTTATTATTTTTTTCTTATTTCCCCCCCTACATGTTGGGTCTGTGTGCTTCCCTACTCTGCCTCCTGCCTCACACACTGTCTACTACTTTCTCTATTTGAATCCCTCCCCCCAACCGTTCTAGTTTATAGTCTCCCCTGTAGCCTTTGCAAATCTACCCGCCAGGGGAGATTTCTTATCCAGCA
This sequence comes from Raja brachyura, assembly GCA_963514005.1. The sequence goes on from OY740787.1 coordinate 50,134,992, forward strand.
ACTCCCACCGGGGTAGCACGGTGGCACAGCAGTAAAGTTGCTGCCTTCCAGCGCCAGAGACCCAGGTTCAAACCTGACTACAGATGCTGTCTGTACGGAGTTTGTACATTCTCCCTGTGACCGCAAGGGCTTTTTCCGGAGGCTCTGGTGTCCTCCCACACTCCCAAGACATACAGGTTTGTAGGTTAATTGGCTTCGGTAAAATTATAATTTGTCTCTAATCTGTAGGATCGTACTAGCGTACGTGGTGATCACTAGTCAGCGCGGACATGGTGGGCCGAAGGACTTGTTTCCATGCTATGTCTCTAAAGTCTTAAGTAAAGTGAAGTCTAAGTGTAAATAATATCTGCCCAATTTCCTCCATAGGTGCTGCTCAGCTCACTGAGATCTGCCAGCAGTTTATGTTTTACCAAAGTTTTCAACATTTGTAATCTCTTGTGAACCTCATTCAACCTTTTGATCTTCCAGTTATTAGCTGGGTCACTGAATTGTGTAAACAGTGCATTTGATTCATATATTTTGGATTAGTCTTGATTCAGGATTAACTAACATTCACAAAGCTCATCAAAGTGTGTTTCAGAAATTTTTGGGTTGGCCTGCTTAAACTTCATTACTCTCCCTCTTTCCCCTCTCCATACTTCAGACTGTGAGAAGCAGTGTGGACCGCTGGATATTGTTTTTGTTATTGACAGTTCAGAGAGTATTGGACTGACCAACTTCACCCTGGAGAAGAATTTTGTCATCAACACCGTAAGCCGCTTGGGCGCTATGGCCAAGGACCCAAATGCTAAGACAGGTCAGTAGCCGGGAAGGGTTTCGTTTCATGGCAATCCAAATTAGGTGAAGCTACCTTCTAATCTGATGTATGGGAACATTTCTTCACCTTATTCAGTGTTCAGAATTATCCTACTCCATCACTTGGATATTCATTAAATAATTTATTGTTTTACTTTTATTTTGCCTTTCTTCTTCATTGTGTCATCAAGTGTGTGCTACAATACAGAAACATACCCTCCAACCCACACGTGCATGCCATCCTTTATCCTTCTATGATTTGCCTATTTGTGGCTGTCAAAATGTCTCTTAAATGTACTAATTGTACCAGATTCCACCATCTCCTCTGGCACAGCATTCAAGATGCCATCTCTCAACCTTCCGTGTTTGCTCATGCGTGTGTGCGTGTGTGCGTGCATGGGTATGTGTGCATGTGCTCATGTGTGCGTGTGTGTGTGAGAGAACATTATCCTCTAAAAGGGACTTGATCCAGACCTAGGATTTGAAAGCATGGTGGCCCCTCATGTCTTGTACCATGTAATTTGCCTTTTTCCTATGCATTCTGTTTGGTTCCCATTTCCCTGTGGAGCTTCCATCTGCCATGCTCACTCTGGTACTTTGCAATAACCTCATGGTTGACATTGGCTTGCAGGAGCTCGTGTTGGCGTTGTTCAGTACAGTCACGAAGGAACGTTCGAGAAAGTGCTTCTGAGCGACCCAAAGATCAACTCCCTCTCGGCATTCAAGGATGCAGTCAAGAGGCTGGAATGGATCGCAGGTGGGACGTGGACCCCGTCCGCCCTCAAGTATGCCTATGACATGTTGATTCAGGCCAACAAGCGCGAGAAGGCAAAGGTCTTTGCCGTGGTGATCACCGATGGGCGATCTGACCCGCGGGACGATGACACGCTGCTCAACTCACTCTGCAAGGACAACATCATCGTCCATGCCATCGGCATTGGTGACATGTTCAAAAAGGACCAGGACCCCGAGACCCTGCGGTCCATCGCCTGCGGGAAGCCCAAACGCGTGCAGAAGATGAACCTCTTTGCCGACCTGGTGGCTGAGGAGTTCATCGACGAAATGGAGGATCTATTATGCCCCGGTAGGTCCAGCTCATGCGAAGCAGTATCAAAGATGTCCTTGAGAAGTTTGGCTTGCTCTTCAGTCCCCAAATCCCTTCCCACCTCCACCCCTAGCAATTGATAGTCCTCTGTTATAGATAGTTATGTTAAAGTAGAGACTAACTCATCCTTGGGGAATACTTGGATCCTACTGCATGAAATGTATAGTTAAGCAGTGTCGGATTTAATGATGGGATAAGATACAGAAGGGGAGAGATCTTGTGAAGCTTTTTTTGGATAGTAACATTTGCTGCTTGCGGGCCAGTTAACACTCCTCTTAAGTTGCTGTTTTGGTGGAACTGACAGCAGGTTATAACTGAGGCACTCCTCGCTCAACCCCGCCACACACACACACACATGCCATCCCTTCAATGTATCACAAGCTTTCAAAACCAATGTAAACATTGGTGACAAATAATGACAGCCCCTCCCTGACCCCCCTCTCCATTTCACTGTCCTTCCACATGTTTGTCTGCAAACATCTTGGCTTTCTGTTTCTTGTGGCGAAATTCAAGATGTACTGAAAGACAAGCGAGCCTCTTTACCTATGAGAGTGGTAGTGAAGACAAAAGTCTAGCAAGGTATTTAGCTTGGGGTTGGGTGTTTGGCCTGGGCTGAGGCAAAACAATGTGTTGGGAACCTGGTTGGGCAGCTTTTCTCCTTTTTATTTTTGTTTGGTTCTGCTAGTGTATGATTTTTAAAAAAGCTATAGTTCTGCTATAATGTGTGTTTCCATAACACAAATTGCATGCAAAAGTGATGAATGAGGGAACACTATTTGCATTACATGTGCCAAATTGGTTATAATACAACTTTGATCAGGAACTAGAAAACCACTAAAACGTTACTGTGGAAATTGACAAGCAGAAAAATAGTTGTCTTGGATTTAAACAATAGGGGAAAAGATTTTTCCAAGTAACCTCCCCGCAGTAACCATCATCCCTTAAGAACACATTTGCTGCTACTGCAAAGGCTATTGAAATGAACAGATGATCAGTTCTATTGACATGAATGCAATTAGAAGCAATATAACATTTTGCCTTTGGTATTTTTAGCTTGAGTAACAAAAATAAACCCATCGGTAGTGATAATATCATTATTTCTGTGGGGAAAAGTAACTGTGTTCTTGCAAATCTGAAATACTCAAACCCATATCCCCTTTTGTCCAATTACCCTTCCACCGTGCTTTTCTATAACATGAGTTTTCTCAAGAATGCAACTACTCCGGTGCAGAAGAACTACCTGTCTTTGAGGTGGGTATACAAGATCATCATTGCCAGATCAACCTCTCCATCAGGAAAGCTTTATGAAGAATGGAGCCTGCAATTTCTCTCCTGGTTAAGATATGGTACATACTGCAGGTCCACCTACGATTTTCCAGAAACTGGAGATCCAGCACCTTTGATCCGGACAAAATTACGACAATCCATTTGTAATCACCGCCGATCAGTGGGTCAACTTTTTCCCTGCAGCCTTGGCTCTGGAACTCCGGCTCATAGCCGATCTCCGAGGCTGACTTTGCAGGCCAGTATCTCAGCACATTGGCAGCCCGTTCTGGTACCATTGAACTCCTCTCAGATGCCGTTGACCTCTGATGGTCTGGCAAAATGGATAATCCAGAATAGCTCTGGAACTAAGTGTGCCAGAAAATCGGCGGTGGACCTGTACACAATAGGCAGGGAATTTGACAGAGAATATTACTGTCTAAGGTTTGATTTTGGATTCTTGCTGAAAGGTGAATGATTTTATATTGTGTTCCTCTTTCTTTCAGACCCTGAGATCATCTGCCCTGATCTCCCATGTAAAGCAGGTACGTTCCAAGTAAACCAAAGCAAATTGAGTAGCAGTATTACTCTGAAACCTTGCATTGTATGTAAAGAATGGACAATCAGTATGTATAGGAAAGAATGTATTTAGGTTACAGTTTATAGAACTTCAGGGACTGCTTTGACTAAGCAGAAACCACGTTTAGATGGCATTGGTACACAAGGTGTAGTTATGTAGGTAACAGAATGTGTTTCTCTCACCCACTTCTGTTTCCCTTTTCCGTAGTCTTGAAGGAATTAATTGAAACAACTTTGGCAGAAAGATGATGGCAGGTGACAGAATTGTAAATATTAGGACCCCTACCCCATGTGGGATTGTAGGGATACTTACCAAAATTTAGGAAGGATGTGCTGGTGTTGGAGAGGGTACAGATTAGGTTTACAAGAATGAACCCGGGAATGATTGGGCTAACATATGAGGATCATTTGACGGCTCTGGGGCTGTTCTCATCAGAGTTTAGAAGGATGAGGGAGGATATCTTTGAAACCTACTGGATAATGAAAGGCCTGGATATAATATATGTGGAAAGGATGTTTCCAGTAATGGGAGTCTAGATCTAGAGATCACAGCCTTAGAATAAAAGGATGTACCTTTAGAATGGGAGGAATTTCTTCAGCCAGAGGGCAATGAATCTGTGTAATTCATTGCCACAGGCAGCTGTAGAGGCCAAGAGATTGGGTATTTTTAAAGCGGAGATTGATAGATTCTTGATTAGTAAGGGTGTCAAAGGTTACGGAGAGAAGTCAGGAGAATGGTGTTAAGAGGGGAAATAGATTAGCCATGATTGAATGGCGGAGTAGAGGTGATGGGACGAATTGCCTAATCCCTCTCCTATGTCTTATGGTCTTATTATGGTCAAATCCAAAGGAAAGAATGCATGTGTGTTTCCGTTTGATGAATAACTCATTGTCTAAGGGATGGAACATGCATGGATTTCTGCTGAGGACAGTCGGTTGTTGTGACGTGCAACTGATCTCTCCTTTTGTTTAAATTAAAATGTTAATTCAAGTCCACAAAATTGCCAGCTGGGAAAAGACGAGTGTGATGTTCCCTCGCATCCAATGACGGAGGCAGGTGGATAACAAGAATACTGCTGCCTGATCAGTCCTGGGGACAGGCTGAAGATGACTTGATTCTGTGGCCAATCCTCTTAGGAAATCAATGTCCATCGGAGTCTTGGTCTACCCTGTGAGAACAAACTAGTGGAGACCACATACCAACTACCCTTTTCCCATCAGCCTACGGCACTCCTCGTCCTCACCGTGTGAACTTGAGGATGTATGCCTGGCTTAATTAGGCCGACCGTGTTTCCCTGCACCTAATTGAGGCCACTCTGAGAAAGCCTCAGTGTCAGTGGCTTCTGACGAATGTCAGGGCCAAGGCATGTATTCCAAGCACTTGTGGTTCAGGCTATTTTTGCACTTCCCAGAGCAACCACCCTTGATTCCCAGGTGCCCACAAAGATAATTTTGACTCCTGCCTTTTGCTGGTGCAATCCTCTTCCACCTCGTGTGGAACTTGTCAGCAAGCATCAACCTCAGGTAATGCAGAATGGATTTTGGTACAGAACACAATTACCATGCAAAAGGAGGGCTGAAGAAGGCGAGATTTCTGGGTATACACATTGAGCTTCTTTCAAAATGCAGCTCAGAGTAACGATGAAACTCAAAGGAGAATTTCTGAGTGGAATTTTCACTGCCCCATTAACCTCTGCCAAACCTCTGGAACCATGCCTTGTTGATCACCTGTGGCATACTGACCGGTAGGGTCAGCCTAAAGCTATTCCTGCCACAGCAAAATTGAGATCCATTTCCAGATACTCAACGTCTGAATTCTTGAAATCAGCTGGTCATAGATTGTCATAGTTCAGCACTCATGTAGTACTTCCTTGCTTATTTTGTGGTTTATTTTAAGTTTCATTTCCAATTGCCGCTAGCTGTGTTGTCGAAACATTTTGCTCATTGGCTGCATGCTCGCAATAGTTAATAGCTGGTGACCAAGGATGCAAATTCAGACCCAGCAAGTGGGAGACTTCTGGGGAACCAATGTCTCAATCTCCTCCATGGAAATGATCAGCACTGATAGAAGGCTCTCTGCATCTCAGCTCTAGGGACATGGGTTCGATCCTGACCTTAGGTATGATCACAAAAGTGTTCACCCTGCAACTGCATGGGTTTCCATTGGATTTCCTCCCACATCACAAAAACATACTGGTGGGTTAATTGGTCAGTGTAAATTATCCTCAATGTAGGCAAGAGAATCAAATGGGAGTTGATAAGCATGTATGAAAAAGGATACGTAGCAGGGCTACAGGGAAATAAGGAGTGGCAATGATGAGATTGATGGGATTTTTCTCTTGGGAGCTGGCATGGAACTAAGTGGCTTAGCTGGTAGAGCCTCACAGTGCCAGAAACCCAGGTTCTAGCTTGATCTTGGGTGTTATCTACGTGGCGTTTGCACATTCTCTCCATGACCATTTGGGTGTCCTCTGGGTGCTCTGGGTTTCCATTGGGTGCTCCAGTTTCCTTACACATCTCAAAGACGTGCAGTTTTATAGGTTTTATTGGTTAATTGGTCACTGTAAATTGCCCTAAGTGCGTTGGGTGCGAGAAAATAGAATAATATAGAACCAGTGCAAACTGTTGATGTGGACTCAGTGGACCGAGGGCTTGTTCCCATGCTGTATCTCTAACTAAACTACACTAAACTAAACTACTGGAGGCAGCACAGTGGTGCAGCAGTAGAGTTGCATTCCAGTGGCCTCCAGCACCAGAGACCTGGGTTCAATCCTGACTGCAGGTAATGTATGTACGGAATTTGTACGTTCTCCATAACTGCATGGGTTTTCTCCTACTGCTCCGGTTTCCTCCCACATTCCAAAGACGCACATGTTTGTAGGTTAACTGGCTTTGGGAAAATTGTAAATTGTCCCGAGAGTTTAGGATAATGCTTGTGTGCGGGGTGATCATTGGTTGGCGTGGGCTAGGTGGGCCGAAGGGCCTGTTTCCACACTGAATTGCTAAAGTCTAATGTCTACAGGATGATTGACCTCGTGTCATAATAAGTAAGGGCATTGTGTTTGGATGGATGAACAAATTAGACAGAGCGTACAATTATTTCTTAAGGTGTAAACCTGACTGATTGCGCACAGGTTGCTGATTAATTGCCTTGCTTGTGCAAGCAAAACCACTGGGCTAAGTAAGACCATTGTGGAAAGGGAAGAATTGTATATGAAAGTGGAGTTAAAGCATGAAGTTAACTGTATGTCCTGCTAAATGTGATTGTTGCATGTGCTCGACCAACCTTTACAGGAAATACTGCGAGAAAGACAATGACCAAGATTAACGTAAAATATTGTTGTGTGGAAAAAATGATTTAGCAGGTAGTGAGCGGGTAGGTGAGTGTGAGGATGAGGGCTTGGTGTGCAATGAGAGGACATGATCTACAATTGAACCAATTTTTTTTTACTGTGAAAAGGAACTACTATAAATATCAATAATTGCAATTAATTCTGAATCTCAGTGCATAAAGTTGCTTAGAAACAGTTAAGGGCTTGTCCCACTTTAACAAGTTATTCACAAATTCTCCCGAGTTTTCCCCTTGATTCAAACTCGCAGAATGTTCGTAACGGGTTCGTAGGAGGTCGTATAAGTTCGTAGATATATCGTAGCAGCACGTAGATATATCGTAGCAGATAGCCTTAGGTACCCGTGGCATCAGGTAAGTCGGGACGTTTTTTCCAGCCCGATAAAAAATCTCCACGAGTAAAAAAATGGTCAGGATGAAAGAAATTGCAACTTTTTACTTGTAAGGAGGGCATCAAAATATTTGTGGGAATCGTAGACATAATTGTAGACATTTGTAGGAGTTTGTGAACATAGTCGTGGAAGGTCGTAGGAGTTTGTAGATTACCACGATCTTGATTTTTTTTAGGCCCTTTAAACTCGGCAGAGGTTTTGAATTAAGTCGTGAAAGTGGGACAGGCCTTTCAGGTGGCTTTCTAAGAGTTTTGTGCATGAAAAGCTACATGCACAATCTTTCTCATTCTGGCTGCAAACCTAACCTGTCCACTGACTCTCCTCGGTAACAGTGGGGCAGAGTAGACATTAGTCTTTGAATGAGAGACTGTCGAGTGGTTGTTGTACTTGCACCTCTCTTCATAGCTGCAGTGGAAGCCAGTGTGTGGAGGTGAGTAAGCTCATTCCTGCTCGTAAATTCAATGCTCGTGATCAAAGACTAATTACTACCCTGTGATCACATGTTACTGATGCATCAAGGAGACTGCTTTTCTTATTTTATTTAAAAAAATTATGCTTTAGAAACTTCAATTAAATTTATTTTCAATCCAAACGCTGTGGATTCTGGCTTAGCAGTAACTCATTTTCTCCTCAATTAGAAGGTTGTGGATTTGAGTCAGATCCAAAGGTGAGGCTGAAGACTGGCATTGGGGTTCGGAACCCAGGGAGTGCGGTGCCATGGCAGTGCCATCTTCAAACTATATGCCAAACGCCTGCTCTCTCAGAGGGATCAGCAACGTTTCCCAGAGATATGTTCTGAAGGAGCATGGTGACTTCTCCGTGACATGGCGAGACCCTCGTTTGCTTCTTGCTGGTTTGCGAGACTTTATTTTAACTTTTCTGGACGTCATAACATGAGGCATCTTGAGAGAGTGAAAAGCACTATGTAAATACAAGTGCCTTCCTTCTGCCTTCCTTCCTTTCTCATTTCCATTTTCTCTTTCTTACAACAATTCATCTTTCCTACCTCCCTTTTTTGTTCTTAAATTTTCCTTTTGTTTTATGTCCTTCCTTTGCTCCTCTTTTCCTTACTCACCCATTCCACAGTGGCCTCCGCAATGCAACTCCATGCTTCTGTAAAGGCTGTGATGCTGTTATATGGTGTAATGAGCAATTGTCTGTTCTCTTTCTAAACTGTGGCCAGGAGGATTGTGAGGAGCTGGCCAGGTTTGCCAGTAATTGAGTGAATGGTGCTCTCTGACAGCCGTCACCAGCAAGCCTAAACTCTTCTTTTTAATCGTTTTCAGATGACTTAAACAGTAACGATGCAAACCCAGGTATCGCGTACTTTTCAGAGTTTGAAAACCACCTTCATAATTGGTGGTCCACAAAACAAGAATTGACATCAGCCATGCAAACTGCTCAGCACCCAGACGCCTACGCCAAACTGGTGGCCACCATGGCTTACACTGCAGGAATGGCCAAATTTGCCAGCGGAGAGGAACGCAAAAATTGGACTGACCAGTTCATAGATTCGTTCAAATTGATTTACAGCGACATAACAGGGGATGTCGACAAAGCGAGGGGGCTGTGCTTTTAGAAGTGGGTGAATAGTCTGTGGCTGCCATGGCCATGCGGTACACCCAGGCTCCCACTGTGGAAGGAAAGTCAACTTGTTTCCCATTCTGAGCATTGTGTCCCTCAGCCTTTCGCTGCTGTGCAGGGAGGGGCAGGCTCGAAGGGCATTAAAGGCCATCCCATGCAGTGATGCCCTGCTGCATAACAGTCTGCTGCTGGCTGGGGTTGAATGCCAGGACACACATACACAACCATAGAATCTTAGCAACAAAAGGAGCAGCCATTTGGCCCACTGACTCCATGCTGGCCCCTGGGCCCATTGCATTCCTGAATGTGGCTCACTTATTCCAACAAAATAACCAGCTAATGAAAGAAATATGGGTACACCAATCCTCTGCCTGGGTTTAGTAGTGCAATGGCAACAGGATCCAAAATGAAACTTCCGAATCCATCTAAACACAGATCCATTTAACTGGAATCACAGAATGTGGGTGGCAGCATAGGGTGGGATGACCGGAAATCTATACTTGACTTGAACTTGTAGTGTAGGCCAGTCAATCCAAAGAACATTCTTGCAGACTCTGCATCTAGAATTTACTGTTCCCAACACAAGCTTGATGTATCCCGAGAGGTCACACTATTATCACCTCCTGCATCTCCCCATCATTGAAACATTGGTGCAATGGGCATCTCGCCATGAGAATCTCAAAGATATATTGATTTTACATAGTGCATATCTCATGCATTATTCTGTGAAAGTACACCTATGATTTATTTTCTTCTTTTGGCAATGGCTGTGTACTGGGGATTAATGTCCAATCCTGGAGACTTCAGCTCATGCCTAGACCCAAGCAAAGTATCAAGGGGAGCCTCTGGACTGTGAACTACCAGCCCCTCATCCTTTTCAGCTGCTCATGATCTGTGTAGTACACCCAGCACTTTCTGATTTCCATTACTCCCCCAGCCCTCTGGCACTCTACCCCAACCTTCGCACACAGCTGCTGTTAAGCGGGGAATCTACTGTTGCTGGTAGTGCTTTGCTTCTGACATTTGGATGCGGCTTTTCAACATGTATATGTATTGTTCAATAAACGATCCATTTTATTCTCAGATGCTGGATGATGTTTTAATAGAAAAGAACAAACTTGCATTCTTCTTCTGTCTTTACCCGTGGTTATCGCTCCAATCCAGGAAGCCCAGCGGTCTGTTTCCACACAGTGAGATCTCACGCACAGATTCATGGCAATGAGCAGATAATCTGCGGTGAGGTTGATTGGGAAATAAGTATTAGGCAGAGTACCAGAGGGAATTCCCTTGTTGTTGCTTGTGGTGGGGATTTGGTGTGAAATTGACCATCTGCTGTCAGCTGTGAGCAGATGATGAAGTGCCGCATTAATGTTGAATTCTACTTCTGTAATTTGGTTCTTACATTATGAACAGAGTGGTACAATAGTGGACAAATTTTTGCCCCCAGTTTTTTTCAACCACAGGGTGGAAACAGAGTCTCAGTTGTGCACCTTGGGCTAGAGGCATTGTTGTTGAAGTACAAAAACTTGGATTTCCTTTAAGGTGAAGGTTTTGCAAATACTAACTTGTCTTGGTGTTCTGACCCAGGGTTCACCTCCCAATGAGATTTCAATGCTAGAAAGAAGTCTTTCCTGAATTAAACCAGCGAACCCAGGAGAGATCACAAATGCCATTGAGTTTGCAAGTGACAGGGACCTGGTGGCTAGATCAGTGGGCTTCATGAATGTGGACTCTGATACACATGGATGACAACAGCCCATTAATCAAGTACAGGTACAGTTGGGCCAATGATGAGAGTTATAGAGGTAATACAAGAACTCACTAACATTGCCTCTCGGGTAGGCCTAGCAACGACTTATGTCACCCTCAGAGTATAAAGGAAGGAGGAGGGGAAGGGAGGTGATCAACTGGTAAATGTGTCCATCTCTTCACTCCTTTCATTGTGTTCCACACCTGCAAGTTAAAACTCGAGCTTCAGAATCATGTGTCTAAAGTTGTTACTGGGATTGACATTGAGTGAAGAGGTGATCCTATCCAGGATTGCATCTGATCCCATCAGATCTGTTGATGGATTCATCTGGAATGTGATTGGTTTTGTTCATTTTTTGTCTTCCAAATGAGGGAAAAAGGCTACAAATTATCAGGATCAGATAAGATTCTAATGGTTTACTAAATTAACTTCAGTGAAGTTTTAATGAAGTTTCTGGGTCCAAAATGGAGATCTTGCGTGGGATGTAGAGAGAGTGTTCCGCTCACCCTAACTATCCTGTTTACCCAACCACTCCCCACTTCCTCTCCCTCACCCGTTAGAACAAGAGTAACGTGGCCTTTATTGGGAACTTGCCTTGGTAAACCTTTGTTATTCAAGACAAAATCCAGCGTCACACAGTTTGGGCATACATTTATCATACCAACGTTGTTAATGTAGATACCTACAGAGGACATGTGTGTCTTTATAAAGATCTGTCATCTCCCTCGAGTCAAGTATGTGCCAGTTGCCAAGTAATATTTTCTCCCCAGGGCCTCTGTACTTCACTTAACATTGTTCAGTAGGTTTACACCCATTTTACAGGGTATTTCTAGTTGTGTAATGTTTGGCCAATCCAGGAATCCAGATCTCACTTCTCAAAATGTCATTTTACATTTCAGTGTTCTGGTGACATGTATTGCATATGCTTCTCCTTAACTGATTTATCCCAGGGTTTTGAGGAGAATGGATAAGGAAATTAAATGCTTTTGCCATAATTTTGTAAATGTCTGCTTCATTTAAGAATTTGATTCAAAATTGCAATGTAAGTCCATTGTTTGAAAGAGGCAGGTGGAAACAATAAGAATTTGTAAAGAATTTTAAAAAAAGACACCAGGTGCTAGAGTAACTCAGCAGGTCACTCCAGCAGCATCCCTGGAGAATATGGATGGGTGGCATTTCAGGCCGGCTTCAAAAGATTGGTCCCGACCTGAAACGTAATCTTGCCATGTTCTCCAGAGATGCTGCCTGATCCACGGAGTTACTCCAGCACTTTGTGTCTTCTTTTGTAAACCAACATCTGCAGTTCCTTATTTCTACTTTTCAACTACGTTTTCAAAGTATTAAAATGGAGAGGGTGAAGATCCAATTATGTTTTGTTTATTGGATAAGATTTGACATAATATTAAAACTTGTAGAATTGAAGACAAATTGTCGACGCAACAGAGTATTCATGAGTCAATTTAAAACAGAATGGGAATAATGTTCCTATTATTGGGAGCTTGTCCATTGGTTGTGGTGTGCTTCGAGGATTTGTGTTAGAGCATCAACAAGTCATTCTTTGTGAAGGACTGAGCTGGCAGGGTAACATAATCAAAATGTTCTGATAACAAAGAGAAAGGGTATTGAAACATCAAATTACATTGAAGGGTTCATTCGGTCTGCAGAAATGCAGTGGATGGACTTCACAGCAGTCAAATTGGAGGTCATCCACTTTGGATCAAAGTAGGAAATTATCAGTGTTATTTAAAGGTCTAAAGACTTGGAACAAAGGAAATCTAAAAACATTTAGAGTGCATGTGCGCAGATAGATAATCACAGTCTGAAACAAAAACAGTTGCATGTTATGGTAAAGCTGGCCTGTGCTATTGAAGAGCTAGGATATGGAAGCGAGGGTGAAGGTTTGGTGAACTTCATGTGGAGTAGGTTGTGCATTCTGGCCTCTGCATTCTCATAATAAGTATATTGGCCTTGGGAGGGGGGTGCCGATTTAAGAAAATGCCTCCAGGGCTCGGAGTAGAATTATGAGCAAAGGTTGCTTTTCTTCCTAAGATTTGTTTTTTTCAGGAAGCATTTTGTTGGAATCAGCTTAGAATTTTGAATGCTGATAGGCTACACGGAAGGAAGCTGTTTCTCTGATGCATGTGCTCTGAGTAGAGGGGCTGGCGACAGGGAACACCTCCTCGCACCAATACCGAGAGGAAATCTGGAGCGTTCTCCAGTGAAAAGGTGTAGAATATTTTGGAAATATTTGAGATTCTTGGCCTTGTGACAGCCAGGAAAGGTGAGGCCACGGAGAGTCTATGGAAGCAACGGGACTCTTATTAGCCGACATACTATACCTTTAGGGCAGGGATGGGAAACTATTTATTTTGTAACTAAATCAAAGGCAGTGGAAAATAACACCAGAGTTGTGTCACTGAAACAGATGTTATCACCATCATCCCAACGTTGCTTGCCTATCCCTTCCAGGCACAGACTATAATAGTGGGTACGACTCCAAAAAGGTCCGGAAAGCATGCAATCACTTCCAAGGTCAAAGAAAAGAGTGATTTAAATCCAAGAAGGTTCATTATAACCCGCGGGTGGTTATTTTTTTAACTTAAACATTATGCTGGGTTTTCTGTCAGCCACTCGGGGTTGGGAGGGGAGAGAGAGGGAGGGAGGGAGGGAGGGAGGGGAGTGGAAATGGCAGGCAATTGTACTTTTCTGGACCTAACAAGCCCCTCTTGTTTAACCCAGAGTTGGCCGTGGCACTGTGCATGCAGCGGCCGGTGGAGCTGGTCTTCATGATCGACGGCTCGGAACGGATGGGTGAGAGCAACTTCCGGCATGTGCGGGAGTTTGTACAGAAGGTGGCCACCACCCTGCCCCTGGCCAGCATCGACGACGACACCACGAGGGCCCGCTTGGCCGTGGTGCAGTACGGCAGTGAGTCCGAGCAGCAGCTCGTATTTGGCTTCAGCCACAATAAGACCGACATCCTGGACTCCTTGGCTTCCATGAAGTACCTGGACTCGGCCTCCAATGTGGGCTCCGCCATCATCTACGGCATCCACACCCTGGTTGGCAAACCCGGCTCTGGCCCTCAGGCCACCCGGCTAGGGGCTGAGCTCTCCTTCGTCTTCATCACGGACGGCACCAGCGGTAACAAGAGCCTGGGCGAGGCGGTGGACGCCATGCGCAAGCACAACGTCGTGCCCACGGTGATTGCGGTGGGTAAGGATGTGGACATGGATGTCCTGCAGCAGATAGGGTTAGGGGAGAGAGCTGCCATATTCCGGGCTGATGATTACTCTCATATCCTGCAGCCCAGCTTCTTCGAGAGACTCTATTTGTGGATCTGTTAAGGACTTTAAATTTGATGCCCTACCCTGCCCCCAGAAGGTTGGCGTAAGGTCTGACTCCAAGTACCTTTTTTTTATATATTAGTTTTATGTTATTCAGGAAAAGATAAAACAAGGTGCTTTCTTTTGTACTCATCAAATTATTTTTTCATCCTCACTTTCTCCTATCATTTTGTACATTTCTTGCTCACCAAGCCTCAAGATTGACTGGGGTTGCCAACTCTGAATGTTTCCCTGGCATTTTGGTCACACAAACCCACACGTACAGCGACCCTGCCTTCAGAATCCTATCAATCACACAGTGTCCTTTGTAATTTGTTTGTGCCCCACTGGTAAAGCAAGTAGCTAGCTCATGACCCACTCGGACAATACTTAATCGTCAAACATTTTCCTTCTACCAAATAATAATAGAATTTATTCAGAGCTTACTTTACTTAATTTTTAAAACAAATATGCCTTTTTTACTTTCACAGTAAAGTTTCACTTTCCCCAATAGGGTCACATGCACACATACCTTGACCATGGAGATTTAATGGGGAAATCCTGGAGATGCCAGGATAATCCTGAAGATTAATTAGGAACTTTCTGGTGATTTCAGGATAATCCTGGAGATTAATAAGGAAATTCCTGGAGATGCCAGGGTTGTCTTGGAGATTTAGTAGGAAATTCCTGGAGATGCTGGGACAATCCTGAAGGGTGGGAAACGCTGCATCTTGTTGGCATGCTCAATATTCCTCTCCTCTTGTGCCTTGGCTGCTGACCTGGGCAGCTTGTCATTTTTAATGTTTTGTAACCTCTGTCACTGAACTGTGCACTGTTAGCTCGAATGCTAAAAAATTAGGGAACATCGCTTGATGGCAAGGTTTTGAGATAAAGCTGATCCTTGGATCAAAGCATCCTGTCCTTCCCACTGCCCTCCAACAGGAAGGCATCAATGGGGAAAACTACGGCCAGAGAGCAGCATCTGATTGTTGCCACAGCTCCTCCCTCCATCCCAAACCTCTTGCAATACACACAAGTGGATCCAATCCCAGTGTTTTATCCCACCAGCATCACCCCACCCAAGCTGCCTACTCTCAACATAGAGTGCAGGACTGTGGCAAAGTATTTCACACTGTAACTGGATACAGGGCTACAGAGAAATGCTGCCCATTGAAACTGGGTACAAAGGTGCTGAGACTTCTGCAACTCTGGCTTCGGAAAAATACTCCCCATCCTTGATTCTGTTTCCAGGTACCATTGCATTGGTAACATGCCACCTGCCCATGTCAGTGTGATCCCAGGCACTTAAAGCACCACTATTTAACTTATGCAGTGGTTTATAACTGCGCATTAACCATAACCTACTGGTTATTTTCAGAGCTGCTGACCTTGGTCCTCTGTTTAGTTTGGTGGAAACAATTGTGCACATGGATCAGTTCACACCTCAGAATGATACCACGAATGTAAACACAAATTGAAGTAAATAGCTTGTTGATGAGGTGCAGTTATGTTTTGGGTAGAGAAACCCTCTAAACCTTCTCTAAGTGGGTCACTATTTGGGCTCAATACTGGACAGAGTTTGTGCACAGCCAGATGCAGAGTATCAGTTGGTGAGAGCTGCAGGATTCTATATAGTTGGGCCAGATTGTAACTGCAATCCAATATAGATGGCAAAATGCACTTGCACAAATACTACTTCCGAAATGGTGGGAAGATTACAGATAAATTTAGAAGAATGGAATGGACTCTCAAATTGCAATCAGTTGATATGATGCCACACATTCCAGCTTTCTAATGGTGCTATTTATACTACTATGGTAATGTTGACTTCCGTTAATGGGGGTGTGATGCGGTCCTAGTGATGTTCTGTTCACCAGCAGGTGGTGGTATCGTGCATCGTGTAATGAGAGGCCTGTTCCACTCAGGAAATTAATTTTCAGTTCGGATAAAAACACTTACAGAGATGGGAGCAATTCCATTGAATAAAATGTACCCAAATCAATTGCGTCTCTCAGATGCTGGTGAGGACTCTATGCCTCTTTACCGTTGTTGTTACTTTTGGTATGCGGAAAGTTAAGGTCTGGACCAAAATGACTTGCCTTTGCTGAGTGTAAGGCATGTGGTGCATTTGAAGCAAAATCTTGCCACACTATCTCCTGCTTCTGTGCCTGGCCTATCGCTGGCTCCGATTACGGGGTGGTGGCAGGGTTGGGCGGGCTGATGTTTACGACCTAAATGTTGGACACTGGGTTTGTACTTTCCCCACCACCACCCCAGCCCTTTGTCACACACACACACAGCAGGAGCGCTGGTGTGGCAGGTCACTACTAATGTTGGCTGTCCAGCACCTCTGTTTTCTGCCTTAGTGCCCAGCTCATTGCCAGCACGGTGAGGCTAATCAGACCTGTTGGGTGAAGCAGACACCCTTTCACCCTTTGACAACAAGTGCTGGTGGGGAGTGCCTGTTTTCCATTGGAGAGCCGCAAAACTTTGTAATATACATTTCCAGATTTTTTTTGCATTGAAATAGTCATCAGTCATTCCACCAATGTATTTTCATACAGTCTTCTGCATCCAGATTTGAATAGTTCTGTACTGAATACCAAATAAATAAATGGATTTTTCCAAATTTATCTCTGCCAATCTTTGCATAATTTGTGCAGGAGAACTGATGAATATTTATTTGCAGGTTGATCATTGTCTGTTGCCCATTGTGTACTGTATGTCGGCTTGTTATAGAGTCACAGAGAGATGTGGCATTGAAACAGGCCCTTCAGGCAACTGAGTGTACAACAACCATCAAACACACTCACCCTATATTATCCCACTTTATTCTCCCCACATTTTCATCGTACTTCCTAGATTCCACCATTCCCTACATACGGGGAGTAATTTACAGTAGCCAGTTAACTGACCCATCCGCACATTTGGGACAGCACAGGAACAGGCCCTATAACCCACGATGTCTGTGCCAAACTCGACACCAAGATAGACAAATCTCATCTGCCTGCATACAGTCCATATCCATCCATTCCCCACAAGTCCACATGCCTATCCAAAGCCTGGAGCAACACTAGAGGTCCACTACTGGTTTTCTGGCAATTGATGTTCCGGTACTTCCTTTAATCAAGACATATTCGTGAAAGCGTACCTGAAATACCCCCCTGAAGATCCCCCGAAATATATGGCGAGAAATAAGGCGGCCGATCTCACCTCATCGGAATTTCCGCACCGATTGATGGGTCGAAATATATTACAATTATTCTTCATTGCAAGCACAAAATAACGGAATCATTTACCAAATAGAACTTGGCAAGTGCATTTTCCTATAACAATAAAGCTGCAATAAAGGTCAACTTGGTACATGAAGATACACTGTCTAACACTGTGGGTTTATTACTGTATAGTGCTGGAGTACAGTACCTCTGCAGGATGGGGACTGTAACTCAGATAACATAATTCTCAATACTGTATAATATGGGGGAATTGCAGGTGGTTACAAATCTGTCAGTATCTAACAAAGGGGTGCACTGCAGGCGAATACAAGTCAGTTAGTCTATAAAATTGATCACTTTTGGTTATAGTTAATTATTTTATAACACCAGCAAAAATCTGATGCATGTCAGAAATTGTATAACAGGACGAGCATTGTACTGGGTTGTCAATGTTTATCACTTGGATAAAGGGGCTGTCCCACTTGGGCGACCTAATCCGCGAGTTCTGGTGAGTTTGCCCTCGACTCATACTCACAGCATGGTTGACACAAGTTCGTAGGAGGTCTTTGTAACTCTCCTTCATGCTCGAGAGTCGTCCCCATGTACTCGAGGCCTCAGCTAGGTTGCGGCATAGTTTTCAACATTTTGAAAAATGCCGGCGAGTAAAGAAAGGTCACCATGGAAAAAATCGATACTTTTTTTACTTGTAGATTTAGTCGTAGTAGGTCAGCATGTTAGTCGTTGGTAGTCGTAGATAGTCTTCATCATAGTCGAAGGGAGGTCGAAGGAGGTCGTCTTCACTCTCCATTATTCGGTGTCCAATTTTCCGGAAGTTAGTCGTAGTTAGTCAAAGCTAGTCTTCAACATAGTCGAAGGAGGTCCTCTACATAGTCGAAGGAGGTCTTCAACATTACATTTTTTCAAACTCTCCTAAACTCTTCTAAACTCGACAATTAGGTGGCCCAAGTGGGACAGCCCCTTAAGCTCTTGTAGGTACAGGCACTGCTCTGTTAATTAACAGCAGTATTTGTTCTGGTGAATGTTCTGACACTAGGCTAATTCTGGTATTTTATAATATAACAATGGTGTGCATTGAGGATGGAGACAGATCTATCATACAATGCTGGGGAACTTGAATCCACACTGCCTGCGAAACTCACTGAACTGCCCAGATGTGAATCAGTTGGCAATGTTTTTTTTCCCAGATGTGTACGCACAGATCACCTGGTCTTTGGCAGAGCTTGTCAAGAGGTAAGTGAAGTCTTAGGATCACACGGCAATTTCATATTCCTCAAGACAGCGACTAAGTAGAACACATGATTCAAGTTTGTAAATCTGAGCCATCTTTGTGAAGAATTAATTAATGTTTTGCCATTTATGCCCACCGAGTGAATTCCACTGTTCTGAATGTCAGGATATCATAATATGGAAGAATCAGTTTCTGCTTATGGGACTAAGACTGGCATTCACCTTACGACAGAAAAATAGGTCACCTCACACACAACAGCTTTACTGAGCACTAATTCAGCTGTACCAAAGTGCTCTGAAGATGAGAATTCCTTCCTGACCAATTAAAAATGGGTTATCGGTTGTGTCCTGCATCAATGGGCATTAGGAAGTGGCAACTAAGATAGATGCATGTAAAAGGAACCACAGTCATTAACAAAACTGAAACCTGGTCTATGT
This sequence comes from Raja brachyura, assembly GCA_963514005.1. The sequence goes on from OY740787.1 coordinate 50,154,036, forward strand.
GCGCCCCATTTTATGAACCCATCAGTTTGGGGATCAGATTATGTTCTGGGATAAAACTCTTTGCCGGGAACATATTGAATGTTGCCCACATTTCCCTAATCTTACACCAATTATGCTGGAATGACTCGGCAGGTCGGGCAGTAACTCTAGGGGAAATGATTAGTTGGCATTTCAGGTGGGGATCCTACTTCCGACTGATTGTAGTTGTAGGGAGAAAGATGGAAGAGAGTTGGGGGCTGGGACGAAGCTGGCAAGTGATAGGTGGATACATTTGAGCAGGGTTTGACTGCTCCATCTCAAAATGCTGTAAGCCGTTAACAATGGATACAGTCTGACAGTGAATAATATTAGAAAATGGCACAGAGGGGAACAGGTGAATTTCTGTAATAAAAACCATGCAGAAAACAATCTAGGTCCAGCAGCATCCATGCTCCATGACCGACGGGGAATGTGTATCCCATGGTTTAGTTGACAGCATGGAACAGGCAACTTTGACCCACCCACCAAGTCCACACCTACCAGCAATCCCCACACACTAACACTACCCTACACACACTAGGGACAATCTACAATTATATCAAGCCAATTAACCTACAAACCTGTACGTCTTTATGTGGGAGGAAACTAGAGCTTCCAGAGAACCTCGGGCAGGTCACGGGTAGAACATACAAACTCCGTACAGATAAGCACCCACAGTCTGGATTGAACCTGGGTCACAGGCGCTGTGTGGCAGCAACTCTACCACTGTACCACTGTGCCGCCATGGTGAGGCAAAAAAAAGAGAATTCACTTTAGGACAAATCTTCCAGGCACACGACATACACTTTGTACATTTATACACCATGCAGGTCTCTCAAGCAGTTAATTGCATCTTAATAGTGTTTATGCACTTATTATGATGCGCCGTCTGTCTAATCACCAATAAAGGAATCAGTGAAAATGATGAAGATACTTTTTATTACATGATTAGGAAGAGGAAAGGTATCATGAAAAGTCATTGACAGGTACAAATCGGGCAAACAGGCAGTCGTTTGACAATCTTGGGGCTTCTGTCAGGAAGCAATAAGAGGTGAGAAACCCCTATTTAAGTCGCTAAACTCTGAAGCCATCCTTTGAGAGACACCAATAGATGGAAAAACAGAAAGAGAGCCAGGAGACAACCCTTGCCTGCTGTGTTTATATTTTCCCTGATTAACAATTAATACATTAAGCTTACACCAAGTTTGCTTACTCGGGAATCATTTTAAGAGAAAAGGAAATCAGAATTATATCAGTAATCAGGTACACCCACAAACCATTACACTGAAAGGTAACATTTCCCAGCTAAATGACGCTCAGTACTCCATGCTCCTTCCAAACATATCAGTGCAATGTTAGTTATGGGCATAGTCCTCAACCATCGTGGTCAGTGCGTCTGAAAAAGAGCAAGGGACAGTGGATTAACGTGACTGGCAAAAGATGACAAAAATAGGGAGTACTAGAACCACTCTGTAGATCAGGCAATATCATTAGAAAGAGAAATCGAGTTAATATTTCAAGTCAAAGATCTTTTGGCAGAACTGAGAGAGGGAAAACAACTTAGTTGTAAATTGCATTGCAGGGTGAGGGGAAAAATGGATGGGATAAAGGTCATGCCTTTGATGGATTGAGGCTCAGGTTGCTGTGGGGATGAGCTGGGATTGTTAGGAAATGACAAAAAAAATGCATTAAGATGAATAAATTCCCCTAACGATCGAGTGCATCCTCACACCTTGTGGGAAACCAGGGAAGAAATTGGAGAGGCACTTGCAGAGAAATTTGCTTCATGTTTAACCACAGGTGAAGTAAAGGAAAGGTGTAGAGGGATATAAGCCTAAACTGCAAAATGGGACTATCTTAGCAGAGCATTTAGACACAGACTAGAAACAATTTATCAGAAGTTGCAGAATTCAATATTGAGTCTGGAAGGTCTGAAGAATGCCTAGAAGTATTGTTTTCTGAGCTTGCATTAGTGTTGTTGTGACCGTGCAAGAGACCATAGACTGGTAAGGTGGAGTGGGAGGAGGATGGAGAAATGCAATTGCAGGTAACTAAGTTTGGGATCAATCCTGTGTCCTGAATGCAGGTACTTTGCAAAACAGTCACCCAGATTTGCATTTGGTTTCTCCAAAGAAAATTAGGTCACATTGTGAACACGGAGTGCAATGTACAAGATTGGAAGAAATGTAAGTGAAACACTGCTTCATATGGAAGACCTGTTTGTTTCTCTGGATGGGAAGAAGGGAAGAGGTAAAAGTTCTGCAAGTTATGAAAATGTAAGAAGGGATTTGCTTTCATGCAACAATCACTTACCTTTCGCTGCCCACAGCTTTTCGGCATTTCTCCACGACCACGGCCACGGCCACGGCCACAGGATTGCTGTTCATCACAGCCTTCACCCTGGACTCCTTTGTGTCCATGTTCCCCATAATCTCCACAGTGCTTGGGTTTAAGTTTTCTCTCATGCAATTCATCACAAGGATGGAAATTACCCTCATCGTCATGATATTCCAACTCCTGACCTGTTTACAAGCAGACACAAGAGATTGCAGATGCTGGAATCTTAAGCAAAAAAGCAAAATGCTGGAGTAAGTTCCGGGTCAGGCAGCATTTGTGGAGGGAAATGGATATATGATGTTTTGGGTCAAGACCCTTCTTCAGACAGAGATCATGACCCAAAACGTCATCTGTCCATTTCCCTCCACAGATGCTGCCTATCCTGGCGAGGTACTCCAGCACTTTGTTTTTCGTTTTCAAGGAAAATGAACTATAAACCATGCGGTATCCATCTATGTCCCACTGGGCTATACTTAGGGAACGAGCAGACATGCATCCCAGTCAGAGGGCCTCAGTTCATGGGATGATGGATTGGTTAATGCACTAAATCCACTACTGGGTTATCCATTGGACTAGCATGCAGAAATTTGTTTACCATAAAACCAATGAGAGCAAACTAAATCTAATAGTTGGTATATAGCTTCAGATGAAAGAAGGATAAAGAAAGTAGTTGAAACAGCACTATCAGCCCATTGAAGAAGCATTGTCTAGAAAATCATTGGGATACGTGTTAAAATGTCCACCTCCTTCATTGCACAGCAGCTCAATGACAACACAGAATCATAGGGAGATACAACATAGAATCAGGCCATTGAATCGTCAAACATATATTTACAACAATCCTACATTAATCCTATTTTTTAATCTCGCCACATTCTCATCAACTTCTGGATAATGCCATTCATCTACAAACTGGGGACACCAATTAACTTGCCAATCCTTAACACAGGCATCAGAAAGGCAACATATATCTTGGAATACCATTTTCAACCACATCTCTTCTCAAGCTAGAGAATACCTTCTAACAGTTTCTCCCTTGACCTTTCTCCTCCCTCCCATTACACCTGGGCATAAGGGTCCCACTCCACTCCTCTGCTAAAGCGCCTTCCACAATGCTGAAATAATAGGAACTTAGCAACCTGGCTAGGTGATGAACAGAAAGGTGGATTTGATTGAAACTGATACGTTACCTGGTTCACACATCCTCAATAGTAATGATCAGCTGAAAGAAAGTATATATTGAAATGTCAGCACATTAGCACAAGTTAGCACAATGTAAACATTGAAGAAAGATGGAAATTAGAAGGAAAATCAGACTGTACAAGAGACCTTTTGATGCTGCCTGTCTCGCTGAGTTACTCCAGCTTTTTGTGTCTATCTTTGGTTTAAATCTACATCTGCAGGTCCTTCCTACATCTTTCAATCTATGCTGGCTCTTTGGGAGTTTCAGCTCAATCCCAAGCACAAGTGCCAAGAATGTTGAAAATTCACAGCAAATCTACTCAGTTCTGGAGAAGTGAACTTCTATCAGACTGTCACCAACACATAGGTCTTTTATCAAGCTTACACGTACACTACAGTCCACGCTCTGGCATCCATCTGATATTTCCTTTCCCATATATAGTGGCGGAGCTCCTGCATATATTCAGCTGTTGATCTTTGGATCTCTGGTCACCTGATTTAAAACCTGGAACACCCTCCCTAACAGCACTGCATTGATCCAAGACAGTGGTCCGTGAGTGCTTTTCTAAAGGCAATAAATGCTGGCAGTGAAAACAGCACCCACATCCAGTAAATGCCTCTCACAATAACTTAAAGTTCCAGAGGGGATGGGGGTAGGAAGAATCAGAACGATGTTTCAATTTCCATACAAGTAGTTCTTTAGCAATAGCAGGATTCAAATAAAGTAGGCAACAGAACGCAACATAATCAGATGGAACTTCACCAGAACTTGAATAAAGTTTTGTGAACAGCCAGGGAGAGGGAGATTCAACCAGATTTCAATGCAGCAAAAAGATTTATTGATCATTAAACTCAGGTTCCAATACTCACTCTAGCAATAGGTAGTTTGTTCTTGGACCGAAAAATGTAAGATAAAATATAAATGTCTGTGGGTTTCCTGAAAGGAGGAGAACGCATTAAACATGCATAAAATTAACTAAGTCGTAAAGATTCTGACTTACCACTGAGCTTGCAAGAAAATCAAGCAGCTCTGATAATTCCAGCTTCTGAACGTGTTCAAAATGCATCCCAGTTATATAAGGGTGGAAACCAAAACCCAACCCAGCCTGAACTGGCCAATCAGCATTCACCAGCTCTCTCCGTCTCTGCTCCCCATCCACCATCATTCACCCCATTCCCCACTTCTCCCTCCCTCACTCAATTTCTCAATAAACAATTAGGTCTACTTTCAAACACATAAAAATGCTTTGGGCCAAGTCCGTGCCATGAAAACATTTCTTTATTTGATGCCAATTTGTATCCTAGTTACACCACTATGTTGATGCCTTAGGACATTTCACAATGTTCCTGTTTCTTCAAGCATTCTTGAATCTACAGTGACTTAATTGTGTTAAAATCCTTTGTGGCCTCACTCCCCCTTATCTCTATAACTTTCCCGAAAGTTCAGTAAACCTACTTTTTGTTCCATCTCTGGCATTTAATTTCCCCACTCAAAACTCTGTTAATCTCTCCAAAAGAACTTTTGCCTCTCTACTCACTACTCTCTTAAGTTGTTCCAAATCCTTTCTCTATGTCCAACCTTTCCGTTACCCATCATAATATCATTTTGTTTGGCTTGGTGTTCTATTTTATCTGAGTATGCTCCTATGAAGACGCTTGAGATGTGATATCCATGGGTGCCAGCTATTGTTGTTCTTACACCGATTATTGTAAAATGTAGTCGTTGCCATCTCAACAATCCATGAAGATACAGACAAGAGTAGTGTGCACAATTCCCTGCACCAAGTTATATCTTTGTGAAGTGAATCAGACTTTCAATGTGAGGAGGGGCAAAAGGTTCCACTAAGAGGTACAGAATAAATGTGAGGATTGCAAATACGGGAACTATGAGTATCGTCCTTCGGTTCCTCAAAACTGTCCTGGCATTGAACAAGTTCATATTTAATCACCTTGTCCCCGTTTTAAAAGGGTGACTTTTTAGTCCTAAACTGACAACTTATTCTAAATTCTACTGTAGCAGAAATATCCTCTCAACATAACATCCAGTCAAAACCATTCAGAATCTCATCTGGCTCAATAACGTTTTCTTCACTCTTCCAAAATCTAGCAGATATAACCTAACCTGTGCAACCTCTCCCCATAGACAACTTGCCCATTCCAAGTAAACATCTTGAAATTGCTTCCAATTCATTAACATCCATAAACATGGAAGGAGATGTAATGATACTAGGAAAGTCCTTTCTGCTTGTTGAAGCAAGGACTAACATAAATTCAGCTAGACAATCAAGATGCCTTCAGTCAGTCTGAGCTACAGGAAAATCATCATTTCAACTGCACTGGAAGGTTGAATCAAAATCCCCCTTCTTCTTCTTGTGTATGGCATGCACAGCCTAAAGTTGTAGGACAACGTGTTCCATTTGATCTTATTTGATTGTGCATGCCGGGTTGATTGCATTCGTCAAAACAGGGCAGACCATGTGAAGGTTGCATTCTTCCACCACAAAATCCCCCCTCTGTTGCTTTGAAAAAGTAGGAAGATTTACAGGTCTATTGCATGCTTTTGTGCATAGATTAGATTAGATTAGATTAGAATGCTTTATTGTCATTGCATGTGTCACATACAAAGAGATTACTGTGTCTCTCCATTTAAAAGAACTTCAAACATTCACATACTCAAACTCTTTACACACCCTCACTCCCTAAACCCACCCATGGATTCACATTTACATAAATTAACACTGTCTCCCACCCCCCCCCCCCCCCCCCCCCCCCCCCCCCCACCCCACTCCTTCCCCATAACCCGCTCCCGAGACAGAGTTTAGTTCTACGATTGCTGATGGGTAAAAGGACAGAAGGACATTAAGGGACAGAAGTTTAGGGGTAACATGAGGGGGAACTTCTTTACTCAGAGAGTGGTGGCTGTGTGGAATGATCTTCCTGCAGAAGTGGTGGAGGCAGGTTCGATTTTAACATTTAAAAGTAAAGTGGATAGGTATATGGACGGGAAGAGAATGGAGGGGTATGGTCTGAGTGCAGGTAGATGGGACTAGGGGAAAATGAATGGTCGGCACGGACTGGAAGGGCCGAGAACGCCTGTTTCCGTGCTGTAATTGTTATATGGTTATATGGTTAAAAGCTGTTCATGAGTCTGGCAGTGCGTGACTTTAACGACCTGTACCTTTTTCCTGAGGGCAGCAGTGTGAAAAGGTGGTGACAAGGATGTGTAATGTCTTTCAAGATATTACAGGTCCTGCTGCGGTATCTGGAGTGGTAAATGTCCACCAGAGGGGGCAGGGGGAGTCCAATGATACCCTGGACAGTTTTTATCACCCTCTGGAGAGCTGCTCTGTCAGCTGCTGAACAGTTCCCAAACCAGGCAGTTATGCAGTAAGTCAGTATGCTTTCTACCGAACAGCGGTAGAAAGACTCCAGCAGTTTAGCAGACAGATGGGCCTTCCTCAGTGTTCTGAGGAAGTAAAGTCTCTGTTGCGCCTTTTTTACAACTACAGCAGAGTTCACAGACCATTTAAGACCCTCACTGATTTTGATCCCCAGAAATTTAAAACTAGGCACCCTCTCTACCTCCTCGCCCCCTATCTCCAGTGGCCTGAGCTCCGCTCTATGTCGCCTGAAATCAGTGATGATCTCTTTGTTTTTTTAGTGTTCAGAGAGAGATTGTTGTGAGCACACCACTCAGAAAGTCTGTGCACCTCCTCTCTATAGGTGACCTCGTTCCCATTTGAGATGAGCCCCACCATAGTTGTATCGTCCGCAAATTTTATGATCCTATTTGCGGGGTGGTGGGGCAAGCAGTCATGTGTTTTTAGGGCGTAGAGGAGCGGACTGAGCACACAGCCCTGCGGTGCTCCTGTGCTGAGGGTCAGGGATGTCGAGGTGTAGGGTCCAAGTAAAGACCTAGACCACACACATCCCTAAATGGTTCTCTGCCTTCAGTCATCGGTTGCACACGCTGAGTATTCCAGAGCTCAAAGCTCACTCGGGACAAGTCTAGTGAACTATTCTGTGCCCAATCATTCCCTATCAGCTTTAATTATATCCAAATAGCCCATTGTAGATCACAATAAATATACGATTGGTATCAATTATAGCCTCTCACTGATTCTTCTGTTCTGTAACTACTTTTTCTGCTTGTTTTGGTCTCTCAGCACCTCAAGCTCTAAATGATATTTCCACTCTCTTTCTCTCTCTCTATTTACAACCATAGATTGTCTCTTTGACATAAGTCAGAGGCAAAAGATTTAAAATGTTGCAATGCATTTTGGTGGTACCCTTGAACAACCTCAGGATGTCCCAAAGCTTGTGCCTCTGGTGAAGTGCTCCTCTGAAGTGTAGTGTCTGCTCAAAAGTAGTAGCTCATTTGTGCACAGGAAGCTCTCAAAATAAAGACTCGATTTGTGATTTTTGCTGAGTAATAATTATTGGGTGGAATGTCCGGGGCAACACTCTGAACTCTTCTTGCAAACAGATTGCTTACATTCACCGGAGAGGCCAGTCGGAGACACGGGTTGTTTCAGACACTGACAGGTGCTCACAGTACACCTCTCCCTCAGTGCCAGTTGAGCTGAGGGACTGCCATTGTTTTAGGAAGTGTTGGGCAGTGGAGGGTGAGTGGACTCAGGTTGAATCTCCCTGTCTGGGGCCTCGGAGGCCAAGTCGCTGACTTACGTAAATCCAAACTCAAGAAGTAATTGTCCATTTTCAGGTGGAGTAACTATTTCGTGACAGCCACTACCCTTGGTTTCGATAAAGTGTTGAGGACCTGATGTGTTGACTGCTTCTCTCTCTCTCTCTCCACAGATGCTGACTGACTTGCTGAGATTTTGTTACAGATTTCTCGCCTATGCAGGCTTTTCAAGTTTTCATACTTTCATCTATGTTATTCTTTATATAATATCTAGGCCAGTACAGTCCACTATGCCAACTGCAAGCAATATGTAACCTTTTAAAATGTCACTAGATGTGACTAACTTCAATACCTAATTGGTTACAAAACATGAGACATCATTGTGCTTGTGACCTCAGTGCCGATTTAAAGTAAGGAGCATGCGAATGAACTTTAAGCTTTTGTTCATTAGTCAGGGAAATAGTAGGGTGAAATATAATGTGTGAAGTTTGCATGTTTTAAGCTATTTTTAAAAGCAATTCATACAAAGTAAAAGTGGCTTCACTACCCTTTCAGAAAATCCCATGCCATTTTTACGCCAAAGTGGTGTTTTTGAGGATTATCGAGATGGCGAGTATATTAGGAGCAGCTGCTATTGAAGAAGTCCACATCTGACAAGATAGCTGATCAGAGTTCAGGAGCAGCATGGTCCTGAAACAGGTAGAACGATGATGGCAGGTAAGAGAACCTTGGATGACAAGAGAGAATGTACATTTGGTCAAAAAACAACAAGGTAATGTAAGATTTAGCAAGCCAAAATCAGTCAAGGCCTTTGAGGAGTGCAAATCAAAGAGTCATGCAGTACATTAAGAAGGGTACAGAAAATGTCATTGGTCAGTTGGATTACAAAGAATTCCAGGGCTTTTTGCATTTACACTAACAATAATAGAGAAACTAGGGAGCGGATAGGACCACTCAAGGATAAAGGAGATTTATGCTTGGTGATAGAGGATGTAGGTATAGTATAAAACAAATACTTTGCACTAATATTGACAAAGAGGAAAAGTATAGTGGATAATGAGACCAGTGTGATGTATATAGGTATGTTACAATACCTACCTTTAGCTGCGCTGCAGTTATGCCGCTCCCCGTGTGCGCGACTTTGGCGCCTTTCAGAGTGGGGCAGGTTTAAAATGCCGATTTTTTTCTAGGCATTCCAAGTCGATCCATGTCGGGCGATTTCGTCGCTAAAGAGAAATCGCTCCGACATTTCATTCATAAATGTATTTTTAAACTACGCTAGATTATTTATTAACTAGAGTAGTTTAAAAATCATCTTCTAAAGCTCTGAACGGTGACAGCGGAACGGACCTAAGGTAGGCGATAAAAGAAGCTACACAGTTTATTTTTACATAAAAACTTGGTTTTTAGGAAGGCTTTAATCACATTTTCATGTTGCGAAAAGGGGACAAAAAAAAATGTATGAACCGGCTGTATTTTTCACACCGACTTCATCGCAAACCGCAACGTTCCAATCCACCGCATTCCACTAAAACCCACTCGCTAGTTGATTTAAATGGCCATTAATTTACAGGCATTAAACACTAAATTCCTTCCATTTGGCCTATAAATTCATGAAAATTAGATTTAAAAATGATGTTATATTGTAGATTATTGTGTGAATATTATTTGGACACTTAGGCAATTTAAAAAAAGTTTATCTTTTCTTAAGAAATGGATAGATGTTTAGATCTACTCATTGAATTTTGTAATTAGCTACAATTATATAATTAACTAATTATATGCTTTAATTTCAGGTCATCCAAGTAAGATTATTTCATATTTGTTTCAGAATGCTTCAATCTATAATAACTGAAAATTTCATTGAGTTCTCTTAATTTTTAAGAAAGTTATGGGCTTTTGACTGTTCTAGATCACAGCTTTTGAATGCTAATTTCCGAGTATGAAAATGTCAACTTTGTCAACTTTCTTAATACTGAAGATATGAAAGTGAATTAGGTGTCAAATTAAACTTATGTTTATGCTTTATCTGATGGGATAAATTGCAGACTTGATTTTTAAAATCTCAAAATTTGTATACATTGCTAATGTATACCAATCGCCTAGGGCTTTGGGAAATTGGGTTTTGTTGGGTCGGTTGAAGAGCATTATGGTGGATATTTCCCCAGGGCCTGATGGCATTTATCCCAGGTTATTGAAAGAAGCAAAAAGAGGATTGCTGGGATCTTGATGAAGATTTTTGAATCTTCTCTAGCCTCACAAGAGGTTCAGGGGGACTAGACAGTAGCCAAAGTTATTGTTTGCTTAAAAAGGGAAATAGGGATCATCCAAGGTGAACCTCACTTTAGTGCTAGGAAGCTATTGGAGAGGAATCTTAAGTAAAGGATTTACTTGCACTTGGAAAATAATAGGCTAATTATGGCCAATCATCCTAATTGGCCACAGCAGGTCATATCTTACAATCAGAACTGAATTTTTTGTGGAGTTTGCAAAGGAGGATGCCGTGGATATTGTCAGTGGATGTTGGTAAGGCATTGAACAAAGTCCCGCATGGAAGGCTGATCCAGAAGATTAAGATACATGGGATCCGTGGTGTCTTGGGGTAGTTTGGATTCACAACTGACAGCCATAGATAACAGAGGATAGTGTGAAAGAGTGTAATTCTGGCTGAGGGTTTGTGATCCCTGGTTTTCCACAGGGTTCAGTGCTGGAACATTTATTGTCTGTGATATATATAAATGACTTGGACAATATTGGAGATGGGTACATTAGTAACTTTTCAGATGACACACAAATTGGTGGAGTTGTAGTCAGTGAAGAAGGCTTTCAAAAGATTCAGCAGGATATAGATTAGTTACAGATATGGCAAGAGAAAAGGCAGATGGAGTTTAATCCAGCCAAGTATGGTGTAAGAGTAAAATGTAAGGGGAAATGTAGAGTTAATGCTAAGACCTTTAACAGCATCGATGTACAGAGGGTTCTTGGATTCCAAGTCCATAGCTCCCTGAAAGTAGCAAACCAAATAGACAGTGGTAAAGAAGGCGTATGGTACATTTGCCTTCATTGGTCAGGGTTAGTTTAAATATAACTGTCAAAAGTCAGAATTTGTAGCTCTATAAAACTTTGATTAGGCAGCACTTGGAGTACTGAGTGAAGTTTGGTTACCCCGTTACAAGAAAGATATGGAGGTGTTGGAAAGATGGCAGTAGTGGTTACCAGAATGCTGTCTGGATGATAGGGTATTAGTTATAAAGAGAACATGAACAATCTTGAATTGTTTTCTCTGGAGCATCGGAGGCGGTGGCTTGATCGGTTGATCAGTTGATTGATTGACTGATTTACTGATTGACTGACTGAATGATTGATTGGTGGATTGATCGATTGGTTGACTGATTGAGTGATTGATCGATCTATTGATTGATCTATTGACTGATTTATTGACTGACTGATTGACTAATTTATTGGCTGATTGATTGACTGATTGCTTGACTGATTGATTGATCGATTGTTTGACTGATCAATTGACTGATTGATTGAAAGATACAGCAAGCAAACAGGTTCCTTCCCAGGTTCTGCCAGGGTTGGTGATGGAAGCAGATACGATTGCAGCATTTAAGAGGCTTTTGGATAGGCACAATAATCTGCAGGGAATGGAGGGATATGGATCACATGCAGGCAGAAACAATTAGTTTAATTTGGCATCATGTTTGGCATAGACATGGTGGGCCAAAAGGCCTGTTCCTGCAATGTACTCTGCTACATTCTATGTTATAATAAACCCACTGTATAGTATAAATCCAGTGCAGTACTGAGTAAATTCTCCATTTACAGCAATGTGGCATTTTGGCTGAAATATTCAACCAAGACCTAACTGCATGCAGAAATGCACTTACTGTAAAAGTTCCTTCTACTAATTTACCGAAGAGTAAAGAGTAATATCAGGACTGTGGCACAGCGGTAGAATGGCTGCCTTATGCCCCTGTCCCACTTATGCCCCTGTCCCACTTAAGAACCCTTAACGGAAACCTCTGGAGACTTTGCACCCCACCCAAGGGAAGGTAAGACCTCCCTGGTGGAATAAAACTGGGTGAAAAACAGGTCTTACCTTCCACTATCTGCATCCTACTGCACCCACCTTCAACTAACATCGCAACTGGCTTCGACTAAAAAATTACCGATTTTTTAAAAGGCAACCTATTTTTAGTCGTGGCCGGTTTCGAATTTTTTGAAATAATTGCCGGAACATAGAAGAAGCGGAAACCACTTTCGACCATTAGGGAGACTGACAAAAACCTCCGGGAGCCTCCGGGAACCGCACGGAAACCTTGGGTGGGGCACAAAGTCTCCAGAGGTTTCCTAAGTGGGACAGGGGCATTACAGCACCAGAGACCCGGGTTCGATCCTGACTATAGGTGCTTGTCTGTGTGGAGTTTATCCGTTCTCCCCGTGACCTGTGTTGGTTTTCTCCAGAATCTCCGGTTTCCTCACACACTTCAAAGACGTACAGGTTTGTCGGTTAATTGTATTTGGTAAAAAAACATAGTAAATTGTCCATAGTGTGTGTAGGATAGTGTAAGTGTGCGGGGATTGCTGGTCAGCGCGGACTTGTTGGACCGAAGGGCCTGTTGCCACGCAGTATCTCTAAACTAAACTAAACTAAATCTTCCCAATGCCTTGCTCAATATCTATCGCTCAAACAACATCATTAAAAGTAGATTACTTGGCAATTAGTATGTTGTTTTTGCAGAAGGTGGCAATAACGTAAAAAGCAAGTGTATCTTTTTCATTAATTGGCTGCAAAGCAGCTTTGAATATTGTAAGCCAATACTGTACCCAAACGTTGTACAGTGACTTATCTATGCCCACTAGTACTGAACTACTGAATTAATAGTATTAATGAACTATACCGTGACAAACCTGCCCCCAGCACTAGTGTATACCAGTGCTTTAACATTGAAAGGCCTATCCAAACCAATACTCTAGCTGAGTAAATGTTTGACGGCACTGGGCCTGCACTCGCTGGAGTTTAGGATGACGGGGGACCTCATTAGTGAATAGTGAAAGGCTTGGATAGAGTGGATGTGGAGATGATGCTTCCACTAGTGGGAGAATCTAGGACTAGAGGTTCATAGCCTCAGAATTAAAGGATGTTCCTTTAGGAAGGAGATGAGGAGGAATTTCTTCAATTAGGTGGTGAATCTGTGGAATTCTTTGCCACAGAAGGCTGTGGAGGCCGTCAATTGATATTTTTAAGGCAGAGATAGATTCCTGATTAGTACGGGTGTCATAGGTAATGGGGATAAGGAAGGAGAATGGGGTTAGGAGGGAGAGATACAGTAGATCAGCCATGATTGATTGGCGGAGTAGACTAGATGGACCGAATGGCCTAATTCTGCTCCTATCACTTAATGCCTTATGATCGCACACAATTGCAGACATATACCCACCAACATGGAACACCAGTTTTATTCAGTAACAGAACTGACCCCACCAGTCCAAAACACCAGTGTTAAACAGAGGAAGATGTGTCTCAGGTCAGTACTGGACCCCAGTGTTTATACAGTAACACATCTGTACCCACCAGTTCCCACTTACATCTATGATATTTTTGATGCCCACTGCCATTTTGATGATTTCTAAATCCACGGTCCAATCCAATTTACCTTCATCTTTGTCAATCAATTGTTTCATATCCACATCCCACAACCATGTTCTCCTTGAACTCAGCCTCAATCAGTTCCTGTCCACCCACCAACACACTCGTTTAATCAGCAGAAAGTCCTGTGCTCAACAATGTCTCCATTGATTCCGCACACCTTCGCTTGAATAAAGGTGTTGTTTTGGTACCTCGCATGAGACCCTATTCTGACTGTCTTTTTGTTGGATATATGGAATATCTTTGAATGAGCTTTGAGATCTTCAGTCTCCTTTTCTAGCTTCTGGCACACTCTCCATTTCCTTCATTTCTACCACAAGAATCCTCTAAGGTGCCTCACGGGGTGGGAGATTGCAACCTTCACGTGGTCCGCCCTATTTCGACGAATGCAATCAACCCAGCGTGCACAATCAAATAAGATCAAACAGAATAAGTTGTCGTATAACTTTAGGATGTGCATGCCATATGCAAGAAGAAGAAGCTGCCTCACCTTAATCTCAAGAATTACATCCTTGGTTGTCTCATTTGAATTTCTGTGAACATTCACCACTTTAATAGTAAGATTAAACGAGAATTTACCTGTTCAAAGTTTGATCTTTATTTTATGAGGAGTTACGATGAGGGATTACGTGAAGAAGCCCCGCCAGGCGCATGCTCGGCATACTTCAAAGCAGCAGCGTGAAAAACACAGAACCAATAGCCGAAGTAAGATAGTAAGGCTCACACAAGACTAGAACTACCAGATGATCGTTTAGATTATGAGGGTCGGGAGCGGAGGGCACGTAATCCCTCATTGTAACTCCTCATAAAATAAAGATCAAACTTCGAACAGGTAAGTTCTCCTTTAATCTTACTATTTTAGTTCGGAGTCACGTGAGTGACTACGTGAAGATTTTGAAGCTGTGATTTTCATGCCGTAGATTCATTCCATATGACACACTGCTTCAGTTGACACAGTAGTGAGTAAATAATAATATTGAACATTGCTTGAATTATGCAATAAGTATTTTAATAATAATAATAAAAAAGAAAAGAAAAGTAATAACCCCTCTATCCCAGGGGGAGATTACAACAAAATATATGAAACCATTACATAAAAGAAAGCAAACAATCAAACAGAACCCAACACAGCGTGTCCAAACCCTGGCACTGTGAGAACAGGTTTATTGTAAAACTTGGAAAAAGTTTCTTCTTTACACCATCCTGCGGCCTCTAAAATTTGGTCGAGCGGCACGTCCTGTGCCTTCGCCGCAGATGTGGATGCCGCCTTGGTGGAGTGAGATTTTAACACATCAGTGTCTACTCCAGCTAAATCCAAAACCTGTTTTAACCATCTAGAAATAGTTTGTACTGACACTTTTTTATATGCTTTTTTATGGGTAATAAGCATTGCTGTCACACAACCCCGTAGACTCTTGGTTACTTCAATATATCGAGTCAGATGGTTAACCACACACAAAGTTTGGTCGACAGGGTATGCTCTAAAGATTACCTTGGTTCCAGACTTCCTCGGTCTCCTTTGTTTGATTAGATCATAAACATAAAAAGTAATGTTATCTGCAGACAAATGCATACAATCTAAACGTAACATTTGCAATGTTTGTACTCTTTGTGCTGACACTAATGCCATGAGCATTACGACTTTAAATGTTAACTTCTGAAAAGACAGTGACGTAATTGGAGCCCATTGCCAAAGCAATGTAAGAACTATACTGACATCCCAAATTTCTGTATATCTGGGTTTGGGAGGATTTTTATTAAAAATCCCTCTCATAAATCAGAATATTAATGGACGAGACCCAATAGATTGATGTTCTGAAAATTGTCGTAAATAGGAAGACAAAGCACTACGAGCACTATTAATGGCATTATAACTGAGGTGCTGATCAAAATGCAACATAGCAAGGAACTCCAATACATCCGATATGTTTGCAGTATGATAAGATATATCTGACTGAATACAAAAAGCTATCTCTCCAAGCTGCAGTTATGACATCCATGGTCCTATCCGACAGTCCAAGCCATTGTAATGGTCTGGTCAGAACCTGCAGATTAACAAATTAATATGATCATGCAATGGATGAACTTCTCTGTCACTGGTTGTACCAACAAATCACTGGATCTGGGAATAGTCATAAATGGTTCAATTATCATTCTAAGCATCAGTGGGAACCATGGCTGTGTAGGCCAGTTTGGAACCACCAAAACGCCCATGGCGGAGTCTTGCTCTATTTTGGTGAGACATTGCCTAATCAGGCAAAATGGGGGAAAAGCATAGAAGAACATATGTCCCCAATGTAGCGAGAATGCATCCAACGCTACTGCTCCTGGGTTAGGCTCCCATGAGATGTATTTAGGCAACTGGTAATTTAATCTGGCCGCAAACAGATCAATGTTTGGTAACCCATACCGACTGACAATCTTTTTGAAAATTTGTGGATTTAACATCCATTCTGTATTGTCTTTG
Source organism: Raja brachyura (assembly GCA_963514005.1). The sequence continues at coordinate 50,170,341 of OY740787.1, forward strand.
AACTTTCGTGATCTGTTGTCTGCCACAACATTGTCTTTCTCTGGGAGATAGATAGCTGAAAGCCAGATATTCCTAGATACACACCAATGCCACATCAGGTTGACCAGATAACCACATGATACTGATCTTACTCCACCCATGTGATTGATATATGCTACAGCTGTGGTATTGTCTACTTGTAATTGAACGTGCAAGTCCTTCATTGTAGAACAATAAGCTTTTAATCCAAAAAATTCCCCCAATAACTCCAAATAATTAATACCATATGTTTGGAGAATTAAATCTTCTTGGACACTCCATCTACCACCACGGCTGGTGTCATTGTCTATGGCCCCCCATCCAAGAGCACTCTCATCAGTTTGCAATACTACTGAAGGTTGCTGAACAACAATGTTTTAGCAGCTTGTGCAATGTTCCCAATCCACTACTGTAATTCAGCTAAAGCTTCCGTTGGCAACTGCATGGGTTTATCAAAATGACCTGCACGTTCTTTTAGTGCTTGTGCTCTTGCCCTTTGAAGATTTTGATAATGCAGAGGACCAAACTCAACAGCAGGGGATGCTGCTACTATCGTACCATTAACCCTAGCTACTTCTCGGATGGAGGGGTAAGGTTTGTCAGCAAGGCAACTACATGCATTTGTAATATCCACAACTTTATCTGTTGGCAAAGTTACTGACATAGCAACTGAATTAATGACAAACCCCAAATAACCAATTGTTTGGGATGGCGGTAGCTTAGATTTCGTTGGATGGATCAGAAACCCTAGCCTTTCAAACAGGCTTATAGTTGCTGAAACTGATTCTTCAGCTGATTCCGGAGTGACATTAACAATTAAAATATCATCAAGATAAGCCATGACAATGTGATTTTGAGCCCTTAACAATGCAAGTGCTGGTTTCAATAATTTTGTGAACAGCCTGGGAGATGAATTTAACCCATTAGGTAATGCTTTATATTGCCACAGCTGACCCATCCAATTAAACTTCAAGTACCTGCGATAATGGTGATGAATTGGCACTGAATAATAGGCATCTTTTATATCTATAGTAGCCAGGTAACAGCCTATGGACAACAACTGCTTTGCAGTGTTGAAGGTGTCCATTTTGAAATCTCTATACTGGACATATGAATTCAATTTTGTGAGATCCAGAATGACTCTACAACCCCCATCTTTCTTTGGTCTGGGGAAAATATTTGACACAAATTGTTGCGGATGATTCCCCGTACTTTCAATCACCCCTTTTTCAAAAATTTTTTTTTTTTTACATCTTCTTTTACCTGAGAGTTTTCAGGTGCAGAAAACACCAAAACCCGATTAGGTTTATCCTGTACAGGTGGATCAACTCCTTCCATAAATTCTATTATAGCACCTGACACAGTATTTAATATAAACCGATCAGATGTCATACAGCACCATTCATCATAAAACAATTGTAATCTACCACCAACCGGAGGTTCCCCAAAAGTTTTCTCTGTGATAGAATAAAGTTTTTATACCTCAGCAAATGACCATGACGGTCTCCTCCTTCCAAAATATGGGTAGACATTGGGCTGTGATGGGTAATAATACCTTCTCACCATACCCCTGCCTCTGCTTGTTCCCGCTCCTGAATCAAACCCCCTTCTCATCCAGCCAGATTGTTTCCTTTGGCCAAATATGAAAGGTTTCATGAGGCTGATAGTCTTTGCCTCCTCATCGATTTCTTTAATTTTCTTAGGCAGGTTTTCTCCGAATAAATAATCTGGAGCTTGAACATTGCTTGATTTACACAGACCTGCAAATCTTGGGTGCAGGATGGGCCGAATGGCTATTTTCCTCATACAATTAATCTCAAAATAAGAGTTACAAAACAATGCCAACATGTCTTTTTGGATTTTAGACATTGCACGCCCTTCCACCTGCCTCCCAATAGCAGTGATGCCAGCCGCAATGAGCTTGAGGACCCTCTGGAACCGTATTTCCTGTCCTAGCATTATTGAAGTCATGGGTGTCTAAATTGCCGGATTCACCGTCGGCATCCTCAGTGACGCACAATTAACAGGTGTTTTATAGAGGTCTGCTGTCTCAACCATGACAGTCTCCTGAGGCTGGTGAGAAACCAAATTATTAATGTTGGCCGCCAGGTTTTCTTCCATGGCCTCACCGCTCCCCTCTGGTACAGCAAAGGATTGTGCTACATCCGGTACATCTGGAGTTTAACTCTTGTGCTGTGGTGGGTACTCATGACCAGAAACACCACCTTCAGGGTCAGTCTCCTGCTGCCCTGGTACTCCTGAGACTTGCTCAAAGGAGACTTCTTCCAGAACTAAAGAAGGCTCTGGAGGTTCACATTCCCACATTGTAAAGGCACCACATTTGTGATATGGATCCCCCTCAGGGGCTGCCTGGGAATACTCTGGGTCTTTGGACCCTTGGTTGATAATAGTTTGGAGCATTTTCTCCATTTGTTCCATCCTGAGCCACATGGCTCGTCTATCTGGAGGATCTTCTTCATCAGACTCGTCTGATATTACGGGCCTAACAGATTTCCTTTTACTTTTCCTATCCACCGGAGTACCCTCAGTGGCCTGCGGCTGTGGAGCGGCTAAAGGCCGATTTACGGCTGGGTCTACGGCTACCGGTATCGGAACCAGCTCCGTACTTATCTGCAGTCCCGATCTTAATAGAGCTGCTTCCACCCGGGATGCGCGCTTAACCCGCGCCGACTTTTTCCCAGTGCTCTCCATTTTTCTTCCCAAACTCCTCCTGGCTCGCCAGCCAGCGTCATGGAGCTTAAACACCCAGGAAGTAGTTTTAAACCACTTCCCTGCGGCCTGTTACTCACCACTGGTGGAGCTGCGATCTGCAGCCTGTTCCTACCGACATGCGCCAACGTAATGCTGAACATGCGCCTGGCGGGGCTTCTTCACGTAGTCACTCACGTGACTCCAAAGTAAAATTTAGCTTTTTGCCACGTCTTAATTGGATGTGTGATACTGCTACAATTTCTTTAATTATGCCCCTGTGAAGCAGCTCCGGATGTTTTTGCAATTAGCACAGTTTGTTAATGCAAGTGGTTTTCTTCCTTTCTTTATATTCATCTTTCCTCCCTTTTTCCTTTCCTTCATCATGAATCATTGCATGGACTATCTAGTTTGTAGAGTCTTGAAAGAGTTTGAAGAAGGGTCCTGACCTGAAACATTGTCTGTCCATTCCCTCCCCTGATGCTGCCTGACCCGTTGAGTTCCTCCAACTGTTTGTGATTCCAGCAGCTGCAGTTTCTTGTGTCTCTACTCTCGTTAGTACCCTCTCTTTGATTTTTTTTATTCAGCAGGATACCATTCAACTGTTTACTTTGGAAGATCAATCACAAATTGTGGAGGAAGAAGGAAACTATATTAAAAAAAAGGCAACTTATTTTAGTGTTTCTACTGTAAGTCAAGATATTGCTTTCGTAAGAACTTTTTTTTTATTGGCTGAGAATAGTTTGTTCCACAATAGACACACAGCAGCTTCTGTACTTTATAAAACATTATCTTGATGTGCTTCGTTGCATTGTTGATCGATGGATCTGCTGTGATCTCTTGCTGAACTGGTGGCTTGCCACCATTCCGGAGCTGCTTGCTCCACAAGCAAACAGTCCACCCCATCCACCCGACTTGCAGTTATTTGCACCTTGGTATAATCTCGAGCAATGGGTTGGTAGGTATCCCGAGGATTCTGATTTAAAAATAAATGAAATGTTTATTTCTCATTGTGAAATTGAAAAACACACAAGTTCCACAATATACTGCACCGGAAAATACAGCAACAGTTCAGTTGAAAGCTTTGTGCTATATGGAGTTGAACGTCCATTTTGATATAACTTAATTTCAGACTTACTTTAACAATTACTTTTATTGAGAATAGTAGGGTGAGAGCAGAGCATGTTCCTATCATGAGAGAGGTAAAAGTGGTTTCATCCATTTTATTCAATATTATGGATGCTTTGCTATGTTGATTGGATAGGAATGAGAGCAATTTTAATTTCAGGATAGGCAACTTTGATTGCGGGTGCCATGTCCAATAAACTCAAAAGTGTAGAGAGGTTTAATGGAAAATAACATCCTTGTAAATATCAATTAAACCTCAGGTTTGCATACAGAGTTGAAAAATAAAACTATTGTAAGTGTTGTTAAAGATGCCCACCCACCAAGTGGGTTAGATGGAAATTAAGGTCACAGTCCAATACACTGTTGCATCTAATTCCACAGCTTGGTTTGAAATATACAAATTGTAACCTATTGTATTTGATATCAAACTATCAACAAACCTGTCTAGTCTCTCAAAGGTACATATTAACAACGTCTAAAGCTAAAGAAAGTAGAACTAGTTGGTAATCTGATGACAATCTCAGCAGATTATCAAGAGAGGAACAAAGACTGCACAGAGCATTAAGTTAATGTTTCCCAGTAGTTTGTGACGGTAGCATCACATGAAAAGAACACGCTAGCAGGGAGGGCAAAGCCAAATGTTAGCTGAGGTTTAACGAGAAACTGAGTAAGTATAATGGCTGCAAACAAATGTGGACCGTAGCCCTGGTAACAATGGGTCCCTCTCCGATTAACTCAATGCATTCGCCTGCGTTGAACAGAAGGTCGGTGCAGGAACATCCCCGCCCCATCTTGGGTGTAGCTGTACCAACGGTTAAGGGCCTGTCCTACCAGCATCCGACTCCATGCGATGAGCGCTATCAAACTAGAAGCGGGGGCCGCGCGGAGGTCGGGTGATCCCCTGTACAGGGCCGTTCCCACCAGCATGCGCCTGCATGCGGCAAGCGCGACCAAACCGGCAGCGAGGGCCGTGCGGAGGTCGGGTGAGTGGCGCAACGTGGCGCAAAGTGAGGCGAACTTGGAGCGAAGTCTTAAGGTAAGTTCGCCAGGACAGAGAGGGGCACACAGAGAAGGGCACAGAGGCACACACACAGAGGGCCACGGAGCCACACACATAGAGGGTCACGGAGGCACCTACAGATAGGTTCATGGAGGCATGATGTCGAGGCGGTGTGTAATGCGTCGAGGCGACTGCGAGCCGACAAGCCGTTGCCGCACGGAATTTTTGAACATAGTCAGTTTTTCGGAGCCCCACGTGATGTCGGGATGAACTCCGCACAATTCCGCACGGCTCCGGCGATCGAAGTGGGACCGGGCCAGCGACGCCGGACGGCTCAAGCGACCATGTTAGGTCGCGCTCATCGCATGGAGTTGCATGCTTGTAGGACAGGCCCTTTACTGTGGCAGTTGTAAGAGTGTCTTCCTCAGAGTGAATCAGAAACCAACTGACCCAGATAGTCCCTGGCCACGTCCCCAGGACTCTTGTGGGTCAGGTGGTGGAGGTATTCACAGACATTTAATCTTTAATCCCTCACTACTTCATTCTAAGGTCCCCACTTGTTGCAGGAAGACCACTGTCATTGCAATGCAAATGGTAAGTAAGGTAGCGTGTCTTAATGACTGCAATCAGTGGCTCTGACATCCACCATCATGAAGTGCTTTGAGAAACTGGTGATAGCGCACATTAACTCCAGCCTCCTGATCCGCTGTAGTTTGCTTGCCATCGCAGGTCCAAAGCAGACTCCACCTCGTGGGCCTTAAACTCATCTCTGGAAAACTTAGAGAATAAAGATTCCTATGTAAGACTACTACCTATTGACTATAACTCTACTTTCAACACATAATCCCATACAAACTCATCTCCAAACTGGACCTAGGAAGCAGCAATCCCCTCTGCCACTGGATCCTCAATTTTCTGAACCACAGACCACAATCAGTGAGGATAACTGACAACACCTACACTACCATAATTCTCAACACTGGTGCCCCACAAGGATGTGTTCTCAGTACCCTACTATACAGCAAAATACAGCATTAATCCATCTACAAATTTGCATATAACACCACTGTGGAGGGTCGGTTCACAAACAATGACAAGATGGAGTATAGGAAAGAGATAGAGGACTTAGTAACATGGTGTCAGGACAATAACCTCTCTCTCAATGTCAGCAAGACGAAGGAGCTAATTATCGACTTCAGGAAGCATGGTGGAGTACATGTCACAATCTGCATGAATGGTTCCAAAGTGGAAATGGTTGAGAGCTTCATGTTTCTTTGGTGTTAGTATTACCAACGATCTGTTAAGGACCAACCACATTGATGTAACAGCCACATCAAAGCCTCTGCTTCCTAAGGAAACTGAGGAAATTTGGCATGTTTCCAATGATTATTACAAATGTATACAGATGTACCATTGAAAGCATATTGTTGGGTTTGAGAACAGCTGTGCCCAAATTTCAAACAGTTATAGACTGTTTGAAATTTTAGAAGATTGAGGGGGGATCTTATAGAAACTTACAAAATTCTTAAGGGGTTGGACAAGCTAGATGCTGGAAGATTGTTCCCGATGTTGTGGGAGTCCAGAACAAGGGGTCACAGTCTAAGGATAAGGGGGAATTCCTTTAGGACCGAGATGAGGAAAACATTCTTTACACAGAGAGTGGTGAGTCTCTGGAATTCTCTGCCACAGAAGGTAGTTGAGGCCAGTTCATTGGCTATATTTAAGAGGGCGTTAGATGTGGCACTTGTGGCTAAAGGGATCAGGAGGTATGGAGAGAAGGCAGGTACGGGATACTGAGTTGGATGATCAGCCATGATCACATTGACTGGCAGTGCAGGCTCGAAGGGCCGAATGGCCTACTCCTGCACCTATTTTTCTATGTTTATAGATGTAGCCTAGTCCATCACACAGACCAGACTTCCACCAATGACGCCATCTACCTACCTTTCATGCTCCCTTGGAAAATCAGCCCGTATAATCAAAGACTTGTTCTACCCTGGTCATTCCTTCTTTTTCCTGCTCCCGTCAGGCAGAAGGTACAGAAGCTTGAACGTGCATACCACCAGACTCAGGAACCAGTTCTTCCCCTCTGTTCACGGACTTCTGAATGGTTCTTCTTTAAGTGAGGGTAAGGACCAATTCACCTCTACCCCATTGGGGTAATTGGACTTTGTCTATGGAACTGATGCGCGACAATGCTCACAACTAAATACTGCATTCTGTATCTTTCCCTTTGCACGACCTATTGTACTTAACTATGAATTGATTGTATTTATAACATAGAACAAAGAACATAGAGCAGTACAGTATGTAGGAAGAAACTGCAGATGCTAGTTTACACCAAAGATAGACACAAAATACTGGAGTAACTCAGCGGGTCAGGCAACATTTCCAGAGGAAAAAAATAAGGCGACATTGCGGGTTAGAACCCTTCTGCAATACAGAGCTTCCGCTCACAATGTCTGTTCAGAACATGATGCATGTCCAACTCTCATCTGCCTGCACATAATCCACATCACACCATTCCTTTCATGTCCATATGCCTAGCCAAAAGTCTCTTAAATGCCACTATCATATTTGTCTCAACCACCACCATTTTTTTTAATTTTTTTTTACAAAATGCTTTAATCAAAACAAACAAATACAAGTAGTAACACAATCAAAGAATTCCTATATTGGCATCTTACAAAGAAAGTTATCAAATTAAAATATTAACATTTCTATCAATGATACATTCCACCTCCTGCGGTGACCAGCGTTCACAGAAGGCCTCTACAGTCCCTGTTGATACCGCGTGTTCCCTCTCCAGGGACACGCGAGCACAGACGTAACCCCGGAAAAGAGGCAGGCAGTCGACTGCTGTGCGGCCGTCGACTAGCCGCTGCCTGGACCCGCGAATGGCCATCTTTCAACCACCACCATGGCAGCATGTTTCAGGCACACTACTCTGTGTAAAAGACGTGGCACATCTCCTTTAAACTTCACCCCTCTCACCTTATAAATATACCCTCTAATTTAGACTTTATAGATACAGTGCGAAATTGGCCCTTCGGCCCACCGAGTCCACGCCAACCAACAATCACACCGTACACTAACCTACGCAAATAGGGATGATTGTATATAACTTACCAAAGCTACTTAACCTACAAAACTGTATATCTTTGAGGTGTGGGAGGAAACTGGAGCACCCAGAGAAAACCCACCCGGTCAGAGGGAGAACGTACAAACACCACCCATAGTCAGGATCGAACCCGGGTTTCTGGCACCATAAGGCAGTAACTCTACGATTGTGTCATTGTTCCGCTTAGTATTTGATTTCAGTAGCCTTTGCAGCCTCTCAAAAGCCTCCAAATCCTTCCTATAATGGGGTGGCCTATACTCCAAATGTGGCCTAAACAAAGTCCTTTAAAGCTGCATCTTGACTTCCTGACTCTTATACTCAATGCCTGTCCTATGAAAGTAAGCATACCATATGCCTTCTTTACCGCTCTATCTACTTGTGTTGGCTCTTGTCCACTAGTTATGGATTTGCCCTCAAGATCCCTCAATGCTTTCTAGGGGCGGCACAGTGGCATAGTAGTAGCTTTGCTACCTTACAGCACCAAGGCCTGGGTTCGGTCCTGACCATGGATACTGTCTGTACGGAGTTTGTATGTTCTCCCTGTGACCGCGTGGGCTTTCTGTGGCTTCTCCAGTTTCCTATCACACCCCAAAGACGTAGTCGTTTTGTAGGATATTTGGCTACGATAAAAATTGTAAATTGTCCCTTGTTTGTAGGATAGTGCTAGTGTACGGGGATCACTGGTCAGCGCAGACTCGGTGGTCTGAAGGGCCAGGTTACGCGTTGTATCGCTAAACTAAACTAAACTAAATTGTATATTTTGCCCTTCCACTGCCATTTTACTGCCAAAATTTAAGCATTGTACTACCTGATCTATTTGGTTAGCATGCAAAACACTTCACTGTACATTGGAATACACGATAATAATATGCATAAACCTAAAACTAAAGTGTTGCATCAGTGTCTTTTAATTGTTAAAGAAGGAACTGCAGATGCTGGAGAATCGAGGGTTACACAAAAAGCTGGAGAAACTCAGCGGGTGCAGCAGCATCTAAGGAGCGAAGGAGCTTTTTGTGTAACCCCCAGTGTCTTTTAATTGATGGTTCTGGTGCTTGTAAAGGATCCCACTGTTCAGTTGAAGAGCAGTGGTTCAATAGTTCAATGGTTTTCTATTGTCACGTATGCACAGCACAGTGAAATTATTTCATACAACCCACAAATGCGTAGTCGCCATATTTTAGCATCGTTCGCAAAGAGAAGTCAAAGTCCTGTCTGGACTAGACATGCTAGAAGTACTGGATCCGCGATCCAGGTAAGTCCAGGTAAGCCGCAGGCTGCTGCAGGCCCTCGACCCGATATCACTCTCCTCGTCGGCCACCTCTGCGTCCCACGTGGCACCTCTTGCAGTCGACTTTGAAGGCAATGGGGGCAATACCCCGGTCCCTCTCCTACTGGTCCATTCCTCGTGTCTGTAGTCACCAGCAGCTCCTTCCTGGACTCTCCAATCTACAGACCTTCTGAGCTTTTCCCTGCAGGCAGTGACCCGCTGCCCCCCCCCCCCCCGGCCTGGCACCACATGCAGCCCACCGGATCTTTGTCGTCATCGGCCGCCAAATCCATCCTTGCATGGCCGCACGGCAGCCGCCATGTCTGTCACAGTGTTGTGCCCGGTATTTTGGACTTCAGCCAACATTGCTAAAAATAAATGATGTGATCATTATTTTACTTCTGTGTGCGTGGCTTGCTGTACCCTGTTTAACTATTGCATTTCCTTTATTGCATCTGGAAAAACTGGTTTATGGACATCCTGAGATTATGAAAATCATAGGGTGAATGCTCATTCTTTCTTTCTCTTTCTCACACCATGAAATGGATAAAAGGATGTTTTCGTCAGTTTATTACACTCAATTTATGAAGCATACAACTACAAATTCAAATTGTTTTCTCTGGAACATTGTAAGTTGATGGGAGACCTGATAGAAGTATATGAGAGTCACAGGTACACAGGTAGACAGCCAGACCCTGTTTCCCAGGGTGGGCATTTCATAGCTTTAGAGTAAGAGGGGCAAAGTTTAAAGAAGATGTGCGGGGCAAGTTTTTTACACAGATAGTGGCGTGTACATGGACCACACTGCTAAGGGTGGTAGTGGAGGCAGATACAATAATGGTATTTGAGGGTTTTAGATAGATACATGGGTGTGCAGAAAATGAAGGAATATGGATCACATGCAGGCGGAGAAGATTAGGCATCATGTTTTGCATCGTGTTTGGCAGGGATATTGTGGGCCTTGAGGGCCTGTTCTATGTTTATGTTCTATGTTCTTAACACACAAGACCATTCAGCCCACTGGGTCTATTCCACCTTATAGGAAAGAAAACTTATTAATCCAATTGTCTTTCTGTATTTACCTGTACCCTGACATATTATACTCTTGAGATGCCCATTATTTCCACTTTTTAATTTTATTTCAACAGCCTGCATTCAGAGTTGGATTTCAAGATGTTCTTGGTATGTGAAAGAAACCTGAAGCTCTCAGAGAGACCCACATAGTCATGGAGACTAACAATTTATCTGGTTAAACAGTTCAAAAATAAGTGCGATTTAATGTTACAATAGCATTGTGACATATGCTATCACATAAATTAACTTTTAAGTTATATTCCTTTGTCTAATGTTGATAAAAAAGTTTTGAATTTATTCAGAGCAGAGATACGAGATTGAAGAAGAGTCTCACCCCGAAACGTCACCCATTCATTCCCTCCACAGACACAGCCTGGCCCATTGGGTTTCTTCTACACTTTGTGTTTTGGTCAATAAGCAATACTATTTAAACAGAGTTTATGAATATGGTTGAGAATTACACGACCCCACACTGGCCTTCTTCTTCTTCTTCTTCTTGCATATGGCGTGCACAGCCTAACGTTGTAGGACAACTTTTTCTATTTGATCTTATTTGATCAACGTCGGGTTGATTGCATTAGTCGAAACAGGGCGGACCACATGAAGGTTGCAATCTTCCACCCCAACTCTGGCCTTGATGAAATATGTTAAGGTGCCTGTTTAGATTCATAGAGAGATACAGCATAGAAACAAGCCTTTTGGGACACCGAGTCCGACCTTACCGGCCATGAACCATTCATTTACACTAAATTTACATTAAGTACTTTCTTATTCTCTCCCATTGTCTTCAAGTCTGTCCAAATTCTATCGCTTACCTACACAATAAAGCCTATTTAAGCCATTCAATTAACCTACCACACATCTTTGGAATATGGGACGAAACCGGAGCACCTGGAAGAAATTCATATCATTAACAGGAGAACGTGCAAACTCCACTCAGACAGGGCTGGAGGTCAGGATTGAACCCGTGTCTCTGGTACTGTGAAGCAGTGGCTCTAGCAGCTGCAGCACTGTTCTTCCCTTTCTCTTTTCCATTTCACTGGCACATCTTGAATTCTCTCATAAACCTTCTATTTCCACAATCTATTCCAGATAGACTTCCCTTTTCATACATCCAATGACAAAATCAATTCACAGCATCAAGATATGTGTTCGATCCACAAAATGGGGCACGTCTTTTTGCCTAATCACATTTTTATATTCAACTTTTATAGTCCACCATCTTCTCCAGCTATCCACTGTTCAAGCCCATTTCATTTGATCACTTGCAACACGACTTACATAGGATCAGCACAAACCTTGAACCTTCTCTTATTTATAGCTTAAGTATAAGCCTTATTGTACTGAAGTAACCCAAGATCTTGTGGATCTTGTGTCTCACTGTTAATAAAACTCAGACTTTAATATACTTTCTCATTCAAAATCGTAATAGTTGAAAACCAAACTAATTATGTAAATGTAATTATTTAATTTATAGTAGATCAAAAAAATTATAATAATATTGAGAAATAATTACCATTGATGATGATTTAACAATTTGCAGTGTGACCATAAAAAAAGCTGTTGGTATATCTGTGACTTTCCATATTTTCAATTTACTTCATTATCTTAAAAAAATATCACTTTAAAAACAGTAATGCCACTGCCTCATAGTGTCAGTTTGGTCCTGATCGGATGCTGTCTGTGGGGAGTTTACATGTTTCCCTGAGACTGCATTGGGTTTCCCCCAGGATCTCCAGTTTCCTCCCATGACAAAGATGTGAAGATTGGTTGTGTCAGTGTTGATTGCCCCTAGTGTGTATGTGGGTGGTGGAATCTGGAGGAGGAAGAGTTGACAAGAATGTGGGGAGAATGGGGTTAATGTAGTAAATGAATGGTTGATGGCCGGCATGGACCCAGCAGGCCGAAGGATCTGTATCTATGACAAAGCTATCCACAACCTGGTAAATGTTAGAAATCAGAGACTTTGCAATGCAGCAGCTGTGTAGCAGGGTAGCAGGATGAAGGAATTAATGGAGTCGCAAAATCTTCTGCAGAGGTCAATCTGGCTCAGCCCTCATCGTAATCAGAGAGTTATGCAGCAGCAGCACCACATGCGGTGTCACACCAAAACTAGTTCTCTGTGTTCATACTGTAAAGCTGCAGCTCCACAGAAGGAAAATTCTGAACATAAATCATCCTAGAATTGTCATACACAAAATTAATTGTCTAGGCTCTTCTGCTCTCCCACCTTTGCCTTTGGGTTTTAATGATTGGTTCCACACTAAAACAGGTTGCAACAGTTTTGTACTATTACCTGCTCAACAGGTTCTAACAGTTTTGTACTATTTAAAAATGGCATTTAATAACACCTTACCACTTTGAAGTGTTGTTTAAGAAGGAACTGCAGATGCTGGAAAATCGAAGGTAGACAAAATGCTGGAGAAACTCAACGGGTGAGGCAGCCTCTATGGAGCGAAGGAAATAGGTGATGTTTCAGATCGAGACGCTTCTTCAAGATTGATGTGGGGGTGGGGTGGGCGGGAAGAAGAAAGGAAGAGGCCGAGACAGTGGGCGGTGTGAGAGCTGGGAAGGGGAGGGGAAAGAAGGAGAAAGCAGGGACTACCTGAATTTGTATTTGGATTCAATTTATTGTCATTGTTCTCAATTAAGAGACAATGAAATACTATTTTCTTTACAGTCATACAAATAAAAAAAAACACAAAACACAGAATACAGTAGTCCACAAGACAAACATCCCCACAATGGCACCAAAGATACCTACTGTGAGGGAAGGAACCAAAATCCAGTCAACCTCCTTACTGATGTTTCCCAATGTTCACCCATGGTCGTGGCCTCCTGAACACCACACAGACGCCGCTACGGGCGACCCGATGTTCAGGCCCTCTCGCCGAGAACGATGGAACCCCAACCTCAAAAAGGTAAAACATCCTCAGCTGCCTGGACCTCTGAATTGGCCACCTCCCACTGAAGTCCACAGGCCGAGGTGGGCGGAGATTCACGCTGGTGGCCCCCGGCAAAGGGTCGCAGGACTCCACGTTAGTCAGCGCCGTCCGCGTTTGGAGCTCAGCGAACCACAGCTCCGCGATGTCGATGCAGCAAGCCCGACACTCCGGAGCTCCAAACGACGATCTCAGGTCAGGCATTGCCCGCTCCGCGATGTATCCAGAGCTGCGCCACTGCTGCTGAAGCTCCGGTCGGTCCCGGCAGGAAAGACCGCGCCAATCCAGTTGCTAGGCCGTGAGGAGGGGGTGAGGGCGCGGCTCAGATAATAGCCGCATCCTTGCCAGGAAGTGACTTAAGGATGGTTTCCCCATTACCCTACCCTATCCCCCACACATAAAACAGCAAGAAAAAACTAAAGAACATATTTTAAACATAACAGCACCACTGGATGTTGTAATTGGAGAAGTCAATGGCCTTATCTCTGGGGCGTAAACTACCCAAGCAAAATATGAGGTGCTGCTCTTCCAATTTATTATGGGCCTCACTCTGGCCATGGAGGAGGCCCAGGACAGAAAGGTCGGATTTGGAATGGGAGGGGGAGTTGAAGTGCTGAGCAATAAACAGTAAATACAGTTTCTACAGTAAATATGGGTTCCCCCTCCTGGTGTGGATAGCGCCCTCTCCTGTATCTTCGCTGTGTCCCGCAGTTGTGCTCTCCCTCCTCCTCCCCCAAGAGTTCCCCTGGCACTGACCTTTCACCACTCCTGCCCTCACATCCATCACATTATTCTTTAACATTTGTGCATAATTCAATATAATCCCGCCGCTGGTCACATCTTCCCATCCCACCCCTTTCTGCTGTCCATAGAGAGTACTACCTCTGCAACTCCGTGGCTTACTCACCCCTTCTCACCCAACCCACCCCCCCCCCCCCCCCCCACAAGTACTTTCCCCTGGAACTGCAGGAGATGGAACACCTGTTCCTGGATTTCCTCCTCTAATCCATTTAGGATTCCAACTGTCATTCTAGGTGTGACAAAGGTTCACGGGCACTCTTCAGACCTTATCTACTGCATTTGGTGCTCTCAATTTGGCCTCTTTTACATCATTACATGGTTCCTAACCATTTTAACTACCCTTCCCCTTCCCATACTGACATTTCTATCCTTTGCCTCCTCCATTGCCAGCGTGAGGCCACATGCAAACTGGTGGGACCCCATCTCATATTCCACTTGGGTAACTTACAACCCAATGGCATGAACAATGAGTCCTCCAACTTTAGATAATAACTCCCTACAGCCTCTTTCTCTCCCATTCCCACCCCTACACTGGAGTGTTCCATTTTCTCCCACCAGCCACCCTGCTCCTTCTCAACCTTGTACACTCATCTCCCATCCTCGAGTCTCGTGTTTCCCCTGCATTCAGCCAGAAACCTGGATCGGTCTGCACCAACATTCCCACCACACATGCTGATAAGGTCAGAAGGAATAGGAGTTGAATTCGGCCATTCGGCCCATCGTCTACTCTGCAATTCAATCATGGATGATATATCTCTCCCTCCTAACACCATTCTCCTGCCTTGTCTCCATAACCTCTAACAACTGTAATAATCAAGAATCTTGAAGTCTTTAATTTAGTTCATTGTCACATGTACTGAGTTACAATGAAGGTACAGTCCTCTAATGCAGTGCTTCTTAAACTATTTCAGTCATTCTTCCGTGAGTCTTTATCACAAAATTTAATTCACCCTGGACTACATTTTCTAATGTTTTTTGGTAATTCTTGTCTTATTCTCCCTTGTGTATAATTTTATATATAATTTATATTGTCATGAGCAAAAAACATAAATTAACTCATTTCTTAAGTGTTTATTTTATTCAACTTTTCGAATATCATAAAAATGTGTAAAGAAAACTAGGAGTGAAAAAAAAAGAAGTTTAATCACCAGTAGTTGGAAAATCATTCTATTAGATTATTGATTATTGCAGTTTTTTTCTTGGAAAACTAGCTAAACAAAACATACAAATTGGCTACACGTAGTAAAGTACAGTTCAACAGTTGCCTATGGCGATCCTCCAGTGTTGCCATTTATAAATTTATGATGCCACTAGCTTGTCTGGTCTTCCCTAAAATGTTTTATTGCAGTAAATCTGGGAAATATCCTGTTACTTTGAAATTAGAAAACCATAGGTAGAGAGAAAAAAACATAATATTTCCAGCTCCACTTCCATTAAAACCATTAAGAGCTTACTAACCACTTTAATGTCAATGCCTTTTTTTAAGTATAGAAAAAATATAAATTAAATATCTGAATAAATTGTCATTCACCCTTCATTCACCCCTCTAGTTTTTAATTCACCACAAAATAACTTCATTCGCCCTTGGGTGAACCATTTGCCAGTTTATTCGTCCATTCATCCTTCTGCAGTTGAACAGAGCTCTAGTGAGACCACACCTGGAGTATTGTGTGCAGTTTTGGTCCCCTAATTTGAGGAAGGACATTCTTGCTATTGAGGGAGTGCAGCATAAGTTTACAAGGTTAATTCCTGGGATGGCAGGACTGTCATATGCTGAGAGAATGGAGCAGCTGGGCTTGTACACTCTGGAGTTTAGAAGGATGAGAGGGGATCTTATTGAAACATATAAGATTGTTAAGGGTTAGGACATGCTGGAGGCAGGAAACATGTTCCCGATGTTGGGAGAGTCCAGAACCAGGGGCCACAGTTTAAGAATAAGGAGTAAGCTATTTAGAACAGAGATGAGGAAACACTTTTTCTCACAGAGAATGGCGAGTCTGTGGAATTCTCTGCCTCAGAAGGCGGTGGAAGCAGGTTCTCTGGATGCTTTCAAAAGAGAGCTAGAAAGGGCTCTTAAAAATAGTGGGGTCAGGGGATATGGGGAGAAGGCAGGAATGGGGTACTGATTTGGGATGATCAGCCATGATCACATTGAATGGCGGTGCTGGCTCGAAGGACCAAATGACCTACTCCTGCACGTATTGCCTATTGTCTATTAAGAAGCACAGCTCTAATGCTCGAAACATCTTCCGGGATCACTGGTCCCTTTCACCCACTTAGCTCATGTCTCGCAGTGCCTGGCTCTGAGGCAGTGCAATGCAGCGCATGTGGTGAAAGCTGATCCAGGTTTCTGGCTGATTGCAGGAAAACAGGGGGACGAGTGCACAATGGTGGAGAAGGAGCAGGGTGACATGTGAGAGATGGTGGGAGCAAGGGCGGAAAAAAACATGGAGGGGTGGCCACACGCATGCGCACACACACACACGCAGGCGCAAGGCATTGGAGGCTTCAGCCGCGGACCATGGACAGGAATCCCGGGGGGGGGCAGGGGGGACTCACCCCCCTCATGTTTTGAGAGGTGGGGGACAATCTCCACCATGTTTTGTAATCCGGTTTTGAAATTCGGTGAAAATAAAATCTATTAACAATCTCCACTTTCTGCGAGACAGTGGGGGCAGACTGATGATTGAGGGTGCCGATTGGATGAGAGAGACGTTTGTCAGCAGGCATTTTGGGGGGGGGGAGACATGATGATTCAGCGCAATGATTGGAGGAGGGAGGTGGCGGTCAGAGGCAGAAGTAGGGGGTGGGACTGAAGATAGAGCACAGTGATTGGAGGAAGGAGACTTCCTGATGGAGCCCGTTCGCGGAGCCTTTCATCGCCTGGCCGGTGCAGCTTAAAATCGGCTGCGGGATCTTCCACCACCCCGCGGTCAAATTGCTGCATTGAGGCGATTGAAGATCCTGATGTTGAAGCCCCCACCGGGGGATGGAAGATCCCGCGTCTGATTTTAAGCTGCGCCGGGCGATGAAAGGCCCCACGAATGGATCGATTCAAGCCCCCACATTTCGGGGCGGACGAAGCTGCTGTTGCTGGAGTTCGGAATCGGTCACCAACCAGGTCAGATGTTATCGTCCACAGGGCCCATGCCCAAAGCCTCGTGTGTGTGTGTGTGTGCGGCCGCCAAGAAATTGTGTCCCCCCCCCCCCCCCCCCATGTTTTTATAGCAAACTCTGCCCCAGTGTGGACCGTAACATCAGGAGCTGACCTGGTTGGTGACTGACTCCGAACTCCAGCAACAGCAGCTTCATCTGCCCCGTATCGTGGGGCTTGTATCGGCCCGTTCGCAGGGCCTTTCATCGCCCGCCGTGGGTTAAATCGGCCACGGGACTTCCATCCCTCGGCGGGGCTTCAACATCGGGAGCCTAGATTGCCTCGACATAGCAATTTGACCACGGGGCGGTGGATGATCCCGCGGCCGATTTTAAGTCAGGCCAGGTGGTGAAAGGCCCCATGAAGGGCCGATTCAAGCTCCGCTCTATGATCTTTGCTCCACCATGACGTCTCCCTCCTCCAATCACCACGCCCTATCCTCAGTCCCACCCCCCTACTTCCACCTCTGACCGACACCTCCCTCCTCCAATCATCGCGCTGATTCATCATGTCCCGCCCCCATTGCCTGATGACCGACGTCGCTCTCGTCCAATCGGCGCCCTTGATCGTGAGTCCCATCCCCACTGCCTCGGGAGATTTTTAATTGATTTTATTTTCACCGAATTTAAAAATCCGGACGACAAAATATGGATTGTCCCCCACCTTCCAAAGCATGGAGGGGTCGTGCCCCCCAGGATTTCCGCCCATGGATGGGAGAAATGAGAGTGCTCCAGGGTCGGTGTGGGGAGAATGGGGTTTAGGAGGGAAAGAGAAAGTGAGTGTAGGGGGTTGATACTTGAAGTTGGAGAATTCAATGTCATGCCAGTATGTTGTCGGCTACCAAAGCGGAATGTGAGATGTGGCCCCACCAGTTTGCATGTCGCCCCACTTTGGCAACGGAGGAGGTCCAGGATAGAAAGGTCGGTGTGGGAAGGGAAGTTAAAATGGTCCCCAACTAGCTCAGTCAGGCAGTGTCCTCTTCATCAACATGCGATGGGAACGCGGGGAGAGTCAAACATAGAATCAATTTGGGATGAGTGTAAATGGACTGCTGATGGTCTGCGAGGACTCATTGGGTTGATCTGCCAGTTTCCCTGCTGTACCTCTATGACTCTATTCTGAGGCATGACAACATATTTCTGGTCAATGTCCCGGGCGCTATCACAACGCACAGTTAGCACCCCAAAGAATATGGCGAGATCCAGATGCTTGGCAATGTTCATTGTTGCGTGTTTCTGCTCCAGCAATGGAATTGCAGCCCACTCAAACCTAAGGTGATTATCGGAAGAGACTGGGGTTGGCAGAGTACCTGTAGTCAGTGTGGATCTATCCCCGGCCATTGCCGTTCTGTCCGTGTATCAAATCGACCTCAGCTAAAGAGCTGCTACCTACATGCTTTCGCAAACCGGAATACGCGAGCTGGCACGTTGCCCGAGCGCTCACTTCGCTGCCCGCCCCTCTTCAACCAGCGCAGGGAAATAAGCGAGGCATTTTCATTCTGGTCGAACCGCAATCGATGGGACCGAAGGAATTTTTGTTGTCGATCTGTTGCTGTGAGTGTCTGGGTGTCATGAGAACTCCATCAAAACAGCCGCTGCTCAGGTACAGTCATGGTCAATGTCAGTCTGACTGTTAACATTAGCACAAGCGAGAGCATCTTCCTCGGAACTCGCTGCCAATGTCAACAATAGCAACGTTTCACAAGAAAAATAAACTACTCTCTCGGGCCATCGATTTAAATCTTCACGTTGAAGGTGCAAACCAGTATCTGCAGCTCTTGCCTACGCATTAAATCTTAACGTTCATTGCTTAATTACATTTGATTATCAAAACGTTGGATTGATTCTTAATTTGTTCGTGTGTTTATCGTAGTTTTTTTTCGTGAATATGCTGCTTCTTGTAAGCTATTGGTAAAAATTACAACGCAGCTTAACCCGATCGTTTTCTTGCAGTTTCGAATTTCATCCAATAGCTATCCGAACCTCGTTTCCCTCTGTCCTCCCATGGGCGTCCGAAGGGGGGGTGCGTGTGGTGCGTCGCACCCCCCCCCCCCCCCCCTTATTTTCACAGAGTAAGAAAAATTCCAGATATTGGGTTATTATTGTCACATACCGAGATACAGTGAAAAGCTTTGTTTACCTGCTATCCAGGCAAATCATGCCATACACAACAGGTCTGGTATGCAAAAAGAGAAAGTAAAGGGCCTGTCCAACTTACTGTTGGTTCGGTAATTACGCAACCTCGTGGTCGCTTGAGGCGTACGGGCCTCGGGGGCCGGTCCCATTTCGAAACGTGGAGGCATATGGAGTTGTGCGGGGCTGTTCCCGGCATTGCACGGAGCTCCGAAAATCTGACAGTGTCCGAAATCTTCGCATGCCAACGGCCTGTCAGCACGCGGGCGCATTGCAGTCGTACTCAGCGTCTTGATGGCGTATGCCTAGCGCGTGGTGTTGTGCTATGACGTCACCGCCCGGCGTGGCGTTGCATGCGACGCCCAAATTCAGTCGGCCCGCCTCCTGCCCAGCTGATTGGTAAGTATGACGCAAATGACATCACGTGCGTACTTAGCGCAAACTTCGCGTGAACTCCACTTCCGTTTGGTTGCGCCAAATGCATGCAAACGCATGCAAGTGGGACAGGCCCTTAAGAGTGCAGAATATAGTGTCACAGCTACTGAGAAACTTGCAAATTGAAAAAAGGTGTAAAGGGCCTGTCCCACCAGCATGCGACTCTAGGCAGTGCGCACGACCTAACGTGGTCGCTTGAGCCGTCTGGCCTCGCGAGGTCGGTCCCATTTCGATCGCCAGAGCCATATGGAGTTGTGCGGAGCTGGTCCCGATATCTCGCGGGGCTCCAATAAACTGACAGTGTTCAAAAATTCCGCGCGACAACGGCCTGTCGGCCCGCAACTGCATCGACGCCACACGTACCGCCTTGACGTCGTTCCTCCGTGTACCTCTCTGTGTGTGCCTCCATGACCCTCTCTGTCCTTGCGAACTTCCCGCGGACTTCGATCCAACTTTGTGCCACGTCACTCACCCGACCTCCGCGTGGCCCCCACTGCCGGTTTGGTCGTGCTCGCCGCATGCAGGCACATGGTGGTGGGACCGGACCTGTACGGGGATCACTCGATCTCCGTGCAGCCCCCGCTTCCAGTTTGGTCGTGCCTTAAAGGGCCTGTCCCACCAGCATGGGACTCCATGCTGCAAGTGTGACCTGACGTGGTCACTTGAGCCATACGGCCTCACGGGGCCGGTCCCACTTCGATCGCTGGAGCCGTATGGAGTTGTGTGGGGCTGGTCCCGACATCACGCGGGGCTCCAAAAACTGACCGTGTTCAAAATTCCGCACGGCAACAGCCTGTCGGTCCGCAGCCGCATTGACACCGTACGCACCGCCTAAACGTCATGTCTCCATGTCCCTCTCTGTGTGCCTCCATGTGCCTCTCTGTGTGCCTCCGTGCCTCTCTCAGTGTGCCTCCGAGCCTCTCCCTCTGTGTGCCTCCATGACCCTCTCTGTGTGCCTCCGTGACCCTCTCTGTGTGCCTCCGTGACCCTCTCTCTGTGTGCCTCCATGACCCTCTCTGTGTGCCTCCGTGACCCTCTCTGTGTGCCTCCGTGACCCTCTCTGTGTGCCTCCATGACCCTCTCTGTCCTTGCGAACTTCCCGCGGACTTCGCTCTAACTTCACGTCACTCACCCGACCTCCGCGCGGTACCCGCTTCCGGTTTGGTCGCGCTCGCCACATGCAGGTGCATGCTGGTGGGACCAGCCCTGTACGGGGACCACTCGACCTCTGCGCGACGCTCGCGAGGCCCCCGCTTCCGGTTTGGTCACGCTTGCCGCATGCAGGTTGCATGCCGTGGGACAGGCCCTTAAGGGCCTCACCAAGGTAGTTAGGGAATTCTTATGTCTATAGACTTTAGACTAGTGGTACAGCATGGAAACAGGCTCTTTGGCCCACCGTGTCCTGGCCGACAGCGATCACCCATTACACCAGCACGATCCGACAGGGACAATTTACAATTTTATTGAAGCCAATTAACCTACAAACCTGTATGTCTTTGGAGTATGGAGCAAACCAGAGCACTCGGAGAAAACCCACATGGTCACAGGGAGAATGTACAAATTTCGTAAAGACAGCACCCATAATCAAGATCAAACTCGGGAATCCGGCGCTGTAAGGCAGCAATTCTACCACTGTGCCACCGTTCTGTCCACATCATTTTTTGCATAGGAGAGGTTAGTTCAAGAGTTTGATAAAAGTGGGAATGAAGTTGTAAATATTACCAAAAATTTGACCTAGTCCAATAACATTAACATCTCAATATAGCCAATAAACCACACCAATGTCTGTACTTCAAAGACAAGGGCAATTTGCATGTCCCCAATGAATCAACAATTTTTACAGATGCACCACAGAAAGCTCCCTATCTGGATTCAACACAGCTTGGTATGGGAACGGAGCTGCCATAGTCTGCAATAAGCTGCAGAGGGTTGTGGATGTAGCCCAGTCCCAAAAACAAACCGTCCTTGTCTCCATTGACTCCATCTACAATGTACAATGCATCTTTCAATCTATCATGTTGTGGCCATTGCACCTTTATATCTGCATTTTCTCCGTAGCTGTAACATGATACATGTTCTCCCGGTGGCTAAACACTTTAATTCTCCTTCCCATTCCCACACTGTCTTTTTTATCCTAGGTCAAAAGTCAAGAGTATTTTAGGTCATATGTCCCAGATAGAACAATGGAATTCTTACTTGCTGCAGCACAACAGAATATGTAAACATAGTGCACTAAACAATATGATAAACGAGAGAAAAGTTCAGTAAGTACATTTCCACATACTCACAAGCACACACCCACACACACTATCATACTAGTGCACTAAACAATATGATAAACTTGAGAAAAGTTCAGTAAGTACATTTCCACATACTCCCAAACACACACGCACACACACGCACACACACAAACTCAAAAAACAAACAATAGTAGTGCAATAATAATAATAATATTAATAATAATAGTCTATAGACGTTCAGAGCTTATTTGAGGTTGTAGTGTTTAATAGCCTGATGGCTGTAGAGAAGAAGCTGTTCCTGAACCTGGATGTTACAATTAACAGGCTCCTGTATCTTCTTCCCGACGGCAGGGGTCAAATGAGTGTGTGGCCAGGATGGTTTGGGTCTCTGATGATGCTGGCTGCCTTTTTGAGGCAGCGACTCCGATAAATCCCTTCGATAATGAAGAGGTCAGAGCCGGTGATGGACTGGGCAGTGCTCACAATTTTTGCAGTCTTTTCCGCTCCTGGGCTTTTAAGTAGCCGAACTAGGCCATGATGCAACCAGTCAATATGCACTTCTGTACACCTCTGGAGGTTCAAGCGAATCCTCTCTGACATCCTCTCCTCCATTGTCAGATTGCGGCTAAATGCAAATTGGAGAAACAGCGTCACATATTTTGCTTACAGCGCAGTGGTATGAATATTGATTCCCCTAACCTCAAGTAACCCCGGCATTCCCTCTCTCTCCATCCCTCCCCCACCCAAGTCGCACCAGCTTCTCGTTTTCACCCAACAAACATCTAACAATAGCCTGGTTCCTTTATCATAGAAACATAGAAAATAGGTGCAGGAGGAGGCCATTCGGCCCTTCGAGCCTGCACCGCCATTCAATATGATCATGGCTGATCATTCAACTCAGTATCCTGCACCTGCCTTCTCTCCATACCCCCTGATCCCTTTAGCCACAAGGGCCACATCTAACTCTCTCTTAAATATAGCCAATGAACTGGTCTCATTGGTTTTTTTTGCATATCTTTAATTCATTGTTCTTTATCTCTCCACATCATCATCTTTCTCTTGTTTCCATTTCCCTTGACTAGTCTGAAGAAGTGTCTCGACCTGAAACGTTACCCATTCCTTCTCTCCAGAGACGCTGCCTGTCCTGCTGAGTTACTCCACCTTTTGTGTCTTACATGATATTTTACGCTGTTTATTTTCTCTTTTGAACTATCTATTGCACTCGTGTATAGTATGATTGCCTGAATAGTACGTAAGACAAATGCCACATCTATGCTCTCAGACTGAATCTGAATGTTAGTTGTATGTTAAAAGGCCCCATGACATTTTTCAAAGATGAGCCAGATAATTATTCTTGATGTCCTGGAAATATTTATTTCTCAACAATCCCACCAATATAGATTATTTGCCCATTAACATATTGACTTTTGCAAGGCTTTACTGTGTACAAATTAACTCCCATATTTTCAGCACAACCAAAAGTACGTTATTGGTTATAAATGATGCTGAGATATCCCAAGCTCTGGGGATGTCACAGAAATTAGTCCTTCTTTCCTCGTTATATTTGAAAAATTATTAACATGAGATTTTGGCTGCCTATGGAGGCAGATGTTTGTCAGCTCCAACCTGAATCTGTTAGACAATGGGGTGAACTTGCAGCAGCTGGAACAATATTAAACTGCTGTTTCTGTGCAAGCTTCACTTTGGACTGTTGATCTTCTGTCCTGGTTTGTGACTTGAGATCAAGAGCTCTCTCTGCAGAAAGGTCCCGAGTGACTGGGCACCATATCTGAGGAAGGATGCGCTGGCCCTGGAGAGGGTCCAGAGGAGGTTTACAAGAATGATCCCAGGAATGAGTGGGCTAACATATGATGGGCATTTGACAGCACTGGGCCTGTACTTGCTGGTGATGAGAAGAATGAGGAGGGACCTAATAGAAACATACCGAATAGTGGGAGAGTCCAGGACGAGAGGTCATAGCCTCAGAATTCCTTTAGCAAGGAGACGAGGAGGAATTTCTTTAGTCAGAGTGTGGTGAATCTGTGGACTTCTTTGCCTCAGAAGGCTGTGGAGGCCAATTCTGATATTTTTAAGGCAGATATATTCTTGATTTGTATAGGTGTCAGGGGTTAGGGGAGGATGCAGGAGAATGGTGTTAGGTGGGAGAGATAGATCAGCCATGATTGAATGGCAGAGTAAACTTGATGAGCCGAATGGCCTAATTCTGCTCCTAATCTGCTCCTGCTCCTACGATCTTATGGCACCCTGTGTGGCTCACATGGATTTCTTATGATTGCCAAAAGCCTGGAATCTCAGCCTACAACTCAATGGAAAGAGATCAATGACTGATTATGTTGTTTTGGGATGTGGACGCGTATTCTGCCTCATGACATGCCATTTCATTTCGGAGTCACGTGAGTGACTTCGTGAAGAGCCCGCCGGCGCGCATGCTCAACATATCGTCGTATCGCGTTGCTGCGACGGCTGGCGGTGGAGCGCGCTCCTCGCCAGCCCTTCATACGGGAACCACTGAGGTAAGTATCCTACCTTAAGTTGGTGGTCCTTGTTGTGTTGATTTGTTTCTTCCAGCAAGGACATGGATGGGAGTTCCAAGGGCCGGAGAACGTCTGGACGAGGTCGCCGGTCAGCAGTCCCGGAGCCATTGATATCGGCGGTACCTGCAGCGCAGGCCGGGACACGGGCGGGAATATCGGTAAGCCCTGTGTTTACAGGTCCGGATCCGCCAGCACACCACAGTTCGGAGGAGTTCGACGAGGAGGAGTGTGGTGTGCCGCCAGAGCAGGAGGACCCTGCCATGGCAGTCAGGTCGTCAGCAGGCTTGCTGGCGACCTCGAGCAGAAGGGTGCGTGCAGCTGCACGGCCCTTTTCACTCAGCCCTCCGAGTAGGGGAAGGGCAGGAGCCCGGAAGTCTAACCCTGTCGGGGCTAAGGCTTTGCCTGCCGCCGAGGAGCGGTCAGGTTCCAGGGCGGGACCCGGGGCGGCTGTGAGGTCCAGTCGACGCCCCCCAACTCTCGACGCCGGGACGGGTCGGTTGGGTCGGGTCTCGTCACGGTTGCCGAGCCCCCCATGGATGGGTGGGCGAGACCATGCGTCGGCGAGGTCCACGACGTGGGCAGCCGGCAAGCCCGCGCGGGCATCAGGTATCCATGCTGCGGCTGGTGCCGACACCACGCCGCAAGTGCCCTTAGTGGCAGCGGCTTCAGCTCCCGCTAAACGGAGGCGGTTGAACACGCCCGCGCAGGAATCGCGCAGTTTTGCTACGGCGGCTGTTAGCGACGACTACCGGCACCGGGTGGGCCTCGACGAGGTGCGGGCCGATGATAGGGGCCCCGGCTATTTCTCAGAGCCGGAGGACTCCGACCACCTGAGTGTTCAGGGTGAAGGGCGTATTGACCGTATGGAGCGGCTGCTGGAGCTCCTGCTTCACGGTCAGCAGCAGCAAGCGTCCAGCAGCGACAGGCACAGGGCTGTTTCACCAACTTCCACCATCAGCCTGGAGCAGCAGGATGAGGAGGTCTTGGTCGATCCCATACCACCTCCGTCAGATTTACCAGCGGAGGAACTTCTCGACGTGGCCACTAAGTTCGCGGCCCCACACTCGTCTGGGCTTCCCCTGAACTCGAAATTGGCAGCCACAGTGGACTTCCTCAACAACCATCAGCTCCAGGAAGAAGTTCTCATTCAGGCCATGAGCCATCACAAGGCTCCAGCCAACTGCAACTCCCTCAACGTGCCTGTGGTCAATACGCCGATATGGGGCAACATCAGTGCGGCTATCCGTCAACAGGAGCTGAAAATTCAGCGGATCCTGAAGCTCCTCACGGCCGGTATTACCGCCTTTGTGCGGTCGGTTGATGGGGATGAATTAAATTTGGACCAGGAGGATGCTCTGGCTCTATTGTGCGCAACTCAGCATGAGATCAATGGGTTCCGCAAAAGCAGCATCCGCCCGGCGCTCAACCCTAAGTTTGCAGGGTTGTGCAAACCACCGTAGCCGCCGCCGCCCCGTCAGCTCTTTGGAGAAGATCTCTCGAAGAGGGTCAAAGAGCTTGACGAACAAGCCAAGATGGTGGGACTCATGCGCTCTCACAGTGCCCCCACGCCGTCGGGCTCGAAAGCTCCGCTTGTTCGTCCACGAGGGTCTGCCAGCACCTCTACAAGGACCTACCCTCCAGCTCCACCCCGTTACCAACAGCCCCAGCAGCAGGGGGCTTTTTTAGGACAAGGTCGGCAGAAACCCTGGTGGAAGATGAGGACGCCGCGCCCTCAAGCCAACCCAGCACCTCCACATCCACCCACACGTGTCAAGGACCGCCGGTAACCACGGAGGTGAGGCGGTCTGGTTCTCTCTTTCTCTTTGTCTAACCTCACATGTTGGTGGGCGCCTTCGGTTCTTTTTGGGTGCATGGGGTGCTATTACTGGTGATGAGTATGTGTTACAAAATATTCAGGGTCATAAAATTGAGTTTCTTAATGGGGACATTCCTCCAGCCCAGCACAGGCCTGGTCGAACATTTAAATTGTCTGCTGCAGAACAGGCAGCAGGCTATAAGGAAATTTTGAGGCTAGAACAGAAGGGAGTGATAGAGAAAACGGTTCATGAGCCAGTTGAATTTGTTTCTAATATATTCACTCGACCCAAGAAGGATGGAGGCTGTCGAGTCATCATTGACCTGACTCGTTTAAATACTTTTGTAACATATACTCATTTCAAAATGGACACTTTTGAAACAGCTAAATCATTGATTTCACATGGTTGCTTTATGGCAGGCATTGATTTACAAGATGCGTACTATACTGTATCCATTCAAAAATATTATAGGAGGTTTCTGAAATTTATCTGGATGGGTCAACTCTGGCAATATAGGGCTTTGCCAAACGGGCTTACCACAGCCCCTAGATTATTCACTAAATTGGTGAAGCCAATTATGGCTTATTTACGACAACGACATCATATAGTGATGGCCTATTTAGATGATATCTTAATTGTCGGCCACACCCTGGAATTGGCTCAACAGGGTGTTGCAGCTGCTGTCAATATATTTCAGCAGCTGGGGTTCATTGTCCATCCAGCCAAATCAAAGTTCTGCCCCTCCCAGGTAATTCATTATCTGGGGTTTACGGTGGACTCTATTCGCATGAGGGTCACCATACCAACTAATAAGGTTGAGGAGGTCACCCAGGTGTGTCAAGGTTTAATCAGCGCTAGTATACCGTCGATTCGACATACAGCTACAGTAATTGGCAAACTTGTAGCATTGTTTCCGGCAGCCCGATATGGGCCTTTGCATTATCAGAATTTGCAAAGGGCCAAGATCGCTGCGTTAAGACAGCACGCTGGTCATTATGATCGACCAATGCAGCTGCCGCCCGAAGCGACGGATGAGTTACGATGGTGGGTGCGTCACATTCGTAACTCATTTAAGCCTATTATTGAGGCTAATACGGTGGTATACTTGCAAACTGATGCGAGCTCTTATGGCTGGGGAACTACAGATCATTACTCTAGTTGCGGGGGCAGATGGGATACCCTTGAGGCTACTATGTTGTTGTCACAAGGGATAAACTATTTGGAGCTACTTGCAGCATTCCACGGACTTCGTGCTTATTGTTCCAAGGGTTTTGGAGCACATGTCCGTCTCCAAATAGACAACACCACAGCGGTGGCATATTTAAACCATATGGTCGGTACCAGGTCAGTTTCGTGTGATAAATTGGCTAACTCAATTTGGCTCTGGTGTGTTCAAAGAGACATTTGGATTTCAGCTACCTATTTGCCAGGTGAGCTTAATACTGTGGCGGACACCAGGTCACGCAAGTTTAATGACAATATTGAATGGATGTTGCATCCTGAAATTTTTGCCAAAGTCACAGCCAAATTTGGGAAACCGGATATTGACCTTTTTGCGTCACGGTTGAACCATCAGGTACCAACATACGTCTCGTGGGAACCAGATCCTGGGGCTATGGCGCTAGATGCATTCTCGCTGGACTGGGGGAATTGGTTTTTCTATGCATTCCCCCCGTTTTGCCTCATCAGTCGGGTATTACGAAAGATTCAGATGGATGCAGCCAAGGGCATCCTTATTATACCTGACTGGCCTACACAGCCGTGGTATCCGGTGGTCTTTGACATGCTCAGTGAGCCTTGGGTCCTTTTGAAGGGTTGCCCAGAATTGGTTACTCACCCTGTCTCAGGGGAGCCACATCCCTGCCATGGCTATTTAAATTTGTTGGCTTGCAGGTTTTGAACAGGCCGTTAGTCCAATACGGCCTCTCAACTCGGACCATGGATACCATTGGGGCGTCGTGTCGAGAGTCAACAAGGCGAAGATACCGCTCACATATCAAAAAGTGGGAAGCCTACTGCAGCCGCTCTCGCATCACGTACGATGACGTGACTATAACCGACGTCCTGGAATTCCTCGCGGGGTTGCACCATGATGAACACTTAAGTTACAGTGCCATCAACAGCGCCAGGAGCGCGCTGTCATTCTACCTCAAGATTGAGGTGGGATCCAACAGGCTAGTGTCCAGACTCATGCGGGGTATATTCAATATGAATCCGCCTACACCACGCTACAATATCACCTGGGATGTCAGGGACGTATTAACCCTGCTCAGGACGTGGTCTCCCATGGAAGGGCTCCAGCTGGACAAACTCACCATGAAGCTGGTGATGTTACTAGCGCTGACTTCAGCACAGAGGGTACAGACACTGCATAAACTACGTGTCGACAGAATGATGTCTACCCCTACAGAAGTAGTCTTTTTTGTTGATGAGCTACTAAAGCAGCATAGACCTGGGTGCACAGGGCTGCAGCTGAAGTTCCCGGCATACCCCGCAGATGCTAGGCTGTGTTTAGCCTCACATATCCGTCACTATGTCAAGGTGACGGCATGCATCAGAGGAATGGAGAGATACCTGCTTGTCACTCATAAGAGACCTCATCATCGAGTGATAGTCCAGATGATATCCAGGTGGCTCCGGGTCGTCTTGGGTAAGTCAGGTATCGACACTAATGTGTTCAAGTCTCATTCCACCAGGGCTGCATCGACGTCAGCGGCGAGGATTATGGAGGTGCCTATGGACCATATTCTCGCCACAGCAGGATGGGCTAATGAAGCTGTGTTTCAGCGATTTTATAACAAGCCTGTTGCTGCTCCTCTACAGTTCGCGGAAGCCGTGCTGAATGCAGGTCGAGAACATGGAGGTGTCCCTGCATGAGGGGTTTTTGATTTGTTGTTAATAAATATGCTCTTGTTTTGCAGTATGAACTATTTGAGCAAGTTTGTTCCTCCCATCCATCCCTGCTAGTGGTGTGTCAGCATGGACGTGGTCCAGGGCGTGTAATCACAGAAGCTTTGAAGTCTTCACAAAGTCACTCACGTGACTCCGAAATGAAATAGTAAGATTGAACGAGAACTTACCAGTTCGAAGGTTGATCGTTATTTCATGAGGAGTCGCGGTGAGGGATTTCGTGCCCTCCACGCCCAACCCTCAATCACCTTCACCTGGTAATTTGAGTCTCTTTCATCTTACTATGCCAAGTCATTTCTGTTACTGGTTTCTGTGATTCCACACCGCTACTTTGAAGAATGTCGAGCATGCGCGCCGGCGGGCTCTTCACGAAATCCCTCACCGCGACTCCTCATGAAATAATGATCAACCTTCGAACTGGTAAGTTCTCGTTCAATCTTACTATTCCCTATTACTTTCAATTTGCAGTCCCATTTCCTAATCGACTGCATATTTTATTTGACGTCATATTTTTTATGCATTATTAATTATGCATAATTTATCAAATAAACATAGATTGGCACATTTCCCAGCCCATTCAGTGCCTAATTACAATTATACAATTTTTATCAAATCTCATCCCGTTCCCTATCCCGTTCCTCATTTAAGTGGAATGCATTCTTCATTGTTCAATATTAGAAAATGATGGCAGATAAGAATCAAGCGTAGACACAATGAGATGTGATAAAAATCCAACCAGTCAAACAATATCCACAAAAAGAAAAATTGATTAAATGATTCCAGGCAATAACCTTTCATTGGGTATAGTGATAATTTTGCACAGCGGGGGGATACACTGCCTGAGAGGGTGACAGAAGCAGATTCAACCTTATTCAAAAGGAAACAGGATAAATACTTAAAAGCCCGTCGAGGTAACAAGGGGAGTAGAGATATCTGCATAAAACTTTCAAAGTAGAAGAATGACAGGCTGAATAATCTGTTTCGGTATCTTTAATTCTCACCTTTGAAGGGCGATTGTAATAATCAACATGGTTTCTGTACAGTGATATTGAAAGAGTAATTGCTCTTCACAGTGGAATTAATTGGCTTGATCCATGTTCAATTATGAACGAGAATTATATAATCAATTGGGGATTATCTTTTAAGCTTCTTGTGAAAATGAATGAGACAGAGTCTGATTGGAAGAACTAACCTGGTACACAATGTGAAAAACTGATCTTTACCAGGTATTTTAAGAACAAGTGCTCAGTCATATTTTCTGTTGTTTATTCATTTTTGGGGATCAGTATTTACATGGAAAGGCTGTGCTTATTGCCCATCCTTATTTGGTTTTGAGAATGTGATGATAAGTCACCATCTTGAAGCGCTGTAGTCCTTCTGCTGATCTTACTCACACAGGGTTGTTGAGGAGAGGGACATGCATGCGGTTGTGTTCCCATACAACTGCCTCCCTGATCCTTGGTGGTGCAGATTACCAGTTCCATGGCCCTGGTGAATATGTGCAGCGTAATTGCAGTTTCTTAATGCACTCACTTTTATTGTCCTGGGAAGCCAAAAATTGTGATACAAAATATGTTTTATTTTGCTTAAATTAAGCTATAAAAATCCAGTTGGCAGCTGACATGGATTAGTAGTCAGTCCCCATGCCCTAATCTAATTTTAAAAAAGTAAAATAGAACCAGATTTGTTCTTAGAGGCCATCTAAGGGGCGGTGTAGTGGACCGAGATAATCTCACTGATAATAGATTGTAAAAAGTATGGTCAAAGAATGCTGTCAGAAAATCTACTGGCATATAGATTTAAGTAAATCTATGTTCAATAAGTCTATTGAAGCCTGTCAAGATTTAGGTGAAACAACATACTTCTCATATTTCCTTGCAACACAGGATTCAGCTATTTGGCCTTTCAAATCTCAGATCTCAGAGCAATCCCATTGTTCCCATTCTTTCACTTATTTCCTTGTAACAGCTCGGAAAGACGGCAACCGGGGCGGGGCGGGTTGGCAGCCCAAACCGCATCCTCTGAGAGGAGGAGACCCAAATCACGCTACAGAAAAACATATGGAAAAATACCCCTGGAGTGCCCGAGAGGGGGGGAGGATGAGCATCTCAATTTGACGGATCAAAGGTTAACGACTAATGGCAATGGACAACCGACAATGAGTATCAAATGCAAATGTGGTAAGGTTTGCAAGAACAGCCGAGGCCTGAAGATTCACCAGACCCAGATGAAGTGTTTGGAGGGACAGGCAGTGTCACATTGCACAGGTATTGTACCTGGTGAGACAAAGGACGAGCCGGGCCCGGAATCACCCCATAGAGCCCAAAGCCTCTAAGTGGCGCAACTAGCCCTTCAAGCCAGCACCACCGTTCACTGTGATCATGGCTGATTATCCACAATCCATACCCCGTTCCTGCCTTCACTCCATATCCCTTGACTCCGCTATCTTTAAGAGCTCTATCTAACTCTCTCTTAGCAGTGACAAGGTTACAAAGAGGATCAACTTCACTATGTGCCTCCTCTGCAGATTATTGATTTTCTTATTTGACACACTACCGCCTTATCGTTAGCAGACAACATGAATCACATGAAAGATGGGTAATTGTGATATGTGCAAAAATATTCAAGCTAAATCAGAACATATGTTATCATCCAAAATAGAGAATTCAGGGGATCCATTCTCTTAAATTTCACCTTACGTAGAATATAGGAAATGCCGCATGGTCATTTGGTGTTGGTTATAGTCTACACAGCTATAGTCTAGGATGGTACAGTGGCGCAGCGGTAGCATTGCTACCTTACAGCACCAGAAACCCAGGTTGATCTGTGTGCTGATGCAAAGCAAGAATTTCATTGTCCTATCAGGGACACATGACAATAAACTCACTTGAACTTGATCCTGACTACAGGTGCTGGCTATGTGGAGGTTGTATGTTCTCCCCATGACCGCATGGGTTTTCTCAGGGTGTTCCGGTTTCCTCCCACACTCCAAAGATTTACATGTTTGCAGATTAATTGGCTTAGGTAAAAAATGGTAAATTGTCCCTAGTGTGTAGGATAGTGGAAGGATATGGGGTGATCGCTGGACTCGGTGGGCCGAAGGACCTGTTTCCATGTTGCATTTCTAAACTAAACTAAACTTAAGCAAGCAAAAGTTTCCATGTAAATACAAATCTTTCTTTGTAACAGTAATGCACTTTAATCAGTCCAAAGACGTACAGGTTTGTAGGTTAATTGGCTTCAGGAAAATGGTAATTGTCCCTGGTGTGTAGGATAGTGTTAGCATACGACATGATCGCTGGTCAGCATGGACTCGGTGGGCTGGAGGGCCTGTTTCCACACTGTATCTCTAAAGTCTAAAAGCCTAAAGTAAAGTAAATAGTTCCAATCATGCACTCATCCTTTCTGGCATCCCTCAAAATTTCCTTTCCTTCAATCTGATTCCAATTGTTTGCTGACTCAATCCCAGGAAGTAAGTTCTACAATCATAGGTCTTTATGAAGACATACCTCTTTTAGTTTAATTTTATTTAGAGACACAGCGTGGAAACAGGTCCTTTGGCCCATTGAGTTCCTGCCAACCTACACTAACACTCTTCTACACACACTAGGGACAATTTATAATTAGCCTACAAGCATGTACTTTGGAATGTGCGAGGAAACTGGCGCTCTTACTTTCACTTTTAAAACAAATGCATTTCATTTTATAAATTTCATTTCCATTTGGTCCTTAAATTCTCCTGGTCCCATCCTTCTACTCTCCCAATTTAATAATTCCAAATCTACAATTAATTTAAGTTGGCCAACAACATTTTCCGCTTCGCTCCTTATGTATGTGTATGCCCATGCACTCTCCATAGTTTAAAACAATTCCTCATTTATAAGACTTAAATAACTCAATCTGATGTCTTCTTTAATGCTGGGAGTTACAAATTCTTAATGGTTCAATTTATTTTATGCAGAAACAGCTGCATCACATTATCTTGACTATTTCATGAATTGTGATCTCCATCATTAAACTGAGTATAGTGAAACATTTTTTTTCCGATTAAAATCAGGTTAAATTAGGTTTATAAATGCAGAATAAAATGTAGTTTGTTTTTTTCAATATCAATTTGTTGATGATTTGCCAGTGCATATATCACCTAAATCTATATTTGCTTGATAGGTACAGTAAGGATATAATTTAGACCCAACTCATTCAATGCCTTTAGGCTTTACACACAGTGTATGCTGTTCCTGAAATTAAGTATCAACAGAGATCTGGAATTTCCATTAATCTTTTTTAATACATTTAACTGGATGTGTGGCCTTTGATAATTCACAGTTAGAGAGGAACCAGAGCATAGAAAGTAAAATTACAACCACTAACTCCAAGCCATGGAGCTGGAGCAGGCTGTTTCAGAAAATGCAAGGTTCATTTTCACCAGGAGGATTGAAGGTTTTGGAACAATAAGAAACAACAATTTTAGCAAAAATTACAATTGTGTGGAATTATTCAGGGGAATTTGGATGAGTGCTAGTGAGAGCAAAGCAGGTTAATATTCTGGAAAGAAGAATGGTCAAATAGAAGGAAATACAGGGAGGGGGTAAAATGAGAAAAGAAGTGGCAAAGTCACAATGGGAGGCAGAATAACCAAAGTATATTGGGGAGAAATAACTATCACAATGCAGGTAGAAGTAACCAGGTCATACAGAAATATGTACCCTAGTTACAATTGGGTATGGTCATAGTGGAGAGAAGAGTGATAATGCCACAATAAGCAAGCAATTAAGACGAAGGCAAAGTTAACTAGTACTTTTGGGGAGAGAGAAAAGGATTATTTGAATACAGGGAGAGTAGGTTTCAATTGGTGAATGAGGTCCATGTGTTTATTAAAGACATGTGTTTATTTCATTGGGTAACATGGGTTTTTACAGGGATCATTGTATTCAGCAGCTAAAGTTGGACTAAGCTGAAGAAACTTTGTAGCCTGAGGTATCACAGGTATCAAGGTATCATTTCTGTGACAAGGTGTCACAGAAATAGCTCAAAAGAGTTTATACTTGGGTTCACCAGTGGTAAATAGATGAAACAAATGCATATAATGATAGAGATTTGCAAAATTCATGGCACAGAAATAGGCCATCCTGTCCGACTACCATGATCCTTCATCCTTCTTGATCCCACAAAATATAATATCTCATTGCCATTGTCAAAGTGTATTGTTAATTGTGTGACTACTCGATACATTTATTAACATCTCTGTAAGTTATATTGTCTACATTAGCCCTAATGAGGTGGCTACCTGCAGAAACAAATTGCTTCATGCTGTGGTTTGTTGCCAATTGCATTCAGCTTATATTTTACCAACAACCAGAGCTGTTGCAAAAGACACTCTTCCTCTGGTGGCTGACTAACAGGTACAAATATAAGTGTAGCCATTGAAAGTTAATTTAATCTTACCTTAATTAAATGTTGTGAACTGATTGTACATTTGTGTGTGGAACTAAGATTAATCAAACAATCAACGTTTTTTAGTTCAGTCAATCTGTAATTCTGTGAGCCTGAAGAAGGGCCTCGACCCGAAACGTCACCTATTCCTTCGCTCCATAGATACTGCCTCACCCGCTGAGTTTCTCCAGCATTTTTGTCTACCATCATTCTGGAATTGATATCTGTAACAATGGCTGGTTGGTTAGTGTTCAAAATATCTTTCACGCAAACAACTATTCATCCTGGAGATGGTTCTCAACGAAAGAAACTCACTGTTGTTTACTCACTGTGTTAAAGAAGGAACTGCAGATGCTGGAGAATCGAGGGTTACACAAAAAGCTGGAGAAACTCAGCGGGTGCAGCAGCATCTAAGGAGCGAAGGAGATAGGCGACGTTTCGGGTCAAGACCCTTCTTCAGACTCACTAATTAGTGAGTTTACTCACTAATTAGCTGCAGGACTTGGAGATGTCAGATAACATCGTGTCGTTCTGCATAATGACTGTTGAGATATAGGGAGCACAGCAACCAACATGGGCAGCAAACAGAAAATCACAATTTTTTGGTGTTAAAATATATATTGACCAGTATTGCATTTCCCCTTGGCTCTTCATCTAAGGTCTCGCAGGATTTATTTTCAAAAATATTTTATTTCCGATAATAATTTGTACAGGAAATGCAATACACTCAGCGAGCATCTTCCTTTACACTCATTGTACCATCAAATTAGTACATATTATTTGCAATGCATCAACACCACTCATGTTTGCTTTTAAACAATACATAAGTTCATAATTTCATATCATAGGAACAGAATTATGCCATTTGGCCCATTGAGTCTACTCTGCCATTCAGACGTGTTTGAGAGGCTGTTACACAGAACACAACCCCTCAGTGCCCAGTGATTGCAGGAGCCCAGACTGTGGTCCTTCCCCCAAAGCCTTTGTGTTGCCTGCACCAAGTTTCAGTGCGTCCCTCAGCACAAATTCCTGCACTCTTGAATGTGCCAGTCAGCAAGTTTCACTTATGAACATCTCCTTGCACTGCAAGACCAAACATAAACTTTATTAATAAAAAAATATATACAACACATACAAAGCAGTGCAAGACTTTCTCAACATCCACAGTGTCATTCAATCTGCACATTCATAGTGTTAATGGTTCTGCAGATTGTAGTGTTAGCATTGTGTGTGCCAGAAGCTCCATTGCCACTCAATGGATCAATAGTTCTTTATCGTCTTATATGCACAGCACAATTAAATTCATTTGCACAATCCACAAATACACAGTTACCATATTTTGCCATTGTTTACAAAGTCCTCCTTGACGATACAACCTTCAAATGGTTTTACAGTGGACCCAGCAATGTCCTATGGCAAAATGGTCCGTAGTGTGTAGTCCTTCCCCACTGACTTTGCACCGCCTGCACATAACGTCCGTGCATCCATCAGCATGCATTCTTGCAGCCTGGACTGCGTCAGCACTCATTTTAGACATCTCATTGTACTGGTTTTGACAGACCAAAGAACACAATTGCCCGACTTGATGATCTTCCTGAACTACTTGATGTCTGTCTGTGTGTGTGTCCCTGGGAACAGCCCATAGATCGAGTCCTCCATCATGCAGTTGTTTGGAACCATGATAAGGCACCTAGCATCCTTTTCCAGATCTTTGCAAATCTATTGTGCACAAAAAGTTAGGCGATCGTCTCATCCTCATTCCAACTGTCTCGAAGACAGCATGCACTTGAGGGCGAGATGCTGACTGTATAGAAGGGTCCTTCTCACTGCCAGCCAAGCAAGGCCTTGTTGCATGGTGGTGCTGAGTTCTGGTAATGGGGCATTCCGCCAATTGTTCTGACTGTCTGCTCGGGGAACCATCACACAGGATCCATCACGTTGTTTACCCACAAGGTTTGCAAGTCATTTTATGCTTACCACTGCTGATGTAGTCAAAGGTGTTTTCCTGAAGAAGTTTCCTCAAAGAACAGGTAGTGTGGAAAGGTCCAACTAAATGGAAGATTGCACTGACCAGACAGGTTTTAGGTAGACCATCTTAAAGACCAGGCAGGGCCTTGATTTAACATTTCATTTTATAGCCAACACCATAAAAAGTCCTTTGAATTGCACTGGAGTGTCAACAGGATTTTTTACTCGTGTAAATGGAATGGGATTTGAAACCTCAACCCTCTACTTCAAGGGCAAGAGCACGATAAGCTAAGCCTGACAGACACTGGCTAAATCATCCAAGTCCATAATAAGCAAAGTAGATAGAAGCTAGATCATTTTCAATTCAGTTGAAGGGAATAGATACAAACTAATACTTTTGGATGTCTCAAAGACGCGAGTCAAGAGAGACAGTTTGCATTCTGATTTAGGTGTGCACTTAAAAAAATCTGTTGTTTTTGTCCTCACATGATGTTCTGGTACTTTTTATTTTAAAACTGTTGCAGCAAAACATTCATGGCATACCGTGCATTGGAAAGCCCCAGGGACTTTGAGAGGAATTTGTGGAGCTCTCCTTGTGATTCATCTCACATTCAAGCAGATGATGATCGGGAGCTGTTGAATCTGCTGCACAAACGAGAGGAAGCAGATCAAGGTTCAGAGGTATGTGGGCTTGCGTTACCTGGCAGCAGAAACAAATGAAGGAATTAGCACAAAGTTATCTATTGTTAATTTATTGAAGTATGAAAGTGCTTCAGGCTCAGAGCCATCTAAAGACAATGAAAGCAGGCAGCCCTGTTCACCCATCAGATTAATGACCATAAAAATATAAAGGGCGAAGGCTGGAAATGCTCAGCCGGTCAGGCAGTGTCTGTTAATGTTTTGGGCTTTCAATCCAACCTGGAAAAAAATAGATACTCATCCAGGAGAGGAACACAGGGGATAGGGTGAAAGGAAGATTGTTTTCATACTTGCCTGAGAATGTGCTGGACTTTGGCTGAGGTTTTCATCTGAATGTCAGAGAGAGCAACACTCCATTGCTATTGCAATGAATTTATGTGCTCGTCTCTGCAGTGGAGATTGAGCCCCTGGGAAAGAGCAGCAAGATATCTGGATAATCCCTCCAATGGGGAAGGAAAAACTTAACTTGTACAGGGTTTTGGTGAGGCCACACCTGGAGTACTGCGTACAGTTTTGGTCTCCAAATCTGAGGAAAGACATCCTTGCCATAGAGGGGGTACAGAGAAGATTCACCAGACTGATTCCTGGGATGTCAGGACTTTCATATGAGGAAAGATTGGATAGACTCGGTTTGTACTCGATGGAATTTAGAAGATTGAGGGGGGATCTTATAGAAACCTACAAAATTCTTAAGGGGTTGGACAAGCTAGATGCTGGAAGATTGTTCCCGATGTTGGGGGAGTCCAGAACAAGGGGTCACAGTCTAAGGATAAGGGGGAATTCCTTTAGGACCGAAATGAGGAAAACATTCTTTACACAGAGAGTGGTGAGTCTCTGGAATTCTCTGCCACAGAAGGTAGTTGAGGCCAGTTCATTGGCTATATTTAAGAGGGCGTTAGATGTGGCACTTGTGGCTAAAGGGATCAGGGGGTATGGAGAGAAGGCAGGTACGGGATACTGAGTTGGATGATCAGCCATGATCACATTGAATGGCGGTGCAGGCTCGAAGGGCCGAATGGCCTACTCCTGCACCTATTTTCTATGTTTCTATGTTCAAAACCATTGGTCGTAAGAAGTGAGGCGGGTGGGGGATGCTTGAAGGGTTCTGATTTTCAGGGAGTTGAAAGTGACCCGTAATCAGATAATTGAATGATTTCTTGTCAGTGGTGAGAAAAGGGAAAGAAAAGGGTTGAGAGGGAAAGATAGATCAGCCATGATTGATTGGCGTAGATTTGATGGGCCAAATTACCTAATCCTGCTCCTATCACTTATGAACGATAGGCAAAACTAGATAGAATAAATTCTTCCCATTAGGAACTCTTAGTTTTCTTTGTTGGAGAAATCATGTAGAATGAACATGAAAGAGCCACTCCCATCAATGCCCTGCACCAGCAATCTATTGTTGGCCAAACCATTTCACTCTGTTACAGGGTGTTTCTATGTTAAAGGCTGATGTCAACGATTATTTCCCATCAAATACAATTTCACTGCATTTTGCATAAACAATTACTTGCTGGCATTCAGAACAGCCCTATCTCAGTAGCTCCCCCGAAGATACTGAAAAACGGTTACAGATTCAATAGAAATAATGAGGGACTAGGTGCTTGCCTCCAGACAAACAAACTAATTTCAACATTCTACATGGAAATTACGAGCCCTGAAATTGCAACATTTGGAGTTTGCTCTGAAGTGTTGGAGGGGCAAATTGACACAAGATATGAAATTATGGAAAGCATAGGCAAAGTAGACAGTAATGGGCCTGTCCCACTTGGGCAACGGGGTGGATAGAAGGAGTGGAGACAACTTTTAAGAAGCCAGAGATACATGGCTGTGAAGCTCAGTGGACATTAACATTACCGGTAGGTTATCCTTGGTTCTGAAAACTACTGTTTACGTTTTATTTTTCCAATAAGCCAATTAAATTCACCAGTCAGCACTGGCGACAACCTACGAGAACCTACGACCTCTTGGCGACCCACTACCACTGCACCTATGGCACGAGAATTCTCGCTACTCTCCATGGTGTCAACATTCTGGTCGTCACGGGACGCAACCAGAATTAAGCCGCGACTAGTTCCGATAATGCGGGAACTACTCATGACCATGAAGGCGACTCCCCGGCAACCACACGCAAACATGTGGCGACCGCATAGTCTCCTGTAGTCGCCTAAAACGTCGCCTAAGTGGGACAAGCACATAAGCCTTTTCCGCTTGGTGGAATTGTCAAATACTAGAGAGCACATCTCTAAGATGAGAGGGGGATAGTTAAAAAGAGATTTATAAGGCCAATATTTTGCACAGTGATTGGTAGGTGTCTGGAGGAAGTAGGAGAAGCAGATACGATAGAAATGTTTAAGAGGCATTTACACAGACACACAAAGAGGCAGGGAATAGAGAAATATAAGCCACATACAGGCAAATTAGCACTTTAAACTGGCACCATGGTCAACACAGACAGTGTGGATCAAAGGGCCTATTCCTGTGCTGCACCACTCTTCATTCTATGTTCCTACAGCTCACATACAGCTTCTTGAAAACTCTAACCATCCATAACAAATCTGTGGTTTTACATTATAAATCCAATGTGGTGTGTGTTGTCTTGCCATCTCCAAAGTGGGTTTGCAGAAATAAAAGCAAAACAATTTACACCTTGCACAACTTTCAAGTGTATTTACAAGCAAAGATGCACCTTTTGAAATATACAGCTGCCAATTTAACCACAGCGAGGTCCCACAGGGTGGCACGGTGGTGAGGCAGTTGAGTTCCTGCCTCACAGTGCTGGAGACACAAGTTCGACTCTGATTATGTGTTCTCTCTGTACGGAAGTTGTACGTTGCCCCTGTGACTATGTGGGTTTTCTCCCGGTGACAGAAAAATACATAAAATGTTGGAGTACCAGAGCGGGTTAGGCAGCATCGCTGGAGAAGACGTATAAGCAACATTGTAGGTTGGGACCCTTCTTCAGACTGGTTGTGTTGGGGTTGGGAGAAAGCTGGAAGCGAGGTGGGAGGTTGGTTGGTTAAAAGGCCAGAGATGAAAGGAGACAATAAGTGTGAGATAAGATCAGGAAAGAAATTTGAAGCCAGAGGAAATAATGTAGGTGTAAAGAGAGAGGGAGAAGGGGAAATAATGATATGGATGCATATCCATATGGGACACAGGGGACAGAGGGGGAAAAATGAGGTGAAATGATGGGTGTTTTTAGGCTAGTGACCTAAAATAGTAAGATTAAACGAGAACTTACCTGTTCGAAGTTTGATCTTTATTTTATGAGGAGTTACGATGGGGGATTACGTGAAGAAGCCCCGCCTGGCGCTTGATCGGCATACTTCAAAGCAGCGGCATGAAAAACATGGAACCAATAGCCGGAGTAAGATAGTAAGGCTCAACATAGACTAGAACTACCAGATGATCATTTATATTATGAGGGCTTGGAGCTGAGGGCACGTAATCCCTCATCGTAACTCCTCATAAAATAAAGATCAAACTTCGAACAGGTAAGTTCTCGTTTAATCTTACTATTTTACTTCAGAGTCACGTGAGTGATTACGTGAAGATTTTAAAGCTCTCTTTTTTATGTCGTAGATTCATTCCATACGACACTCTGTTTAGTCAATACAGTAGTGAGTAAATAATATTTTTAAAAACATTGTTTCAATTTATGTAATGTCTTTTAATCATAAAAATAACAATTTTTTAAATAATAACCCCTCTATCCCAGGGGAAAACCACAACAAAAGTGATAATGATGTCAAATGATAACATAAATCGATAATATAAATCGATAATATAAAACAAAGCAAGCATTTAAAGCGACCCAACACTGCATGTCCAAATCCTGGCACTGTGACAACAGGTTTATCGTAGAACTTTGAAAAAGTTTCTTCTTTGCACCACCCTGCGGCCTCTAAAATTTGATCGAGTGGTACGTCCTGTACCTTCGCCGCGGACGCAGCTGCAGCCCTAGTGGAGTGAAACTTAAACACATCAGTGTCCACTCCTGCTAAATCCAAAACCTGTTCTAACCACCTAGAAATGGTTTGAACTGCAACTTTTGTATGTGGTTTTTTGTGCGTTATCAGTAACGCTGTTTCAGCACCTCGGAGATTTTGGTTACTTCAATCAATCAATCAATCAGTTTTATTCGTCACATTGCACACAAAGTGCAAGTGAAATGAATTTGTCAGCAGTGTACAATGATAAAGTGGTACAATGATAACTTAACTTCAATATATTTAGTTAAATGCTTAACTACCCACAATGTTTAATCGACAGGATATGCTTTAAACATTACCTTGGCTCCAGTTTTTCCTGGTCTGCTTTGTTTGATCAGATCATAAACATAAAACACAATGTTATCTGAAGCCACATGCATGCAATCTAACCATAACAATTGCAATGTTTGTACTCTTTGAGCTGAAACTAATGCCATTACATTACTACCTTGAATGTTAACCTTTGCAAAGACATTGAAGTAATTGGAGTCCATTGCCTAAGCAAAGTGAGAACAATGCTAACATCCCAAATTTCTGTATCTCTGGGCTTGGGAGGATTTTTATTAAAGTTCCTTTCATGAACCAGGTTATTAATGGGTGAGACCCAATTGAATCTCGATCAGAAATTTGTCCTAAATAGGACGACAAAGCACTACGAGCACTATTAATGGCACTATAACTTAAGTGTTCATCAAAATGCAACACAGCAAGGAACTCCAATACATTTGATATGTTCGCAGTATGATAAGATATCTTTGACTGTCTACAGAAGACTTCCCATTTCTTTATATGCGATATATATTGTTTTTTAGTGCTATTTCTCCAAGCTGCAGCTATAACATCCATGGTCCTATCCGACAGTCCAAGCTCTTGCAATGGTCTGGTCAGAACCTGCAGATTAACAAATTCATATGATCATGCAATGGATGAATTTCTTTTGTTACTGGTTGTATCAACAATCGTTGCAATTAGGAATCATCATACATGGTTCAATAATCATTTTAAACATCAACGGGAACCATGACTATGTAGGCCAATTTGGCCCCACCAAAATGCCCTTGGCAGCGTCTTGCACTATTTTCTTGAGACATTGCCCAATCAGACAGAATGGGGGAAAGGCATAAAAGAACATACTCCCCCAGTGTAGCGAGAATGCATCCACCGCTACTGCCCCTGAATCGTGTTCCCAAGACACGTATTTGGCAAATTGGTGATTTAATCTAGATGCAAACAGATCAATGTACGGTACTCCAACCGACTGACAATATTTTTGAAAATTTGTGGATTTAACATCCATTCTGTACTGTCTTTAAATTTTCGTGACAGTCCATCTGCCCCCACAGCTGGTTTCATTATCCATAGCACCCCATCCGAGAGAACTTGCATCAGTTTGCAAAATCACTGCTGGCTGCTGAACCAAAAT
Source organism: Raja brachyura (assembly GCA_963514005.1). The sequence goes on from OY740787.1 coordinate 50,213,162, forward strand.
GTTTTTAACAGCTTGTGGAACATTCTCAATCCACCAATACAATTCTAATAAAGCATCCTTTGGCAATTGCATGGGCCTATCAAAATGGCCTGCTCGCTGTATAAGCGCTTGTGTTTTTGCCCTTTTGAGATTTTGGTAATGCAGTGGACCAAATTCTACTGCAGGGAATGCTGCTACTAACTTACCAATAACATTAGCAACTTCTCAGATGGAGGGATAAGGTTTGTCAATAAGGCACCGACATATATTTGTAATCTCAACAATCTTGTCTATCGGCAAAGTTACTAACATGGTAACGGAATTAATCACAAACCCCAAATATTCAATAGTTTGGGATGGCTGTAACTTTAGATTTTGTTGGATGAATCAGAAAACCTAGCCTTACAAACAGGCTTGTAGTCGCCGAGACTGTTTTTTCAGCTGACTCCTGATTAGCATTGACAATTAAAATGTCATCTAGATAAGCCATAACAATGTGTTTTTGTGCCCTGAGCAGTGCAAGTGCTGGTTTCAACAATTAGTGAACAACCTAGGAGCTGAGCTTAACCCATTAGGTAATGCTTTGTATTACCACAGCTGTCCCATCCAATTAAATTTCAATACCTGCGAAAGTGACGATGAATTGGTACTGAATAATATGCATCCTTCAAATCTATTGTATCCATGTCACAATCTGTAAATACCAACTGCATTGCAGTGTTGAAGGTATTCATTTTAAAATGTTTATACTGGACAAATGTATTAAAAAGTGTGAGGGCTAAAATGATTCTACAACCCCCATCTTTCTTTGGTCTGGGGAAAATATTTGATAAAAATTGTTGTGGACCCTCACTTGATTTCTCGATAACTCCTTTTTTACACCAAAAATGATTAGGCTTATTCTGTCCTGGTGGATCAATACCTTCTACACAATTAATGGTAGATTCAAAGACAGTACCTAATATAACACGGTCAGATGTTATACAGTCCCATTTATCATAAAACATTTGTAGACTACCACCAATCTGAGGTTCATCCAAAGATTCTTCTGTAATAGGATAAAGCTTTTGTACCTCTCCAACCGGACGTGGTGGTCTCCTTCTCCCAACATATGGGTAACATTCGGCTGTGATGGTTGGTAATATTTCCTTACCATACTCCTGCCTCGGCTTGTTCCAGCTCCAAATCAAAATTCCCTTCTCGTTTGACCGGCCCTTCTTTGGCCAAAACGAAGGGTTTCATGAGGTCAAGTCTTTGCCTCTTTATCAATCTCTTTCTTTATTTAAACAGATTTTCTCCGAACAAATAACCAGGAGCTTGAACATTGCTTGATCTGCACAAACCTGCAAATCTTGGATGTAAAATAGGCCGAATGGCGATCTTCCTCATACAATTAATCTCAAATATTGAGTTGCAGAACAATGCCAACATATCCTTCTGAACTTTGGTCATTCCACAATCATCCACTTCCCTTCCAAAAGCAGTAGTACCAGCCGAAATCATATTTCCTGCGCCCGCATCATTGATGACATTGGTGCCAAACAGCCGAATTTACCGTAGGTACCTTCAGTGAGGTATAATAATTCTGCTGTATCAACCATAACAGCTTCTTGAAGCTGGTGAGAGACCAAAAATTAATGTTGGCCGCCAGGTTTTCTTCCATGGCCTCACCGCCTCCTCCAGGTATAGAAACTTTGTGCCAAATCAGACACACCTGCAGCAATATTTTTTTTTGTATTGTGGTGGGTACTCATGACCGAAATCACCACCTTCAGGATCAGTCTCATGCAGCCCTGGTACTCCTGAGACTTTGCTCAAGGACTTTCTCCAGCCCAATCCCGGGCTCTGGAGTTTCAAATTCTCAATTCAAACTGGCACCATATTCATGAAATGGAACTCCCTCAGGGGCTGCCTGGGAATATTCTGGGTTTTTTAGACCCTTGGTTGATTTTTGTCTGGATCATTTTCCATTTGATCCATTCTAAGCCATAAGGCTTTCCGATCTGGAGGACTTTCATTATCAGAGTCATCAGAAACCACGGGCCTCTCAGACTTTCTTTAACATTTTTTAGGCACTGGATTTTCCTCCGTGGCTTCTGCTTGTGGAGCAACCAAAGGCTCACTAACGGGTATTTCAACGGCCACCGTTATCGGAACCGGCTCCGTAATAATCTGCTGTCCCGACTGTTTTTCATCTCCACCCCGGGATGCACGTTTTACCCGCGATGACTCGCGTGACTCCGAAGTAAAATTGGAGAATTCAATGGTCATGCCATTGGGTTGTAAGCTACCCAAGCAGAATATGAGGTGCTGTTCCTTCAGTTTGTATGTGGCCTCACTCTGATAATGGAGGAGACACAGGACAGAAAGCCAGTATGGAAATGGGAAGGAGACTTAAAATGGTGACCGTGAGATCCAGCAGGCCTTGGTGGACCGAATGGAACTATTTGGTGAAATGGTCACCTAGTCTACAGTTGATTGATTGATTGAAAGATACAGCATAGAAACAGACCCTTCGGTCCACTGAGTCCATGCCTACCACTGGTCACCCATTTACACTTGTTTTTGTTATCCCACTTTTGCATAGTTATACGTTGTATCACGTTCACTCTTGATATTATTCCCTGTATTCTCTCTGTTGGAGGTGAATCACTGGCTTAGACAATGTCCTTTGTCTCTTGAACAGGAATGGCAGAAACTTAACTATGACATACACACTCTGCGACAGACTCGAAGACGACAGGAGAACCGCTGGAAACGGATCTTGGAAGAATTAGGTATGGCACTTGTTGCCGAGCATAGATGGAGAGGGATTGCAGCAAATTACAAGAGGTCATCAGTAAAACTACAAATGTCCAATCTTCATTCACTGCCCTATCCAACAAAGGCAAGCATACCATACACCTTCTTTCCCATTCTAGGCTTGTGCTGCCGCTCTCAAAGAGCTACGGATGTGGCCCCAAGATCCCTTTGTACACCAGTGGTGTTAAGGGTTAAGCAATTAACTGTATACTTACCCCTTACATTCAACTTCCCAAAATGCAATACCTTGCAACACTTGCTCAGATTAAATTCCACCTAATATTTCTCCACCCATTTCTGGAGCTGATCTGTACCCCACTGTATAGTTTGACAACTTTCCTCACTGTCTGCAACTCTATCAATTCTGGATTTGTCTGCAAAGTTATTAAACAAGCCATCTACATTTATGTCCAAGACATTTATATAAATCACAAGCAACAGAGATCCAAGCACAGTTATCTGCAGAACTCCACTGGTCACAAACCCCCAGGTAGAATACTGTAAGATCCTTCCACTAAAACCCTCTGAGTCCTATAAGTAAGCCAAATCTGAATGGCTTAAAAAATCATGAACCCCATACATCTTAATCTTCTGGATCAGGGTATCATGAGGGACTTTATCAAATGTCTTACTAAAATCCATGTAGACAACAACCGCCACCCTACCTTCATCGATCACCTTCATCACTTCCTCAAAAATCTCAATCAAAGTCATCAGACATACCTGACCCTAATAGGAATAAAGGCTTAGACTATTTCTAAATGGGGAGAGGATTTGGAAATCGGAGGTGCAAAGGGTCTGTGGAGAGCTGGTACAGGATTCATTTGCAAATTGAATCGGCCATAAGGAAGGCAAATGCAATTTTAACATCTATTTTGAGAGGACTGGAATGTAAAAGCAGGTATGTTATGCTGAGGATTTATAAGGCACTGGTCAGATCACATTTGAAATAATGTGAGCAGCTTTGGCCTCCATATCTGAGGGGGGCTGTGCTGGCATTGGAGAGGGCCCAGAGGAGGTTTAGGAAAATTATCTAAGGGATGATTGGGTTAACATATGATGACCTTTTGATGGCTCTGAGCCTGTACTCACTGGAGTTTAGAAGGAAGAGGTGGGACGTCATTGAATCTTGCCGAATAGTGAAAAACCTGGATAGAGTGGATGTGGAAAGGATGTTTCCACAAGTGGGGGGGGGGGGGGGGTGGGTCTAGGACCAGAGGGCACAGCCTCGGAATAAAAGGATTAGAATAATAGAATAATAGAAAGGGAATAAGGAGGAGTTTTTTTAGTTAGAGGGTAGTGAATTGTGGACTTCATTGCCACAGATTGCTGTGGAGACCGTCTTCGGGTATTTTTAAAGCGGAGAGTGACTAGTTATTAATTAGTAAGGGTGTCAAAGGTTAAGGGCAGAAGGCAGGAGTATGGGGTTGAAAGAGAAAGATAGATCACCCATGATTGAATGGCAGAGTAGACTCCATGGGTCGAATGGCCGAATGACATGAATATAAAATTATGACTCTCCTTAATTAACCCATTCTCTTCCAAATGCAAGTACATCCTATTTCATAGAAACATAGAAACATAGAAAAATAGGTGCAGGAGTAGGCCATTCGGCCCTTCGAGCCTGCACCGCCATTCAATATGATCATGGCTGATCATCCAACTCAGTATCCCGTACCTGCCTTCTCTCCATACCCCATGATCCCTTTAGCCACAAGTGCCACGCCACATCTAACGCCCTCTAAAATATAGCCAATGAACTGGCCTCAACTACCTTCTGTGGCAGAGAATTCCAGAGACTCACCACTCTCTGCGTAAAGAATGTTTTCCTCATCTTGGTCCTAAAGGAATTCCCCCTTATCCTTAGACTGTGACCCCTTGTTCTGGACTCCCCCAACATCGGGAACAATCTTCCAGCATCTAGCTTGTCCAGCCCCTTAAGAATTTTGTAAGTTTCTATAAGATCCCCCCTCAATCTTCTAAATTCCAGCGAGTACAAGCCGAGTCTATCCAATCTTTCCTCATATGAAAGTCCTGACATCCCAGGAATCAGTCTGGTGAATCTTCTCTGTACCCCCTCTATGGCAAGGATGTCTTTCCTCAGATTTGGAGACCAAAACTGTACGCAATACTCCAGGTGTGGCCTCACCAAAACCCTGTACAACTGCAGTAGAACATCCCTGCTCCTATACTCAAATCCTTTCGCTATGAATGCTAACATACCATTTGCTTTCTTCACTGCCTGCTGCACCTGCATGCCTACTTTCAATGACTGGTGTACCATGACACCCAGGTCTCGTTGCATCTCCCCTTTTCCTAATCTGCCACCATTCAGATAATAGTCTACCCTCATGTTTTTGCCACCAAAGTGGATAACCTCACATTTATCCACATTATACTGCATCTGCCATGCATCTGCCCATTCACTCAGCCTATCCAAATCACCCTGCAGCCTCCAAGCATCCTCCTCACACCTAACTATACCCTCCAGCTTGGTGTCATCTGCAAACTTGGAGATGTTGCATTGAATTCCCTCGTCCAAATCATTAATATATATTGTAAATAGCTGGGGTCCCAGCACTGAGCCTTGCGGTACCCCACTAGTCACTGCCTGCCATTCTGAAAAGGACCCGTTTACTCCTACCCTTTGTCTCCTGTCTGCTAGCCAGTTCTCTATCCACATCAATACTGAACCCCCAATACCGTGTGCTTTAAGTTTGTATGCTAATCTCTTATGCGGGACCTTGTCGAAAGCCTTCTGAAAGTCTAGATATAACACATCCACTGGTTCTCCCTTATCCACTCTACTAGTTACATCCTCGAAAAATTCTATCAGATTTGTCAGACATGATTTACCTTTCGTAAATCCATGCTGACTTTGTCCAATGATTTCACCACTTTCCAAATGCACTGCTATCCCATCTATCCCGCTGCTATCCCATTTCAAAGAATCTTCTCCAATAGTTTCTCCACCACTGACATGAGGTTCACCAGCCTATAATTTCCTGGATTATCTCAACTGCCATTTCTAAACAAAGCAACACATTGGCTACTCTCCAGTTCTCCAGAGATTCCCTAAGTTTATATTCCCTAGAGTATTTATATTCCTTAGGGTAGGAGCAGTGAATTAAATATATAATAACTGATATTGATAGATACTTGTTGAGTAAAAAGGTACGAATGATATTGAACTAATGAGAATGTTAAAGTGTTTTGTTAGAGAACTGCCAGATTTAACTGAGTGACAGAACAGAGTGGAAGGGCAGAGTGATTTCCTCTTGGCTTTCATTTTATTTCATTATTTCTTAAGGTTTTCAGAATGAAGCCAGCACCTTGCTGGCAGTGACAAAATCAAGCATAATCCATTCCCAGAACCCGAACCAAGCTCAGCAGATGCTACAGCGACTGACCAAGGAGACCAGCATCTTCCTGAATGAATGCCAGGTGCCAGAGAGATACCTCTTTGTACTGGTGAGTGCTTCCCATTATAAAAAAGGGAACCGAAGAAGTCCTCCAAACTTTGCTTTAAAATGTGCAACCGGATATTTCTCACATTAAATACTGTGCCAAATAAAAGGCAAATGCCATCCCCATTTTCTACCTTATTTAGAAATGCCACTCACTGATAGAAAAATTAGGTTGAGATGGAAAATACTAAGAATGGCCTAATCTGCTCCGATCACGTGTGAGTTTATGAACATGAATTACCTTTCAGACAAAAAGATCAAATGCATTGATTCCTTCAAATGGGACATCAGTTAAGCCTTGGTATTCTTGTCAATGTGGTTATATTTTACTGTGTGCTATATTGACTATGTGCTCTCTGTTTACTTTTTATTTATGAACAAGAGCTTGCATTCATATAGTGATTTTTAAATAAAGGCAGATATCCAACTATCTTCCCTGAGGCAGGCGAGAAATGTGGGCATCAGACAAATGAAGGATAGTTTAGGGAGTGGCAAGATTTGGGTGATGGGAGGTGCATCCAAGGTGGATTTTGAAGTAGCCTAAAATAATAGCAGCACATGAAAGAGCCCAGTAAAATCACGGAGGAAGGTAATTATTCTCAATGAAGGCAAGAGACTGCGGTTGAAAGCGATACCAGGTTGTGGTGAGAGGGTACATGCACTTTCACTAAATGACAAATTCAAATGCCAAGCAAAGTCACTCAGGCTAGTCCTGCTTCATTAATATTCTGGTATCAATCAGTCTATTTGTGTTGATTTAATGTCTGTGGCACAAATCAGTTTATGCCCTTAATAAAAGCATTCAACACAAGCACCAAAGTGCCTGTGCTAATTCTTTGAAAGACCCATCCACAACTCTCAATTCCCAGTTCTCTCACTTTAATCTCTCAAAGTAATTTTTTCAATCCCCACTGAATTCTCTGCCATCTCTTCTTCTGGCAATCCTTTTTAGATCACCAACGTGTAATAACTGGGCCTTGCTGGAACTGGCCAGGCTAGTTTTTGAGAAGGTAAAAAGCAAGCCAGCCCCCTGTGTGTTCATCCCTACGTGATGATACAATGACCTAGCACAGGCACAGGTCTTACTTTGTAGAATAGCAAGGAAACTCTGCCATTTTCTGTGTTTCTGGCTAATATATATACAGTGAAAGTATTCAAATACCTCATTACACTTTCTTGGACCTTCCTGTGTGAAAATTAACTACTGTAGTTCCAACCTCATATACCTCTGCACTCTACGATGAATGCCAACACTCTATAACCCAATGATACCTGTATTTTAATGAACTGAATGTCTATCCACAGGACCGGTTGCTTGTACTCGATGCTGCAGAGGATTTCCTTTGGAAGGCAAGCCAGAGATATCCCAGAAACGATGAATAGACGACCATACCATGAATGCTGGAGCCTGTATATGGAACTCAGCCATCCAACATTCCAGGAATGTGGCCACTCTGTTCAAGTACCACAGCTCATCATGTTACCACTAACTGCCTCCAGCCCAGGGCCACTGACCAGACTAGTGTGACAGCTTTAGCTACCCAAAGATTGTAATGTGAGAATCTTTCCCACGTTTAAGGAACCAGCCACCAGCAAGCTACAGGGCTTTCCCTCAACCTTTGGGTAATAGTGTCTCCATCGGGATCACACCGTTCTCACTGATGTCCCCTCCTGCCCCCTCATGTAATACACATGAAAATCAGATGCAGGTTGTGGACATAGAGTAATTCCGCACAAAAACAGGGTCTTTGCCCCAACTTATCCATGCTGACTATGTAGCAATGTTACAAAATTTTGAGATTTTAAAAATCAAGTCTGCAATTTATCCCATCAGATAACGCATAAAAAGAAGTTTAATTTGACACCTAATTTACTTTCATATCTTCAGTATTAAGAAAGTTATGGCCATTTTCATACTCGGAAATGAGCATCTTGCTTCCCATTGCCTTTCAATTGACTTAACTCAAAAGCTGTGATCTGGAAAAGTTAAACGCCCATAACATTCTTAAAAATTAAGAGAACTCAATGAAATTTTCAGTTATTATAGATTGAAGCATTCTGAAACAAATATTAAACAATCTTACTTGGATTACCTGAAATTAAAGCATATAATTAGTTAGTTATCTAATTGTAGCTAATTACAAAATTCAATGAGTAGATCTAAACATCTATCAATTTCTTAAGAAAAGATAAACTTTTTTTTAATTGCCTAAGTGTCCAAATAACATTCACACAATAATCCACAATATAACATAATTTTTAAATCTCATTTTCATGAATTTCTGGGTCAAATGGAAGGAATTTAGTGTTTTATGCCTGTAAATTAATGGCCATTTAAATCAACTAGCGAGTGGGTTTTAGTGGAATGCGGTGGATTGGAACGTTGCGGTTAGCGGTGAAGTCAGTATGAAAAATACTGTTGGTTCATACATTTTTTTAGATCCCATTTCGCAACATGAAAATATTATTAATGCCTCCCGAAAAACCAACTTTTAATATAAAAATAAAGTATTTACCTTTTTTTCTCCCCTACGGAAAATGCTTCCGGTTGTCTGCGCTCACGGCTTTTGAAAGTGATTTTTAAATTACTCTGGTTAATAAATAATGTAGAGTAATTTAAAAATACCACCATTCATGAAATGTCGGAGCGATTTTTCTTCAGCAACCAAATCGCCCGACATTCATCGATTTGTCCTGCCTGTTGAAAAACGGCACTTTAAGCCCGCCCCCCTCTGCAAGGCGCGAAAGTCACGCACACGGGGAGCGGCAGAAGTGCAGCGCCGGTAAAGGTACGTTTTGTAACATACCTAGACTATGCAGCCGATTTGAGCGAGATTCATTTGCCTTTATCCTCCTAACATTTTTCTCCCCGTGTACCTGTCCAATTTGTTTTAAATATTCTAAGTATATTTGCGTCTACCACTTCCTCTGGCAGGAGATGTATAAAATCATGAGGGACATACAGTATATTGATTGAATGATCGAAAGATACAGCATGGAACCAGACCTTCTATCCACCGATTCCTCACTGACTAACGATCATCCAATCACACTAGTCCTCTGTTATCTCACTTTCGCATCTATTCCCTACACGCAGGTCTTTGGGACATAGGAGGAAACCAGGATCTCCAAAGGAAACCCATGCAATCACAGGGAGAACGTACAATCTCCACACAGGCAGCACCTGAGGTCAGAGTTTAATCTGGGTCTCTGGTGCTGTGAGGCAGCAGCTCTACAGCTGTGGTACTGTGGTGCCCTGTATAAGGTTAATGGTCACAGACCTTTTCCCCAGGGTAGTGGAGTCTAAAACTAAAGGGAATAGATTTATGGTATGAGAGGAAACATTTAATGGGAATTATAGGAACGTTCTCTTGCAGTCTGGATCACTATCTGCAGTGTGTGATAAGCTCTGCAGGTTCCTAGGACGGAATGGACTCTAAACCCTAATCTGCTTTCCCCCGTTCACCTCCCACTTGCATCGAGTCGAGTCAAATCATGACTGTTTTATTGGCATATGTCCCAAAACGGAACAATGACATTCCTACTTAGACCAGTGTATGCATACATAATATATATAGTATATGAAAAAAAACAAATAAGCAAAAAAATAAACAAATAAAAATAATGCAAAGTCAAAAATAATGCCCCCAAGGCTATGTAGTTCAGAGCTTATTTGGAGGTTATAGTATTGAATAGCCTGATAATTGTAGGGAAGAAGCTGCTCCTGAACCTGGACCATACCATTTTTAGGCACCTATGCTTTCTTCCAATAGCAGGAGGGAAATGAGAGTACGGCCAGGATGGTGTGGGTCTCTGATAATGCCGGGTGCCTCTTTGAGGCAGTGACTTTTGCAGAGTCCTTCAGTAGCCGTGATGGACTGGGCAGTGTTTGCCATCTTTTGCAATCTTCTTCGTTACTGGACATTCGATTTGCTGAACCAGGCCGCGATGCAACCAGTCAATATGCTCTCTACCGTGCACCTGTAGAAGTTCACGAGTGTATTTGTTAACATACCAAATCTCCTTAATCTTCTCAGGAAGTAGAGGTTGATGGACAATTTGGTGGAAGGGGAAGAGGAAGTAAAGGGGTATCACAATATCTTGTAAACTTCATTGATGAAGCCACATGTTTTAAGAGCTAACATCTTGTATATATGCCAGTTCAAAGGGTAATTCTCACATTTCTAGGTTCTAGGTTTAAACCATTCTCTTCACCTTTGAGCACAGTCCAGTGCTGCAGTCCCATGCAGCAATGTAGTTTTCCAGGTTAAATTGAGACTTTATCCCTGCTCTTATGGGCACTAATGATCCTGTTGCTCTCTCCGAAAAGCAGATAAATTTTCCTCCTTTCCAACAGCATATTAACCTGTGACCTGCAACACTAAAACTGCTTAGTGGATCGTGATCCAATTTCTGATTTTGGAATATTGTTAAGTACAAAATGGTAGTCACTGTTGGTTACACAAAAAGCTGGAGAAACTCAGCGGGTGCAGCAGCATCTAAGGGGCGAAGGAGATAGGCGACGTTTCGGGTCGAGACCCTTCTTCAGACTGGTCAGGGATCAGGGAACCGAGAGATATAAACAGTGATGTGGAGAGATAAAGAACAATGAATGAAAGATATGCAAAAAAGTATTGCTGATAAGGGAAACAGGCCATTGTAAGCTGTTTGTGGTGTGAAAATGAGAAGCTAGTGCGACTGGGGAGGGGGGGGGGGAGATGGAGAAGGAATGTCAGGGCCCGAGGGCTGAGGGAGAGCTGGGGAGGGGTGGGGGCAGTCTGGGTTAACAGAATTGAGAAAATTCAATGTTTAAGCCCAGAGGATGCAGACTCCCCAAGCGGAATATGAGGTGCTGTTCCTCCAACTTGCGGTGTTGCTCACTCTGGCCGTGGAGGAGGCCTAGGACCGAGAGGTCGGACACGGAATGGGAGGGGGAGTTGAAGTGCTGAGCCACCGGGAGGTCGGGTTGGTTATTGCGGACCGAGCGGAGGTGTTCGGCGAAACGATCGCCCAGCCTCCGCTTGGTCTCACCGATGTAGATCAGCTGGCATCTGGAGCAATGGATGCAGTAGATGAGGTTGGAGGAGGTGCAGGTGAACCTCTGTCAGACTTGGAATGACTGCTTGGGTCCCTGAAAGGAGTGGATGGGGGAGGTGAAGGGACAAGTGTAGCATCTCTTGCGGTTGCAAGGGAAAGTGCCCGGGGAAGGAGTGGAGCGGGAGGGAAGGGAAGAATTGACAAGGGAGTTGCGGAGGGAGCGGTCTTTGCGAAAGGCAGACGGGGGAGATGGGAAGATGTGGCGAGTGGAGGGGTCACGTTCGAGGTGGCGAAACTGGCGGAGGACTATCTGTTGTATGCGCTGGCTGGTGGGGTGAAAGGTGAGGACCAGGGGGACTCGGCCCTTGTTGTGAGTGGGGGAATGGGGAGAGAGGGCAGTGTTGCGGGGTATGGAGGAGACCCTGGTGCGAGCCTCATTTATAGTGGGGGAGGGGAAACCCCGTTCTCTGAAGAACGAGGACATTTGTGATGATCATACACAATGCAAATCATACATTGACTTCACGAGAGGCACAAAAAAACTGTTCATTTCCTGTACATAACCACAGGATGGCGATACATGACCATTCCACAGACGCCTGGCATTAGAAACATAGAAAAATAGGTGCAGGGGTAGGCATTCGAGCCGACGAGTCAGCACCACCATTCAATATGATTGTGGCTGATCACCTACAATTAGTACCCCATTCCTGGTTTTTCCCCATGTCCCTTGATTCCTTTAGCTAAATCTAACTCTCTTGAATACATCCAGTGAATTGGCCTCCACTGCTTTCTGTGGCAGAAAATTCCACAGAGTCCCAACTCTCTGGGTGAGGTCTCTTTCCTCATCTCAGTCCAAAATGGCCTACCCCTTATTCACAATCAATCACAATCATACTTTATTAGCCAAGTATGTTTTGCAACATATGAAGAATTTCATTTGCTAAGTAGGTCGTACAAATAAAATGCAACAGAACACATAAAACACATCTTAACACGAACATCCACCACAGAGACTCTTCCACATTCCTCACTGTGATGGAAGGCGAAAAAAAGTTCAATCTCTTCCCTCAGCTCTCGCGAGGTTGAGTGCCTCGAGCTGGCGGCGATTTCGGCCCTCCGCGTTGGGGCGATCAGCTCCTGTATCAGGGGGATGTCAGCTCCCACGTGCCGGCAACCACAGGGACAATTGGACACTCGTGATTGGTCTGAGTTCACATTTACTCAATTGGCTGAATAGCCTTCTTTTATGTCAAGTGAAAGTATGAGAGAAAGAATTGCGACCAAAGAGTTGGTAAACAGACCACATTTCTGTGTTGTACACCTCCACATTTCCAGTGCAAGCGATAAAACAGCTTCTCATGAAGGCATGACATCCAGTTTATGAACAGCAAGATCCCACAAATTTAACCTCGTCATCTCCAGCCATCTGTGACAAGGACAGTCTGTACACAAGGAAGGATGCCGCTGCCTTTAATAAAATGTTTCTGTGGAGCCTTTAGGTTTAGAGAGTGGAATAGGGCCTGAGTCTAACACTGCAACTGCAAGCCTGTCCTGGAATAAAGGGGGAGACGATCCCTGTCCCAGAGTAGAGGAGCTGCCTTTCAATTCATTGAAATTAGCAGCGTTTTTTTATATTGCATTGTTTATTGCCTCTGTTGTAGCGAGACCAATCAGGTAGAGCAAAATGTTCTTTATTATTGAAAACAATACTTGAACTACGTGTGCACTTAGTCAGGAGTTAATGTTTAGGCTCTTGTCGTCGTGAAGAGTACTAGCTACTGAACACACTTGAAAGCCCGCGAACGAACCCCTGTCACGTGACAGTCCTGACCAATGACGAGGGTTCTGCATAACAGTTAACCACTAGGTGCGCTATATGACCCCCCCCCCCCCCCCCCCCCCCCCAGAACCAGAGGAAAGAAAACGAGCCAGAGTCCGAATAAGGCAACTGGACCACATGGACACAGGGCCAGTGAACAAGCGTGCAACAGGCAAATGTGGAGGCTGGAGGGCCGGCGGGCGACTCTACGGCGGGCTGGGCCACCAACACCGGGTGATCAACATTGAGATGAACAGGTTTAAGGCGGGCCACCAAAATGACCTCCTGAAGACCCCTGAAGTCCAGTACGAAAGTTGCGACGCCCGGGTGCAACACCCGGAAAGCACCCTCGTAAGGGCACTGCAGCGGAGTCCTGTGCGAATCCCTGCAAACAAAAATTGATAGTCTTTGAAAGCAAGTGGGACATAGGAAGGGGCAACACCGTGGTGAGAGGTCGGGACAGGGGCAAGTTTGCCCCCCTGCTTGCGAAGGTGAGCCAGCACAGACGAAGGGGGTTCCTGACTTGGCCAAATCCTCCTTGGGGGCCGTACGGATCCCCTGCAAAACCCACGGCAATTCGTCCAACCAATCGGGGCCCATGAGCGCCGAGCAGCTGGGCCATGGCTGACTACAGCGCGGAGGTGAACTAGGCATCCCGGTCCAATGAGATGCTCGCTGGAACACCGAAACGAGCAACCCAGTGAGCTGTGAGGTAACGTGCACAGGTCACGCTGAGGTATCAGCAAGTGGAACAGCCTCGGGCCATCGCGTGAAATGGTCCAATATGGTGAGCAGGTGGATGACACCTCGGGATAGTGGTAGGGGGCCCACAAGGTCAACGTGGATGTAGTCTAAATGGTGTTGTGGGATGGCAAAATCCTGCAGAGGCCCTCGCACGTGGCGTTGGACTTTAGAGGTTTGGCAGGGGATGCAGGCCTTGGCCCAGGTACCGACTTGCTTACGGAGGACGTGCCATACGAATTTGGCCGCCACCACCGCAGTAGGTGCCCGGATAGAAGGGTGAGCTAATCCGTGGACTGAAAATGCGACGTCGCCAAACCGCAGGGATGATAGGTCGCGTTTGCCCCATGGAGACATCAAAGAGGACTATTGCCAGTGGATGTCCTCCAAGTGGGATGTCCTCCAGTATCAATCCCGAAATGGCGGTGCGATATGGTAGCATCTCGTCGCCGTCTCGTTGTGCAGCGGCCAGGCTGCAATAGCCGATTCCCGGAGCTAATGACAGAACGGCATTAATGGCAGGATAAGATAAGGCACCAGCGACCTGGTTGTTCTTACCCGCCACGTGTTGTATACAGGTGGTATACTCCGAAACGGAAGCTAAATGTTGTTGTTGGCGTGCGGACCAGGGGTCGGACACTTTAGCAAAGGCAAAGGTAAGGGGTTTGTGGCCTGTAAAATCCATGAAGGGTCTGTCCTCCAGGAAATACCTCAAATGCCAAACAGCTAGGTAGAGGGCCAGGAGCTCGTGATCAAACACGCTGTAATTTCGCATTGGAGGGCGCAGGTGTCGGCTGAAAAAGGCAAGTGGCTGCCAGCGACCATCAATTAATTGCTGGAGGACCTCCCCGACAGCAGTGTCAGAAGCGTCCACGGTGAGAGCGGTAGTGGCATTGGCCCGCGGGTGAACGAGCACAGTTGCGTTTGCCAGCGCCTCCTTCGCGCCGTCGAACGTGGTCGTGGTTTCAGCATCCCACACCAGGTCCCGTTGTTTGCCTGCCAGACACTGAAACAAAGGTCGCATAATCCGGGACACCGCTGGTACAAAACGATGATAAAAGTTGATCATACCAACGGACTCATGGAGACCTTTCACTGTGGCTGGCCGGGGAAACTGTCGAATAGCCTCCACCTTGGCGGGGAGCACGGTTGTGCCCTGTTGGGTAACATGATGGCCAAGTAAGGTAATCGAGTCGAGGCCAAACTGGCACTTGGTTCGATTAATAACGAGGCCATGGTCACGGGCACAGCAACCGGAGATGCGCGCAGTGCTCTTGGCAAGAGCGACTGGTGACCGAAATGCCATTGAGGTAGATGAATTAAAAATCCAACCCCTGGCCGACCATGTCCATAAGCTGTTTGGGCAAAATTTTTGAGGCCAAAAGGCATTCTCAACCATTTGAATAGTCTGAAAGTGGTGATAATGGCAGTCTTGGGCACATCATCGGGGTGGACAGCTATCTGGTGGTACCCATGCACCAGATCAGTTTTAGAAAAGTAATTGGCCCCGTCCAAATGGGCCGTGAAATCCTGTATGTGAGGGACGGGGTAGCGGTCGGCAGTCATGGCGTTGTTGAGGCGGCGGTAGTCCCCGCAAGGTCTCCATCTGCCGGACGCTTTGGAGGCTATATGGAGTGGGGAGGCCCATTGTTGGAGCACCGCACAATACCCATCTCTTCGATTTGCTGGAATTCTTCCTTGGTGAGCTGCAGCTTGTCAGGCGGGAGCCTACGTGCCCATGCGTGGAGTGTTGGGCTGGTGGTGGGAATGTGGTGTACCACGCCGTGTTTGGGTTCGGCCAATTTAAACTGCGGGGTCAGGATCTCAGGGAAATCGGCTAGAATTGAGCGTACGCGTCATCCACGGCCAACACCGAGTCGAGTGTGGGGTGGTGGGGACCATAGGCCGCAGTGAGGTGGGTTGGAGGATCTCACATTGGACGAGATGTTAGCCTTTCACATCTACCAACGGGGGGGGGGGCCCATAGGAAATTGGCGCCTAACAACTGTTGGGAGGCGTCGGCAATGGTGAACGGCCATGTGAAATGGCAGGAGCCAAAAACAAGGGGAACTGTACGTATCCCATAAGTCTGGATAGGGTTGCTGTTGACGGCGGTCAGGGTGGGGCCTCACTTATCAGAACAGTGTCAACTCTGGATGGTGGTAGGATGCTGATCTCTGCTCCCGTGTTGATAAGGAATCGGAGCCCGGAACGACGGTCCCAGATGTAGAGGCGATGCTTCTGGCTGACAGTGATAGCCTCTACTGGCGATTGGCCAAAGTTTATCCCGGATGTGAGCAGGGAGAATGACATCTGTGGGCCTCTGCACCCCAGCGTTGGTGATAGTAATACCACAGGTGCTTACTGGAATCCGCAGCAGCCGGTTGTGTCGCTGTGTTGTTGGTGGAAAAGGCAGTCGAGGCCGTTGCGGAGCTGTAGACACCCGGTTGATGGAAGCACCATGCTGTTGCTTGGCGAGCCACAGCTCGGCCGCTCGCTTGGTTAGTTGCAGGGGGTCTGTGATGTTGCTACTGGCAAGGAGCAGGCAGATGTTGTCTGGCATTTGTTTGAGGAATGACTGCTCAAAGAGAAAACAAGGCTGGCGACCGTCCATTATTGAGAGCATTTCGCTCATCAGCACTGATGGCTTGCGGTCACCGAGGCCGTCCATATGCAGGATCCTGGAGGCTCGATCGCGGTGGCTGAGCCCCAAAGTATGCAGCAGCAGTGCCTTAAGGCCCTCCTACTTGCCGTCGACAGGCGGTTGTTGAGGGTAAGGAATATTTAGTAAAGGTACAGTTTCAAGGATTACAATTTTTATAGTGGGAGTGAGTTGATTTAATTTGGGGGTAAGCCATATCAGTTGAGATCGGCCCCATGGATTGCTCATTCTTCAACATGTGGGAGATCAGGGCTATTGTCGGTGTCCCTGGTGACTACGTGTGCAGGAAGTGTATCCAGCTGCAATGGGTGGCTCTGCGGCACAGGAGGGGAGGAAAAAGTGGAAGGGCTATAGTAATAGGGGAATCAATTGTAAGGGGTATAGATAGGCATTTCCATGGCCACAAACGAGACTCCAGGATGGTATGTTGCCTCCCTGGTGCAAGGGTCAGGGATGTCACTAAGCGGCTGCAGAACATTCTGGAGGGGGAGGGTGAACAGCAAGTTGGCGTGGTGCACATTGGCACCGACGATATAGGTAATAAATGGGATGAGGTCCTACAAGGTGAATATAGGGAGCTAGGAGATAAACGTAAAAGTAGGACCTCAAATAATCTCTGGATTACTACCAGTGCCACGTGCTAGTCAGAGTAGAAATAGGAGGATATTACAGATGGAATACGTGGCTTGAAAAATGGTGCAAGGGGGAGGGATTCAAATTTCTAGGGCATTGGAACCAGTTCTGGGGGAGATGGGACCAGTACAAACAGGACAGTCTGCACCTGGGCTGGAATGGAACCAATGTCCTTGGGGGAGTGTTTGCTAATGCTGTCGGGGAGGATTTAAACTAATGTGGCAGGGGGATGGGAGCATGAACAGAGAGACAGAGGGGTGTAAAATGAGGGTAGAAGCAATAGGTAGCAAGGTGAAAAAGGCAGGCAGACAAATCCAGGGCAAAAATCAAAAAGGGCCAATTTTCAACATCATTGTATAAGGGGTAAGAGTGTTGTAAAAACAAGCCTGAAGGCTTTATGTCTCAATGCAAGGAGCATTCGTAATAAGGTGGATGAGTTGAATGTGCAGATAGTTATTAATAAATATGACATAGTTGGGATCACGGAGACATGGCTCCAGAGTGACCAAGGCTGGGAGCTGAACATCCAAGGATATTCAATATTCAGGAGGGATAGACAGAAAGGAAAAGGAGGTGGGGTAGCATTGCTAGTTAGAGAGGAAATTAACACAATAGAAAGGAAGGACATTAGCTTGGAGGATGTGGAATCGATATGAGTAGAGCTGCGGGGCAGAAAACACTAGTAGGAGTTGTTTACAGGCCACCTAACAGTAATAGTGGAGTTGGGGATGGCATCAAACAGGAAATTAGAAATGCGTGCAACAAAGGTAAAACAGTTATAATGGGTGACTTCAATCTACATATAGTTTGGGTGAATCAAATTGGGAGGGGTGCTGAGGAAGAGGATTTCTTGGAATGTATGCGGGATAGTTTTCTAAACCAACATGTAGAGGAACCAACGAGAGAGCAGACTATTCTAGACTGGGTATTGAGTAATGAGGAAGGGTTAGTTAACAGTCTTGTTGTGCGTGGCCCCTTGGGCAAGAGTGACCATAATATGGTTGAGTTCTTCATTAGGAAGGAGAGTGACATAATTAATTCAGAAACAAGGGTTCTGAACTTAAAGAAAGGTAACTTTGAGGGTATGAGACGTGAATTGGTCAAGATAGACTGGCAATTGATTGTTAAAGGGTTGATGGTGGATAGGCAATGGAAGGCATTTAAAGACTGCATGGATGAACTACAAAAATTGTTCATCACAGTTTAGCAAAAGAATAAATCAGGGAAAGTATTACATCCATGGATAACAAGGGAAATCAGGGATAGTATCAAAACAAAAGATGAATCATATAAATTAGCCAGAAAAAGCAGCCTACCAGAGGACTGGGAGAAATTCAGTCCAGCAGAGGAGGACAAAGGCATTAATTAGGAACGGGAAAATAGATTATGAAAGAAAACTGGCAAGGAACATAAAAACTGACTGCAGTGAAGAGAAAAAGATTAGTTAAAACAAATGTAGGTCCCTCGCAGTCAGAAACTGGTGAATTGATCATGGGGAACAAGGACATGGCAGACCAATTGAATAACTACTTTGGTTCTGTCTTCACTAAGGAAGACATAAATAATCTGCCGGAAATAGCAGGGGACCGGGGGTCAAATGAGATGGAACTGAGTGAAATCCAGGTTAGCCGGGAAGTGGTGTTAGGTAAATTGAATGGATTAAAGACCGATAAATCCCCAGGGTCAGATAGGCTGCATCCCAGAGTACTTAAGGAAGTAGCCCCAGAAATAGTGGATGCATTAGTGATAATTGTTCAAAACTCTTTAGATTCTGGTGTAGTTCCTGAAGATTGGAGGGTAGCTAATGTAAACCCACTTTTAAAAAGGGAGGGAGAGAGAAAACGGGGAATTACAGACCAGTTAGTCTAACATCGGTAGTGGGGAAACTGCTAGCGTCAGTTATTAAAGATGGAATAGCAGCACATTTGGAAAGTGGTGAAATCATTGGACAAAGTCAGCATGGATTTATGAAAGGTAAATCATGTCTGACGAATCTTATAGAATTTTTCGAGGATGTAACTAGCAGAGTGGATAAGGGAGAACCAGTGGATGTGTTATATGTGGACTTTCAGAAGACGTTCGACACATAAGAGATTAGTATGCAAACTTAAAGCACATGCTATTGGGGGGTTCACTATTGATGTGGATAGAGAACTGGCTGGCAGACAGGAAGCAAAGAGTAGGAGTAAACAAGTCCTTTTCAGAATGGCAGGCAGTGACTAGTGGGGTACCACAAGGCTCAGTGCTGGGACCCCAGCTATTTACAATATATATTAATGATTTGGATGAGGGAATTGAATGCAACACCTCCAAGTTTACGGATGACACTAAGCTGGGGGGCAGTGTTAGCTGTGAGGAGAATGCTAGGAGGCTGCAAGGTGACCTGGGTATGTTGGGTGAGTGGACAAATGTATGGCAGATGCAGTATAATGTGGATAAATGTGAGGTTATCTGCTTTGGTGGCAAGAACAGGAAAGTAGACAATTATCTGAATGATGGCCGATTATGAAAAGGGGAGATGCAACGAGACCTGGGTGTCATGGTACGCCAGTCATTGAAAGTAGGCATGTAGCTGCAGCAGGCAGTGAAGAAAGCAAATGGTATGTTAGCATTCATAGCAAAAGGATTTGAGTATAGGAGCAGGGAGGTTCTACTGCAGTTGTACAGGGCCTTGGTGAGACCACACCTGGAGTATTACGTACAGTTTTGGTCTCCTAATCTGAGGAAAGACATTTTTGCCATAGAGGGAGTACAGAGAAGGTTCCTCAGACTGATTCCTGCGATGGCAGGACTTTCACCTGAAGAAAGACTGGATAGACTTGTACTCGCTAGAATTTAGAAGATTGAAGGGGGATCTGATAGAAACTTACAAAATTCTTAAGGGGTTGGACAGGCTAGATACAGAAAGATTTTTTCCCGATGTTGGGGAAGTCCAGAACACGGGGTCACAGTTTAAGTATAAGGGGGAAATCTTTTACGACCGAGATGAGAACAACATTTTTCACACAGAGAGTGGTGAATCTGTGGAATTCTCTGCCACAGAAGGTAGTTGAGGCCAGTTCATTGACTATATTTAAGAGGGAGTTAGTAGATGTGGCCCTTGTGGCTAAAGGGATCAGGGGGTATGGAGAGAAGGCAAGTACAGGATACTGAGTTGGATAATCAGCCATGATCATATTGAATGGCGGTGCAGGCTCGAAGGGCCGAATGGCCTACTCCTGCACCTATTTTCTATGTTTCTATGTTTCTAAACGGCAGGTGGTTTCTAGGCCCAGTGCACTGACCACGTAGAAATATTTATTCGAATCGGCGTCAATGTGTCGAACCTGAAATTGGGCCTCAATGTGCTGAAACCATACATGAGGTTATGCCATCCAGAAAACGGGCAAACTGCCTGTTGCTGGGCTGGGTTGGTGTCAAGGTTCTCGGCTGCATTCATAATAGCGGATCTGAAAAACACTTGCATCGACGGGGTCAACAGTTGTAGCGAAACCCAGCAGGTAGAGCAAAATGTTCTTTATTATCGAAAACAACATTGAACGCGCGCACTTAGTCGGGAGTTAACGTTTAGGCTCTTGTCGTCGTGAAGAGTACTAGCTACTGAACACGCTGAGAAGCCCGCGACGAACCCCTGTCACGTGATAGTCCCAACCAATGATGAGGGTTCTGCATACACAGTTTAACCACTAGGTGCCGCTACACTGTAACTATTTGTCTGCATCCTTGTGGATCATTCTTTGAACCATTTAAACTCCTATTGCGAGGAGCACGAATCGGTGGGTCTTAATTAATTCCTTCCATTACTGTTCATTGATAACCAGCCTGTTTACTTCAGCCACCTGCATTCTGTTATGTGGCAAGTTTCCCTTGACGTTGACTACCCCTGGTCTTACTCATCGTCTTGATTAATTTTCCTGTCAGGACTGGGCTATGAAATGGATTCTCAGTTACACATCCGACCGCTGCAGCTGTCTATTCTGGCCAAGGACTTGCACAATCCAAGGCTTGGAGGCGGCCATTGCCGATCGCTGTACCTTGAATAGAATGGTAAACACTCCAGCCAAGTGCTTGGAGGCGTATGGAAGTTGGATGAGTCATCGTATCCACTTTCTGGCAAGACTACACTTCTGGTTTTATTGCACTAATTTTCCAAGGATCCTGGAATAGATGTAAGCCCAGCATTTATTACGCCTCTCCCCCCCCCCCCCCCCCCCCCCCATCTGCCCTTGATAAGGTGCTGATGATCCTTTCCCTTGAACTCCTGCAATCCTAAACTAGACATTGTGGTACAGGTACGTGAGTGGCTTTCTCAACCATTTCAGGGGCTATTTACAACATGGGATGTGTCTGAAGTCATGTATAAGTCAGGCCAGATAAGGACCCGATGTCTTCTGCTGGAGAGCATGAGTGGACTTCCAGGAGGGTTTTGCAACAATCCAGTAGCTGTGGTTGTCATCGTTAGCATGGTCAGCTCTTTATTTTCCTGAATTCCATATGATTAACTGAATTTGAAATCTGATCTCTGGATTGTTCGACCAGGTCTCTGGATTACCAGTGTGACAATTTAATCACTGTGCCACCACCATATCCTTTGATTGTCAACAGTGTAGCGGCACCAAACGTGGTGAATAAACAGTTGTTTTATTCAGGTGTTACATGTAAGTTTGGTCCACTAACATAATTGTCATTGCTATTGTAGCTCAGCGAGGGTGTTGTCTCGAGCTCAGCTACCTGTTGACTAGGGAGATGTCAATGTGAAATAAGCTTATGTAGCAGGCCACTCCCCCTAGACATGGCGTCACGTGCCAGCCTTCATAGCTACTGACGAGGGTTCAACCATTAGTGGTCTGTGTATCAGCTGACGACACAGGACCTCCCCCAGAACCGGAGGAAGGAATGGAATGGTCGAGGGCGGCTCCTCATGTGGGTCGGGGACACCCCGAGCGTAGGTCGGGATGGTGGGGCCTGCAGGCGCAGTCGATGCTCCAGCTGTGGGCCATCCCAGCCGTAGGCGAGGAGACCAATGCAAAAGCCACCGGATGGAAGAGAGTGGCATCTCCTTGACCATCTAGGGGATCATGCCCTGAGAAATACGGCTGGGAGACGTCGGCAACAATGCAAACAAAGAAGAAAAAACAAAATAAAAATAAATAAACTGATTGCTAAACCCGGCATGGTGATACAGTGTAAACAAAGTGAAAAGAAACAAAACAACTACAGTGAACAATCACGTGCAAAGAGGTAGGTACATTCAAATTGTCCAGTGTCCATGGTGCAGGATGGGAAGCTGTGCTGAAAAACCAGTGGTTGCTGTGACAGCCTCCGACCTGAATGTGGTGCTGTTGCCAGTGGTCAGGCTGCAGGGATGGCATCTGGTCGGAAGATGGCGCTGTGGACGGCAGCCAGTGACGGATACAGTATATTTAGGATAAACTTTAGGGATGGCTCTTTTGTACCTATAACACGTATTTTACCATAAAAGGCAGCTTAGGAATAGAATCAAATACAAGAAAAAATCCAGAAACATGGGAAGATATGATGACCAAAAATGTGGTTGAAAGGATAGGTTTCAAGGAGAGACAATGGCTGAAAGAAGTTGTGATGAATGGGAAATTCCAGAAATTGGGCCATGGTTGCAGAAACTGTGGCCAGCTATCGTGCAGCCTGTAAAAATCAGGATATGCAAGAGACTGGAGTTCCTTAAGTTAGAGCTCGAAGTTGTGAAGATCACTCAGTGTTTTGGTTCAAAACATTTATTTTATGGTTGTCAAAGATGGAGGAAGATGCACACTTAATTGTAACCTACTTTTTTGCCACTTTGTAAGCAACTTAGCATGTTTGCACATGATTCTGAAGTGTCTGTATTCATTTTGTGTGTTAAATAAAATTAAATATTCTGACAATTCATGTCAGGCCTCAACCCACCAAGGTGTTCTTTAAATTCATCACAAGGTCAATTCAGCTCAAGGAGAACAGTTCCAGTGAAACAACCCCCTGACTAGGAAGCAGGAACAAGACCGGCTCATTCACTCCACATTCAATAAGATATGACATTTAATAAGATTCTGGCTGGTCATCACATATTCCCTCTCCATCCTCTCCTTCCCAGCAGAAGGTGAGGCAATCAGTTCTCTTATGGAAATGGCTGGTGTGTAGCAGTGTTCTGGTAATAGGCTGGCTCAGCAGCACGGACATGGAAATAGTTAAGGGGATCCTAGTTTCAAGATTTGATTTAAATACTGTACTTCATCCAACTGTTTTGGTTTGTGTTGTGAAAGAACATGAATTCCTTTCCTGCACTCAGACTCATTATGTGACCGCGGCCACGATAATACATTCCAGCTGCTCCGCTAAACATTGGGAAACTGGGCATTGGGGAGCTAATGAGACCTGCAGGCTGCAAGCTGAGTGTCAATGGCCCATGCAGGGATAAACACTGCAACATAATGGTCCGCTCACTTGGCTTGACTTGTTCAGTTTAAATGAGGAGACTCTGGTCTCTCACATATATATGCACACTAAACACACATACACATACATGAGTGCATATTTAGATATTCACTTTGTGAGACAGTGTACCTCTCTGCCACTCACAAATTGCTTCTGTCTGTTTCTGACGCAGGGTCTTCACAAATTCACAAGTTACAGGAGTAGAGTTAGACAATTCAGTCCATCGAGTCCACTCTGCCATTCAATCATAGCTGATCTCTGCCTCGTAATCCCATTCTCCTGCCTATTCCCCATAACTAACCTTCTTTCTAAAAGAGCGCCCTTTAATTTCTGAGCACCACCCCAAATGCTTCTTTTGCACATGGTGAAGTTTGAGCCAGGGATTCCTCGTAGTCAGTGGGAACATAGCACTTCTTTGAGAAAGCTTTAGCACATTCTTAAATCTTTTTCTTTGTCCATCTGGTAATCTCCTCCAAAGGAAGAGCTCAGAACAGATGCATAATGTGACAGTTACTCAATGGAGAATGGTTAGGACTTCAATGCTGTGATGTTGCCCTGGGAGAGGAGTGGGCAGTATCAGGGTCTGTTTCAACAGTAATTTTCCAATACATTAGGCAGCCTCCTGCAGATAGTCCACGTCATGCAATCTACAGGGCGTACCAATGCTACATAGTAGACCATGTACTAACTCTGATGTCTTGATCTTTTCCTCTATCAACAGAAGCTGTGCTGGTGCATTGAAGGTAATGGCAAAATTCATCATTGATGTCTTTGCTGAGAGATCACTCCCAAGATGTAGGAAGTGATCAACGCTTTCTATGATTCATCAGAGCCTATGAGGGGATGAAGCTTACACAACATCCACGAAACCCAGGTTCCTCTACCAAACAATCCCCGATGCACCATATTGCTCACCAACAATAAAGGTTTACAAGATGACTGATATGCACACGTACAAATAAGTATATGTGTATATACAGACATATGAAAACACGCATGCTCACAAACACACAATAGGCAATTCCAACCCAAAGATACCAAATATATGCATCAGGTCTTCTGTTTTGTTCTGTGGTCTTGGGAATCAAACACTGCTGACAATAATAAACCATGGAAGAGTTGCTGAGCATGGCAGGCAGACCTGCCCGGCTGATTTCCCTCCTGGCAGTTTCCCCAACTGAGAGCAGATAATTTAGCCCAGACTAGGACTGCACTACTTGGCATCCTGCCAATCTGTTTAGAGCCTTTACACACTTCACTGCCAACAATGTGCCCCTCTTCGCTTTGAATGCCTGACAAAAAGCAGACTGGAGACCTTGGTTCCTGACCGAATCAAGCTAAACATTTATTTTCCAGTAATCAGTGAATCTGTAACGGCGCCAGCAGTGGAGTGGTTCTGCCTGTGGCCACCTCTCTCAGCGCAGACGCTCAGCTGTCTTTGTGGAAAGACGAAGGGACAGTGATTGCTGATAAAATGTGGCCTCAAACAGCAGGGAGAAACCGTATGGTTAAATATCCTGCTAACATTCGAAAACTGTGTCTGAAGAAGGGTCTCAAGGTTTCATGGTCAGTTTATTGACACATATACCAGTTAAGGTACAGTGAAATTTGAGTTACCATACAGCCATACGAAGTGAAAAGGAACAGGACACACACCCACATAAAATAAAAATTTACATAAACATCTATTACAGTGGATTCCACATTCCTCACTGTGATGGAAGACAATAAAATTAAATCTTCCTCTTGTTCTCCCGCGGTCGGAGGCAGTCAAACTATCCGCAGTCGGGGCAAAGCTGGGTGGCAGTGTGAACTGTGAGATGGATGCTAGGAGAATGCTGGGTGACTCGGACAGGTTTGGTGAGTGGGCACATATGCATGGCAGATGCAGTTTAATGTGGGTAAATGTGAGGTTATTCACTTTGGTAGCAAAAACAGGAAGGCAGATTATTATCTGAATGGTGTCAAGTGGGGAAAAGGGGAAGTACAATGGGATCTGGGGGTCCTTGTTCATCATGCAATGAAAGTAAGCATACAAGTACAGCAGGCAGTGAAGAAAGTGAATGGCATGTTGGCCTTTATAACAAGAGGAGTTGAGTATAGGAGCAAAGAGGTCCACCTACAGTTGTACAGGCCCTAGTGAGACCACACCTGGAGTATTGTGGGCAGTTTTGGTCTCCATATTTGAGGAAGGACATTCTTGCTATTGAGGGAGTGTAGCGTAGGTTCACAAGGTTAATTCCCGGGATGGCGAGATTGTCATATGCTGAGAGAATGGAGCAGCTGGGCTTGTATACTCTGGAAATTAGAAGGATGTTAGGGGATCTTATTGAAACATATAAGGTTATTCAGGGTTTGGACATGCTAGTGGCATGTTCCCGATGTTGGGGGAGTTCAGAACCAGGGGCCATAGTTTAAGAATAAGGGGTAAGCCATTTAGAACGGAGACGGGGAAACACTTTTTCACACAGAGAGTTGCGAGTCTGTGGAATTTCTTGCCTCAGAGGGCGGTGGAGGCCAGTTCTCTGGATATTTTGAAGAGAGAGCTAGATAGGGCTCTTAAAGATAGCGGAGTCAGGGGATATGGGGAGAAGGCAGGAACGGGGTACTGATTGTGGATGATCGGTCATGATCACATTGAATAGCGGTGCTGGCTCGAAGGGCCGAATGGCCTACTCCTGCACCTATTGTCTATTGACTCCTGCAGCCTGGAGCACCAAGTCAGTCTCCAGGAAAAGCCGCCAACTTCACGATGTTAGGCCGCAGTGTGGACAGAGATACTATATGGTAAAAAATCGTATATCCGTCTATGTAAGAGATTGAAAAAAAGTATCCCCCAACACCACCCCCCATACAAAACAGACCAAAGAACACTAAAACATACCTTTAACACAAACTTAAAATAACTAAAACAGGACAGACAGACTGTTGGTGAGGCGACACCAATTTCGTCTTTCCAGAGATGCTGCCTGTCCCGTTGAGTTACTCCAGCTTTTGTGTCTAACTTCAACCTTTGGGCAATTGGCAATGTCCGCAAGGGTGGGAGGACAAGGCAACAAGCATTTTGCCTGTGAGTTGTGGGCTGGAATGTGTGACCTGAAAGTGAGATGGAAACAGATTGAAAAGTTGTATTCAGAGAACCTGCCTCCACCGCCCTCTGAGGCAGAGAATTCCACAGACTCACCACTCTCTGGGAGAAAAAGTGTTTCCTCGTCTCTGTTCTAAATGGCTTACCCCTTATTCTTAAACTGTGGCCCCTGGTTCTGGACTCCCCCAACATCGAGAACATGTTTCCTGCCTCTATCGTGTCCAAACCCTAAACAGTCTTATATGTTTCAATAAGATCCCCTCTCATCCTTCTAAACTCCAGAGTGTACAAGCCCAGCCGCTCCATTCTCTCGGCATATGACAGTACCGCCATCCCGGGAATTAACCTCGTAAACCTACGCTACACTCCCTCAATAGCAAGAATGGCCTTCCTCAAATTAGGGGACCAAAACTGCACACAATACTCCAGGTGTGGTCTCACTAGGGCTCTGTACAACTGCAGAAGGACCTCTTTGCTCCTATACTCGACTCCTCTTGCTATAAAGGCCAAAACACCATTTGCTTTCTTCACTGCCCGAGTACCTGCATGCTTACTTTCATAGACTGATGAACAAGGACCCCCAGATCCCGTTGTACTTCCCCTTTTCCCAACGTCATGCCATTTAGATAGTAATCTGCCATCCTGTTTTTAGTACCAAAGTGGATAACCTCACATTTATTCACATTAAACTTAATCTGCCATGCATCTGCCCACTCCTCCCAACCCGTCCAAGTCACCCAGCATTGTCATAGCATTCTCCTCACAGATCACACTGCCACCCAGCTTTGTGTCATCTGCAAATGTGCTAATGTTACTTTGAATCCCTTCATCCAAATCATTGATGTATTAAATGAAGGGTTTAATAATGTATTATACAACAGCCCAAAATGCATGAGAAATTGTGGTTACCTGATGGGGAGCACGTGGGCAAGGAATGCAGATATCAGTTTACAGAAGTTCATAGAATGAAGATGTGACATGCAGAGAGTCAGCCAGGCTAGGCTACTGATAAAGCAGGCATGTGCTGAGACTGGGAAACTCTTAGATCACAAAGAGCAATCTGTACTTCAATGAGTGACAGACATTCCATCAGGAAGTGGGACAAAGGGATAAATACTTGCATTTATGTAGAGCTTCCTAATGCCTCCAGGGCATCCCACAGCATTTTACCCGTAATTATCTTTCTTCCCCAAAAATGTAGTCAATGTTTAAAAATAGAAACATAGAAAATAGGTGCATTTGTAGGCCATTCGGCCCTTCGAGTCAGCACTGCCATTCAATATGATCATGGCTGATCATCCAAAACCAGTCCCGATTCCTGCTTTTTCCCCCATATTCCTTGATCTTTTCGCCCTAAAAGCTACCACAATCAGTTGGACACAGCAAGCTCCCACTGCAAGCAAGGTGATAAGGTTAAGATGAACTGTTTTTTGGACATAAACATCAGCCTGAATAATACACACAAGTCCCCTGCTTACATTCATTTACTGTTATTAGAGTTGTTACATTCTCCCGAATGAGCAGACAAGGCTTCTGGTTATCAATTGAGTTACAATTAGAGCTCAACTGTAATAAAAAAAATAAAGATCAGAACTCAATTGAACTCAAATCTGCAACCGTTGTGCATAAAAAGGCAGGAGTACGGCATGGGTCTTGAAATATATTTAATGGAAATTGATCTCAGGTTTACCATTTACAAACCTCTGGAGATTGGGTCATTTCTAAACAAGCATGGTGTTGTAGCATGAATTCAGATGCAAATATATAATCTTATATTGATAGCTTGAAAACCCAACTCTGATAGGAATTAGTTACTCAGTAACAATCTCCACTTGGTCAACCCTTTCAAACTTACAACCAATTCTACAACAGAGATAACAGACAAGTCAAAGCAGCACTTAAACATTTAAAGCCCAACAATAATAATTTGTATTTATCAATAACCCATGTATCTTGAGTCTAAAGTGAAAAAAAATGCAGCGTTAAATTGCAACTCCTCAGATGGTGAATCACGTAGACATGCATTCAGGCATGGGATGATGAGTCTGACGAAGGGTCTCAACCTGAAACATCACCCATTCCTTCTCTCCAGAGATGCTGCTTGTCCCGCTGAGTTGCTCCTGCACTATGTGTCTATCTTGAGTGGCAAATGATACTTGCATTATAAAAGTGCCAGGCCATAATCATTTAGAAACATAGAAACATAGAAAATAGATGCAGGAGTAGGCCATTCGGCCCTTCGAGCCTGCACCGCCATTCAATGTGATCATGGCTGATCATCCAACTCAGTATCCCGTACCTGCCTTCTCTCCATACCCCCTGATCCCTTTAGCCACAAGTGCCACATCTAACGCCCTCTTAAATATAGCCAATGATCTGGCCTCAGCTACCTTCTGTGGCAGAGAATTCCAGAGACTCACCACTCTCTGTGTAAAGAATGTTTTCCTCATTTCGGTCCTAAAGGAATTCCCCCTTATCCTTAGACTGTGACCCCTTGTTCTGGACTCCCCCAACATCGGGAACAATCTTCCAGCATCTAGCTTGTCCAACCCCTTAAGAATTTTGTAAGTTTCTATAAGATCCCCCCTCAATCTTCTAAATTCCAGCGAGTACAAGCCGAGTCTATCCAATCTTTCCTCATATGAAAGTCCTGACATCCCAGGAATCAGTCTGGTGAATCTTCTCTGTACCCCCTCTATGGCAAGGATGTCTTTCCTCAGATTTGGAGACCAAAACTGTACGCAATACTCCAGGTGTGGCCTCACCAAAACCCTGTACAACTGCAGTAGAACCTCCCTGCTCCTATACTCAAATCCTTTCGCTATGAATGCTAACATACCATTTGCTTTCTTCACTGCCTGCTGCACCTGCATGCCTACTTTCAATGACTGGCGTACCATGACACCCAGGTCTCGTTGCATCTCCCCCTTTCCTAATCTGCCACCATTCAGATAATAGTCTACCCTCATGTTTTTGCCACCAAAGTGGATAACCTCACATTTATCCACATTATACTGCATCTGCCATGCATCTGCCCATTCACTCAGCCTATCCAAATCACCCTGCGGCCTCCAAGCATCCTCCTCACACCTAACTATACCCCCCAGCTTGGTATCATCTGCAACGATTGTAACGAGAGAGAGAGTCTAACCACCTATGTTTGATGGTCAAGGACATGACCATCACTGATGCTCCACCAACAACATCCAGGGGTGACCTTTAACAAAAAACCTTGCTGGGAAACCTAAACACTGTGGCGACAAGAGCAGGTCACCACAAAATTGAGAGTGTTCAAGGAAACAGAAATTGGATTGACTTATTGCCGCTTACAGCTTGGATGCAAAAATGTTTTGTACAAATTGACTGTTCATAGGGGGACTACATTAATAAACCCCACACAAACCTAGCAAAACTCCCAGGCTCTGCGGAATTGCCAGCTGTTGTCTTTCATTTTATTGTCCAGAGTATTGAACATAAACAGTTGCTTGAAAAACAACAGAGCACATTACTTACCCATTTGTAATAACTGGGGTCTTCAAAACCTCTCTGTCTACACAAATGATTCATAGCTTGCTCACTTGATAACAAATGTATTTTCTGGTACATTATGCAATGCCTGCTCTACATAAATTCAAAACATATCAAATAATGAAAATTGACTTTAATTTTCCAAATTTCCTCAATACATGGCAGTTCCATTGCATTGAATAAAGAAACAAAGGAATTATATTTGCCATTTTCCAGACAAATAGGGAGGTTAACAGAATGCAGTAAACTATAGGCTGGATCTGCCATTTAGTACATTTTAGAAACTATTAATAAATGTGATTGCAGGCTACATACTGTAGAAACATTAAGGTAATCAGGCAAAAATCAAGTTTTGTGGAAAATAATTCATATTTGACCAATTTACTGGAGTTCTTTGAAGAAGTACAGGTCTTTCCTGGGTTGCAGCTGGGTTCTGTACATGAGAACAGTTGGTAACCTGAACAGTTCACGTCGGAAATCTGGCTGTGAGCCATGTTCCCAAGCGGCAGAAGATGGCTGCAGAGGTGGGTTGTCACAAAGAAACAGGTAGTCTGGAAAAGCTATTTAAATTTTGTTTTGGCATTCTGAATAATGAAACTGAAATCAACAAATTTAGTCTGAGCCTATCCCAGGCTAATAAAAATATTCAGTTCAACGATTTTACAGGGGATGAGGTTTTAAATGCTTTTGACGATTTAAAAAAGGACAGTGCTGCCTGTCTGGATGGTGTTTCTCAAGATAGAATTCGCAAAGTGTGCATCAATATATTCTTCCTGTGTTCAATGTGGCAAAATTCCAGCTCGTGTCATGAACAGTCGCCTGCAGTCCCACAGCAGCCAGCAAAATCCATCTTGTCGGTCTCCCAAATACTCGTTTGTCTTTGTGGGCTCTGCATAGGCCGGGTGCTCATAATCTGGGGACGATCTGTAAAAAGTGATGTGAATGCAGATTAAATCAGTGAACATACTATATTTAGATTTCAATAAGGTATTCGAAAAGGTGCCACAACAAAGATTA
Source organism: Raja brachyura (assembly GCA_963514005.1). The sequence continues at coordinate 50,244,388 of OY740787.1, forward strand.
TTGAATAAAGTAAAGTCTTGCTGTGTGGAAGATGACATATCGTACAGAAGATTGACTGGCTAACAAAAAAATGGTTGATTTTTCTGATTGGCAATGAGCGGCGTAACATAGGGATTGATGCTAGGACATCTACTATGAATGACTTGGCTGAAGGCACTGAAGATATGATTGATAACATTGCTGATGACATAAGGGTAAGAAAATAAGGTCCAGAGTAGACATAACAAAATTGTAAAAGGGCTATGGATAGGTTAAGTGAGTAGGCAAAGATCTATCAAATTACAATAATTTAGGAATTTACTGTAAAAGTTATCTAAATCGTGAGGGACTGCAGAGCTCTGAGATTTGTTAAGGGAAAAAGAGAAGCAAAGTCAAATGTGGGTCCCTTGAAGGCAGACACGGGTGAAATTATTATGGGTAACAAGGAAATGGCAGAAGAGTCATGGCATCCTGAGGAAGACACAAACAATCTCCCAGATGTGTTGGAGGACAGAGGATCTAAGGGGGTAGAGGAACTGAAAGAAATTTTCATTAGGCGATAAATAGTATTGGGTAGGCTAATGGGACTGAAGGATGATAAATCCCCTGGGCCTGATGGTCTGCATCCCAGGGTGCTCAGGGAGGTGGCTCTAGAAATAGTGGACGCATTGGTGATCATTTTCCAATGTTCAATAGACTCAGGATCATTTCCTGTGGATTTGAGGATAGCTAATGTTATCCCACTTTTCAAGAAAGGAGCGAGAGAGAAAACGAGGAATTACAGACCAGTTAGCCTGACTTCGGTGGTGGGAAAGAAGTTGGAGTCAATTATTAAAGAGGTAATAATGGAACATTTAGATAGCAGTAAAAGGATTAGTCCAAGTCAACATGGATTTAAGAAAGGGAAATCATGCTTGACTAATCTTCTGGAATTTTTTGAGGATTGACAAGTAAAATGGATGAAGGGATGCCAGAGGATGTAGTGTATCTAGACTTTCAGAAAGCCTTTGATAAGGTCCCGCACGGGAGACTGGTGACTAAAATAATTGACTCCAACATGGTATTGGGGATAGGGTGTTGACATGGATAGAAAATTGGTTGGCAGACAGGAAGCAAAGAGAAGGAATGAACAGGTCCTTTTCAGAATGGCAAGCAGTGGCGAGTGGAGTGCCGCAAGATTCGGTGTTGGGGCCGCAACTGTTTACCATATATATTACTGATTTGGAAGAGGAAATTAGGAGCAACACTAGCAAGTTTGCGGATGACACAAAGCTGGGGAACAGTGTGAACTGTGAAGAGGTTGCAGGGTGACCTGGATGAGTGAGTGGGCAGATGCCTGGCAGATGCCGTATAATATAGATAAATGGGAGCTTATCCACTTCGGCGGCAAAAACAAGGGGGCAGATTATTATCTCAATGGGGTTAGGTTAGGGGGCGGTGCAGTGAGACCTGGGCGTCCTTGCACACCAGTCACTGATAGTTGGCGTGCAGGTACAGCAGGCAGTGAAGAAAGCTAATGGAATGTTGGCCTTCATAACAAGAGCATTTCAGTATAGGAGTAAAGAGATTCTTCTGCAGTTGTACAGGGCTCTGGTAAGACCACATCTGGAGTATTGTGTACAGTTTTGGTCTCCTAATTTGAGGAAGGACATCCTTGTGATTGAGGTAGGTTCACGAGATTGATCCCTGGGATGGCAGGGCTGTCATATGAGGAAAGATTGAAAATACCAGGCTTGTATGCACTGGAGTTCAGAAGGTTGAGGGGAGATCTTATAGAAACATATAACATTATAAAAGGACTGGACAAGCTAGATGCAGGAAAAATGTTCCCAATGTTGGGCGAACCAGGGGCCACAGTCTTAGAATAAAGGGGAGGTCATTTAAGACTGAGGTGAAAAAAAGATTTCACCCAGAGAGTTGTGAATTTATGAAATTCCCTGCCATAGAGGGCAGTGGAGGCCAAGTCACTGGATGGATTTAAGAGAGAGTTAGATAGAGCTCTAGGGGCTAGTGGAATCAAGGGATATGGGGAGAAGGCAGGCATGAGTTATTGATAGCGGACGATCAGCCATGATCACAATGAATGGTGGTGCTGGCTCGAAGAGCTGAATGACCTCCTCCTGCACCAATACTCTATGTTTCTATTTGGGTGAGAGATGTGGGTGAATCTGTGCTTAATTTGTGAAAGGCTACAATGCAGACACAAATGATTAGAAAAACTAACAGAAGGTTTGGTTTATTGAGATGGAAATTGTATATAACATTAGGAGGGTGAAAGATTAGATTGGACATTTGTCAGCCCACCACTGGATCATGCAAACATTGCTGTTTTCTTTATTCAAGGAAGATTTATGAGATTGTTAACTGGAATGAACAGTTTGTTTTATGAGGGAAGGCAATTCTTGTTTACCGTACATTGGAGATTTGAAGAACGAGACAACTTGATTGAAATATGAACGATTCTGAGGGTTTATGTGGAGAAGACATTTCCTCTTATGGGAGAATCTAGAACTAAGGGTCACTGTATAATAGGAAGGGATTGTCCACATAGGTTGGAGAATGGGTTGTGAATCTTTGGAAATCTCTCCTTCAAAGTTCAATAAAAGCAACACAGAAATGCTTTTAAAGAGGATGTAAATAAATGCTTGATAAATAAAGCGGTGAAAGATAACCACAAGTAGAGAGGTGTTGTTACAGTCAGATCAGCCAAATTAAATGGCAAAACAAATAACAAAAATACTGAAATATTCCTTACTGTTGCAAAGCATGCATGGGGAACAGCATCTCATCTTCCTCCTGGGCATGCTGCAGCCTTCCAGACTTAACCTTGTTTTTTTTTTAACATCAGGTAACTGAAACTCCATATCAGTTGCTAACCTGTGCTATTGGCCTGTGATATTGTCATTATTCCCGACCCCTTATATCCCGCCCTCTGGTTTTGCTCTTCACTCCCCTTCTCTCCTATCTGATCCTCTTTTGCCTCCATTTCACCTCTAGCCTTTGTCAATTATTCAACCCATCTGCCAATCAACCCCCTCAAGTAACCATCTATCACCACTAGGCTTTGTCCCACCCTCCCCATTCCCATCAGTCCAAAGAAAAGTCTCAATCTAAAACGTCATCTGTCCATTTGCGCCACAGATGCTGCCTGACCCGCTGAGTTCCTCCAGCACATTGTTTTTTGGTCAAGATTGCAGCATCTACATTTCTTTGTGTCCTCATTCAAATTACCTTGTTTTACCTTCCCACTCCATCCCAGTATGTTCATAAGCTTTATTTGTCCCCTTCATAATTCTGACAAAGGGTTTTCAAACTAAAATGTTAGCCCTGTTTCATTTTCCGCAGATACAGCCTGACCTACTGAGTATTTCCAGTATTTTCTTTTTTATTTCAGATTTCTAGAATCTGTGGTTCTTTTGAATTTTACATTAAATGGTAGTACAGGCTTTGGGGGGGCTGTCTGGCTGGCATCTGCTTCTCATTGTATGTTCATAAATTTGGCTTGCAATGCAACAACAATATTCCAAAGTGGATTTTATCTTAATGATCCTTCTGAACTTAAATGTGAATTACAGAAAAATGCTTGATTAAACACTGCCAAAGTACATTATAGCAAATGAAGTATTTTTGAATTATGTTTGCTGGTCAATGCAGGAAACCAGAAACCAATTTTACACAAACTGTATTAACCACCAATGGGATTTTAACCAGACAGACGATGTTTAATTTGGAAGGTAGAAACATTTCAGTAGAAATCTAAAATAAATACAGAAAATGCTGGAAGTGCTTAGGAGGTCAGGCAGCATCAACCCGAAGCATTCAATCCCTCATGAGGGAAGCAGTCCATGCCTGCATGCAACATGACGTGGACAACTTTTGGGGAAAGCATGCTGAATAACGTTTATGTTCCACCACTGCCAGGTAATTACCATATAAATCAAGTTTTTGTCATCTTTAACACTGGTAATTAAGTTAGTTGCTGTGCCTGGATCATTCCAGTTGGATGATCAGCCATGATCACATTGAATGGCGGTGCAGGCTCGAAGGGCCGAATGGCCTACTCCTGCACCTAGTTTTCTATGTTTCTAACATCTTGATCAATCTCTTTTCTCTCAAGTCAAGTCAAGGGTCAAGAATGTTTTATTGTCATATGTCCCAGATAGGACAATGAAATTCTTACTTATAACCACATAACCATATAATTGCAGCACGGAAACAGGCCTTCTCGGCCCTTCCAGTCCGTGCCGACCATTTATTTTCCCCTAGTCCCATCTACCTGCTCTCAGACCATACCCCTCCATTCCCTTCCCGTCCATATGCCTATCCACTTTACTTTTAAATGTTAAAATCGATTCTGCCTCCACCACTTCTGCAGGAAGATCATTCCACACAGCCACCACTCTCTGAGTAAAGAAGTTCCCCCTCATGTTACCCCTAAACTTCTGTCCCTTAATTCTCATGTCATGCCCTCTTGTTTGAATCTTTCCTACCCTCAATGGGAAAAGCTTATCCACGTCAACTCTGTCTATCCCTTTCATCATTTTAAAGACCTCAATCAAGTCCCCCCTTAACCTTCTGCGCTCCAAAGGATAAAGACCTAACTTGTTCAACCTTTCTCTGTAACTTAGTTGCTGGAACCCAGGCAACATTCTAGTAAATCTCCTCTGTACTCTCTCTATTTTGTTGACATCCTTCCTATAATTAGGCGACCAAAATTGTACACCATAACAACTTGCTGCAGCACAACAGAATATGTAAACATAGTACATAACGGGAGAAGAAAAAAAAGTTCAGTGTGTATATGCACATGCACATATACTCAATAAATAACAAATATAGTGCAATAATAATAAGTCTGTTGCAGTTCAGAGCTTATTTGTTGTCGTGTTTAATAGCCTGATGGCTGTAGGGAAGAAGCTGTTCCTGAATCTGGACGTTACAGTTTTCAGGCTACTGTACCTTTTTCCCGATGGCAATGGTGAAATGAGTGTGTGGCCAGGATGGTGTGGGTCTTTGATAATGTTGGCTGCCTTTTTGAGGCAGCGACTTCGATAGATACCTTTGATGGCGGGGAGGTCAAAAGCCAGTGATGGACTGGGCAATGGTCACAACTTTTCTGCAGTCTTTTCCACTCCTGGACATTCAAGTTGCCAAACCAGGCCACGATGCAACCAGTTCTCTACTGTGCACCTGTAGAAGTTCAGGAGAATCCTCTTTGACATGCCGAATCTCCGTAATCTTCTCAGGAAGTAGAGTCGCTGATGTGCCTTCTTTATAATTGCATAAGTGTGCTGGGTCCGGGAAAGATCTTCGGAAATATGCACACATCAGGAATTTGAAGTTTTTGACCATCGTCCCATTGATGTAAACAGGATTGTGGGTCCTCATCCTTCCCCTACCAAAGTCCATGATCAGTTCCTTGGTTTTATTCATGTTGCGAGCCAGGTTGTTGTGCTGGCACCATTTGGTCAACCGGTCAATCTCACTTCTATACTCTGACATCACCATCTGTGATTGCTACCACATTGCTATTGCTTCCAGCAGTACGATGACCAGAACTATACACGATGCTCCAGATGCATTCCAACCAATGTTTTGTACAACTCCAACATAAAATCTCAACTCTTAAATATAATGCCCCAGCCTAAGAAGGCAAGCATATTGAATGTTTCAATCAGAAGGAATCCAGAAGGAAATTAGGAGGGCAGAAGGGGATGCTTTTTCACCACTCTATCCACCAGTGTTGGCACTTTCAGAGAGTGACCCTCTTACTTCTCCTATACTCATAAAAAGTTTTAGGACTCTCCTTAATCCTACTTGCCAACAACATTCCATGGTCCCATTTTGCCCTCTTAATTTCCTTCTGTTTTTTTTCCTATAGGGCCTCTCTTGCATTGTATGGAAATGGTGAAAACAGCATCTCTCATGCGAAAGCGAACATTTCACATTGATGTTGACTGATCTGCTGAGCATTTGCATCATTTTCTCTATCCTCTACCTGCTCTTAACCATCAGTTGATTTGTGCATCAGCATGTTGTACATCAACCCTGGTGGGTAAATTAGTTTCAATGTCTGATCAAAGGTATTCAGTGTAACAGTCCTGACGAGAGGCACAGACTGGCCCAAGAAGACGTGTGTGATGGGCAACATTGCTACCGTGCTTCTGTGCTTCCCCGTAACTCATGCTGCAATGTATGTGAGCAAGAAAATATTTGGGCTCAGAGTTAATGTGGATGAAGAATAACTTGCATTTAATAACTTAGAAGTGTTGAGGTATCACCAGTCTCCATGAAAATGTTTCCAGGGAGAAATCAACACTTATGGAAACAAGACTGATAAAAGGCGAAGAAGAAGAATGAAATAAACCTCTGGGTGGAAACTTTAACTTCAGCCTGTTTAACTGCTCTGTAAGTTCTCCATTTCAGTTCTGATGTTAATTAAAGTCAAACTGACCTTTACACTATACTTTGCATGTCTAAGCCCACAATGCATTTCTGCACCAACAAGGTGGTATATACCCACAGCTGCAGACAGCCTCAAATTCAACAGCCTGTACAGTGTTTGCATGCATATTTATGTAGACAGCCTTTGCTCAGCTTCACTGACTCCCCCATCCACACTCAGCTGATTGCTTTGCCAGTGATCCATGACCGTGAGAGACAGAATACACCGTAGAAGCCTGCAAGCAATTCCCAATCTTACTCCTGTCAAGCAGTCTTTGCAGGTGATGAGGAAAACTCCTGAGAAGCTCAACAATCTTAAAAATGTTGCACCCAAGTCCGTTTAACATCACTCCCTCATTCCTGGACGTTCTAGAACCAGCTTCATCAAGCAACCTGTATAGGCTCTGTCAGTTCCAAATAAAAACACAAAAATAGTTAAAATTCCCTCATAGCTAAATTTCTCTCCTTTAATCATTTTATTTAATATATAAAATTCATTTATTTTTAATGAGCATTCCAACAACTGGGCAAATTAACCACCAATTTTACTTCGGAGTCACGTGAATGACTACATGAAGAACCCCGTACAGCCGCTCGTGCGTCATTGCGTCAGAAGCTTTCGTGCAGACGACTGTGGAGCAGCGCAGCTCCTCTAACGGTAAGTCTAAAACTTCAGGTAAGTGCTATTCCTTACTTGTTGTAGGTCTCCTGCAGGAACCTCCGGTGTTTTTGCGGGATGTTCGCGATGGCCGATGAGGAAACCAGCCCAGGGCTTTGGGGGAAAACCCTGGTCCGACTCCGGAAGCGGAGAGCTGGGAATGTCGGGTTCGCAATCGGAGTCACTGATAACGCGGTCAGTGACTCCACACGTTGGGTTCCGGGGGAGGGGATACCCAAGAATAGTGCAGTTCCAGACTGCAGTAGTCCCTAGGGAATGGGGCTTAACTGACCTGAACGGTCAGCCTGGGTTCCCGGTGGAGGGGAAACCCAAGTACATGCAGTTTTACCTTTCAGTAGTCCCCAGCACATGGGATTAAAACAAACCTAAATGGTTAGGCTGGGTTCCTGGTGCAGGGGAAATCCAAGTATATGCGGTTCCCAGACCACAGTAGTTCCCAGGAAATGGGGTTAACTCACAGAAATGATTAGCCTGGGTACCAGGAGGGTACCGCGGGTGTATATATATATATATATATCTATATCTATATATATATATATCTCTATCTATATATATATCTCTATCTATATATATATCTCTATCTATATATATATCTCTATCTATATATATATCTCTATCTATATATATATCTCTATCTATATATATATCTCTATCTATATATATATCTCTATCTATATATATATCTCTATCTATATATATATCTCTATCTATATATATATCTCTATCTATATATATATCTCTATCTATATATATATCTCTATCTATATATATATCTCTATCTATATATATATCTCTATCTATATATATATCTCTATCTATATATATATCTCTATCTATATATATATCTCTATCTATATATATATCTCTATCTATATATATATCTCTATCTATATATATATCTCTATCTATATATATATCTCTATCTATATATATATCTCTATCTATATATATATCTCTATCTATATATCTCTATATATCTCTATCTATATATCTCTATATATCTCTATCTATATATCTCTCTCTATATATCTCTCTCTATATATCTCTCTCTATATATCTCTCTCTATATATCTCTCTCTATATATCTCTCTCTATATATCTCTCTCTATATATCTCTCTCTATATATCTCTCTCTATATATCTCTCTCTATATATCTCTCTCTATATATCTCTCTCTATATATCTCTCTCTATATATCTCTCTCTATATATCTCTCTCTATATATCTCTCTCTATATATCTCTCTCTATATATCTCTCTCTATATATCTCTCTCTATATATCTCTCTCTATATATCTCTCTCTATATATCTCTCTCTATATATCTCTCTCTATATATCTCTCTCTATATATCTCTCTCTATATATCTCTCTCTATATATCTCTCTCTATATATCTCTCTCTATATATCTCTCTCTATATATCTCTCTCTATATATCTCTCTCTATATATCTCTCTCTATATATCTCTCTCTATATATCTCTCTCTATATCTCTCTCTATATCTCTCTCTATATATCTCTCTCTATATCTCTCTATATCTCTATATATCTCTATATATCTCTATATATCTCTATATATCTCTATATATCTCTATATATCTCTATATATCTCTATATATCTCTATATATCTCTATATATCTCTATATATCTCTATATATCTCTATATATCTCTATATATCTCTATATATCTCTATATATCTCTATATATCTCTATATATCTCTATATATCTCTATATATCTCTATATATCTCTATATATCTCTATATATCTCTATATATCTCTATATATCTCTATATATCTCTATATATCTCTATATATCTCTATATATCTCTATATATCTCTATATATCTCTATATATCTCTATATATCTCTATATATCTCTATATATCTCTATATATCTCTATATATCTCTATATATCTCTATATATCTCTATATATCTCTATATATCTCTATATATCTCTATATATCTCTATATATCTCTATATATCTCTATATATCTCTATATATCTCTATATATCTCTATATATCTCTATATATCTCTATATATCTCTATATATCTCTATATATCTCTATATATCTCTATATATCTCTATATATCTCTATATATCTCTATATATCTCTATATATCTCTATATATCTCTATATATCTCTATATATCTCTATATATCTCTATATATCTCTATATATCTCTATATATCTCTATATATCTCTATATATCTCTATATATCTCTATATATCTCTATATATCTCTATATATCTCTATATATCTCTATATATCTCTATATATCTCTATATATCTCTATATATCTCTATATATCTCTATATATCTCTATATATCTCTATATATCTCTATATATCTCTATATATCTCTATATATCTCTATATATCTCTATATATCTCTATATATCTCTATATATCTCTATATATCTCTATATATCTCTATATATCTCTATATATCTCTATATATCTCTATATCTATATCTATATCTATATCTATATCTATATCTATATCTATATCTATATCTATATCTATATCTATATCTATATCTATATCTATATCTATATCTATATCTATATCTATATCTATATCTATATCTATATCTATATCTATATCTATATCTATATCTATATCTATATCTATCTATATATATATATATATATATATATATATTAATATATATTATATATTTATATGGATTCCCTGGGAAGGGAAATTCACCTATGGGGTTCCCAAACTACAATAATCCCCAGGATATGGGGACAACTGACAAAAATAGTCAGTACAATTAGGAAAGTTGGGAGATTTCACCTCGGTGAATGAATTTAGAGACACTCCTTCAGCAGGAGTTGGGTCAGCAGTAAAGTTTATGGCAGTGTCAGCCTATTGGAGAGGCTGTGCCAGCAGCACCTTTGGGTAGGGCTGCTTCATGGGGATGCCAAGTTATGGCAGTGGCAGCCTATGGGAAAGGTTGTGCCAGCAGTACCTTTGCTCAGGACTGCTCATGGGGATGCCAAGCTTTGGCAGGCTAGCTTATTGGAGAGGCTGTGCCAGCAGTACCTTTGCTCAGGACTGCTCCAGGGGAATGCCAAGTTATGGCAGGCTAGCCTTTTGGAGAGGTTATGCCAGCAGCACCTTTGCTCAGGGCTGCTTCATGAGGATGCCAAATCTATGACAAATACTGGCCTACGGGAAAGGCTGCACCAGCAGCACGTTTGTTCGGGGCTGCTTCATGGGCGCCAGTGGTACCTTGTTAGGGCTGCTTTATGGGAATAGCTGTTGAGTAGGGTATTCCCATTTACAGTGATCATGGGGGATGAGGAGGCATTGTTAGGATAAGGCAATATAACAGAAAAAGAAAACTATTCACAGTTCAAAAACACTGGTTATGTATGTGCTAAAATCCACTGTTAAGTCTCAAACTATATCTGAGAAATTGGGCTCCTTTATCCAGTTAGATTAAGTTCCTATCAAATAGACTTGTAGGATGTTGGGATTTACTTTTAGGTATTCAATTGGCCGTGATGCTGGCCTGGGCAACAGTTGTTGTTATAAAACAGTTCTAGTCGTTAGATTAATTGTTAATTGTATAGATGCAATTCAGCTGTGTAAGTACAGCAACAGTTATTTTGTTAAATGGTTAATTATTAAGTGCCATATAGGTCATTGTTAACACCAGCTGAAATTAAGAAAGTCACAATGATGGACAAACAGTATTCATTACTGCTGTAGTAGTTGTTAGGTAAATCTTTCATTATATTGCAAATTGGTGCTAATGGCCCTAAATGGGAAATTGTGTCAGCAGGGCATTGTAGCAGCCTGCTTTATGGCTCCCTCATGTAAGAGGAGAGCATGTGGGATTGGTATAGTTTAACGCTGAGTCTGAGAGTATAGCCATAGAGCATGCCCAAGGGATCAGGGCATATGCCAGAGGTCTATGCCTGGCAAGAAAGTTGCCATCCCAAACACATATGCAGTGAACACTGCTCTCAGGGGCACATTACAGTTGGCTGCCGAATCTTCTATTCAGGTAAGAGTTTTCCATAGGTGAAACCTGGAGGGCGAAGCACAAGCTATTGGAACGAGCAAGGTTTCATAGTTTCGGCGACAATGCACCCCAGTCTTTATTGGCAGTAGCGGTTCACTGAAGTTGGTGGCAGCATGAAAGCTGCCCAGAGGTTCCATGCACTGTATCTGTGCTACTCTACAATTAAGGGACCACTTACAGTTTGGTAAGGTGTATACTTAGTTATACATTACAAATGATTGAAATATTATCAGCTACTTTGAACGGTAAATGTAAAATGTACAATATTAGCTTTTCAAGCAGGTTAGAATTGGGCAGGTTCAGTATAAGGACCAAGATTGTCTTGCAAGACTGGCTCGGAAATTGGTAGCTGTTGCTGTTTACAGTAGTTACCAAGTAGCAAATATCATCTTGAGTTGAGGTGGAACAGATTTGCATGACTTCCCAAAAATTTCTGTTATTAGTATCAACTATCTATAGACTATGGGCATTGTATGGGTTAAAGTGTGATTGGACAAATATGCATATTGTCATGTTCAGGTTGATACATTGTGATGATGGCATATGTTAGTCACGAGGGTGCAATCAGTACATATGTTAGTCACGAGGGTGCAATGGCAACACAGAATTGGTGTTGAATCGCACTGTATTATGAAATTCTGGTTAAATGGAACACCTAATATATCTATATCTGGTGTTCCATTTAACCAGAATTTTATAATACACTGGTTGCAAAATATTTGGCATAACAGTGGCGAAAGATACATTCTCGTCAAAAGGAGAAGGAAGGTCTTTTACGGCTCCCTCCATTTTGTCTCATCAATTGCGGCTTCAAATATAGTCATTAAGATGCTTTATGTTCCTATTGTGTGATTATGAAAATTGATTCCCGATTTGTTGCAAATAATAATAACCTTATTGATTATTTTAAATGTAATTTTGCTTGTTTAGCCTGAGGCTTCGGAAATCAGATGTTGCATGATAAACTCAAATTATGTTTAATAAACTGTCTAAAGTTTGGGTTGTTACATCTATCCTTCCATGTGTTCAAAGTGTTTGGATAGTACCAAACCACAGAATTTTTCTTTTCCATGGGATGAAAGAGTTTGTTTATGCTCATGTTACATTGAAAATTGTATAAATTGCTAATGTGTGCAGTTCATGTTAAATGATCGTTTGTTAATTATTGAGTTTACGGCCATTAATTGGGTCAATGAGCTTTCTCATTGAGTTGGCTGTAGCAAACAAGACTCGCTCTGTCGGGCCCACACCACATATCAAGTGGTAGGATATCTTCAACATGGGTCACAGGACCAGTGTAATGCCATATGCGATGTTGACTTTTGTGAGCACTATTTCACCAGAAGGCTCCAGATATATTCTTAAATCTGGCTGGAGTTTATTAGGTAGTTATCCTTCTGGCACTGGTTTAGTGCAGCAGGTTCAGTCGCTACATAATTGTGATGGTACAGAATGATTACGTCTGTAAATTATAATATATAATGTTATGTTATAAATACTTGGAGAAGTGTTTTCTCCACTTCATGGAGAAGTGCATTGAGGATGTCTGTGTCACCAAGACCATCACTGTACGGGCCAACCAGAAACCCTGGATGACCACAGAGGTACGTGGAATGCTGAGAGCACGCAACGCCGCGTTTAAATCCGGCGATGTGGTGGCACTCAGATCCGCAAGAGCCAACCTGAACCAAGTCATCAGGCTGGCCAAGCGTGCCCATGGTCAGAAAATCCAGAGCTTCTTCCATGACCCCAAGAACACCAGGCGCATGTGGCAGGGAATCAAATCAATCACGGACTATAAGACTGCTTCACCACCCTGTGATGACAACATTGAGTTCCTCAGTGAACTCAATAACTATTTTGGTCGGTTCGAGGCATTAAATAACACACCTGCAAGCAAAGGTATTCCTCATTGTGAGGAAAATGCACTCAGTCTTGACATAGTGGATGTTCGGAGGACCCTAAAAGGAGTGAACGCACGAAAGGCGGCAGGCCCTGATAACATACCAGGGCGGGTGCTCAGGGAATGTGCTGATCAGCTGGCACATGTCCTTACGGACATATTTGACACCTCGCTGAACCAGGCTGTCGTCCCATTATGTTTCAAGACTGCCACCATCATACCAGTGCCAAAAAAATCCAACATACAGTGTCTCAATGACTACCGCCCTGTAGCACTCACTCCCATAATGATGAAGTGCTTCGAGAGGATGGTCAGGGACCACATTACCTCCAGACTCCCCTCCACACTCGACCCATACCAGTTTGCTTACAGGCCAAACTGCTCCACAGAGGACGCTATTGTAAAGAAGTTAACACGTACACAGTGTTTCTTTACCAAGTCTTTTATTAATCACATATATCGATGCCCTAGTTGTACATGGTCTGCACGTTTTACTAGAGGAGGTACCAGGGATGGAGAGACAGTAATATACTTGGTGAAAGGGGAGTGGCTACACAACCTACAATTAAAGGGACATGCACTAAACATCTACATCCTTCCTCTTGCAAAAGAAAGGAACGTGACAGCCGACCATGTCTCATACACTAGAGCAACTGGAAAAGGATAGACAGCAAAATAGCAGCAATCAAATATAACCATAACGGTCAGGCGCCCTTACAATCCGCCCCGAGCGGGTACGAACCCCGCTCACACCCTCTCCCCCCAAAGAAACGGGCACCGGGGGAGACCCCACGACAGGAGGACTACAATGTGGGGACTTGCGTGGTGACAAAGGGATTGGAGGCGAGCGACCTGGCGATGGGGAAGAGATGGCTGGAGACACGGGAACAGTCACAGGGAGAAGAACCGGGACAGGGCGAGCAGGCACAGGCTTAGCGACCGCTACAGGCGGGAGAGCGGACAGAGGGGGAGCATGGGGGTGAGCAGGAGGAGGAGGAGAGGGCTCGTTCACCAGGCGGAGGTGCCGCCTGGACCGACGGTAAACAGTACCATCGAGGTTCACCAGATAGGAGCGAGGTGAACCAGCTGTCCCAACAACAACCGCAAGGCCAGGGTGACCGGAGGTGGAATGCATGCGGACAACCTGACCAGGAGACAGAGGAGGCAGGGCACGGCAAGACCTGTCGTGGGATCGCTTTTGAATGGACCGCTTGGTAGCAATACGCTCACGGACCACGGCAGGTTTTACAACAGCTGGGGTAAGAGTCTGCTGGGCCACCGGAATGGGAGGTCGAGTAACCCGGGACATGAGGCGCTGCGCCGGGGATCCCAGAACACCGTCACGGGAAATGTTTCGCAGGTTGAGGAGGGCGAGGTAAATGTCAGACTTCGATGCGCGGCAGCGATTCAACAAGTCCTTTGCGCTGCGAACAGCACGCTCGGCCAGGCCATTGCTCTGAGGATACTCAGGGCTACTAGTATAATGCCGAAAGTTCCAGCGGTCAGCAAAGTCCTTGAACTCCGCACTGGTAAATTGGCTGCCGTTGTCTGACTGCAGGCTCGCTGGTGATCCAAAGGTCGCGAAGTGGCGGCGCAGCTTCGTGATAACAGCAGAAGAGGAGAGAGAAAACAGCTGGTCGACCTCATACCAGTTGGAGTAAGAGTCGACAAGCACCAAGAAGTGCTTGCCGTGCCACTCAAAAATGTCCGTTGCCAGCGCCGACCATGGCAGGTCTGGTGCGGGCTGCTGCATAAGGGGCAAACGCTGCTGCTGCGGGGCGAGACTGTTGCAGGTAGGGCAAGATGACACCCGGTCCCGAAAATACACAGCCATATCAGGCCAATAAAACTGGCTTTGGGCGATAGAGAGAGTGGCCTCGGCGCCAGGGTGACCCCGATGCGCGGTGTCGAAATACTGTTGGCGAAGAGCCTCAGGTACCACAACCTTGTGACCCTTAACGATAACTCCATCTCGTAGCACCAGCTCGTCACGGACCAGGAAGTAGGGCACTGCCGCGGCGGGCAGGGAAGAACGTCGCTCGGGCCAACCCCTTTGAATGACCGCAGCTAGCTGTTGGAGCGAGGTGTCAGCAGCAGTGTGTTTAACTAAGCACTGTAGTTGTTTTGAAGGAACAAAGTTGACGTTCAGGACAATCATACCTGAAGCCTCGTAAGGGTGACGGGTGGTCGAAGCCAGAGGAGCCCGAGACAGCGTGTCAGCAATAAACATGTCCTTGCCTCTACGGTACACTACGGAGAAGGTAAAACGCTGCAGCTGCAGCATCATCCGCTGCAGCCTGGAGGAGGCAGCGTGAATCGGCTTGCCGAGGATGGTGACCAGAGGCTGGTGGTCGGTTTCAATAGAGAATTCAGTTCCCAGGATATAGTCCTTAAATTTTGAACATGCAAACACAACAGCCAGCAGTTCCTTTTCGATCTGGGCATAGCGCTGCTCAGCTGGAGTCATCGTGCGAGACGCGAAGGACACGGGTAACTGGACCCCATCATGAACTTGCAAACAAGCAGCACCCAGCCCGAACTTTGAAGCATCGCACGTGAGGACAATAGGACGGTTCAAATCAAAATATTGCAGCGTCGGAGTGCAGACAAGCTTCGAACGCAGCATATCGAAAGCAGCCTGGTGTTGTGGGAACCAGGACCATGCAGTGTCTTTCTTCACCAAGTCCCTTAAAGGGGCACTCAACTCGCTCAGATCGGGGATGAATTTTCCCAAGTAATTTGCCATGCCAAGGAAACGCTGAAGGCTAGGCACATCCACAGGAGCAGGCATCTTCGAGATAGCAGCGGTCTTCTGTGGGTCGGGCTTCAGCCCGGACGCTGTGAAGACGTGTCCCACATAAGTGACCTCCGGGACACGGAACCGGCATTTACTAGGGTTGAGCTTTAGATTTACCTCCCGAGCTCGATCCAAAACTAGTCGGAGGTTGTGGTCGTGCTGTTCCACATCTTTACCATACACCAAGATGTCATCTACAATGATAGCGCACGGGAGCCCCGCAAACAGCTGTTCCATCGTCCTCTGGAAAACTTCACTGGCAGAGCTGATCCCGAACGGCATGCGCAGGAATCGGAACCTCCCAAAGGGAGTGGCAAAGGTCGTCAGGTAGGACGATTGTTCATCTAGCGGTATCTGCCAGAACGAGCTCTTAGCATCCAGCACCGAAAACACAGTGGCAGGGCCAACCTGTGCAGCAACATCTTCGACAGTACGCTTGATAGCCAGGTTCAAATCTTTGGGGTTGATGCAGATCCGTAGCTCACTCTTGTCCTTCTTGGCAGCAACCACCATGGTGGAGACCCACTGAGTGGGCTCGCTCACCTCTTTCAGAATGCCTGTAGCCACCATGTCCCGAAGGGTGGACTCGACCCTATCCTTCATCGCAAAGGAGACCTGGTGTGGAGGGCGTATAACTGGATCCACGTCAGGTTTTAGAGAGATCTCATAACTGCAGGGGAGCATCCCCAGCGCATTGTCAAACCGATCGGGGTACTCGGCTAACGTCCAAAGGTTGCTGAACTAAACGGATCTCCCGGTGAAAATTGACCAATCCGAGGTCTTGGCATGCCCGAACGCCGAGCAGTGTAACACATTTCTCGTTAACCAGGAAGAAGGAGAGGGGCCGAACGGTCTCTAGCACTTCACAGTTCAGGGTAGCCTTCCCCACAGGGACAAGCAACCCTCCCCCATAAGCACGAAGGACAGAGCGCTCAACAGTGACTCGCTCATTATTCCTTATCTTCTTAAAAAGGCTAGTAGACATAACGTTCGTGGCGGCCCCAGTATCGACCTTGGCAGAGAACGTAGAACCATTGACAGTAACTTGCACAGTAGGGTCTGTTATCCGAGCAGGTGCCTTCCTAACTGAAAACACGCTGAGCCCACTCTGAGAAGAGTCCGAATCAGACAGTGGGAGGTTGTCAGGAGAGTGTAAGAACCAGACGCAGTACCATCCCGTACCAGGTAATTAGAGTGCCTGCGCTGTTGCTGGGCAGGATTTTTTCTAGCTCTGCATGCTGACGAGAAGTGGTTAGGCTTGTTGCAGAAGTTACAAATCTTTCCCACCGCAGGGCACACGTTGAAACGATGAGTCACAAAGTTACAGTTCGGGCAGCGCTTCTCCAGCTTGGAACTTGAACCATAGCTGGCCCCACGGCGAGTTTGCTGAGCAGGACGGCGGGTTGCGACGGTAGCTGCCCGAACCTCATGATCAGGGGGTGGTGCAGCAGAGATAACAGCCTCAGACATCTTTGCAGCATGCAGGGCATCCCACTTCTGACACCATGTAAAGAAGTTAACACGTACACAGTGTTTCTTTACCAAGTCTTTTATTAATCACATATATCGATGCCCTAGTTGTACATGGTCTGCACGTTTTACTAGAGGAGGTACCAGGGATGGAGAGACAGTAATATACTTGGTGAAAGGGGAGTGGCTACACAACCTACAATTAAAGGGACATGCACTAAACATCTACAGCTATATCCTCCGTGCTCATCTGAGCCTGGAACATTTAGAGGAGAAAAACACCTATGTGCGAATGCTGTTCGTGGATTCAGTTCAGCATTCAACACCATTATCCCACAGTACCTGATAAGCAAACTGGTTCCATTGGGCCTCGGCACCCCCATGTGTAACTGGCTACTGGACTTCCTCACTGACAGACCCCAGTCTGTGAGGGTTGGAAATAACACCTCCAACACCATCTCTCTGAGCACCGGCTCCCCTCAGGGCTGTGTCCCGAGTCCACTGCTGTTCACCCTGATGACTCACGACTGTTGTGCCAGGTTTAGTGCAAACCACATCATGAAGTACGCAGATGACACAACAGTGGTGGGCCTCATCAGGGACGACAATCAGCTGGCTTACAGGGAGGAGGTGAAACAACTGGCGGACTGGTGCAATACGAACAACCTGATCCTGAATGTCGAGAAAACAAAGGAGGTTATCGTCGACTTCAGGAAAACCCAGCACAGTCCCACACCACTTCACATCAACGACAGCGATGTGGAGGTGGTCAGTAGCACAAAGTTCCTGGGGGTGCAGATCACTAACAGTCTGACCTGGTCGAATAACATCTCATCAACTGTTAAGAGAGCGCAGCAGCGGTTGCACTTTCTGCGCCGGATGAGAAGAGCTCTTCTCCCCCATCCTCACTACTTTCTACAGGAGCACCATAGAGAGTATTCTGACCAGCGGTATCTCTGTCTGGTTTGGGGACTGTAGAGCCTCCGACTGGAAGTCTGTGCAGAGAGTGGTGAGGACAGCGGAAAAAATCATCGGGACCTCTCTCCCCTCAATCGGGGATATTGCGACCAAACGCTGCGTGTCTAAGGCCAGCAGTATTATAAAAGACCCCACACATCTCCATCACGGTCTGTTCACTCTGCTGCCCTCGGGAAAAAGATATCGCAGCATAAGGAGCAGAACATCAAGATTCTGCAACAGCTTCTTCCCACGAGCCATCAGACTCCTGAATGCCATGTAATGGGCTGCCACCATTGTCTATTTATCCTTTTCATCCATGCCTATCCTTCGGTTAATTTATTGTGTTGCACAGGGAGCCAAATGCAACGTAATTTCGTTTGGAACTGCATATATCAATGTATTTCTAAATGACAATAAAGTTTGTTTGACTTTTGACTTGACTTGAGCAGACCAGAAGGGAGGGGGTCAGGTCTCAAAACGTCACAGGCATACCTTTGATAAGGTAAGCACACATATATACAACAATGTGTCAAGGTCATCAAGAGCCTTGGAGTTTCTGGACTAGCAATGTTGTTAGTCACAAATAATTTGTGAGAACGTATTGTTCAGGCAATTCCAGATGATAAAAATGGAGTTTGTGTTATGTAGGAATGGATTCTGATTCCAGATCTCATTCCACCATGGCTGCTACAACTTCAGCAATAGGGATATTTATGTTCCGCTGGGTCGCATTGTTACGGCTGCAGCATGGTCAAACAAACAAGTTTCCAAACATCTGTAATGACCCATTGCTGAACCAGGGGATTTGTTAACTCTATGTTCTGGTTATATTTTCCATCTGGGTGAGAGATGGAAATATTATTGTTTCATTTAAACAGCATCAGCATGTTTTACATCTATTTCATGACTGTATGCATTATGAATGTTTTCCCTTCATTTGTCAATGAAGCAGCTGTGGTTGTGTATACTTGTTTCACACGGCATGAAATCACAGAGCTTTGAAGTCTTCATGTAGTCACTCACGTGACTCCGAAGTAAAATAGTAAGATTAAATGAGAACTTACCAGTCTGAAGTTTGATCTTTATTTTATGAGGAGTCGAGTTGAGGGACTACGTGCCCTCCGCTCCCAGCCCTCATAGATTTCACCTGCAGTTCTAGTCTTTGTTATCTCGCCATTATACTTCAGTCACTATTAGCTGTGATTTCACATCGTTGCTTTGAAGATTGACGCACATACAGCTGTACGGGGATCTTCACGTAGTCCCTCAACTCGACTCATAAAATAAAGATCAAACTTCAAACTGGTAAGTTCTCATTTAATCTTACTATTATCCCCAGCCACACCAACCCACAGGAAACTCTCCCTTTTCATAAATGCAGAACCCCCCAGAATCCATAACATAATGTTGACATAATGTCCACTCCCAAGACCCCTGATACCATTATGACAAAATAAGTGGCTGCTTCACTTCCACTGTCCAACCTCACTTCCATTGTTCCAAGGCCTTGTTCATCGCCTTTGTCATCAGCTCATGGGATCCCATTAATGCTGTCCTTGATCTCTCCAGCGTTATCTGCTATTCTTCCAATTGTTGCAGTAAATCCTCCATCCACCTCATTGCTGTCTCTGCGCTCCCATTTTTCAGCCTCCATAAATGTAGCTCAGGTTAAATGTAACATCTCCAAGTTTGCGGACGACATAAAGCTGGGTGGCAGTGTGAACTGCGAGGAGGATGCTATGAGGCTGCAGGGTGACTTGGATAGGTTGGGTGAGTGGGCCGATGCAGTATAATGTGGATAAGGGGAGATGCAACGAGACGTGTGTCCTTGTACATCAGTCGCCGAAAGTAAGCATGCAGGTACAGCAGGCAGTGAAGAAAGCTAATGGCATGTTGGCCTTCATAGCGAGACGATTTGAGTATAGGAGCAAAGAGTTCCTACTTCAGTTGTGCAGCGCCCTGGGGTATTGTGTGCCATTTGGTCTCCTAATTTGAGGAAGGACATTCTTGCTATTGAAGAGTGCAGCGTAGGTTCACCAGATTAATTCCCGGGTTGGTGGGACAGATATGATGAAAGAATGGATCGACTGGGCTTGTATTCACTGGAATTTAAAAGGATGAGAGGGGATCTTATAGAAATATACATTATTAAATTAACATTATTAAAGGATTGGACAGGCTAGCTGCAGGAAAAATTTTCCCGATGTTAGGCGAGTCCAGAACCAGGGGTCACAGTTTAAGAATAAGGGGTAGGACTGAGATGAGGAATTGAAAGTAATATGCCTCTGCTGGGTCAGTGATCTGGGGAACTGTATCTGGTTTTGTTTCCACACATGAAGGACCATGCAAGGAGAGCTGCAAGGAAGACGTAGCTTTAAGAACCTCAGCTAGAAATACATTCAAGAAATCCAGTCACAGTTCATCTTTCAGTGGATTTATACATATTTTAAGGGTAGTATAATACCCCTGCTGATAGAATAACATAAAAGATGGGAAAGGATCCAACTGTGACTTAAGTGTATGAATAAAACAGTTACTCAGTAGTTAGTTTTGTTAAAAATAAATTACAAACCACTGCAAGTCTGATGCAATGGATCAGGAAGCTTTTTAAGAGGGTGCAGGACTTGTTCCTAATTGGGGCAGATTGTAAAGCTGCTTCTTCTTGCGCATGGCGTGCACAGCCTAAAGTTGTAGGACAACTTGTTCTATTTGATCTTGATTGCATTCGTCGAAACAGGGCGGACCACCTAAAGGTTGCAATCTCCCACCCCGATTGTAAAGCTACCATCTCACAACTCCTAGAGTCATAGAGCCACACAGCATTGAAACAGGTCCTTCAGCCCAACCCATTCATGCTGACCAAGATGCCCCATCTATGATGGCCCATATCAGAGATTTTATACACCTCTGCAAGCCTATTGGAGAGACTGTTCCCTCAGGATTTTATACACCTCTGCAAGATTATCTCAGTCTCCTATGCTCCAAGGAATCCATCAGAGCCTGTCTAATCTCTTCCTGTAGCTCAGGCCCTTGCATCATGGCAACATCCTTGCAAATCATTTCTGTACTCTTTCAAGATTCATGGCATCCTTCCTGTAGCAGGGTGGTCAAACCAATACTCAAAGTGTGGCATCACCAATATCTGTCGCATAACATCACAACATCTGTCACATAACATCCCAACTGAAGAAGGATCTTGACCAGAAACATTGCATATTCATTTTCTCTAGGGATGTTGCCTGACCTGTTGAGTTACTTCAGCTTTTTGTGTCTATTTTCAATTTAAAACTGTATCTGCAGTTCCTTCCTACACATCCCAACTTCTATACTCAGTTCACTGACTGATGAAGGCCAATGTGGATAAATGTGAGGTTATCCACTTTGTGGATAAATGTGAGGTTCTCCACTTTGGTGGCAAAAATAGGAAAACCGACTACTATCTAAATGGTGGCCGATTAGGAAAAGGGGAGATGCAGCGCGGCCTGGGTGTCATGGTACACCAGTCATTGAAAGTAGGCATGCAGGTACAGCAGGCAGTGAAGAAAGCCAATGGTATGTTAGCTTTCATAGCAAAAGGATTTGAGTATAGGAGCAGGGAGGTTCTACTTCAGTTGTATAGGGTCTTGGTGAGGCCACACCTGGAGTATTGCGTACAGTTCTGGTCTCCAAATCTGAGGAAGGACATTATTGCCATCGAGGGAGTGCAGCGAAGGTTCACCAGACTGATTCCTGGGATGTCAGGACTGTCTTATGAACAAAGACTGCATAGACTCAGTTTATACTCTCTAGAATTTAGGAGATTGAGAGGGGATCTTATAGAAACTTACAAGATTCTTAAGGGGTTGGACAGGCTAGATGCAGGAAGATTGTTCCCGATGTTGGGGAGGTCCAGGACAAGGGGTCACAGCTTAAGGATAAGGGGGAAATCCTTTAGGACCGAGATGAGAAGGAATTTTTTCACACAGAGAGTGGTGGGTCTCTGGAACTCTCTGCCACAGAGGGTAGTTGAGGCCAGTTCATTGGCTATATTTAAGAGGGAGTTAGATGTGGCCCTTGTGGCTAAGGGGATCAGAGGGTATGGAGAGAAGGCAGGTACGGGATACTGAGTTGGATGATCAGCCATGATCATATTGAATGGCGGTGCAGGCTCAAAGGGCCGAATGGCCGACTCCTGCACCTAATTTCTATGTTTCTATGTGTTAAATACCTTCTTTACCACCTATCTACCTGCAATACCACCTAAAGTAACATTAGCAAATTTGCAGATGACACAAAGCTGGGTGGCAGTGTGAACTGTGAAGAGGATGCTATGAGGATGCAGGGTGACTTGGACAGGTTTGGGTGAGTGGGCAGGTGCATGGCAGATGCAGTTTAATGTGGATAAATGTGAGGTTATCCACTTTGGTGGCAAAAACAGGAAGGCAGATTATTCTCTAAATTGAGTCGAATTGAGAAAAGGGGAACTACAACGGGATTTGGGGGTCCTTGTTCATCAATCATCAGTCAATGAAACTAAGCATGCAGGTACAGCAGGCAGTGAAGAAAGCAAATGGCATATTGGCCTTCATAACAAGATGAGTTGAGTATAGGAGCAAAGAGGTCCTTCTGCAGTTGACAGGGCCCTAGTGAGACAAATGGAGTGTTGTGTGCAGTTTTGGTCTCCCAATTTGAGGAAGGACATTCTTGCTGTTGAGGGAGTGCAGCGTAGGTTCATCAGGTTAATTCCCAGGATGGCGGGACTGTCATATGTTGATAGAATGGAGCAGCTGGGCTTGTATACTCTTGTATCTAAAAGGATGAGAGGGAATCTTATTGAAACATAAGATTATTTAAGGATTTGGACAAGCTAGAGGCAGGAAACATGTTCGCGATGTTGGGGGAGTCCAGATCCAGGGAGTTTCACACAGAGTTGTGTGTCTGTGGAATTCTCTGCCTCAGAGGCGTATAATACTTGAAGGTTGGTTCTCTGGATCCTTTCAAGAAAGAGATAGACAGAGCTTCTTAGATTCTTAAGGGGTTGGACAGGCTAGATGCAGGAAAATTGTTCCCGATGTTGGGGAGGTCCAGGACAAGGGGTTACAGCTTAAGGATAAGGGGGAAATCCTTTATGACCGAGATGAGAAGGAATTTTTTCACACAGAGAGTGGTGGGTCTCTGGAACTCTGCCACAGAGGGTAGTTGAGGCCAGTTCATTGGCTATATTTAAGAGGGAGTTAGATGTGGCCCTTGTGGCTAAGGGGATCAGAGGGTATGGAGAGAAGGCAGGTACGGGATACTGAGTTGGATGATCAGCCATGATCATATTGAGTGGCGGTGCAGGCTCGAAGGGCCGAATGGCCTACTCCTGCACCTAATTTCTATGTTTCTATGAGCTCTTAAAGATAGCGGAGTCAAGGGATATAGGGAGAAGGCAGGAATAGGGTACTGATTGTGGATGATCAGCCGTGATCACAATATACGGCGGTGCTGGCTCAAAGGGCCAAAAGGCCTACTCCTGCACTTATTGTCTATTGTCTTTTTGTCAGTGGGTAACAGCCATAACCAAATGAAAACGTGTAAAATATCATGGCCACAAATGCAAATGAGAATTGAGCAATATGAACCGTTTCATATGTATTATACATAATAATCAAACAGACTCCATTGTATGCAAAGATTGAAGGCGACATGGTCATTGCAGATCATTCCAGAAATACCGTTTACGATACCACCTATATTTGTGTCATCTGCATATCTCAACAGACGGGGTGGAAAATTGCAACCTTCACATGGTCCGCCCTGTTTCACCTAATCCAATCAACTAGATGGGCACACACAGAAGATCAAATAGAACAAGTTGTCCTACAACTTTAGGCTGTGCACGCCACCGAAAGAAGAAGATCTCAACAGACAAGAATGCCTCTGAATATTCAAACACAAATATCAAACTCACATATCCAATATAGGTTTAATGTTCTCTGAATATACAAACACCAGAAACATTGACTGACAGATAAAACAATGTCTAAAACCATTAAGTGGCAGGAAAGCCCCTTCCCTAATAACATGGGTTTCAATACAATTCATTTAACATAAACATTTATTTATTATTCCTCATTTGTTTTACAATTGTACACAACCAGGATGTACCTAATGGCTGGTTGTAGTGTCCTTGAAGTATCAATGGGTGTTACATTATTTAACAAAGCACCTTGTCCTCAATCAGAAACTCATATTCTGGTTCTACCTCCACTCCAATAATTTGAAAGGGCTGCTCCAACTTTTGCCTGCACTGGAGTACATTGTTTTTGCAATGTCATTGCACAGGCTGAATATCTAATGAACATTTCTGGGTCAATTCTTGGCAAATGGGAAATTGACCTGACTCATCAACGTGTGGTCTATCCTAGCAAGACTGGTGTAACAATAAAGTACAGCGGGAGGGAGGTAACAATGAGTCAGACTACAGGAAGGAGATTAATAATCTGACTGAATGGTACCAGAACAGCAATGTTACCCTCAACATTAGCAAAACCAAGGAATGGTTTGTTGACTTCAAGAAGGGAAAGCTGGTGATCCATGTAAGTCAGTGTGAAGAAGGGCCCCGACCTGAAACGTCACCGGTCCATTTCTTCCCCTGATGCTGCCAGACCTGCTCAGTTTCTCCTGCACTTTGTGTTTTGATCTACGAATCTGTCTTCATCGATGGGACAATGGTGTAGAGAGTCAACTGCTTCAGGTTCCTCGGTGTGTATATCTCAAGATCTGTCCTGGGCTGAGGACTTTAATACAATCATAAACAAGCTCATCAATGCCTCTACTTCCTTAGAAGATTGAGGAGATGTGTTATATTGACAAATACTCCAAATTCAGTATGTCGACGAATACTCTATTGAACTTTGGTAACTCAAATGCCCAGAAACGAAGGAGACTAGAAATAATTGATCTATCACATGGTTTTAGTTGGGAAATATTTAGAGATGCACAGTTATAACCATTATGTGGAGCAACTTTGACCAATTAAAGTTGGCAACATTGTCTGTATGTTCATAAATCCATATTGGAACTCAGCAGGCAGGCAGCATCTCTGGAGCACATGAATAGGTGACATTCCAGGTCAGGACCTTTCATCAATTCCAGTCTGAAGAAAGGTACTGACCTGAAACGTCACCTATCCATGTCCTCCAGAGATGCTGTCTGGTCTGCTGAGTTACTTCAGTACTGTGTACATTTATGTAATCCAGCTGCACAGTTTTTCATGTCCACATGGAATTGAAAAGATTCTTCTGGGGCTAGAGACTTTTTAGGACAAGAATCATTACCACACATTGAGATCAATAGTGCAATTGCTTGGAAGGGATTGCATAACATTCCAACGGAGAAAGGAATAAAAGTATATATTGATTGGGCAGATAAATTAATGGGGAGAGCTTACGCAGAGCATAAACACCAGACAACCTAGATGGACACCACAACCGCTGAGTTACTCCAGCATTTGTGTCTATCTTTGGTTTGAACCAGCATCGGCAGTTCCTTCCTACACGAGCAACCTAGATGGATTGTTTCAATGTTGTCCATTCTATGTACAGGTTCTTTTCAGCTTACGAATGCCCGACATGCACAATCCATATATACAAACAAGCATTTAGGAGACCAGTGGTATGGATTTGCCCGTTGCTGCAGGGTTGCAGGCATCTTCTACCATTTGGGAACTCAGTTCACTGATTTGTAAACTATTTGTGTATAAGAAGTTTACAGGAAAGAATCGGTACTGTAACCTGGGAATTACCTGTAATTCTACTTGTAATTCTATGTGTTGCCTCGTTTTTCCAGACCTCCGGTTGACACAAGTTGCGGTATTGTTGATTATTAAAGACGACGAAAACAACCAAAGCTTGCACCATTTGCGCATGCTGTGTTGTTAGACCACAGGCACTAGTGACTCGTATAATTTCATGATCTAATAATTACTGTATTCACCACAAATATCTGAGGATATCATTTCTGTCACGTATTGATGGTTTACACCAGATGAATAATAAATATAGTTATGTAATTCCTACTTTTCAATTATCCATTCAATTACCTTTTACAAATTATTCTTGGTAGCTTATACGAAAATATTTAAACTCTATTCAAGGCATATCCCAATGGTACCTCAAGGATAAAATCTGCATGATTCATAATGTTGCAGACCTTATCCAGGTCTCTCAACAGCAAGATTTATGCTTCTCTTACATTTTTTATGTAAAAATCCTGACTACGGGTGCTGTCTGTATGGAGTTTGTATGTTCGCTCCATGATCTGTGTGGATTTTCTCTGAGATCTTCGGTTTCCTCCCACACTCCAAAGTCGTGCAGGTTTGTAGGTTAATTGGCTTGGTAAATGTAAAAATAGTAAGATTAAATGAGAACTTACCAGTTTGATCTTTAGTTTATGAGAAGTCGAGTTGAGGGACTATGTGAAGAACCACGTACAGCCATTCGTGCGTCAATCTTCAAAGCAACAGTGTGAAATCACAGCTAATAGTGACTGAAGTATAATGGTAAGTTAATAAAGACTAGAACTACCAGATGAAATCTATGAGGGCTGGGAGCGGAGGGCACGTAGTCCCTCAACTCCTCATAAAATAAAGATCAAACTTCAGACTGGTAAGTTCTCATTTAATCTTACTATTTTACTTTGGAGTCACGCGAGTGACTACGTGAAGACTTCAAAGCTCTGTGATTTCATGCCATGTGAAACGAGTGTACACAACCACAGCTGCTTCATTGACAAATGAAGGGAAAACATTCATAATGCATACGAATGTAATAGATGTAAAACATGTTGATGCTGTTTAAATGAAACAATAATATTTCCGACAGAGCGAGTCCCGTTTGCTACAGCCAACTCAATGAGAAAGCTCATTGACCCAATTAATGTCTGTATAACTCAATAATTAACAAACGATCATTTAACATGCAGTCCAAACATTAGCAATTTATACCATTTTCAATGTAACATGAGCATAAACAAACTCTTTCATCTCCTGGTAAAGAAAAATTCTGCGGTTTGGTGCTATCCAAGCACTTGGAACACATAGAAGGATAGATGTAACAACCCAACCTTAGGGCAGTTTATTAAGCCTGCAGAACATAATTTGTGTTTATCATGCAACAACTGATTTCCCAAGCCTCAGGCTGAACCAGCAAAATTACGTTTAAAATAACCAAGTCAGGTTATATTATTATTCGCAACAAATCGGGAATCAATTTGCATAATCACACAATAGGAACCTAAATTACTTTATTTGAAGCCTTGATTGATGAAACAAAATGGAGGGAGCCATAAAATAACTTCCTTCTCATTTTAGCGAGAATGTAACCATTCCAGGGGTCTTTAACTGATTGCACCCTCGGGACTAACATGTGCCATCATCATAATGTATCAATCTGAACCTGAGCATGACAATATGCATATTTGTCTAAACACTCTTTAACCCATACAATGCCCGTAGGGTCCATAGATAGTTGATACCAATAACAGAACTTTTGACAAGTCATGCAAGTCTGCTCCACCTCCAAACGCGAGATGATATTTGTAACTTGATATCTACAACTGTGGCCCGATTTCCAAGCCAGTCTTGCAAGACAATCTTTGTCCTTCTACTGAACCTGCCCAATTCTAACCTGCTTGAAAAGCTGGTATTGTCCATTTTACATGGATCGATCCCTCAAAGTAGCTGATAATCTCTCAATCATTTGTAATGTATAACTAAGCGTACACCTTACCAAGCTGTAAGTTGTCCCTTAATTGCAAAGGTACAGTGCGTGGAACCTCTGGCCAGCTTTCATGCTGCCACCAACTTCAGTGAACCGCTGCCGAAGAAGACGTGGGGTGTGTTGTCGCCGAAACTATGAAACCTTGCTCGTTCCAATAGCTTGTGCTTTCTTCTCCAGGTTTTGCCTATGGAAAGGTCTTACCTGAATAGAAGATTCAGCAGCCAACTGTAATGTCCCCCTGAGAGCGGTGTTCACTGCATATGTGTTTGGGATGGCACCTTTCCTGCCAGGCATAGACCTCTGTCATGTCCCTTGGGCTTGCTCCACGACTATACCCTCAGACTCGGCGTTAACCCATCCCGCATGCTCTACATGCGGGAGCCATTAAGCAGCCCTGTTACAAGGTGCTGCTGGCGTGGCTTCAGCAATACGCCGACTTTGCCATGGCCCCAGCGTTAGACTAATACTGACATGGCATGCTCTCCTCCTACATGAGGGAGACATTAAGCAGGCCTGCTAAAAAGCGCTGCTGACACAATTTCCCATTTAGGGTCATTAGCACCATTTTGCAATATAATTAATGATTTACTTAACAACTACTGAAGCAGTAATGAATACCGTGTGTCCATCATTATGACTTTATTAATTTCAGCTGATGAAACGAGGTGCGTTAACAATGACCTATATGGCACTTAATAGTTAACCATTTAACAAGATAACAGTTGTCCTACTTGCACAGCTGAATTGCATCTATACTATTAACAATTAATCTAACGACTAGAAAAGATGTTTTATAACAACAAAACTGTTACCAGAGTCTATTGACTGCCATCTGTTGCCCAGGCCGGCGTCATGGCCAATTGAATACCTAAAAGTGAATCCCAATGTCCTACAAGTCTATTTGATAGAAACTTAATCTAACTGGATAGAGGAGCCCAATTTTTCAAATATAGTTTGAGACTTAACAGTGGATTTTAGCACATGCATAACCAGTGTTTTTGAACTGTGAATAGTTCTTTGAATGCTTTTTTGTCATCATTCTGTTATATTGCCTTATCCTAACAATGCCTCCTCATCCCTCATGATCACTGTAAATGGAATACCCTACTAAACTGCTATTCCCATAAAGCAGCCCTGAACAAGGTACCGCTGGTGCCCTGAACAAAGGTGCTGCTGGCATGGCCTTTCCCATAGGCCAGTATTTGCCATAGATTTGGCGTTCTCATGAAGCAGCCCTGAGCAAAGGTGCTTCTGGCATAACCTCTCCAATAGGCTTGCCTGCCATAGCTTGGCATCCCCATGAGCAGTCCTGAACAAAGGTACTGCTGGCACAACCTTTCCCATAGGCTGGCACTGCCATAACTTGGCATCCCCATGAAGCAGCCCTACCCAAAGGTGCTGCTGCCATAAACTTTACTGCTGACACGGCTCTCACATTAAGCCGCACTGACCCAACTCTTGCTGAAGGAGTGTCTCTAACTTCATTCCCAGAGAGGAAACCTCCCAACATCTTTCCTAATTGTACTGACTATTTTTGTCAGTTGTCTCCATATCCTAGGGATTACTATGGTTTGGGAACCCCGTAGGTGAATTTCCCCTCCCCAGGGATCAATATAAATATATAGGACAAGATAAATAGTAGTCCTAGGGACTACTGCGTTCTGGGAACCACATATATTTGGGGTTCCCCTCCACCGGAACCCAGCCTAACTGTTTAGGTTAGTTTTAACCCCATGTCCTGGGGACTACTGCAGTCTAGAACTGCGTACACTTGATTTTCCCCTTCACCGGGAACGCAGGCTGTCCGTTCAGGTCAGTTTAGCCCCATACCCTAGGGACTACTGCGGTCTGGAACCGCACTATTCTTGGGTATCCCCTCCCCGGGGACCCAATGTTTGGAGTCACTGTCCACATTATCAGTGACTCCGATCACGAACCCGACATTCCCAGCTCTCCGCTTCCGTGGTCAGACCAGGATTTTTCCCCAAAGCCCTAGGCTGGTTCCCTCGTCGGCATCATGAACATCCCGCAAAACCTCGGAGGTTCCTGCAGGAGACCTACAACAGGTAAGGAATAGCACTTACCTGATGTTTTAGACTTACCGTTGGAGGAGCTGTGCTGCTCCACAGTCGTCTGCGCGAAAGCGTCTGACGCAATGACGCATAAACGGCTGTACGGGGTTCTTCATGTAGTCACTGACGTAACTTAAGTAAAATTGTCCCTCGTGGGTGTAGGATAGTGTCAATGTGCGGGGATCGCTGGTCGGCGCGGACCTGGTGTGCCGAAGGGCCTGTTTCCGTGTTGTATCACTAAACTGACCTATAAATCTACCCTCTGTTTCTCTGTCTGTTAACCAATCGTCAATCCATCCCATTTTATTACATGAATCCTATTTAACAGTGATACTTGCATCAATTACAAATTTTGACTTTAAATGTTTTACATTTGCCAACACAATTTACTGCAATGTTTCATTAGAAACATAGAAACATAGAAAAATAGGTGCAGGAGTAGGCTATTCGGCCCTTCGAGCCAGCACCGCCATTCAATTTGATCATGGCTGATCATCTAAAATCGGAACATTTAGCAGTGGAACAGTTGACAGCAGTATATGTGATGATTATATTTGTTCCAGAAATAAAGCTGTTTGAAAGCATCCTCAAATGCTTATCTGTGTTGTCAGATGTGTCGCCTAAAGCCAGCAGCTCATTTGGCAGGCCCTGTAACCATATGTTAAAACTGTTGAAGGAACAATTTTATTTCTTCTGTGTCCCTGTGAAATAAAGAGGTTTATTGAGTGTGCTACATCAAATATATATTTTGCTTTTATGTAGGGTGCAGTTTTGGTTCAGTGAGTCCAGAGCTGTGTTCAAAGGCTCAAATTGCTGGCTTGAGCTACAAGAGGGAGCTTGGCCGTTATTGTGGAAGAGGTGTCTTTCAGATGAGACACTAATCTGCAGCCCCACGTGTCGTGTTGCATGCAGATTTTGTGGTCACATCTTTAGGCCAAGACTTACCACCAAACCCCCAAACACAGGTAAATATTTTATCCATTGAGCTATGACTGGGAGGGAACTTAAGGATCAATGTCTCCAAAGTATCGTCCCAGCATTGATAGATGAGTGTCGTAAAAAGGAAGAAATGAAAATCCCTAGCTAAGTATTGGTAGGATGGAAGCAGAGCTGCACAGACAGACGTAAAAGTGTATATGCCCAACTATTGTAGCCAGTGGAAAGTTGTTTTCTTCCCAAGATTTGTGCAATCCTTTCAGCTCCATGACTAATTGCTCTTCAAAGACTGAAATTGTATTTTGTCAGGCAATTTTACAGCAGATTTATATCCAATTAGCTCATAGAATTGCCCAAGCTGCAATGCTGCTTGGCACTTTGTCCTTCACCATAAACAATTTCTTCCTCTCCCCTGCCCTACCAAAGCCATGCCTCTTCACCTTAAAAGTTCCTCTTCCATTGCCTTAAATATCATCTTTTACTCAACTTAATCAAACCTTCCCCACCAATATTGAGACCACTTCTTTCAAGAACCTTAAACTCTGAACATTCATCAACTTGAAAACCCAAACCCATCACTTCAAACACACCCTCCATTCTCCCCCACTACTTTGAATACACCATACTGTCACTAATAATTAGCCCCATCACCTTAAACACCTCCCCCCATTACAAAAACCCATTCCCGATCACCACCAACCTAAAGGAGGTCCGACAGCAACTTGCCAAAGCTCTTTCATGACCACTTCCCTACCACCAAGACAAGCACAGTCAGCAGGTGCCTGAGAACACTGCCACAAGCAAATTCCTTTCCAAGTCAGAACACTGTTCCAATTTGGAAACACATCAGTATTCTTTCTCTGCCATTGAGATATAATTCCAGCATATACCACCCAACAGCAGTGTGGGAAACATGTTCACAGCATGATCTATTGCAGTTTCAGGAGAAATCCCACCTCCTCACAGAACCTCAGGGGATGGTCTACAAACAGCAGTCTTGCCAATGACACCCATACTCCAAAAAAGGCAGAAGATCCTTAAAGGTTTACCTTCCCCCGCCCACCCTTTCCATTGTGTAGTTAGCTGACTAAACCTGTTACACACGGTCTTCTTCAGGGAATTTCAGAAAGCTTATGTTATTGCCTAGTGATTGAATAAAAGAGTAAAATCTGTCTCTCAACGTGTTTGGTATATCCAAGAGTCGATTAGAGTTGGCATTAACCAGGTTTTGAACTGGAACTTCTTTGGCTGCTGTTGCTAAGTGAGAGCTTCCCCTCCAAGTCTGCACAGCTCCCCTCCTGATTGGCTGCGGCAGTGGGCAGCAGTCGGCATCACTGAGCGTGATTGGCTGCGCTGGGGCAGTGGCAGGATCTGGGCCTGCGGACGGTGAGGCAAGCGGTTGCTGTCCGCTGGGGAAACTGTCAGGGTACAGTAGTTGTCTACTCTAGCTGGCTCAAAGTGGACCATGAGGGGCAACAGGCCTGGTGAAGAGGGACTGAACAGCAAGTGCGGCAGTACCTCGGGAAAGTTTTATGTGACCTTGGATCACACCTGCGTGCAGAGCTTAGATAGATTTGGTGCCACCTTTCATTATTTTCTTCCCAAGTCTGTTTCAGGCAATAAACTGAAATAAAAATGCCCCCAAACTTTTCTGGGGCCAGCGCCAAGATATTTGACTTGATGCCAGTTCCATAGTCAATGAGAGGGAAACAGGCCCTTTGGCCCAATTAATCCATGCCCACCAATGTGCCTTTCTGAACTAGTCTGGCTGCCTGCATTTGGCCCACATCCTCTAAACCATTGCTATCCATAAACCTGTCTAACATTATTTATACCATTATAGTTGTATTCACCTCTACCCCTTCCTCTGGCAGCTTGTTCCATATACCCACCATCATCGTGTGAAAACCTACCCCTCAGGTTTCTTTTAGATTTTTTCCTCTCATTTTGAACTTGTGCCCTCCAGTTTTAGACTTCCCTCCTCTGGGAAAAAGACTGACCATCCTTCTTGTCTGCATCTCTCATGGTTGTATAAACCTCTCTAAAGTCACCCCTCAACCTTGTTTGCTCCATGGAAAACAGTCCCAGCCTATGTGATAGATATGTGAAGAGAAAGAGACTAGTTAGAACAAATGTTGGTCCCTTGCAGTCAGAAGCCGGTGAATTGATCATGGGGAACAAGGACATGGCAGACCAATTGAATAACTACTTTGGTTCTGTCTTCACTAAGGAAGACATAAATAATCTGCCGGAAATAACAATGGACCGGAGGTCAAATAAGATGGCGGAACTGAGTGAAATTCAGGTTAGCCGGGAAGTGGTGTTGGGTAAATTGAACGGATTAAAGGCCGATAAATCCCCAGGGCCAGAGGGTCTGCATTCCAGAGTGCTCAAGGAGGTAGCCACGGAAATAGTAGATGCATTAGTGATAATTTTTCAAAACTCCTTAGATTCTGGAGTAGTTCCTGAGGATTGGAGGATAGCTAATGTAACCCCACTTTTTAAAAAAGGAGGGAGAGAGAAAGCGGGGAATTACAGACCAGTTAGTCTAACATCGGTAGTGGGGAAACTGCTAGAGTCAGTTATTAAAAATGGGATAGCAGCGCATTTGGAAAGTGGTGAAATCATTGGACAAAGTCAGCATGGATTTACAAAAGGTAAATCATGTCTGACGAATCTTATAGAATTTTTCGAGGATGTAACTAGTGGAGTGGATAAGGGAGAACCAGTGGATGTGTTATATCTGGACTTTCAGAAGGCTTTCGCCAAGGTCCCACATAAGAGATTAGTATATAAACGTAAAGCACACGGTATTGGTGGTTCACTATTGATGTGGATGGAGAACTGGCTGGCAGACAGAAAGCAAAGGGTAGGAGTAAACGGGTCCTTTTCAGAATGGCAGGCAGTGACTAGTGGGGTACCGCAAGGCTCAGTGCTGGGACCCCAGCTATTTACAATATACATTAATGATTTGGACGAGGGAATTGAATGCAACATCTCCAAATTTGCAGATGACACCAAGCTGGGGGGTATAGTTAGGTGTGAGGTGGATGCTAGGAGGCTGCAGGGTGATTTGGATAGGCTGAGTGAATGGGCAGATGCATGGCAGATGCAGTATAATGTGGATAAATGAGTGGTTATCCACTTTGGTGGCAAAAACATGAGGGTAGACTATTATCTGAATGGTGGCAGATTAGGAAAAGGGGAGATGCAACGAGACCTGGGTGTCATGGTACACCAGTCATTGAAAGTAGGCATGCAGGTGCACCAGGCAGTGAAGAAAGCAAATGGTATGTTAGCATTCATAGCGAAAGGATTTGAGTATAGGAGCAGGGAGGTTCTACTGCATTTGTACAGGGTTTTGGTGAGACCACACCTGGAGTATTGCGTACAGTTTTGGTCTCCAAATCTGAGGAAAAACATTCTTGCCATAGAGGGGGTTCAGAGAAGGTTCACCAGACTGATTCCTGGGATGTCGGGACTTTCATATGAAGAAAGACTGAATAGACTCGGCTTGTACTCACTGGAGTTTAGAAGATTGAGGGGGGATCTTAAAGAAACGTACAAAATTCTTAAGGGGTTGGACAAGCTAGATGCAGAAAGATTATTCCCAAAGTTGGGGGAGTCCAGAACAAGGGGTCACAGTCTAAGGATAAGGGGGAATTCCTTTAGGACCGAGATGAGGAAAACATTCTTTACACAGAGAGTGGTGAGTCTCTGGAATTCTCTGCCACAGAAGGTTGTTGAGGCCAGTTCATTGGCTATATTCAAGAGGGAGTTGGATGTGGCTCTTGTGGCTAAAGGGATCAGGGGGTATGGAGAGAAGGCAGGTACGGGATACTGAGTTGGATGATCAGCCATGATCATATTGAATGGCGGTGCAGGCTCGAAGGGCCGAATGGCCTACTCTTGCACCTATTTTTCTATGTTTCTATGTTTCTATATCCAGTCTCTCCTTGTAACTCAAACCCTGCAGTCATGGCAACATCCCTGTAAATCTTTTCTGTACCCACACTAACTCATACCCTTCCTATAATATGACAAGAAGACCTGCACACACAGTCTTGTACACATGATGTGTGATGTTCATGATGTTCCGATTCAGTGCCCCTTCTAATAAAGGCAAGCATGCCCTATGCATTCTTCATCGCCTTATCTACCTGCATCATCACTTTTATGGAACTATGTAATTAAGTTTATTGGCCAAGTATTCATATACAAGGAATTTGCCTTGTGCTCCGCCCACGTAACAACATGACATAGTGACAGTTACGAATGACTCAGAAAACACTAAACATAAATAATAATAAAACTTTAATGATAAAACACCATTGATCAAGCATGTGAACCAATATAATACCAGATAAAAGGGAGGCTACAGATTTTTGGCTCTTTAGTAGAGCAATTACTTGTGTACTTGTATCCCTAAGTCTCTCAGTTCCACAAAACTCTCCAGGCTCCTGTCATTCATTATGTATACTCCGTCGTGGTTTACCAATTGTGCTAGAGCCTGTTTTAGTTTAGATTTTTGTTTTAATCTTAGAGATACAACAAAGAAACAGGTCGTTCGGCCCAAGTCCACGCTGACAATCAATCACTCGTTCACACCAGCTGTATGTTATCCCACTTTCTCATCCACTTCCACACACGAGGAGAAATTTACAGTCCAATTAACAGGCAAACCTGTACATTTTTGCAGTGTTTGTGGAATCCGGAGCACCCAGAAGAATTCCATCTGGCCTCAGGGAGAATGTGCAAACTCCACACAGACAGCACTAGAGATCAAGATCGATCTGGGGTCTCTGGAGCTGTGAGGCAGCAGCTCTAACAGCTGCACCGCTGTAGCCTTGGACAAACTTATTTCAGTGGGTTGAATTTGACAGTGAACATAATACCAGGACAATTGGAGCAGTAAATGGTCAGATCCCAACTGTATCTCTTTTACATTCTCCCCTCTCTGTATATCTTTTCTCTATCTATCTCGTCGGAGCTTATTTCTTTTTCTGAACTTACTGCATTTCTCATCTTCACCATTGCTGGGCTCAAATTTAATGACGTACATACCCAATTTTCTGTTTACTCATTATTCTAATGGACTATAATATGTCTCTTTGAAATTGCTGATTTGCTGTTTGACCACTGACAGAAGATTGAGAAATGAGGGAACGCACAATGGGGATAAATAAGCAATAGCAATAATCTTGTCGTTAAAGAATTTCTGTAATTATATTATTCAGTTTCAGCTATTTTATGTTAGCATGTCAAAAAATGTGCTATTGACATATTAAACAGAAACTATAATGCATATTTTTATATCTGTATGAGAAATATTTGCAGTCCATTAAAATCAAAGTACTGTATAATATAAATGCAATAGTGTTTTCATTGTTGCACATGAAGTAAATTACATGATACTGAAGTAATTAAGTAGTCAGGAAGAAATTATTTCATCCATAATGGGTGTCTAATTAGATTGTTGGAAGTATCAGCCATATAACTTAATGGGTCAGCAGAGATGTGGCAATACAGTGTTTACTTTGGTTCTATTTCAAAGTGCGTCCAGTTTTGGTTAATGGAAAAATTGACAGCTTCTGAGTAGATGGAAGATATTATGAAATACAAACCCTGGTTTCGATTCAGATGGCAGGACTATGAGTGGTGTGTTCCAACAACTTCAAACAACAAACAACGCACTTTAACTTTATTGTAAACTTAGTTAGAAAAAATTCAGATTCAATTTTAATTGTCATTGTCAGTGTACAGTACAGAGACAACGAAATGCAATGAAACTTGTGCCTCTGTGGAATGAAATGGTCACTAGAGACATGGATAGGAAGTTAGTTAGATGACAGATAGCTGAGAGAAATGATAAATGGCCTTTTTTTTAGACTGAAGGATGGTAGCTGTTTCCCTGAGGTCAGTATTAACGACTTGGACTTGAGTTGTAGAATGATATTTCATAATCTTGAAATACACAGAATTTGTAATTGTGGTAAACAATGAGTAATAATCTATTGGCGGACATAGGGATACTGTTAGACAGAAATCAGGAGGGCAAAGATAGGACATGAGATTGTCAAATTGCCAAATAAGGTAAAGGAGCATCCAAAGAGATTCTACATTCAGAGCAAAATATGGTAACTATGGGGAAACTTGGAATACAAATGTCCCCGGATGTTGTACCTCTTGTGAACAGGTTCACCCACTTAGAAGCTGTCGGGACAGAACATAGAAACATAGAACATAGAAAATAGGTGCAGGAGTAGGCCATTCGGCCCTTCGAGCCTGCACCGCCATTCAATGTGATCATGGCTGATCATCCAACTCAGTATCCCGTACCTGCCTTCTCTCCATACCCCCTGATCCCTTTAGCCACAAGTGCCACATCTAACACCCTCTTAAATATAGCCAATGAACTGGCCTCAACTACCTTCTGTGGCAGAGAATTCCAGAGACTCACCACTCTCTGTGTAAAGAATGTTTTCCTCATTTCGGTCCTAAAGGAATTCCCCCTTATCCTTAGACTGTGACCCCTTGTTCTGGACTCCCCCAACATCGGGAACAATCTTCCAGCATCTAGCTTGTCCAACCCCTTAAGAATTTTGTAGGTTTCTATAAGATCCCCCCTCAATCTTCTAAATTCCATCGAGTACAAACCGAGTCTATCCAATCTTTCCTCATATGAAAGTCCTGACATCCCAGGAATCAGTCTGGTGAATCTTCTCTGTACCCCCTCTATGGCAAGGATGTCTTTCCTCAGATTTGGAGACCAAAACTGTACGCAGTACTCCAGGTGTGGCCTCACCAAAACCCTGTACAACTGCAGTAGAACCTCCCTGCTCCTATACTCAAATCCTTTCGCTATGAATGCTAACATACCATTTGCTTTCTTCACTGCCTGCTGCACCTGCATGCCTACTTTCAATGACTGGTGTACCATGACACCCAGGTCTCGTTGCATCTCCCCCTTACCTAATCTGCCACCATTCAGATAATAGTCTACCCTCATGTTTTTGCCACCAAAGTGGATAACCTCACATTTATCCACATTGTACTGCATCTGCCATGCATCTGCCCATTCACTCAGCCTATCCAAATCACCCTGCAGCCTCCAAGCATCCTCCTCACACCTAACTATACCCCCCAGCTTGGTATCATCTGCAAATTTGGAGATGTTGCATTGAATTCCCTCGTCCAAATCATTAATACATATTGTAAATAGCTGGGGTCCCAGCACTGAGCCTTGCGGCACCCCACTAGTCACTGCCTGCCATTCTGAAAAGGACCCGTTTACTCCTACCCTTTGCCTCCTGTCTGCTAGCCAGTTCTCTATCCACATCAATACTGAACCCCCAATACCGTGTGCTTTAAGTTTGTATGCTAATCTCTTATGCGGGACCTTGTCGAAAGCCTTCTGAAAGTCTAGATATAACACATCCACTGGTTCTCCCTTATCCACTCTACTAGTTACATCCTCGAAAAATTCTATCAGATTTGTCAGACATGATTTACCTTTCGTAAATCCATGCTGACTTTGTCCAATGATTTCACCACTTTCCAAATGCGCTGCTATCCCATCTTTAATAACTGACTCTAGCAGTTTCCCCACTACCGATGTTAGACTAACTGGTCTGTAATTCCCCGCTTTCTCTCTCCCTCCTTTTTTAAAAAGTGGGGTTACATTAGCTACCCTCCAATCCTCAGGAACTACTCCAGAATCTAAGGATTTTTGAAAAGTTATCACTAATGCATCCACTATTTCTGTGGCTACCTCCTTGAGTACTCTGGGATGCAGACTATCTGGCCCTGGGGATTTATCGGCCTTCAATCCGTTCAATTTACCCAACACCACCTCCCGGCTAACCTGGATTTCACTCAGTTCCTCCATCTTATTTGACCCCCGTTCCACTGCTATTTCCGGCAGATTATTTATGTCTTCCTTAGTGAAGACAGAACCAAAGTAGTTATTCAATTGGTCTGCCATGTCCTTGTTCCCCATGATCAATTCAACACGTTATCATACTAAGTGGCGGACTGGCATGCGAAGCAAAATGGGCTGTTGAGCCAAAACCAAAGAGGCCAACGTCAGGCAATGCCATTGTAGTTGGAGAATCCATTGTGAGAGGTACGGACAGGGGTTTCTGCGGCAACAGACGGGATTCGAGGATTGTGTGCTGCCTTCCTGGTGCCAGGATCCAGGATGTCACGGACAGAGTGCAGAAAATCCTCAAGGGCGAAGGTGAACAGCCGGAAGTGGTTGTGAATGTCGGCACAAACGATGTCGGAAAGAAGGGGATGAATATTCTGCAGCGTGACTTTAGAGACCTCGGAAAAATGCTGAAAAGCAGGACCTCCAGGGTTGTTATCTCCGGTTTGCTTCCAGTTCCTCGTGCTGGCGAGAGCAGGAACAGGGAGATACGGGACCTGAATGTGTGGCTGAGGAACTGGTGCAGGGGGCAGGGATTTACATTCTTAAATCACTGGGATCTGTTTTTAGTAAAGGGGAACAGTACAAAAGGGAGGGATTGCATCTTAACAGGTGGGGGACCAGCATTCTGGCAGGCAGGTTTGCCACTGCTACACGAGTGGTTTTAACTGAATAAGGGGGGTGTGGTGTCAAATGGGATAGTCGAGGATGCAGTTAAAGGGAAAGAGAGTAAAGGGGTGGTTAATGACCCCAGAATTAACGGGAAAGGAAGCTCACAAAGGGATAGGAGAGTATGGCCAAGTGTAATAGGGATCGATGTGAAAGGTGAGATGCGTAAGGAATTAAAAGTATTGTATATGAATGCGCGAAGTATAAGAAGTAAAGTAGATGAGCTTGAGGCTCAGTTACAGGTTGGTAGATATGACATTGTGGGGATTACTGAGACGTGGCTGCAGGAGGATCGGGCTTGGGAACTTAATATTTAGGGTTATACATCCTATAGAAAGGACAGGCAGGTGGGCAGACGTCTGCTGGTGAGGGATGGAATTCAGTCCCTTGCGAGGGAAGACATAGGGACTGACGAGGTAGAGTCACTGTGGATTGAGTTGAGGAATTGTAAAGGCAAGAAAACGCTAATTGGTGTTATTTACAGACGCCCAAATAGTAGCCCAGATGTAGGGTGTAAGTTGCAGCAGGAGTTAAAACTGGCATGTAACAAAGGTAATGCCACTGTGGTGAGGGGGATTTCAATATGCAGGTGAACTGGGAAAATCAGGCTGGTTCAGGACCCCAAGAAAGAGTGTTTGTAGAATGCTTCCAAGATGGATTCTTAGAGCAGCTTGTAATGGAGCCGACCAGAGAAAAGGCAATTCTGGATTTAGTGTTGTCCAATGAACCTGATATGATAAGAGAACTCGAGATAAAGGAACCGCTTGGAGGTAGTGATCATAATATGATTAGTTTTAATCTGCAATTTGAGAAGGAGAACGTTAAATCGGAAGTGGCAGTAATGCAGTTGAACAAAGGGGACTATGAAGGCATGAGAGGGGAGCTGGCCAAAGTGGACTGGAAAGGGATCCTAGCAGGAATGATGGTGGAACAGCAATGGCAGGAATTTTTGGACATCATCTGGAAGACGCAGGATCATTTCATTCCAAAAAGGAAGAAAGATTCTAAGTGGAGTAGGAGGCAACCGTGGCTGACAAGATAAGTTAGAGATAGAATAAAACTAAAAGAAAAGATGTATAACACAGCAAAGAGTAGCCGGAAGCCAGAGGATTGGGAAACTTTCATAGGACAACAAAAGGAAACAAAACGGGCAATATAGGCTGAAAAGTATGAAGGGAAGCTGGCCAGGAATATAAAGAAGGACAGTAAAAGCTTCTTTAGATATGTTAAGGGAAAAAGAGTAGCAAATCCAAATGTGGGTCCCTTGAAGGCAGACACAGGTAAAATTATTATGGGCAACAAGGAAATGGCAGAAGAGTTGAATAGGTACTTCGGATCTGTTGTCACTAAGGAAGACACAAACAATCTCCCAGATGTATTGGGGGACAGAGGATTTAAGGGGGTAGATGAACTGAAAGAAATATTCATTAGGCGAGAAATAGTATTGGGTAGGTTAATGGGACTGAAGGATGATAAATCCCCTGGGCCTGATGGTCTGCATCCCAGGGTCCTCAGGGAGGTGGCACTAGAAATAGTGGACGCATTGGTGATCATTTTTCAATGTTCAACAGACTCGGGTTCCTGTGGATAGCTAATGTTATCCCACTTTTCAAAGAAGGAGCGAGAGATAAAACGGGGAATTACAGACCAGTTAGCCTGACTTCGGTGGTGGGAAAGAAGCTGGAGTGCCTCAAGATTCGGTGTTGGGGCCGCAACTGTTTACCATATATATTAATTATTTAGAAGAGGGAATTAGGAGCAACACTAGCAAGTTTGCGGGCGACACAAAGCTGGGTGGCAGTGTGAACTGTGAAGAGGATGTTAGGAGTTTGCAGGATGACCTGGACAGGTTGAGTGAGTGGGCAGATGTGTGGCAGATGCAGAATAATATAGATAAATGTGAGGTTATCCACTGGCGGCAAAAACAAGGGGGCAGATTATTATCTCAATGGGGTTAGGTTAGGTAAGGGGGAGGTGCAGCGAGACCTAGGCGTCCTTGTACATCGGTCACTGAAAGTTGGCTTACAGTACAGCAGGCAGTGAGGAAAGCTAATGGAATGTTGGCCTTCATAACAAGAGAATTTCAGTAAAGGAGTAAAGAGGTTCTTCTGCACTTGTATAGGGCTCTGGTGAGACCACATCTGGAGGATTGTGTACAGTTTTGATCTCCTAATTTGAGGAAGGACATCCTTGTGATTGAGGCAGTGCAGCGTAGGTTCACGAGATTGATCCCTGGGATGGCGGGACTGTCATATGAGGAAAGATTGAAAAGACTAGGCTTGTATTGACTGGAGTTTAGAAGGATGAGGGGGGATCTTATAGAAACATATAAAATTATAAAAGGACTGGACAAGCTAGATGCAGGAAAAATGTTCCCAATGTTGGGTGAGTCCAGAACCAGGGACCACAGTCTTAGAATAAAGGGGAGGTCATTTAAGACTGAGGTGAGAAAAAACTTTTTCACCCAGAGGGTAGTAAATTTATGGAATTCCCTGCCACAGAGGGACGTGGAGGCCAAATCACTGGATGGATTTAAGAGTGAGTTAGATAGAGCTCTAAGGGCTAGTGGAATCAAGGGATATGGGGAGAAGGCAGGCACGGGTTATTGAAAGTGGACGATCAGCCATGATCGCAATGAAATGCAGTGCTGGCACGAAGGGCCGAATGGCCTCCTCCTGCACCTATTTTTATGTTTCTATGATAAATGAGGTTGTCTATGTGCAGCCACAGGAGATGGGCAAGGTGCTACATGAATATTTCTCACCTGTATTTACTGTCATGGAAGATAGAGATTTCAAGGAAGAGAACAGAGATGTTTGAAACATATCTATATTTTAAAAAAAGGATGTGCTAACGGTTATGCTGCACATAAAGATGAATAATCCTCAGAGCCTGACAAGTACATCATAGGAGCATTGTGGGAATGTGGAAAATAAATTGCTGGGACCCTGGCCGAGAATCTTGGAACATTTTTTAGTCACGGGTGAGGTACCAGTAGACTGGAGCATAGAAAATATGTACTCATTTAAGAAGCCACATGGCTTTGTGTGTGGGAGATTGAGTCTGATGAATTTGAGTTTTTTGAAGAGATGACAATGAGAATAGACCAGGGCATGCCTTAGATATAATCGACAAGTACTGTAGCAAGGCCTTTGACAAGGTCCCATTTCGAAAACTGGTTCAAAAAGTTAGATCACATGGAATGCAGTGTGAGCTAGTTTATTCACTGTAAACTTGGCTTCAAGGTAGGAGTCAAAGGGTGATAGTGGAGGTTTGTTAGTCAGATTGGAAGCCTGAAACCAGCAGTATACTGTAGGATTCAGTGCCAAATTTGATGGTAGGCTGGACAGTGATCATCTAAGATTACAACAGGATCTAGATCCAGAAAAGTGGGCCCCGGAATGACAGAGGGCATTTAACTTGGCCAAGAGCAGTGCTGCATTTTGGTAATTTAAACAAGGGCAGCACTTACACAGTAAATGGCAGGGACATGAAGTGTGTTGTAGAACCGAAATACTTTAAGGTAAAAGCACATAGTTAATTGAAAGTAGTGACTGTTACAAGGGAACAGGTTCAAGGATCTGACCAGTAGAACAGAAAAAAGGCACACTCATCCTTTAAGGTACAAATCAGTTCTATTGGCACGAGAGAGAACAAAAACAATACTTATCTCAGTATGTGCAGGGTCCCATCTTACAGCAGCACACCTCCCTCTCTCTTGGCCTCCACCCGCGGTGCTGATCGCAACGCAGCCCGTCGTTGAACCCCTCTCGTCAAGAACTACCTTATGGCTTACCGGCGCCTGCCTTTATACTGGCAGAAATCAGTCCTTGAAATGACCACCGGTAGGTCCTGGCCAATAGCGCAACTTTAACATTCAAACTACAACCAATGGCAGTGGACTGCAATCGATCAAGCCCCCCCACCCCGGAAACAAAACGCAATCAGCAAAACGCAACGCAAACACGGAAGTCATTAGATTAATCGCCACGTTAGTGTGGCGTTCACTAATACACACTACACAATCTATCAGTGTAGTCTTTTTTTTCTTTGGGCACCCTTTTAACACCCTTTTTTCTTTTTTCACTTACATTTTTTATTTTTTTTAATATATTAAGTATTTGAATTTATGTTATATATTATATGAATGTAATTATGACCAATACTGTATAATTTCTTTAGGTAGACATGGACATGGATTATTGAGACTGGTAATTTTCATCGGGTTGGCGTTTGGGTGCATCGTTGAGCTGGAGGAGTCGAGAAGGCTACTTCAAAAAAAACCACCCTAACACTAAAATGCAAGACATGAATTTGAAGACTGGGGATGATGGAATTACTTTCTGTAGTTGGAATGTTAAGGGAATTAATGAACCAATTAAAAGGGGTAAGGTGTTAGCTCAGCTGAATAGATTGAAATCAGACGT
The DNA here is from genome assembly GCA_963514005.1 of Raja brachyura. The sequence goes on from OY740787.1 coordinate 50,288,440, forward strand.
CATTTTCCTTCAAGAGACGTATCTCAAAAAAGATGCTCAACATAGATTAACAGCTAAATGGATTTCAAAGGTATATCATTCTTCATTTATACATAAATCTAGGGGAGTTGCAATAAATATCTGTAAAGGTATACCTTTTAAACAAAGTTCTATAATATAAGATAAAGAGGGCAGATACGTAATAATTACAGGGGAATTATACTCAAAAAAGTAATTCTTATGAATATATATGCTCCTAATTTCGATAACCCATTATTTTTTAAGAAAATATTTAATAATATTCCTATATCTACTCAACATAATTTAATAATTGGGGGTGATTTAAATTGCACTCTAGATAACTACTTAGACAGATCTTCAACAAAAAGGAAAGCTACCTCTAAATCAAGTAAACTTATAAATTCTTTTATTAATACATCTAATGTTAAGGATATTTGGAGATTAAAGAATCCATCCGGACGAGAATATTCTTTTTTCTCGCCCGTATTTGGAACCTACTCGAGGATAGATTACTTTCTAATAGACTCAAAACTGCTTCCTTTTACGTACAATGCAAAATATCACAATATTATTATTTCAGATCATGCACCATTAACATTTAAGATAAAATTAAAAGATATATTTAATAAAACTATGACTTGGAGATTTAATCCTCAGATACTGAAGGACAAGGATTGTTGTAGTCATGTGACAGAACAGATTAAATTATTCTTTGAGACAAATGACACACCTGAAATTTCACCATTGTTACTTTGGGATACATTTAAAGCATTCATGCGTGGTGCGATAATATCGGCACAAGCATATTTTAATAAAGAAAATCGAAAGATGGAACAGAAGTTAGAAATGGAGATAAAACAACTAGACAATGAAAATATAAAACATCCTTCTAAGGAGTTAAGTAATAAAATTGCAATAGCAAAATATAGACTAAATAAAATATACTCTAACCAAGTAATCAAACTTTTTCAACAAACCAAACAAGTGCATTTTGAATTTGGTGATAAACCGCAAAAATTGTTAGCACGACAATTAAGAAAATTAGATGATGAAAAAATGATACATGGAATTAGATCTCTGCAAGGAAACATATTGACCATACCAAAAGACATTAATGACAGATTTTTACAATATTACCAAAATCTTTACTCATCAAAATTAACAGGACAAACAGATGGAATGGAAACATTTCTACAAGAATGTCAAATTAATAGTTTAGATCAGGAAGGTAGACACTTGTTAAACGCTGAAATATCAGTGAAAGATATCGTAGAATCAATTGGTTCATTAAAGAATGGAAAAGCTGCAGGCCCCGATGGCCTGAGTGCAGAATTTTATAAAAAATTTCAAGATCTGATCTCCCCAAGACTACATACAGTGTATAGATATGCATATGAACAAGGAAAATTACCAGAATCTTTAAATGAATCCACAATCACACTCATTCCCAAGGTAGATAAAGATTTGGAAGATCCTGGTTCATATAGAGCGATTGCCCTTCTAAATACAGACCAAAAAATATTAACTAGTTTTATCTAGGAGACTAAGTTTGGTGATTTCTAAATTAATACATTATGATCAAACAGTTTTATTCCAAAACGCTATTCATTTCATAATCTAAGACGCCTGTTTAATATTATATATTCTAAAAGAATACGAGATACGGAATTAGCAGTCATATCGTTAGACGCAGAAAAAGCATTTGATCAGGTGGAATGGTTATATTTATTCAATATAATGGAAAAGTTCCAATTGGGGGATCGATTTTGTAAATGGGTAAGAATCCTATACTCGGATCCTACTGCAAGAATTCTAACTAATCAAATATTATCAGCTAAATTTAAACTCTTTAGGGGGTGCAGACAGGGATGTCCGTTATCGCCTTTATTATTTGCCTTGGCGATAGAGCCTTTGGCGGAAAGAATTAGATCGGAACCTGAAATATATGGTTATAATACTGATACAACAATTAACAAAATATCCTTATATGCAGATGATGTTTTGATTTATATCACAAAACCTGAAATTAGTATTCCAACGTTGTTTGATGTTATAAATAAATTTAGTATATTTTCTGGATATAGGATTAATTGGAACAAAAGTGATATTATGCCTATAACTAAAATAAATTTAAACATACTACAACAATATCCATTAAAAATAGTTACAGACAAATTTAAATACTTAGGAATTAATGTATCTAAATCCCATAATTCATTAATTAGATCTAATTATCCTCAATTATTAGATAAACTTAGAAAAAATATTTTATATTGGAAAACACTGCCTATATCTTTGATTGGTAGAATAAATGCTATAAAGATGGTTTTTCTACGACAATTGTTATATCTGTTTCAAGCTATTCCTTTTTTCCTTCCGAAAACCTTTTTTAAAAAAATTGATAATATTGTTAATAGTTTTATCTGGGATTATAAAAATCATAGAATAAATAAAAAACATTTATGTAAGTCAAAGATAAATGGAGGGTTAGCACTTCCAAATTTTCTATACTATTTCTGGGCAGTACAGATTAAGAATATGAATTTTTGGTAGGTAAATATGGACCTGGAACCAACGTGGTTAAAGATAGAAAAGGAAGATTGTTTGCCTTTTAACGTAGATTCAATTATTTTTGCCCCAAAGGAAGTGCAAAAAAATATATATAGGGACAATCCAATCATTTATAATAATAGACGTATTTGGAAACAAATAGTCAAGACTTAGATAATCTCTCATTTAGACTACCAATTATGAATAACCCATTATTTAAGCCCTCCACGCTGGATGGAGGGTTTAGACATTGGGGTAATTTAGGAATTACAAGGGTAGAGCACCTCTATAGAAATGGAAAATTTCTTTCATTTCAGGAGTTACAGGATATCTATGGATTGTCTTCACAACATTTGTTTAGGTATTTTCAAATTAGAGATTATATCAAATCTAATACACAGGATTTTAAAAATAAAGAACCAGGATTATTAGATGAATTGTTTAACTTGCACCCAACCACAGAAAAATTAATAGCTTATATATATAACATCATTATGGATAAGGAGAATCCAATAACTGAAACATATCGTCAAGCATGGGAAAATGAAATTGGATCACCTATAACCAAAGAAAATTGGGAAGAAAGTTTACAACGAATACATCGATGCTCGTTAAATGCTAGACATATATTAATACAATTTAAAGTATTATACAGATTACATTATTCGAAAACCAAATTAAATAGTATATTTCCTAATCTCTCCTCTATTTGTGATAAATGTAAGAATTTAGAAGCAAATTTAACACACAGTTATGTTACATGTCCTAAATTGAATTATTATTGGACAGAAATTTTTAAAGTTATTTCTGAAGTTCTTAAAGTTCAACTAGAGCCGGACCCAAAGTTAATAATATTGGGAATTCCAGAGTCTAATTTGATATTTACATTAGATCAAAGAAATTTCCTTGATTATTTTGATATTAGGGAAAAAAATAATACTGAAATTTTGGAAGGGAACATTATCCCCAACAATTAAAATGTGGGCATCAGAGATGTTGGAGACGTTATACTTGGAAAGAATTAGATTTGTCCTTCTGGACGAGTATAATTCTTTTGAACAGATATAGTCTCCATATATACAGTATTTAGAGAAGTAGCTGTTCTTGGCATCACGGCTCGACGGGCACACTGCGGGATTTGATGAAAATAATTCATTGGTATACTAGGATATACGCATGTCTCTATTGATATTATTATTTGTAGTTGTTTTATTTACAATATATTGTGTGGCTTTTCATTTATATATATATATATATATAATATTTTCTCTTAATTTTTTTTATTTTATTTCTCTCACTTTTTTGTCTTTTCTTTTTCTTCATTTTCTTTTTTTCTTTTATACCAACTAATTATTACGGAATTATAATTTTATTGATTATTAATGGTATTTCTCTTTATTCACTTTTATTTTCAAAAAAATATAAGATAATAATCATTAGTGTGTTATGTACAAACATTGAATTAAGTTGATGTTTATAATTCAGTTTTAAACATTGAAAATTGGTTATTGCTAATAAAAAATTATTCAAAAAAAAAAAAAAATTATTCAAGGGATATGCTCTGGAAATGAACAAGACAATATCTTTCAAAAAACAATTGCTGGGGGGATTCAATGGGTCAGGCAATGTCAGCAGAGGGAAATGGACAGATAACTTTGTGATTAGGTGGTGGGTGGATTTGCAGATGAGTCAGGTGGGGAATAGAAGGGTGGAGATAGTCACAAGGGCTGGAGTTGGTGGAGAAGACAAAAGGCTGCAGATGATGGAACCTGATAAGAAAGGAATGTGAGGTGAAATCCAGAGGGAGGAATGGTGAGTAGATGTGGATGGTTGGAGTGAGGGGGAGAAATAGGGGACCCAAAGTGGGTAGGGTTGCATGATGAGCAGAAGGAGGAGATAGGTGAGAGGAAATGAATGGTGAAGTGGGGAAAGTGGAAAGGTGTATGCGAGAAGACTTCGGTAGATCAGAAGGAGATAGCAGGCGTACCTGAAATGAGAGAATATAATGTTCATACTGCCAGGTACTGTTGCATTGTGTGAAGAAAGGGTCCTGACCCGAAACATCACCGAGCCATCCATGTTCTTCAGAGATGCTGCCAGACCTGCTGTGTTACTTCAGCACTCTGTGCCTTCATCTGTTGAGTTGTATGTCCCCAAAGCAGTCGTTGCCATCATGGAGCAAGCATTCGTCCATATTGTTAATACATTTGTCAAAAGGAAATATGTAAACTTGGGTGAAATGTCTTGGCTTTAATACCCCCCAAACCCCGCATAAAGTTTTCCCCATTACTGTGATAATTAACTTTTGATTTCCTTTACATTATCCTGCCAGACAAATACTTCCTTAGTTACGCCCCATATTCAAACTTAGTCATATGAACATCACATTTCTGTTTTCACCTTGTCCTTGCATGTCACTCATTAGCCCCTCACCCAGTGGTTTGCTTAATTTATGTTCTGCACTTCACTCTGATTAAGCGATGGGCATTCACGTGTTTATTTATGTTGTCCCGAAGAAGCTTTTATTCAGGCCTGAAGGTTGGTGATTGATTTGATGTAAAATGTGGAATTAACCCATTCTAAGTGATCTGCCATTTCAGCGAATGTTACCCTTACATGGATCTCCACTGCCCTTAGATCTACCATGCAATTAAAGCTGTAATATCTTGTGGTAATTGTTGCCCAAATGCCCCCGCACATGGGTGCCCAATATGGTCATGTTCACTGCCTCACTCTGGATGTAAAATGGGATAATCCTCCATTATTCCCTTGATGTGTTGAGCCAGGAAACATTTTGCACATACTGAACACATTTTTAATCTGCTCTCCCTGAGAGTAAACTATCGTGCCACAAAATTCCAGGAAAATTAAAGTTACCTGTTAAATGGAGGTGGCATACATTTGAAGTATTTTAAATCTGTTTCCCATGGATTCCCTGGCTGTCTGGATGAGTCCCTATTCTATGTCTCTGTGCATTATGAGGAGGATTCATCTCTTCTCCCATATCTTGCTTTTGGCTGCACTTCCCTTCAATGTTCTTGGTCATTGATACTTTATTGTCGCATGTACCTAGATAGAGTGAAATTCTTTGTTTTTGCTTACAACCCAGTAAAATCCAATACAGCAGACTTCACCTCAATAGTACACGAAGACTCGCCATGTTTCAAAAAGTTCAGCACTGACGACCTCATTTCTTTATTCAATACCACTTGCTCTTCCATCCTGGATTCTGTTGCTCCACTTAAAATGAATAAGCCCAAAGGCTAGCCCTGGCTCAATGACACCTCCAGAGCCCTAAGAAGAGAGTGCAGAAAATCAGAACGGAAGTATATATCTGATAAGCTTCAAATCACCTTCGAACGTCTGAGAAACAATCTTCTCAAATACCAGGAACCAGTAAAGTCTGCGAGAACACAATACTTTTCCGACCTTATTTCCAAAAACGCCCATAACTCCAAGGTCCTATTTAGTACCATTACCTCTGTCATATGTCCTGCTCCCAGTACCAGCTTAGCTGGGTCCCCTGCTAAGTGCAAAGAATTTACTACATTTTTCACCAGAAAAGTTTAGAACATTAGAAAGAATATTTCCCATCCCATCGTGACCTGGCTGTCTTATTGGTCTGTTCTAAATTAGACTGCTTCCAACCCGTTACTCTATCCTCCCTTGTAAAGCTGGTCTCCACTATGAAACCTGCTACCCGCCCCCTTGACGTTGTCCCCACAGCCTTTCTGAAGGATGTCATTGCAATAGCCGATCCCAGCATCCTCTCTATCATCAACAGTTCTCTAGCCACTGGCATTGTACCAACCTGCTTCAAGCACGCGGTGGTCCAGCCCCTCCTGAAAAAACCTAACCTAGACCTCACCTTGCCTAGCAACTACAGACCTATTTCCAAACTGCCTTTCCTTTCAAAAGTCCTTGAAAAGGTAATTCTAAATCAACTAATGCCTTACCTACACCAAAATACCATCCTGGAAAGTTTCCAATCAGGTTTCAGGGCCCACCACAGCACAGAGTCGAAGGTACATAACGATCTGCTTCTTGCCATCGACTCTGGCGACTGTGCAATCCTGCTCCTTCTCAACCTCAGTGCAGTGTTTGATACAGTGGACCACACCATCCTAATTGACCATCTCCGGTACGGGGTTGGTCTTGATGGCACTGCCCTGAGCTGGTTCGTTTCCAACCTCAAAGATAGGAGTTTCTCTACAAACATAGGCAATTATTTCTCTTCCCCAGCTAGCCTTGGCTGCGGGGTTCCACAAGACTCCATCCTAGGCCCCATTCTCTTCTCTCTGTATATGCTCCCCCTAGGTCAAGTCATTCAAAGGCACGGCATTTCCTTTCACTGCTATGCAAACGATACACAGCTCTATCTCCCCCTGAATCCCAAAAAACGATCAAATCTACTCAGCCTTATGCACTGCCTCAAGGATATAAAGTGTTGGATGGCACAGAACTTCCTCCAACTAAACGAGAGCAAGTCTGAGGTCATCCTACTCGGCCCCTTGGACTCCATCAAAAGGTTAGCAGGCAGCCTTGGAAGCCTAACCTCCTTACCCAAACCGCACATCAAAAACGTTGGCGTGTTATTTGACTCCGCAATGAAGTTTGACAAACAAGTCAATGCTGTGGTAAAAGCTAGCTTCTTCCAGCTTTGCACGATAGCTAAAATCAAACCAATCCTCCAATTTGACGACCTTGAAAAGATCATCTACGCATTTATCTCCTCCCGCCTTGATTACTGCAACTCCCTATACACTGTCATCAGCCAATCATCCCTGTCCCGCCTGCAATTGGTCCAAAACGCCGTAGCGAGACTTCTGACGGGCACCCGTAAAAGGGACCACATCACCCCGATTCTAGCCTCTCTCCACTGGCGCCCAGTGCGGTACAGAATCAATTTCAAGCTCCTCCTAAATGTATACAAAGCCTTAATGGGCTTGCCCCCACATATATCAAAAATCTGTTAACCTACCATTCTATCTCCAGGTCCCTCAGGTCGGCTGATTTGGGGCTACTGACTATCCCGCGGTCCAGGTATAAGCTCTGGGTTGACCGCACCTAGACTGTGGATCAGCATCCCTCTTCTCATCAGAACTGCCCACCCCCCCCCCATCGACTCCTTTAAGTCTAGACTTAAAACCTATTTCTACTCACAAGCCGTTTCTTAAGGCCCTCTGAGGGTGCGCTGTGCGTATGTATTTATCTATGAATTGTTAGATCTATGTACCATTGTATGTAGCACGTTAGTACCTGCACTGATGTAAAGCACTTTGGTCAACGAGAGTTGTTTTTAAGTGTGCTATAGAAATAAAATTGACATGACTTGACTTAGTACAGTATTATCTTCGCACAGCGGCGAAGCAGGCCTGCAGTGACAAGTTGCCGCAAGTGGCCCGCCGGGTCCCTCTTTGTTCTGGGTGGCGCGGCCTGCTCTCTCCCTCTTTGTTCTCACCGCCTCACACCGGGTCCTTCTCCATTCTCTACGGCCCTCTGCCTGCTCCCTCTTTGTTCTCAGCAGCCCATTGTGTGGTCAGATATGATAATAAAGGATTAGGTGTAGTAATATCAGAGTATTATACCTGTAGCTCTAGGCACAAAGTGCTGGAGTAACTTTGAAATGACCAAGCAAGCCTCTCTGCTCTGGGCTGTGAGGAACTGGTAATTAATAATGATTCACATGCTGAAAATGAAAAACATTTGAAAATGAAAAATGAAAAACAAGAGAAATCTACTTGATACCAGGAAAATGAAGCATAACAATAGATAATAGACAATAGACAATAGCCTATAGGTGCACGAGTAGGCCATTCGGCCCTTTGAGCCAGCACCGCCATTCAATCTGATCATGGCTGATCATCCACAATCAGTACCCCATTCCTGCCTTCTCCCCATATCCCCTGACTCCGCTATTTTTAAGAGCCCTATCTAGCTCTCTCTTGAAAGTATCCAAAGAAACGGCCTCTACCGCCTTCTGAGGCAGAGAATTCCACAGATGTGAGTGACAACTCTCTGTGAGAAAAAGTGTTTCCTCATCTCCGTTCTAAATGGCTTAGCCCTTATTCTTAAACTGTGGCCCCTGGTTCTGGACTCCCCTTCTCCATCAGGAACATGTTTTCTGCCTCTAGCGTGTCCAAACCGTTAATAATCTCATATGTTTCAATAAGATCCCCTCTCATCCTTCTAAACTCCAGTATACAAGCCCAGATGCTCCATTCACTCAGCATATGACAATCCCGCCATCCTGGGAATTAACCTTGTGAACCTACGCTGCACTCCCTCAATAGCAAGAATGTCCTTCCTCAAATTAGGGGATCAAAACTGCACACAATACTCAATGCAGCACAGTGGCGCAATGGTAGATTCTACACAATGGTAGCCTTACGGCATCAGAGACCAGGGTTCGATCCTGACTAAGGGTGCTGTCTGTACGGAGTTTGTATGTTTTCCCCCTGATGACATGGGTTCTCTCCGGGTGCGCCAGTTTCCTCCCACACTCCAAAGATGTACAGGTTTCTAGGTCAATTGGCTTCTGTAAATTGTAAATTGCCCCTAGTGTGTGTAGGATAGTGCTAGTGTACGGAATGATTGCTGGTCAGCATGGACTCAGTGGGCCGAAGTGCCTGTTGCCATGCTGTATCTCTAAAGTCTAAAGTCTATAAAAAACCTCTGAATTAGAGCTACGACAGGAGGCACACCCCATCAGGATGCTGGAAATTTGGGGCATTCCATTAAACTAAGATTGCTAGATTTTTGGATAGTGAGGACATCGAAGGAAAGCAGGTAGCTGAAGTTAACATAGAAAGATAGAAAATAAGTGCAGGAGTAGGCCATTCGGCCCTTCGAGCCTGCACCGCCATTCAATATGATCATGGCTGATCATCCAACTCAGTATCCTGCACCTGCCTTCTCTCCATACCCCCTGATCCCTTTAGCCACAAGGGCCACATCTAACTCACTCTTAAATATAGCCAATGAACTGGCCTCAACTACCTTCTGTGGCAGAGAATTCCAAAGATTCACCACTCTCTGTGTGAAAAATGTTTTTCTCATCTCGTTCCTAAAAGATTTCCCCCTTATCCTCAAACTGTGACCCCTTGTTCTGGACCCCACCAACATCGGGAACAATCCTCCTGCATCTAGCCTGTCCAACCCCCTATGAATGTTGTAAGTCTCTATAAGATCCCCCCTCAATCTTCCAAACTCTAGCGAATGCAAGCCGAGTCCATCCAGTCTTTCCTCATATGAAAGTCCTGCCATCCCAGGAATCAGTCTCTGCACTCCCTCCATGGCAAGAATGTCTTTCCTCCTCCTTAAGGTACAGATCAGCAATTATTTGACCAAAAAATCGACATAGGAGCACTAAACATAGATAACTCCTCTTATTAACTCGCTATATTTAAGAGGGCGTTAGATGTGGCACTTGTGGCTAAAGGGATCAGGGGGTATGGAGAGAAGGCAGGTACGGGATACTGAGTTGGATGATCAGCCATGATCACATTGAATGGCGGTGCAGGCTCGAAGGGCCGAATGGCCTACTCCTGCACCTATTTTCTATGTTTCTATGTTTCTATTCCCGTAGGAATGAACCATTTGCAGTGGCTTTTAGCAACAAAGTAAAATACTTTGATATTTAATTGTTTTCATGTGGGAACATGATGTTTTACAACACAGCTGCTTCTGGTTTTCTAGATGTTGAATGTTGTCTTCAGACATCAGGAAAAGGAAGAGCCATTATCAGTATGTCCTCACAATGTCTCAAAACAATTCACAGCAAATCAAGTGCATTAATGTTTTCACTGATAGTGTTTATAGTCTTTGCAGGAAATGGGTGTCACTGGAAACGCCAGGATTTACTGCCCATTTGCTCTGAACTGAAAGGCATTTTCGGTAACAATCAAGTCAACTATGTTATTATGCATCTGGGGTCACATAGACCAGTCAAGGTAAAGACAGCAGATTTCCTTTGGTGAAGGACGTTCTTGAACCAGAACCCAGTAGTTAAATTGTTACTTGCCTCTATATTCTAAGCTTAATTAATTACTGGTATTCAAATGCCCCGGTTATTGTGGTAGAGTTTCACACTCATGTTTTGGAATTATTAGTCCAGGACATTGGAATATAGTCCAATAATTTAACCATGTATAGAATAGCAACAAATATTCTCATGTGGATGTTGCTGGCAATGCTAGCATTTATTGTTGGTCTCCAATGCCTGGAACTGTGGAAACGCTTCTGCTACTGCTACATTGGAGGGTTCAGAGATACATTTAAACCAGACAATAATGACAGAAGATTCCCTTCCCTCCATGGCTTCAGTGAACCAGATGTGTGTAAAGAACCTGGAAAAACACAGCATAGGAACATGCCCATATGTCCGTAACAAACATGAAACCAGGTTTAACTAATCACGTCTACCTGCATGTGATCCATAATCCTCCATTTCCTTCATATCCATGTATTGTGCCTGTCTAAAAGCCTCTTAAATGTCACTATCATATCTGCTTCCACAAACATCCCAATGCAATGCTTTCCAGTCACCCACCACTCTCCGTGTAAAAAGCTTTCCGTGGGTGACATTTCGGGTCGAGACACAAAACGCCATTCCTTCTCTCCAGAGATGCAGCAGCTTTATGGTAAACCGTTTCTGCACCCTCTGCAAAGCCTCCATATCCTTCCCATATTGGCATGACCAGAACTGCACATAATTCTCTAAATGCAGACTAACCAAAACCCTATAAAACTGTAACATGACTTCCCAACTCTTATAGTCAATGTACGAACAGATGAAGGCAAGTTTTCCAATTGCCTTTTACCACTATCTACTGTGTTGCCACATTCCAAGAGCTATCCCTCCTTCAAGGAGTTCAAGGAGTTGGACCCCAAGATCCTTTTATACAACATGGTGTCATGGTACACCTGTCATTAAAAGTAGGCATGCAGGAGCATCAGGCAGTGAAGAAAGCGAATGGTATGTTAGCTTTCATAGCAAAAGGATTTGAGTATAGGAGCAGGGAGGTTCTACTTCAGTTGTACAGGGTCTTGGTGAGACCACACCTGGAGTATTGCGTACAGTTTTGGTCTCCAAATCTGAGGAAGGACATTATTGCCATAGAGGGAGTGCAGAGAAGGTTCACCAGACTGATTCCTGGGATGTCAGGACTGTCTTATGAAGAAAGACTGGAAAGACTCGGTTTATACTCTCTAGAATTTAGGAGATTGAGAGGGGATCTTATAGAAACGTACAAAATTCTTAAGGTGTTCAGGCTAGATGCAGGAAGATTGTTCCCGATGTTGGGGAAGTCCAGGACAAGGGGTCACAGCTTAAGGTTAAGGGGGAAATCCTTTATGACCGAGATGAGAAAGACTTTTTTCACACAGAGAGTGGTGAGTCTCTGGAACTCTCTGCCACAGAGGGTAGTTGAGGCCAGTTCATTGGCTATATTTAAGAGGGAGTTAGATGTGGCCCTTGTGGCTAAGGGGATCAGAGGGTATGGAGAGAAGGCAGGCACGGGACACTGAGTTGGATGATCAGCCATGATCATATTGAATGGCGGTGCAGGCACGAAGGGCCGAATGGCCTACTCCTGCACCTAATTTCTATGTTTCTATGTTTCGATGGTTGACCTGACTGATAAGAATCTTGCCATTAATTATTATTGTGTTCACACAGCAACCCAGTAATTCTCAGTCAGTGTTACTAATACTAGCTTTAATACCAGATTTAATTAATTAGATCAGGTTATCTGTCACTGGTGATGTGTGCTGAGTGATGAATGTAATTAGGAAAATAGCAGGAACCATTCTTCAAAATAGTAATAAGGATTTTTTTTTAGATTCACCTCAGGGAGCATACTGGGCTACAATGTGACTCCTGACCCAAACAGAGCAAATTCAAGTGTTCGCCAGCTTCTATTTTTAACGTTCAAGTCTCTTGAATGGGATTTTAAACTAAAACCTTCTACCTCAGTGTAAGGTTGACAACCTGCTGGGCCACAGACAGCATTTTACGTTATGGATTTACGTATGGATTGATACGGTAACACGTATTACAAAATTAGGATTCAAGTGCCGGAGCCATTTGTTGGTATTGCACTCCAAATTGGATTGATTCACGTGGAGCATGATGTTTGTCAGTTCTTACTTCCCAAAGTTTGTGGACATCTTCACACCAAGCTTCTTGCGATTTGCGTTGATGCATCTATTTTTTTAAACCTCAGGAGGATGCAACATATCTTTGATAATCACACTACATTTTTAATACATTAATTGACCACAGTCATTAAAGTCAAATGTAGTACAGTGTAGGAAAGATAGATTGACATGTCTGTAATCCTCTTTTGCATACCTACAGAAGCATCTGAAGTATTTCACAGACAGTGTGTTGCTTAGAGTCATAGTCACAGATTGTAACATGGCAGCTAATGTATAACCAATTGTCTTTGATACGTTTCTGCATGGTAACCTTCTCTGGAAGGTTAGATTGCGTGGAATCTAAGGAGCTAGCTAACTGTATACAGAATTGGATTCATGGAATGAAGCAGAGAGTTGTGCTGCAAGGGTGTTTTTCAGACTAGACACCTGTGTGCTTCAGGAATCAGTGATATTTGCTGGGGAAATAAAACTTCAGGAGTTTGTGATCTATATAGTGATTGAGATGAAAATGTAATAGGGTTGATTAGTAAATTTGCAGATGACACAAAAAAATGGCAGAGTTGTGCATAGTAAAATAAATCAAAGGATATAGCAGGGCATTGTCCAGTGTGAGGGCATAGCTTTTAGATGAGGGTTGGAAGGTTTAAAAGAGAGTTATGAGGCAAGTTTTTTACACATAGTAAGGTCTGAAACACGCTGTTAGGAGAACTGGAGCCAGCAGATGCAATAGCAACATTTAGACAGGCACATAAACGCTGGGAATAGAGAGATAAAGACCATGTGCAGGTTGGTTAAATTTGCATCGGGGTCACCACAGACATCATGGGCCAAAGGGTCTATCCCTGTGCTATGTTCTATGATGTGAGGTGTGTCAGTTCCAGAACATGGTGTCAGTCTTTGAAGCTATCCCATAGCCCAGGGCTGAAAATGCCCAGATGGCCCTTTGTAACATCTGGATTGATCAGAACCAGGTGTAGTCTGAGTCAACAGACATTAGTCATTGTTAACAGATATATGTTCCTCTTCTTCCCTCAGGCACAGTCTCTAATATGTGAGGTTGATAAAATCAGACAAGATTACAGGTTTGTTTTCCCTTTGATCCCAGATTACAGATGTTTTTTTCCCCTTTGGGCGCAGATTATAGGCATGGTTTCTTTCTGCGCACAGATTATAGTTTAATTTCCATTTGGGCCCAGATTGAGAGTCTGTTTTCCATTTTAACCAACGTTGCAGGTTTATTTTGTTTGGAACACAGTTTCCCTTTGGTCCAGATTGTTTTTTGTTTCCTTTCTTTCTGTTTTCTTCCCCTTCGTGTTTGCAGGGCACCTAAATCCCAAATCACTTCACAGCAACCAATTTGTGCCTAGTAAAATTTCTCAAATTTGTTCATAGACATTGAGGATTATTTTAGCTAATCCCAGATGAATTGTGTGAGGACTAAAGTGAAGGTTAAATTGCCCCTGCCAACTGGATTAGTTGAGAGCAGTAAACATTCAGCATTGTCCACAGTTGAACCTGGTAATAGGTGGCCAGTTATTATGACTGCTACTTTACGATTAAATGCAGCAGTGAACCACGGCCATAGGAAGTAGCAGGAGTCTTCTGAAAAGTGCATTGAATGCATGTGAGGATTAAAAGAGTGGATACAAAGATTTTAGATAATACACAAGGTCTTAACTGGAAACAAAGACATCCTTTATCCACAAAAAGCAAGAATTCATGCATTTATGTAAGGCCTCGTGAACCTACATCAGAAGAATACCATGGTCTTCTTATCAGAGTAATAGATGCATTTGCCATAGCGTGAGTGCAATGAAGATTCACCAGGTAATTTCTAAGCTTGGTATATTTAAGTGAATAGCCTATTTTTTTTGAAATTGGAAATGAATGAAAGGATACCTGAAGTCAGAAGACAAGGTTGTTTGATTGTCATATGTACCGACAGCAGAAGAATTACATTTTTACTTTCAGTAGCACAACAGGCCTGTAATCACAGTACTCGTATACAACATAATAAAGAAAAAAAGTAGACAAATTAAAAACCCCAATATTAGTCCAAAAAAGCCCAAAGACCTTAGAGCAATCGAGACAGTTCACATTTCATAGCTTGGTTAGTGTTTTGTAATATACCAGAGCCCAATGGTCATTGCTCTTAAATCTGGAGGGCACAGTTTTCAGTGTCCTACACCTTTTTTCCCGGTGTTAGAAATGCGTGCATGGCCAGGCTGATGTGTGTCCTTGATGATGCTGACTGCCTTTTTAAGGCAGTGCTTCCTATAGATCCCTTCAATGGTGGGGAGGTCAGTACCCATGATGGACTGGGCAGTGTTCACCACTTTTTGTAATCTCATTCATTTGGGGCATTCAGGTTGTGGGACCAGACCGTGGTGAACCAATCAATATACTCTCTACCATAACCTGTAGATGTTCATAACTATTTGTCAGCATCCAGAATCTCTTCGATCTTAAGTTCAAGTTAAGGTCAAGTTACATTTATTGTCACATGCACCAATTGGTACAGTGAGATTTGAGTTGCCATACGGCCATACGAATAAAAAGAACACAATACACGATAGAATTTAACATGAACATCCCCACACAGCGGAATCAACGTTTCCCACTGTTGGCATTTGAACCCACTGAAGGCAATAAAGTTCAGTCAACTTCCTCTTTGTTCACCCGTGGTCAGGAACTTTGAGCCCTCTCCGCTACCTTCTTAGGAAATAGAGGGATTGATTGGCTTTCTTTATGATTGTATCAATGTGCTAGGCCCAGGGCAGATCTGCAGAAATATATATATGCACACCGAGGTTGAGGTTGAAACTATTAAAAGTCTTATAGGGTCAGATAGAATTGATACGGAGAGGATTTTTTCCTATGCTGAGGAATCTAGAGACAGGGATATATTTTCATAATTAAGGGTAGCTGTTTAGGAGTGAGATGAGGAAAAAACCCCTTCATGCTGAGGGTGATGAACCTTTAAAATTCTCTGCCTTGGACGGCTTGCAAACTCAGTCATTGTGCGTTTGATGGAATTTTGATGGCTGCCTGAGTAACAGGAGCTTAACTGATGTGCTGACATGGCAACTACACATTGAAGGAGTGGAATATTTTTTGTTCCATGAAATGGCAGAATCTGCAAATACATATGCAAGGAAGGATGCCATCTTGTATCTAGTAAACTGTGCTCTGTGCTTATTTTTGCTCTGTGGCTTCCACAAAAGGAAATGAAACTGAAATGCTTCACTATGTTTAGTGAGGCTCATTGACTTCCATTTTTGGACAGGGCATTGCAACTATGAGATAATGCTTGTATTTATTTCAACAATGGCTTGAAAGGATCTAATCAATCATGGTCACCTTAAGAGATAAAGACATGGTAGTCCTTGTCCTGCTCTGGGGCTGGTGGTATCACAACAGTGGCCGACAGATTGTGAGCACAGCCATACCCACGGTCATCTCACACATTTTTCCTTGCTGAGGTGAAATATAGAAAAATAGTGATTGTTATATGCTGTTGATCAGGTTGCTTCAAAGTATTTTTCAGCCACTGAGGAATATTTGAAGCATATTCACAACTATAATAGCTACCAGCTTGCACATAGCAAAATCCCACAAATATCAGTGTAATGATGGCAAGTTCACTGTTTAAGAGATGCTGGTTGAGGGACAAATTAACAGGACATTGGGGATAACTCAAAACCAATATAATTGCTTTTCTTGGAAATTTAAAACAAAAGCAGAATGCTGGAAAGATTTAGCAGGTCAGGCCACATCTGCAGAGAGAAATAGATTTAACATTTTTGGTTGATGATATTTTTCATCAGAACTGGATTAAAAAAAATTAAAACAAGCCTTAAATTCGCTAGGGGGAGGGATGGACAGAGCAAATGGAAAGTTTGTGATAGGGTAGAGACGAGGTTGATACCAATGGAACCAGCTGAAAATGCATGATAAAGGCTAGAAAATGGCAAAAATAAGAAGCGACAAACTGGAGGGAGAAAAAATAAAAAATGCCTTAAGTGTGAGATTGCAAAATTAGATTGTCAGGTCAACTGAAATTGATGAATTCTTTGTTGAACCCTAAAGGCTTTAATGTGCCGTGTTGGAAAATGAGGTGTTTTTCCTTGAGTTTACATTGAGTATTGATGAAGCAATGTAAGGGAGCAGATTGGGAATCTAAAGTGGCAGGAGACGGAAAGTTCGGGGTCACCCTTGTGGACTGAATGATGTCAATGATGTTCTGCAAAGTGGTCACTCAGTTAGTGTTTGGTTTCTTTGATTGAAGGAGACCACATCATGAATACTGATCCACAACCTAATGCAATATATTAAATTAGGAGTATAATTGAATCAC
The DNA here is from genome assembly GCA_963514005.1 of Raja brachyura. Next base: position 50,305,508 of record OY740787.1, read on the forward strand.
TGCATCATCTAGGTGTGTTTATACTCCTGGATGATGAAGAGGGAGGTGGCAAAAGGCTAGTAATGGTTGCACATGAAGTTGCCATGAGGTGGAGAGTGAGTATAGATGGAGATAGAAAAGTGAACCATGTAGTCATGGAAGGGACTGTCCATTTGCAATACTTAAGGGAGAGGGAGGGGAAGGAATGAGTAGACAGGAACTGCAGATGCTGGTTTATACTTAAAATAGACACAAAGTGCTGGAGCAACTCAGCAGGTCAACCAGCATCTCTAGAGAAAATGGATGGGTGACTTTTGGGTCAGAACACTTCTTCAGACTGAAAGTAGAGGGGAGGGAACTGGAGGGAACTTTCCTACTTCCAATTCCCTCCCCTCGACTTTCAGTCAGAAGAAGGGCTCCGACCCAAAACGTCACCCATCCTTTCTCTCCAGAGATGCTGCCTGACCCGCTAAGTTACACCAGCATTTTGTATCTATCTTCAGCAAGGGAAGTTACTGTATGTTGAACGGTGAAAACCCATAGCAGATGATGGAATTAATGGACGGTGACCCATTGAACATAGGAACTAGTGGGCAGGAGTTCCCTAGTTTTATTCACCAGTTAAGGACAGAGGTGAGGCTTCAGTTAACTCTGTGCTTCTTTGCTGCACTGAAGGGTCAGCCTGGATATGAGTGCTCAAATCCCAAGCATGGAACATGACTTGGCAACCTTGACTTAGAAAACTATCAGGGGAGGTACAGCTGACACCGGAAGAGAATTGCTTCGTAAACCGAGGATAGGTATGGCACCCTGCTGAGAACCCTGCTCCCTCTCCATCCATTACCAACACCCCCTACCCTTTACTTATCTAGCGCTGCAAATCCATTTATTATCAATAGTCTCTGTCACTTTAAATCCCCGAGGAAGATGGATCAGGCCGTCCATGTCTGGGAGCAACTTCTCTCAGCATGAGCATTTAAATGAATAGAAAAGCCCTTCAATACAAGTCAGACCACTCCTTGGGGATTACACAAACCGTAGCCAAGTACAGCAAAGCTCCAAAAACTTACAGAATTCAATCACCAGCCAGAAAAAAATAATCCATCCAGTCGCTAGTTCATGATGCCCTTAAATAGAGCTATGGGGGAGGTGGAGTCAGAGGTGAGGGTGCTCTTTATTTTGCTTCATGTCAAGTTCATTTGTGCAAAGTTAGGATAGGCTGTGGTCTAGCGTGAGCGCTGGGAAAATGACAGAATTGACATCTGTATAGTGTTATACACTGATCTGCAGGATGATTCAGTACAAATACCTTAAAGGTGTCTTGTGTATTTTCCACGAACTTTGTGTGCACCCACCGTGAAACCTATTTATGAAAGTGACATAGTCTCGCACCTACACAGCAGGCCTTACGCAACCAGTCCATTAATCTCTGCCAGTTCTGTTGGATGGGGCATAAACATTGGATAGGTAACTGGCAGAACTTCAAAATGGTGGAATGGGTCATTTTCTATCGTTCTGAGTGGGCCGATTGCGTGTCAGTTGAACATCTCATTTGGATAACACCTTGCCCGGCTTGCACTGGAATGTCAGCTGCTGTTGAATGCTCATTGATCCAGTAAAAGAATCACACACACAAATTGATGGAATATTACCAACTAAACCACAACTGATCCCTCAGTACTGCTGCTTGTGCGAACATTTCAGTACTTCTCTTCAATATTTCAAGATTCTGTCTCGCATTCACTTTACAGGATATTCCAAGAACTCAAAGCTAACAGAGCTCTGAATTCCAGATGGCCGTTTCATTTTTTTGATGATTTGGCATGTTACACTGGTTGGCTGGTTAGATGTTTCGCTGATGTACAGCTCCCTAGTGTCTTTCTGCAGATGTGCATGGATCCAGTAGCATCCATTACAATGGTGACTTATGACCGCAGCTTTTTATTATTATGACTGTCAAGTGGATGATCTTGGCACAAGGATAATCCTAGAAGGTAAGAAACTTTTCAACAAACCTGAATACTTCTTCCAAGTTTATACTTAAAAGAAATTCAACTCGGGTTCATCTTTACTGATTTTTAATGAAAAGCTTCTCTCTGCCCACATCACCCACCATTAAATTCCACAACATATTTGCTGATGGTCACTGAGCAACAGGCTCTTACCTCGATTTTGAAAGGTGGTGGGTTTAGCCCAGCTCAAGTGACTGGGCATTAAGCCTAAGCCAACAGTTCACTTTAGTATTGAGAACATGCAAGGCAGTCAGCGGTACCATTTCCATAGATGAGATGTTAAACCGACGTCCTTTCTATTCTGTCTGATGGGTTGAAAAAGTTCAATGCACTATTTTAGTCCCACTATTCCCATTTTTCTGGAAAAATATTTGCCCCTCAATCGTCAACATTAGCAAAAAGATTATTTGATCTTTTTCTTTGCTGTTAGTAAGAATTTGCCACAGAAATTGGTATGCTTCTCAACTGCAATGATTATAGTCACATTAAAGCACTTTGAGAAGTCATCAGGTTGTGGGACCTGTACAATTGCAAGTTGATTCTATTTTAATGGTCGGATATTGAGCATTTAAATAAACCAACGAAATTATTTTAATTGAGGTGATTGTGATTAATAGAGGTGATGAGAGCTGCCTCTACATGTAGTTAAACTCTTTAACTGTTAATATGGCACACTCAGTATTTGCTGGTGCTCGACTAGCACCTTCCAGTACAAATGTAACAAATTTTTCTTTAAATGTTTCACAACAGAATGACTTTTCTTTCAGTGAAATGTTAAATTGAGCACGGGATACAAAGGACTGTGGAAACAGAACCAGGTGGGTACAAAGAGAGTGTAGAAATTGGTGGCCTGCTAAAAGCCCTGTTCCACTGTACGAGTTAATTCAAAGAGTTCTCCCGAGTTTGCTGGTGAGTGCTACAAAACTCATCTCGTAGCCAGGTGCTGATCCATCGGGGTTTTCGAATAATCAGATTTAATATAGTACCTTTCACAATCTCAGTCTATTCCCAAAATGGTTCACGAAGATTTGTCAATATTTCAAAAGTAAACTTAATTCATAAAAATATATTCAAGAAAACAGAAAACAGTGCATGGCTTGCTTCATTCAGTCCATAATGTGATTGGTTCTATTCATTGATAGTGCGAGCGCAGTCTGTATACAAAGCACCATTGCCACCTATGTTGCTCTCTTTGGGCAGTTCAAAACATATCATACTTGGGAGGTTTATAAAATTCACCCAGCTGATCATTGTCTAGTGTCAGCAGGATCTTCGACTGTAGTCCTTTCCCATGAAGCCTCTGCATTAGCTGCACCGATTTTCAGTGCATCCCTCAGCATGTATTCCCACAGTCTGGGATGTGCCAGTCACAGCATTCTCTGATAGTCATCTAACTGTACTAGAAAACCAATGCATTTCAGGTGGAGAAAAGGGTGTCTGTCACCAAATTGCTGATCTTCTTGCAGGATTTGTTGTTTGTAGGACTAGACATCCCAGAAAACAGCCCATGCATACTCTGCAACACATCTGCTTGGATGGACCTCCACAAAAATCAACCCCCCCACCCCCCCCCCCCCCCCCCCCCCCACCACCCACCACCTATCCCTCCCTGCCAGACAAGAAAGGCTTTGGTGCTTGTTTGAGAGTTCTGGCAACAAAATAGTTTACAAAGTCCTGAAGTACTTTTTGAAGTGAGGACACTGCTATAAAATGGAACCACTACCAGGTAATTTAGGCACAATTTTGTCCTCCCACAGTAATGTAGTAATGAATGACCAAATCATCTGCTTTAGTGAAGCTGGTTGGCATGAACAGGCTGTTTAGGAATAGCTGCCCTGTTTCTTTTCAAAATAGTGCCATATGGAATAAGAGAACAGAGAGCCTCTTAGATTACACCTCGTCTGAAAATCCACACCTTCAGTAATGATGCACTTCCTTGGTACTGCACTGCCAAAGTTTTTGCGCTTAAGAGGAGAGAGTATTGAACTCACAATCTTCTGATCCAGAGATAAGAGTGATGCCCTCTACATAACAATGATGACTGAAATCCAAGGAAGAAATTGAGATTGGGAAAGGAAGATTGACGGGGGATCTTATAGAAACTTACAAAATTCCGATGTTGGGGGAGTCCAGAACAACGGGTCACAGTCTAAGGATAAGGGGGAATTCCTTTAGGACCGAGATGAGGAAAACATTCTTTACACAGAGAGTGGTGAGTCTCTGGAATTCTCTGCCACAGAAGGTCGTTGAGGCCAGTTCATTGGCTATATTAAAGAGGGAATTGGATGTGGCTCGTGTGGCTAAAGGGATCAGGAGGTATGGAGAGAAGGCAGGTACGGGATACTGAGTTGGATGATCAGCCATGATCATATTGAATGGTGGTGCAGGATCGAAGGGCCGAATGGCCTACTGCTGCACCTATTTTGCTAGGTTTCTATGTTTCTAAATATAGAACAAATTTGAGAGCTCTGCTATTAAAATCTGTACCACATAATAAGCACCAACCCACTAGATATTAGGCCCCCTTCCCCAATGTTGCTTCTGGTACCTGACCAAGGAAAACGTTCAATTAAAATAACAGGTAAATAGCACTTTATGATTCCCCCTTATAACATTTTGGACATGATCTTGTGTTGATTTAAAGTATAATGTTTGCATTCTTCATATCAAATACATGAGTTCCAACCACTCAGTCCCAAATCTAATTTGCAATTCTGAGACATGCAGTGTTTTTCTTGGAAGCTGACCTATATGTCAGACCCTGAGATGCATTAATGGAGATCCTGGAGTTTGTATTCGAAGAGACATAACTTACAGCATTGCACTGAAAACTGGGGACTGGGATTAAACTGACGTCCATTTTTTGATGTCATGAGCACAATTGCCTCCTGTATAATTAATTCTTTGAAATTCAAGAACTGAGTTGCAAATTAAGTGATAGTGGGATAAGACCTCTTCAGTCATGATATGTGGCTGACTGAAGGAGAATTTATCACCAAATGGCCTCTTTCTGTGTTTTCCCATAAGACCAATTAACACTGGCCTTGCCAGATTGTCCATGTCATGAAAATAAAGAAAGCTTTCATTGTGGCACAATTTGTTGCTGTCAGCTGCTCTCCAATATCCCATCCGGAGGCCAGACAGTGAAGCATCTTTGAGGTATCTGGCCTGGGGGTGAGATCACATCAGCATTGTGGCTGTTTCTGACGTTACTTGATTGCCGCCTGATGTACCTCTGACTCAGAAAGAAAACAAAAAAAAATCATACTCCAAAACCATGGAGAATATTGATATGAGGAGAAACCATGTCCTGTGTCAAGAGAATGGGTAATAGATACAGATTTAAGCTAATATGCAAAATGCAAATGACGTGATTGAAAATGCATCTAGAGTGAGTTGTCATGATCTGTAATCAGTGCCTCAAATAGTAACTTATGAAAAGCAGAGAAATGCGAAAGAGAAAGGTTTGCACGGTTATGGGGAGAGATTGAGATTAACTTCATGAGCATGTTAATAGATAAGCTTTGACTGATTGACAATGGGATATATCCGGGTAGCGGCTAAAAACCTTGGTCAAAATGGTAGAATTTAAAGGGCATATTATGGAATGGGGAAATACCAAGATTTAGGAAGGGACCTGGAGCAAGATGATTCCAGGCAAGATACTTGGCTCTGCATCAAACTAGTCTCTCTTCACAGCACTACAATGTAAACAGCACTTTTGCACTAATTATCTTCTCATCAATGTCCAGTTAGGGTTTCAACCTAACTGGAGCACTCACCTCTAGACCTCATCACAGACTTGGTCCAAATCTGGGCGACTTCCAGATGTGATGGAACAGCTTTTGACCAAATGTTGCCTCAAGGATCATTGTTAAAACTTAATTCAATTGTTATCAATGGAAAACTCTCCACTGACTGGTATAAAACTTAACACACAGGAAGACGGTTATGGTTGTTGGAAGTGTACTATCCTCAAGATTTAGTGGCAGTACTTCATCAATGGTGTCCTCGGTTCAATCCTCCACAACTACTTTCATTCTGTCAGTAATGTAAATGTTCAATGGTGATTGCACAGTATTCATCCCACTGAGAACTTCTCAACAAATCAAGCTGACCCAATACCTGCATGCAGCAGGAGCTAAACAACATTTAGAATGGGCTCAGCAGTGATCAGTAACATTTGTGCTGCAGAAGTATAGAAGTTGGGAGGTCATGTTGCTGTTGTATAAGACATTGGTGAGACTGCATTTAGAATATTGTGTCCCGTTCTGGTCACCATGTTATAGGAAAGATATTGTCAAGCTTGAAATGGTTCAGAGAAGATTTACGAGGATGTTGCCAGGACTAGAGGGTGTGAGCTATAGGGAGAGGTTAAGTAGGCTGGGCCTCTATTCCTTGGAACGCAGGATTAGAGGTGTATAAAATCATGCGAGGAATAGATCTGTTAGATGCCTAGAGAAGGGGAATCGAGAACCAAGTTCGAGTTCACATTTATTGTCACATGAACCAATTGGTACAGTGAGATTTGAGTTACCATACAGCCATACGAATAAAAAGAACACGATACACAATTGAATTTAACATAAACATCCACCACAGCGGAATCAACGTTTCTCACTGTGATGGAAGGCAATAATGTTCAGTCATCTTCCTCTTTGTTCACGCATGGTCGGGGCCTTGAACCCTCCGCAGTCACTGCTACAGATGGTCTAATGTGCGGCCCAATCATCTCTCGTCGGGATGATCGAAACTCCATCGTCTGAACAGATTGGAACACACGATACGGCTTGGAGTAGCTTCTTACCGGAGACCGCCGCTTCCAAAGCACCAACACTGGCGATCCTCGACAAGGATCCCAGGCTCCGTGATAGTAATACAGCGCTGCACCTGCTGCTGAAGCTCTGGGCCAGTCTTCGGTAGGAAAGGCCGTGCCAATCCAGTTGGTAGGTCGCGCCAATCCAGTTGGTAGGCCGCGAGTTGGGTGCGAAGATGCGACACGGAGAAAAGACGCATCTCCGTCCAGGTAAATGACTGAAAAACAGTTTCCTCATAATCCCCCCCACCACCCCCCACATAAGACATACTGAGAAAAATTTAAACATACGTTTAGACACACTAAAAATAACAAAAAAGGCGAAAGGACTGATGAGCTGCTGGCGAGGCAGCCGCTGTAGTGATGCTACCTGATGGACCAGAAGGCATAGATTCAAGGTGAAGGGGAAAAGATTTAATAGGAATCTGAGGGGTAACCTTTTCACACAAAGGGTGGTGGGTGTATGAAATAAGCTGCCAGATGAGGTAGTTGAGGCTGGGACTATCCCACAGTTAGACAGGTACGTGGATAGGACAGATTGGGAGGAGTATGGACCAAGCACAGGCAGGTGGGACTAGTGTAGCTGGAATCTGTCGGCAACTGTATCTATGGATAGAGTCATATCAGCTATCAGTCCATCTCGTGTTTCATGGCAGCAACTGTGGAACATGGAAGTAGACCACTTAGCTCAATACTGTGCCAGCAATCATGTTCCTTCTGCCTGGCCTTCAATGCTTTTCCCCCTTAAAAGCAACTTTGCAATTTGCCTCAACTACTCCATGTGGGAGATTGCCCCACACAAAACCACACCTGATGACTTCCCACTACTGCATCAGGGTTGCTTAGTGCTATTTTGGAAGAGGGGGGTTAGGCAGGAAATGGAGTGCTAACCTAGACCTCAGAAGTTCCTAATACCTGGCTCATTGCCCTGTTCATCGTTTATTTTGTTTGCCCTGTGGTTGTGTGTTTCTCCTCAAGGAAAATGGTGTTTGAGGTTGGATACTTTAGTGACAGAGCTGGAATGGCTCTGGGAACTCAGAGTACAAACATTTTGGGTGTGAAAACAAAAAATCTAATTCCCATGTTTGTCAGAAATTTGTCCAAGATTGAACAGATCGATTCTCTTTCCCCAAGATTATTTCTCATTTTCATTCATCCTTTTCACTTTTTGTTTCTCTACTTTCTCCCTGTTCCTTACATTTGCTTTGAAATACCTAGCCTACATAGCACATGTAGATATGTACCTAACATTTAGATGCTAGCTACCAGCCCACTATTTCTTCACTAAAGACACATAACACATGTTACATAACATATGACACATGTAGCTAACATCTAGATATAACCATAACCATGTAACCATATAACAATTACAACACGGAACCAGGCCTTCTTGGCCCTTCCAGTCCGTGCCGACCATTTATTTTCCCCATTTATTTTCCCCTAGTCCCATCTACCTGCACTCAGACCATACCCCACCATTCCCTTCCCGTCCATATACCTATCCACTTTACTTTTAAATGTTAAAATCGATCCTGCCTCCACCACTTCTGCAGGAAGATCATTCCACACAGCCATCACTCTCTGAGTAAAGAAATTCCCCCTCATGTTACCCCTAAACTTCTGTCCCTTAATTCTCATGTCATGTCCTCTTGTTTGAATCTTTCCTACCCTCAATGGGAAAAGCTTATCCATGTCAACTCTGTCTATCCCTTTCATCATTTTAAAGACCTCAATCAAGTCCCCCCTTAACCATCTGCGCTCCAAAGAATAAAGACCTAACTTGTTCAACCTTTCTCTGTAACTTAGTTGCTGGAACCCAGGCAACATTCTAGTAAATCTCCTCTGTACTCTCTCTATTTTGTTGACATCCTTCCTATAATTAGGCGACCAAAATTGTACACCATACTCCAGAATTGGTCTTACCAATGCCTTGTACAATTTTAACATTACTTCCCTACTCCTATATTCAATGCTCTGATTTATTAAGCCCAGCACACCAAAAGCTTTCTTTACCACCCTATCTACATGTGATTCCGCCTTCAGGGAACAGTTATTCCTAGATCCCTCAATTCCTCAATTCCCTACCATTTACCATGTACGTCCTATTTTGATTTGTCCTGCCAAGATGTAGCACCTCACACTTATCAGCATTAAACTCCATCTGCTATCTTTCAGCCCACTCTTCCAAATGGCCCAAATCTCTCTGTAAACTTTGAAAATCTACTTCATTATCCACAGCACCCCCTATCTTAGTATCATCTGCATACTTACTTATCCAATTTTCCACCCCATCATCTAGATCATTGATGTACATGACAAACAACAGTGGACCCAACACAGATCCCTGAGGCACCCCACTGGTCACCAGCTTCCAACCTGACAAACAGCCATCCACCATTACTCTCTGGCATCTCCCATTCAGCCACTGTTGAATCCATCTTGCTACTCCGCCATTAACACCCAAAGATTGAACCTTCTTAACCAACCTTCCACGGGGGACCTTGTCAAAACCACTAGCCAGCTATTTTTTCACTAAAGTCTTCAGCATCAAACCCTGGCAAGTAGTAACCTACCCCTGCCCATTTTCCGTGTTGCACTGAGTCCAGTTACAGGATAGAACCAACCGTTACTTGGGATGTGATCTGGGTTGACCAATAATTAGCGCTGGAGCCATGCAACCCATGTGGGTTGATAATTGGAAGCTGTCTTTATTCAATTATATCTTTTGGGAGAATCAGAGCGAAGCGTTTTTTGAGTCTGGCAGCTACAGCAGCAACTATTTCATCCTGTTTTTCCCTCAAGAATTCTTGAGGTTAAACAATAATTTCAAGCATGATCCTGTGTAATATTTTCTGTCATTACCTCAGTATATAACACTTACAGCATGTTTCTCATAAAATTACTTAACTGTTTCAATCCCCTTCATGAAACTGCAAACTGGGAAGTGTAAAGTTCAGTTATATCTTCCCTTTTACATTTTACATTAAAAGCTAAGAAGTAACTAATTGGCATGAATTAAACATTGGCTGGCTAACAGAAAAGAGAGCACGTACAAATAAATCCTTTTATGGCAAGACGTAACGAGTGGATCTGTGCTGTGGCCTCAACTTTTTACAATCCACCTAAGGCACTAAGGTAGGAATTGTTGCTACATTTGCTGATAATCAATGTTAAATTATGAAGAGGATTTAAGGAAGCTACAATAGGATAGACACAAACTGCTGTAGAAACTCAATGGGTCAGGCTGGAGAAAAGGAATAGGTGACATTTCAGGTCAAAACCCTTCTTCAGACACTGGGTTCGAACCCAAAAATGTTACCTATTCCTTTTCTCCAAAGATATTGCCTGACCTGCTGAGTTACTCCTGCATTTTGAGTCAATCTTCAGTATAAACCAGCATCTGCAGTTCCTTCCTATACAAAAACATATAGACAGGTTAAGAGAATGGGCAATGCTCAGGCAGATGTGATATGAAATTGTCCATTTCAGCATGAAACATATTAGCATATTACCCAAATGGTGAGAGATTATGCAGATCTGAGTTTTAGTGAGATATGGGTGTCATAGTCTATGATTTGCAAAAGGCTTGAAGACAAAATCAGAATCAGATTTTATTCACCAAGTATGTTTTGCAACATATACGAGGAATTTCACTGGCCAGGTCAGTCATACAATTAAAAGCAACAGATTGAAAAACATATTTTAACATGAACATCCACCACAGTGACAGCTACACATTCCTCACTGTGATGGAAGGCGAAATAAAGTTCAAGTACTTCCTTTGGTTCTACCTCAGTCGGGGGCCTCGAGCCTTCCGTTGACGGGACGGTCTTGACTCCTGTAGCTGGCGGCGTTCGGGCCCTCCTCGTTGAGGTGTTCCACTCCTACATTGGGGGGTTTTCAGCTGCCCTGCACCAGGCGATCGAGCCTCGCGTCGGGGCTGGTTGAACCTTCTGCGGCGTTGGAGCTCCCGACTAGCCTCTCCCGAGACTGCGAGCCCTTGATGGTAAGTCCGCAGTGGGAGTGATCCCAGGCAAGGGATCCGCTCCGATGTTAAGTCCGCGCCCCGCGGTGGGGCTCACAACAGTCCGAGGAGGCCTCCAGCTCCAGCGATGGTAGGCCGCAGAGCCTGGAGAATATGATCCGAAACATTTATCACATCTCCGGGAAAGTAGGAACTTGAACAAAAGTTTCCCCGATCCCCTCCCCCCTCCCGCCACATAAAACAAACCGAAGCACATTAAAACAAACTTTTAACAAACGCTAAAAATAACAAAAAGATGAAACAATGAACAGACTGCCGGCAAGGCTGCCATCTCCCTGACGTCCCTGATGGTATAACATTGAAATGATGGAGGATATGCTACAGGAGGATATGCTACAGTTTTATAGAGCATTAGTCAGAAAAACATCTAAAGTAGTGTGTACAGTGTCTGTCTCTTTTTTTCAGGAAAGATGATGGATATGGATCATTTCAGTCTGATAGCTGGAACGGCACAGTTTGTCATGAGAAAATGCCGGTCAGTTCAGGCTTGTAGCTGCTGGGGTTTAGATGTGAGGTAATTTGATTGAAATGTACAAGATCCTGAAATAATCTGAACAGGGCAGATGTGAAGGGAATGTTTCCTATGTTGGAGAATTTAGAACTGGAGGTCACTATTAAAAATCAGGGCCTATTTTTGCTATTATTGCAAGGAATATGGGATATGGGGAGAAAGCAGGAACAGGGTACTGATTCTGTGTAGATCTGGAGTCAAGTGTTTATTCTAGACCAAGTAAATCAATGGTGACCTGACAATATTGATGGAGGATTTAGTCACAATAATGGCATTACATGACAATGGTAGATGAATGGACCCTTGGAGATGGATATTGACTAGCATTTTTTGTAGTTTGAATATTACATGCCAGTTATTAGTCGGGCATCTGGATTTATAGTGTTAATTTACCCTCCAAATTGCAGTGGTTTATCAATTATTGGACATTGTCCTGACCCTGTGGGTTCCATTGGTTGGGTTTTGTCTTGACATTGAACTCATTGTTGAATTCATTCACCTTTAATTCCTACTGATGCTGAATTAACTCTTCTTGGTTGGAATGGTGCCGGTGTTCTGGCTATGAATAGAAATGTCAGCTACTGTTGATACTCTCATTGCTATAAGGATGTATAGTTTAGTTAAGTGATACAGCAGGGAAGGGCCAAATGGCCTACTCCTGCACCTGTTTTCTATGTTTCTATTTAAGACAGAGATGATGTGAAATTTACTCTCAGAGGGTTGAGTCTTTCAAACTCTTCTTCAAAGGATAAGGCAGAGTCTGAACATTTAGATAGAGATAAACAGTTAGGTGGAACCAGATGAAGTGGGGGGTTGATGATCACATGAAGCCATATGGGCGAGGGGAGGGGGACTGCTTAGTTGGAGGCTGGAAAGTGATGTGGAAATATAGGATAAAAGGTTAGGCAGGTGGGGAATGGGGGAGGGAATGGTAATGAGATGGAACCAGATAATTGAGGGATGAGGTGCAGAAGGAACCATGTGGGAAAGGGTGATGTGACATGAAGGGGCGGAGGTGAGGACAACTTTAAAAAAAGTAACCAAGTGGAGAGAGGGAGAGGGAGAGGGGGAGAGAGAGAGAGAGAGAGAGAGAGACCCTGTTAAACTTGGAAAGAACACAAAGGGTGTAATGATCTGAAGTTGGAAAACTCAATGCTTATGGCATTGGGTTGGAGGCTACTCAAATGGAATGTGAGGTGCTGTTCTTCCAGTTTGCGTTTGACCTCACCGTAGCAGTGGTCTATGAGCTCCCTCATCGAGTTCCAAAACGCAGACGACAACTGTGTTGCAGCTCTCTCAGTAAATCATCTGCAACAGATTCTGACTGCCTTCAACAGTGCATACACGAAACTTGGACTTACCATCAACTTCAAGAAGACTCGGGTTATCTACCAATCGTCACCAACTGAGACAAATCAGAATGAACGGTCAATTCAACTAGGTGAAACAACCCTGGAAAATGTGGATCACTTTCCGTACCTCTCCTCCAATGTCGACCTTGATGACGAGATCCAACGTCGTCTTAAGTGTGCTGGAGCAGCTTTTGGACATCTTCAAAGGAGAGTCTTTCAAAATCGTGACATCCAAACAGACACCTAAATGTTAGTGTACAAGGCAGGGGTGATTCCAACACTCCTGTATGCATCAGAAACCTGGACACCATACCGACGCCATCTGAAAACACTTGCAAAGTTCCATCAACGATGTCTTCGAAGCAGCTTAAATATCAGTTGGGAAGACAGAAGAACCAATGTCAGCATGCTGAATGAAGCAAAAACATCTAGCATCAAAGCCTTCATCATCAAGAACAAACTAAGATGGGTCGCTCATGTTGTAGGGATGGAAGACGAGCGTCTACCAAAGCAAACCTTCTACTCACAGCTTAAAGAAGGCAAACTGAAACGAGGCAAACAAAAGAAGAGATTCAAAGGCGCCTTAAAAGCCAGCATGAAGAAATGTGCAATCGACATCAACAATTGGGAAACCAATGCCAAGGACAAGAAGCTCTGACGAACCATCATCCAAGAAGGACCAGCGACCTTCGAAGCCAAGAGATGTGCAGAATTAGAAGAAAAGAGAAGAAAACGGAAAGAGAGGCAGCAACAACCAAAGTCCGATCTGCCATCTGGAATTATCTGTCCTGAATGTCGAAGAACTTTCAAAGCCAGGATTGGACTCATAAGCCACCTGAGAGTCCATAAAAACAACAGAACGTAGACCATCATTCTTGACCTCGAGGGATAGCTATGATGGCAGTGGAGAAGGCCAAGGGCACACAGGTCTGTGTAGGGAATGGGAAAATACATTGTAATGATATGCAATCAGAAGCTCAGGGTAGCCTTTGATTTGCAAATTGGTCACCTAGTCTGCGATTGGTGTCACCAATGAGGAGCACATCACGTCACGAACAATGAATAAAATAGACCAGGTTGGAAGAGGTGCACGTGAACATCTGCCCCACCTGAAAGAGCTGTTTAGATCCTTGGATAATGGGGGGAGATAAAGTGCAGGGACACATGTTGCATTAGCTACACATGCATGGAAAGTGCCAGGGGATAGGAGAATGGTCCCTGTGGAAGGCAGAAAGGGGAGGAGGGAGTGAGGAGGGAGGAAGGAGTGACTGAAGGTGAGATTATGCCTCCCTTTTACAGACTCACCCACAATCAGATATGTTTGCGCACTATTCAAGCTGTCAAATCCTCCAGTCATCTAAAGCTCCTCAATTAGAGCAGCCGTCAATTTTCCACAGCACTTGATTTGGCTGCAAGCGACCTTGTCATTTAATCTGAAGCACCACAAGGAGGAGCTCTCGGTTTGGAGTTTGTTAACGTTAACCTTTGAACTGCCTCTCTCAGCAAACGCAGTTTCAGACACATAATACACTCACTGGAGTCTGGGTTTGACGGAAAATAAGCTCCAGGTCCTCAGTCTGAGAGGAAATGTCTCATTAGTGTTTTGGCCATAGTCTGCTTGCTCGGATTTCCAAGGGAATACACTTCACACAGAAACAACTAATATTGGCATGGACAGAGTCTGTTAAGTCACTGAGACCTTTTTTTGCCAGTCAGGAAAAAACAACCTCAGAGCCAAGGTAGTCTAGCCATTTCCTCTCTCACAAAAAATCGACAAGTCCACCCAAGAGGACAGACATGCTCTCGGGTTAAATGTTAAGGGTGTAAAATGGGTTCCCTTCATCAACATGCCATTCTCTTAATACTGAACTGAAGCTTTGGTCTTGACTGTGTGGTTAGGTCTCTGGAGTGAGTCTTTGCATGATATTCTGTTTCAGCAACGTGTTATATCAAACATTTCTGTGTGACTGAAAACTGTTAAGAATGGAAGATTTTATTTGCTGTTGGGATCTGAACATCATTGGCATGGTCAGTGTTAATTGCTCATCCTCATTTGTTGCTGATATTGGTGCTGATTTGTTTTTATCACTAGACCAAGCTACAGTGAAAAACGTTGTTTTGCATGATACCGAGACAAATCATAATAAACACGAGTACAATGGTACCATACATGAGTAGAACAGGTAGTGGAAAAAGGGAAGGAAGTGCAGTATGTATTGTGAATATAGACACAAAAAGCTGGAGTAACTCAGAGAGTCAGGCAACATCTCTGGAGAGAAGGAATGGGCGACGTTCTGGGTTGAGAACCTTCTTCAGACTTTTACAGCGGCAGAGAAAGAGACGACCTTAAAAATTCTCCCCATTGGGTTGCAACCTGGTCGTGGTTGGGGAGTTTGTGTGTCTCAGTGACCCATAGAGCTATGCCAGTGGGAGATTCGTCTCCTGTTAGGGCCTCCCATGCTGGACAGGTCGAAGGGTAGAGGAGAGACGAAGAGGAATCCACTGACACTCCAGGTTGGAGGTTGAGCACAGGGCTAAACTCGTAAACGGCAACTGAAGGAATCAACACTACTGGGCGTGATGGACTTCCAGGGCTAAAGACAGATGCTAGGATGAATGTCAATGGTGAAAGCCGAAAGGTAGCCACTGGCAGGAATGTAAAAGTCACAGAGTGGCAGAGCCCAGACAGCATCCCAAGAATAGCCCTGCACTGGACACTGGCAGGGAAAAGGAAAAGAGGGAGATCCAAAACTGCAGAGGAGGAATTGAAAAGAATGGACCTGACCTGGGGTAGTGTCCAGAAGCTAGCTCAGAACAGACAGGAGTGGAGGACCTTTGGTGCTGCCTTACATGCCAGGAGGCATAATAGGCAGTAAGTAAGTAAGTCACAATGAGGTAGATTGGGAGCATATCATTAACATATGAGCGGTCAGTTTGAGAGAATCTGATATCTCTTCTTTTGAGAAACTGATCATAGAAAATAGGTGCAGGAGTAGGCCATTCGGCCCTTCAAGCCTGCACCACCATTCAATATGATCATGGCTGATCATCCAACTCAGTATCCTGTACCTGCCTTCTCTCCATACCCCCTGATCCCTTTAGGCACAAGGGCCACATCTAACTCCCTCTTAAATATAGCAAGGGAGCTAGTTACTTAACAGAATTGCTTCTCAGGCCAATTCTGGGTAAGGCACATCTGTGTAGATCTGGAGTCAAGTGTTTACTCTAGGCCATGTAAATCAATGGTGACCTGACAATATTAATGGTGGGGTATTTAGTCACCGCAATGGCATTACGTGCCAATGATAGATGAATGAACCCTTGGACTGGCATTTTTTGTAGTTTGAATATTACTTGCCAGTTATTAGTCAGGCATCTGGATTATTAGTGTTAATGTACAGTTACAGTTAATTTACTGTAATTCAAATTGCAGTGGTTTCTCAATTATTGAAAATTGGTTGGAATGGTGTCAGTGTCCTGGTTATGAATAGAAATGTCAGCTACTGTTGATATTCTGTTTTCTATAAGGATGTATAGTTTAGTGATACAGCAGGGCAACAGGCCCTTCGGCCTACCAAGTCCGTGCCGACCACCAACCAGCGATCTCCACACATTAACACTATCCTATGCACACTCGGGCCGATTTTCACAATTACCAAGCCAATTAACCTACATTACTGTACGTCTTTAGGGTGAGGCATTAAACCGAAGATCTCGGAGAAAACCCACGCAGGTCATGGGGAGAACATACAAATTCCGTACAGACAGCACCCATAGTCAGGATCGAACCCAGGTCGCCGGCACTACGATGGCATACGATAACCCTCTTTTTTGTAATTTTCTCTTTGGGATTTCCTTCATTTTGATTCATGCTTTCACAGTATATTTTACATCTACCCAAGTGTCACTACAACACATAATAATGTGTAAACCAGGGTCATTTTAAGGATTAGGCTTACACAGAGTTATGCTTTTAACCAGTAATTAGGTAATAGTTTGTAATAATTTACTGTCTCAGAAAAGACTATTATCATGGCAATGCAGCAATTTACTTTTTTGAAGAGGGTGTTGCAGACTTCTGGTGAAAAAGGTGCTGCCAAGTTTCACTTTTATATGTATAACCTCTCTCTTCAACTTTCCAAATTCATGGAAATGTGAGTCAAGTTAATGTATTCTGTTCACATTATCATTCTAGTGAATTTTGCACTGTCACTAATCAAAGAACGATCCTTCGATCCAAAATCTACCAGTTGGGCCAAGGGTCCATGAAACAAACATTGTAATCCACAGTTTGAATTCCAAGTCTTGAGTGAAAGGCGAGCATTCTTGAGTATCTTAATTTAGAAGTATTTATATGGTGAATTAGCTCATGACAACATGTGTACACATACACTAGCTTTCCTTAAATTACCAGGTTCAGAGATTAGAGTGAAAATTACTATTAAAACACAAAGCAGGTGCTATATCACCAGGATAAGCTCTCAATCAAGAAAATCAAGCCCAAAGCCAAAGTGCTATCTAAACTGATTATACAAACTAGTGCTAAGGACAATAGCTAACTCCATATGCAATAATCAGCAACCTACATGTTAACATGTTAACAAGCATGTAAAAACTGATCGTGTAGATGCAAGTATATCATTGGGATTATCAAGTGGTTACCTCCCTTTACTTTGCGGCCATGATACCTCGGGAATGCTCACCAGTTAACTCTGTGTTAGTGATAGAAATGAAATGCTCTCAGGACTCCAGAAATCCAATTGGGCTCTTCTTGGCATGAATTGCATTTGTGTCTGACATGATTTGACCAGCTGATGTGCTTCAAATTATGCTATTATACAATAGTTCATGAAAGCTTTTTCTCAATTGTATTAACGGCCATTATATCTTACATTTAATACTCAGCAGCTGCTTCTCCTCATCATGCAGTTCTGTTAACCTCCTGGACAAAAATATGTCTTAAGAGACCAAACTGTGGGGTGTTTGGTTAAAAAGGTTGCAATGGCCTTCAATAGCTCCAAATCCCACAAATGCCATAATTTACACCGAAAGCATGTCCCATTGTGAACCACGTACACTACCTACCATCCCAAACTGACTACCTAAGAATGTGGGGAAAATAAGTCAAATCTAGTATTGATAGAGACAGTGTGTTTTTCCTGTGGTTTGACAGCATCCTCTTCTGGACCCCTTCATCATTGTGCTTCATCTTCTCCATGTTTCAGTTGTG
Source organism: Raja brachyura (assembly GCA_963514005.1). The sequence goes on from OY740787.1 coordinate 50,323,456, forward strand.
GCTATATTTCCATGTTGTTATTTATCACTCAAACACACACACAAACGCACACATACACATATACACACACATATATATTCATAAACATGGCACATCATTTTTTTTTAAAGGTACATATTTTAATTACACGAGTTAGTGTGCCCTTTTCAAAGATTGTTGCTATGTTATCAGAGCATTGAATATAGGAGTAGGGAAGTAATGTTAAAATTGTACAAGGCATTGGTAAGACCAATTCTGGAGTATGGTGTACAATTTTGGTCGCCTAATTATAGGAAGGATGTCAACAAAATAGAGAGAGTACAGAGGAGATTTACTAGAATGTTGCCTGGGTTCCAGCAACTAAGTTACAGAGAAAGGTTGAACAAGTTAGGTCTTTATTCTTTGGAGTGCAGAAGGTTAAGAGGGGACTTGATTGAGGTCTTTAAAATGATGAAAGGGATAGACAGAGTTGACGTGGATAAGCTTTTCCCATTGAGGGTAGGAAAATTCAAACAAGAGGGCATGACATGAAAATTAAGGGACAGAAGTTTAGGGGTAACATGAGGGGGAACTTCTTTACTCAGAGAGTGGTGGCTGTGTGGAATGATCTTCCTGCAGAAGTGGTGGAGGCAGGATCGATTTTAACATTTAAAAGTAAAGTGGATAGGTATATGGACGGGAAGGGAATGGTGGGGTATGGTCTGAGTGCAGGTAGATGGGACTAGGGGAAAATAAATGGTCGGCACGGACTGGAAGGGCAGAGAAGGCCTGTTTCCATGCTGTAATTGTTATATGGTTATATGGTTATTCATTTCATTTCACCAGTTTTTCTGTAGCAACATGCATTACATCTTTACCTCTTGTTCTTTCTTTTGCCTGTTTGGTGTTCAAGGAGCACAACATGGGTAACTTAATAGTTCAGGTTGATGATCATAGGTATTAAGACATGTTGTGTGCCATGAGAGAGGGAGTGTTCTAGTCCCTTTTACCTGTCTACGGGGGAGTTTGAGGCAATAGATATCTAAATAGTTATCCTTATGGCACCCCCTGAAATTGTGAGTCTTCTTGCTAGATAGCCCCACCACTGGTATTCACTCCCATCAAAGCTGAAGCGATAGATTTCTGACACTCTATGATGTGTCACTTTGCAGTTTTTATTAAAATTGGTTGGTTATTGAAATGTGTCTACTATGACAGAAGTCACATAAAGTCACTTTCTAATGCCTCCTGGCTCAGTCTGCCTGGCCCTCAAGGTTGGGGAGCCTGGCATCTCTTGTCTAAATTCAGATCCCTGCCTTCGTCTGTTTTCCAACCTATCTGTCCCACTCAATATTTGACAACCAGGACAAGACTTCATTATAAAACACAATTATTTAAAGTACTGTTACATTTTAGCACTTCCTTCACGGTGTGCCAACACGATTTCTGATTGTCATAAGATCATAAGTGATCAGGAGCAGAATTAGACCATTCGGTCTACTCCAGCATTCAATCATGGCTGATCTATCTCTCCCTCCTAACCCCATTCTCGTGCTTTCTCCCCGCAGCCTCTGACACCCATCTTTCATGTTAGCATTCTCTTGTTTTCTTGCATACGGCCTCTTCTATTTGGAGCAGTGAGATGAGAAAGAAGCAGGATATAAATGTACATTATTCAAATGTCTTGTGATAAGACAGCCAGTGTGCTGGTGGCGTCTCTTGGCCAGCAATGGATTGCTACTGTTTAACCCTGTTCTTATCTAAACTGATTCCTTAATTGCATTCTACCAGATAAATGCTGAACTTCATTCAAATAACACATTTGCATTCTAGGAGACAAAGATTATTTTAATCCTGCTGCATTTTACTAGATAGAGCACAGTAATTTAATCAAAAGCAAGATTTTCAAAATTAATTTTATGATAATACATTACATCTTTTAACTTTTTAGACACATATTTGGTTGAGAAAAGCAACATTTGAGATTAAATCCATGTTTCAATTTGAAAAAATATCAAATTTCAATTTTAAGTTCATAAATTTCCCAAAATACCAATTTCTCTCCAGAATGTGGAAATCATATGTCTACATTTGGAGACACTCATATTTTTACATCACACACCTTTACATAGCCATTACAAAATCCAGGCCTTTTTCTCTTTCCCATATCAATTCCAAAGGAATAATAAAATAAAGTCCTGTCCCACTGCGGCGAACAAATTCGTGAGTTTAGAAGAGTTTGCCCTAAACGCATACTCGCAGCATGGTCGACACGAGGTCCTGGAGGTCTTTGTAACTCTCCTTCATGCTCGAGTGTAGTCCCCGCGTACTCGAGGCCTCATGGGAAAAAATCAATATTTTTTACTCGTAGGTTTAGTCGAGATAGGTCGTAGTAGGCCGTAATGCTATCGTAGGTAGTCGAAGTTAAAACTCGTTGAGAATAAAAAGGTAATTAAACCGACCGGTAATGATAAATGCCCACTAAAATTTATTAAAAGTTGTCTGGCTTCTTAAAAGTGTGTCACCCCCCCCCCCCCCCCCTTCTCTCCCCTCTTCTCTACCCCGCCCTCTCTAAAGGACTTATCGTAACTATGCCAGCTGTCTTTTACCTTTCTGTTCATCACGAATTTCAGACAGCGCTCCCATGCTTTCCCTGGCCCCTGCCTTTGCGATGTGTTTGTGTGTGTGTGTGTGTGTGTGTGTGCAGGCGGTTGATCCGGCTCGCGGTTTCATCGCCGACAGTTGATCCAGCTCGAGGTTTTTTAGGAGAGTGCCCTCGAGCTTGAAGGTCGAAGACAGTCGCTGAAAGGTCGCGTTAGTGGGACAGGCCCTTAAGAGTCAAGAGTATTTAATAGTTTTATGTACCAATAACAGAACTATAAAATTCTTCCTTGCAGCAGCAAAGCATGCCTTTGCAAATAACTGATATAGACATAGAATAAACATAGTGAAAACTTTAACATACATTCCAAAGAATAGAGGAAATGATGGTTGGGTGGGGGCAATTTGGGTGCACTGGAGATGAAAAGACTACAAAAAGTAGTAAACACTGCCCAGTCCATCATTGGCTCTGACCTTCCTTCCATCGAGGGGATTTATCACAGTCGCTGCCTCAAAAAGGCTGGCAGCACCATCAAGGCCCCACACCACCCTGGCCACACACTCATCTCCTTGCTACCTTCGGGTAGAAGGTACAGGAGCCTGAAGACTGCAACAACCCGGTTTAGGAATAGCTACTTCCCCACAGCCATCAGGCTATTAAACTTGGCTCGGAACTCTGAACATTAATATCCCTCCATCTGTTATTTGCACTTTATTAATTTATTAATTCATGTGTGTATTTACATATATAATTGTAGTCAATGCCTACTATGTTCTGTTGTGCTATGCAAAGAAAGATTTTCATTGTCCTGTCAGGGACACATGACAATAAACTCTTTTGACTTTGACTTTGACAACTTACATATGCAGCTTCTGAAGGAGATGAAGGAGAAAATAAAAGAGGTCCTGCAAATGTATTTCAAGTTAAGTAACAGAATCATACGCACAGTAACATCCTAATTACTAGAACCATAGGATTAATTCAAATATCTTCCTAACAAAGGATTAACAAGCATCTAACAGACTTTTATCTGACTCACACATACATTCTCTCTCTCTCTACTTCCGCAAATCAAAAAGAACTTGGATCTTGCTCACCATCTCATTGACCATTCATGCTTTAAACAAACTTAGTAAATGGCTTACGCTTAAGGGCTAAAGAGTTAACAGAATTTCATTAAATCCAATTTACACTCTTTAAAGAGACTATTTAAACTAAAGGTTGAAAACAAAAGAATGCTGGACTTTATTGATAACGGACAAGCAAACATTCCAATATCCCCAGACAACCAAATTCCAACAACTTTCTCACATTCCAAATCCTGATCTAATCAAGAGAGTTTAATGGGCAGACAGAAGTAACTGCTGATGCTAGATTGCCAAAAAAAAGCTCAAAATGCTGGAGTAACTTAGCGGGTCAGACAGCAACTCATGAGAACATTGGTTAACAACATTTCGGGTTGGGAACTTTCTACAGACTGTTTAATTGACATATGTATGGAAATGGAAAAATGTCCAAAGATACGATGGCGGAGCAAGATAGACCACTCCTGCAATGGACTGACGTGCAGTACGCTACAGAGTGTAACTTCCGCCATTTCAGTAAACCCGACCCAACTTCAGTTATGCCCCTCGCAGTGTAACCAGCATTGCGGGGGAACAGTTTGTGTGTTTTAAAATGTTTAACATTTTTTTTTTATGTTCTTTTTAAATGGCTCATGTCCTGTGTTTGAATCGATTTTTGTATTAAACTTGCTGTAATCAGCGTTGTGGGGGAACAGTTTGTGTGTTTTTAAATGTTTTTTTCCATTTTCTTTTTAAATGGCGCATGCCCTGTGTTTAAATTGATTCTTGTATTAAACTTGCACTCTGTAATTCATCTAATCCCATTGTTCACAACTGCTTGTATGCACCCATAAAGTAAGTTACTAAGTTTATTGGCCAAGTATTAACATACAAGGAATTTGCCAAGGCAGCTATATTTATATTTATATATATATATATATATATAAACTTATTTATATATATATATATATATATATATATATATATATATATATTCATTATATATCAATAAGATGTAGATGCATATCATTATATAACACACACATATATATTTTTCTAGTTTCTTATATATATAAACACATATGTATTCATTATATATATTGTATATATATTATATATGTGTGTGTATGATGCATATATATGTGTGTAACATATACGCACATAAATATATATATATATATGTGTGTTTTTATATATATATATTTTTTTTTTGTTCTCTTGTTTCTTCGCTTTTTCACGGAGAGTGGACTATCTTGCTCCGCTCTAGTATCTTTGCTCTAGGCTAACAGGCCCATTAACACAATAATACAAAAAAAAATGTATTTATCAATAATTCAATGAATTCATAAAAGTAATGCTAGGTGGGTATGGTGGGCCAAAGGAACTGCTACTATGCTGTTCTGCAACCAGAACATAATAGTGCAAAATCAAAGTCCATGTGCAACCAAAAATAGTTCATAATAGATCATATTTGCTGAGCTAGTGGTCAGTGTCATGCAACATATAACCATATAACAACATATAACATATACCAGACTGATTCCTGGTATGAACAAAGACTGCATAGACTTGGCTTATACTCTCTAGAAGTTAGGAGATTGAGAGGGGATCTTATAGAAACTTACAAAATTTTTAAGGGGTTGGACAGGCTAGATGCAGGAAGATTGTTCCCGATGTTGCGGAGGTCCAGGACAAGGGGTCACAGCTTAAGGATAAGGGGGAAATCCTTTAGGACCGAGATGAGAAGGACTTTTTTCACACAGAGAGTGGTGGGTCTCTGGAACTCTCTGCCACAGAGGGTAGTTGAGGCCAGTTCATTGGCTATATTTAAGAGGGAGTTAGATGTGTCCCTTGTGGCTAAGGGGATCAGAGGGTATGGAGAGAAGGCAGGTATGGGATACTGAGTTGGATGATCAGCTATGATCATATTGAATGGCGGTGCAGGCTCAAAGGGCCGAATGGCCTACTCCTGCACCTAATTTCTATGTTTCTAACATTCCAGAGCCAGGTGTTGCTGGGAAGGAGATGTTCTTTGAATCTGGAGGTCATAGTCTTCAGGCTCCAACACTTACATTATGACAGTAGAAACGTGGCAAGGGTGGTGTGGCTATTTGATAATATAAATTGTCTTTTTGAAGCAATGGCTCCTGTGGATTACTATGACAGTGGGGAGGTCAGTACCTGTGATGGACTTGGTAATGTCAACCATTTTCTAAAGTCTCCTTCATTCATGGTTGTTTGAATTACCAAACAGGCTGTGATGCTACCAGTCAATATGCCCTCTGCCATATACCTGTAGAAGTTCCATAGAGTACTTTAAGCCCCTGAATATCTCCACTGTGTTCCTGTTGATGAAAACAGATTAACGGATCCTTGACTTTACTCCCTGAAGTCAACGATCATCTCTTTGGTCATACGAACATCCAGTATTCTAACTCATCTTTGCATGTTATTTGTCCAGCGATGGTGGTATTGTTGGTGAATTTAAAGATGGTTTTGGAGTTTGATGATACATTTCGAGGGGATGATAGTGTTGAATGCCAAACTGTAGTCAATGAACTACAGTGCAGGAGCCATTCTTGCTTAGGCTAGTTATTGTTAGCATATTTTATTATTTTGCCTAGATATAGGTATGTTACAAAACTTACCTTTAGCGGCGCTGCAGTTCTGCCACTCCCTGTGTGCGTGACTTTGGCGTCTTTCAGAGGGGGGCGGGCTTAAAGTGCCGTTTTTCTTCAAACTGGGCAAATCGATCCATGTTGGCCGATTTCGTTGCGGAAGAAAAATCGTTCCGACATTTCATTAATGAAGGTATTTTTAAATTACGCTAGATTATTTATTATCCAGAGTAATTTAAAAATCACCTTCAAAAGCCGTGAGCGCCGACAACGGGAAGGATTTTGCGTAGGGGAGAAGAAAAGGTACACAGTTTATTTTTATATTAAAAGTTGGTTTTTATGGAGGCTTTAATAATATTTTCATGTTGCAAAATGGGGTCCAAACAAAATGTATGAACCGGCTGTATTTTTTATACCGACTTCACAGCAAACCACAACGTTCCAATCCACCGCATTCCACTAAAACCCACTCACTAGTTGATTTATATGGCCATTAATTTACAGGCATTAAACACTAAATTCATTCCATTTGGCCCAGAAATTCATGAAAATGAGATTTAAAAATTATGTTATATTGTGGATGATTGTGTGAATGTTATTTGGACACTTAGGCAATTTAAAAGAAGTTTATCTTTTCTTAAGAAATGGATAGATGTTTAGATCTACTCATTGAATTTTGTAATTAGCTGCAATTAAATAAATAACTAATTATATGCTTTAATTTCAGGTCATCCAAGTAAGATTGTTTCATATTTGTTTCAGATTGCTTCAATCTATAATAACTGAAAATTTCATTGAGTTCTCTTAATTTTTAAGAAAGTTATGGGCTTTTAACGGTTCTAGATCACAGGTTTTGAGTTAAGTCAATTGAAAGGCAATGGGGAACAAGATGCTAATTTTCGAGTATGAAAATGGCCATAACTTTCTTAATACTGAAGATATGAAAGTGAATTAGGTGTCAAATTAAACTTATTTTTATGCTTTATTTGATGGGATAAATTGCAGACTTGATTTTTAAAATCTCAAAATTTTGTAACATTGCTACTAGATATTTCTTGCAGAATTATTTTGTACGCTTGGGGGTGGGCTTTTGAAATGTGGATGAACGTTACATATAGCGTAGTCACAGGGAGTGGCTAGATCAGACTGAAGCGAGCACGGAAGAGGGAATATAGTTTTTTACGAGTTCAGATAGCAAGAACGGAAAGCTACAATTGTATATGAATAAAGAGGATCTGGTATGTTCACTTCTTTGTTTTTACAACAATTTCATTAAAGAATCAATTAAACTGAAATAACGCCTGGATGATTCGTTTTTGTTATCGACTGCGTAAATTTGGTCACTCCTCTCTGCATGTGTAGTAATGACAATGGAAGGATTGAAATCGTCTGAAGAAAGGTCTCGACCAGAAACATCGCCTATCTCCTTCGCTCCTTAGATGCTGCTGCACCCGCTGAGTTTCTCCAGCTTTTTGTGTAACCCTTGCCATTACATACTGTTTAATGTACATTCTTATTGTCCACGTGGTCCAATGCAGAGTGAAAAGTCAGCAAGATCGCTTCTCTTATTGAATGGTAGTGTCAGTAGGCAAATTATGGTCCGTTCAGGCCTTTACTAAAGCAGGAGTTGATATGCATCATAACGTACTTTATCACCACGGACATTAGTGCTACCAGTCGATAGTCATTAAGGTATGTCACCTTACTCTTCATGGGCAGCAGTATTATGGACCTATGATACTCAGATTATATGACCTGTTTGTCTCACAATTTTGTGCAACATTCGAATTTCGAACAGTTAAAACTCCCCATTCTAGCTCAATCCTTAATTTCCGGCCCTTGCTTCCACTATGTCTGGGAAATGTGTGTTGGTTTTTGTGCCATTGTATCCTATTTGGGGCCTTTTCTCACCTGCTCACAGTCTGTTTATGTTGGGCACATACACCTGAGAACTGCTGACATGATACTTAACTGTTGTCTTGGCTCCATCCCTGCTGATCATCACTGCTGCAGGTAGTTCTATGGTATCGTTCTATCGTATCGTAAGTTCTATTATATAGTATCGTAGGTGTGTGAGTTCACATTCTATAGAAAGGAACTGCAAATGCTGGTTTAAACCAAAGATAGACACAAAATGTTGGAGTAACTCAGCGGGTCAGGCAGCATCTATGGAGAGAAGGAATGGGTGACTTGCTCCCCATTCCTACTCTGCAGAGATGACGCCTGCCATGTTGAATTACTCCAGCATTTTGTGTCTACCTGTGAGTTCACATTGTCTACTTTGTAGTTGTAGGTGTTCATAAACCCTGACATATCCTTTTCTTCAGTAATGGTGCCAGCCTCTCTAAGTATTTATATTCATAGGATAATACCTTCACTGTTTGGGCATATCCAGAAATGCACTGGAAGACACACTCCCTCCATCTCAAGCATCTGAGACCATTTTCTCTTTGCCTTCATTGTTTTCCCTCCTAAACTTGTTATATAGGTCAATGGCAACGGGATGGACACGTAAAAATACTCGTCCTCCTACACCAGTATTGCTTGCCATATAATAGCTTGAGAAGGTATCATGTTTGACTGCATCAAATGTTGTGACTTTGGATAAGCATAGAGAAACTGGAACTGCATATGTAAAAGCTTTTTACACAGACCCGATGGAAGAATCTCTCTGAACTCTCTGTACATCAAGGGGTTTTATAGTCTTTAAACAGGAATATAATAGCAGGTGATTTCAATGATTATAATTACACAATTCACTGCAATATTATGTGTATAGACAAATAATTCCCTGGAATTACATATTCACAATGGGGGCATGTCTCAACTGACAAGTACACTTCTGAATATTTAGACATCTTTATTGGGAATCCAGCACCCAAAACAACATTTTTCAAACCATTGCACTGCAAAATAGCTCTCAAGATACATAAGCATTTCATATGTTGGATGACAATACAAATATGTCTATAACCATGTGTTAAGTGTTAGGACAGCCAGTCTGGACCTCTTCCCTGTTCCCATCCTGGGGGTTTGAATGTATTCTGATTACCATAAACATTCATCGATTGTTTCCTCATGTGTTTTGCAATAGTAAAAACCAGGATCTTGCACTCCCAGTGATCTCAATGTCCTCAAAGTAAAGTTTAGCAGTAGATTATATAGCAAAATATATTTGTACAATGACAACATAGGAGATTATCTTCTCAGTAAGTGGTCCCATAGTATGAGTTTGCAGCCTGCAGTTTTTGCATACAATGTCTGTTTAAATACCATGTAATTACATATGAAATACTTCATGAAGACTGGTTTGCGTTTGTATCAGTGGCTACTGGAAATTATACGTCATACTTCTGATTATGTGCTTCTCCCTAATGTTTACCCTTTCTTCCCATCCCTTCCCTTTCCCAATGTTCCCTCTTCTGCATCCCCTCATCCTCTATATTGTCTCCCAGCAGACCAGATGTCCTTCAGGGAATGTTGCCGACTGGCCCATTCCAGACAGCGGGAGTACGTGCTGAGAGGCTCGCTGAAGCTTGGTGCAGTCTACAACTCTCGGATGCGGCACGGTGGCGCACAGAGTTACTGGCTTACAGCGCTTGCAGCGTCGGAGACCTGGGTTGAATCCCGACTATGGGTGCTGACTGTACTAAGTTTTATGTTCTCCCCGTAACCCTGTGGGTTTTCTCCGATACAGTATCTTTGGTTTCCTTTCACACTCCAAAGATGTACAGTTTTGTACGTTAATTGGCTTGGTATAAGTGTAAATTGTGCCTAGCGTGTGTGGGATAGTGTTAATGTACGGGGATCGCTGGTTGGTATGGATTTGTTGGGCCAAAGGGCCTGTTTCCATGCTGTATCTCGAAACTAAACTAAAGTATGGTACCAAATACAGCGAGAACGTGTACACTGTGAAAAATATACATCTTCTAGATGAGCTGGGACGCATCCTCAGTGATGTGACCTGGGGTCACCGGGTGTTTCGGGTCTCACAACATCAGACACCCTCGCCCAGGCGACCCAGCCGGGGTTGATCAGGCCCCGACTTGCATTCCAGCAGCAAACGCCCACGGATCAGCCATCTTAATAACAACTCTGCAGGGGTTGGGAGACTCTAGTGCATGGAGGGACTGGGCTCTGTGGGGTGCATGGGGTGCATGGAGGGACTGGGCTCTGTGGGGTGACTCCCGGCCGGCTCCTCCTGCGTCTCACCAGGTTCAAGGCCTGTGCGCTGCACCTCTTTCTCCTTCTCCAAGCATTTCATTCTCGCCTGATGGATGTTTAGGCCACGATGGTTCATTAGGCCTTTCCATAGCTTTGTTGGGTGTCTTTTTCATGAAAGACACAGACTGGGGTGCTAACCCAGCCTTTCCTGGGTGCCGTCTTTCTGTGCCGTCAACTGTCTCTCCATTAGTCACCAAACTATTCTTGGTTGTCACCCAGTCTATTCCTAGGTGCCACTGGCTGAGCCAGACTTCAATGTGAAAAATGTACATCTTCTAGATGAGCTGGGACGCATCCTCAGTGATATTAATACGTAGGATAAGTGGTACAAAAGAGATTAATTCTTGTTAATTCAGTTAGAGCATCCAAGAATATGACTCCAACCATCAGGATTGCCTTTCACATCTCATTACCCAAAGTCTTATCTCGCCTGCAAGATGTAACTGGGAGATGACCAGGTTTATTGTTCCCTTATGGGGCTCCTTCTGAAAACAATCTTAAAGCAAATGAGGTCAACACAAAAATCAAATTACTATGAAGCAGCGCCGCAAACCCACAGGAGCATGACAATTTATAACTTTTTAAAGTGTCTAACTTTTGCGTTTTCCGGTTTCTTAAATTCTATGCTCTGAGCAATTTTGTTTGATTTTCAAATCTGATAGCCAATGCAAACAGCTTCAGTTTGTTTCAAAACATTAAATTTAGGCTTTCCTGCATTCCATGTAATATTGCACACACACTAAAAATAAATATTAAAATTGACAGCAAATCTTGGAGAGACAGAGGAGCTCTACTTCTATGTCAGGGGGGATGGATTTCCCGTCCAAGTTGCACATCGCCCCAATTTAGAAATATATGGCCAGGTTTTGTATTGTCACTAGGTGTAAATCCCAGGGAGCACCTTCACCAGAAAGACTACAGTGATTCAAGAAAGTGAAGGGTAATTAAAGATGGGTTATAAATTCTGGCCCTGCTAGAAATACCTTCATCCTAAGAAAAGGTAAAGTACGTAAAGAGATTAAAGAAGCTGGTATTTATTGTTCCCCATGGAACAGAGAAGGTAAATGGGAAGTTAAATCAAAGTCATGAGATAGTGAGAGTTTTTTCTGAACATAGATTTGATAACTGGTGTATATAATTTTTTCATAGATATGAGTTGCTATATGCAAGATATAAAATGGTGGGTGAAGTGGATATCTTGCGATTTTCATCTTAAAAAGGAAAGAAATTGAGGAATCTGGGGAAATATCAGGGGATGAGAACTGATTGATATCTCTTTCCCAAGAAATGTAACAGCAGCTAAAAGTTGACATCAAAACACATGAGGAGATTTTGGAACAGGAAATCTAAGCTTGATTAAAATAGTTGACTGGCACTTCTTAAAGGGGGAGAGATTTGAAGGCAAAAGATGAGATGTCTAAAGGAATTGTTACCAATAATGAGATAGAAATCTAGGTAGGCAAAAAAAGTCACATTTAGGGGAACTTCAAGGTTGTTTTGTTGCACTGGACGAAAGTGCAGAGATAGGGAGGACATTACCACAGAGGGACTTGAATGAGTTAAAACCCACATTAGACCTGTACAAATATGCTTCAGTTACATTCTAAGACTCAAGGGTTTGGGTGCAATAGAACAGGCCTTAGGAATTTTGCAGATATGCTTTTTTCACTGCGAGTTCGCTAGCTCTGCCATTGTTGAGGTCGCAGATCAAGGAGGAGAGGAGCAGATGGGAATAGGAGTTGGACCGTTGGTGAAAGAGGACATGGGGAGAAAGTAGCATTTATCCAGCTCTGAAGAAATAAAGTAGTTATAGGAAGTAAAACGGCATGGTGGTAAGGTACTGGAGATTGAACAACACAGATGGGGCATCAGACAAGGAGCAGCATAAGTGGTCAGGCTTGAGGAATAAAGAAATGTAGGCAGCGGTGGTCAGTGGGTTGGAATAATACACATGATTAGGTGGAGAGGAGTCCACAGACACTTTATCAGGCCTGGCAAAGAAATTAGCACGTTGGTTTATCAGAGGAGGGGGGTGCATACACCTGGTTAGGTCATCAGGGATTCAGGTCAGTTGGACAAATGAGTAGCTTGAGGGTGAGGTGGGAAGGAAAAAACCATTGATACTGAGGGGAAATATAGTGAACAAGCAATGAGAAACAGCAGAACCTACCTACAGACAGTATTCTCCCCGGTAGTAGAGCAAGAAGGGCCAGTCTATTTCATTTCGGAGTCACGTGAGTGACTTCGTGAAGAGCCCGCCGGCGCGCATGCTCGACATATCGTCGTACCGCGTTGCTGCGACGGCTGGCGGTGGAGCGCGCTCCTCGCCAGCCCTTCAGAAGGGGCCACGGAGGTGAGTATTCTACCTTTAGTTGGTGGTCCTTGTTGTTGGTTTGTCTTGCAGCAAGGACATGGATGGGAGTTCCAAGGGCCGGAGGACGTCAGGACGAGTTCGCCGGTCAACAGTTCCGGGGCCTTTACCATTGGCAGTACCTGCAACGCAGGCCGGGGCTTAGGCGGAGATGTGGGTAAGCCCTGTGTTTACAGGTCCGGATCCGCCAGCACACCACAGCTCGGAGGAGTTCGACGAGGAGGAGTGTGGTGTGCCGCAAGAGCAGGAGGACCCTGCCATGGCAGTCAGGTTGTCAGCGGGCTCGCTGGCGACCTCGAGCAGGGCACGTGCCGTTGCACGGCCTGTTCCACTCAGCCCTCCGAGAAGGGGGAGGGGAGGAGCCCAGAAGCCTAACCCTGTTAGGGCTAAGGCATTGCCTGTCGCGGAGGAGCGGTCAGGTTCCAGGGCGAGACCCGGGGCGGCTGTGAGGTCCAGCCGGCACACCCCGACTCTCGACGCCGGGACGGGTCGGTCGAGTCGGGTCTCGTCACGGTTGCCGAGCCCCCCATGGATGGGTGGGCGAGACCATGCGTCGGCAACGTCCACGATATGGGCAGCCGGCAAGACTGCGCGGGCCCCAGGCAACCATGCTTCGGCTGGTGCCGACACCTCGCCGCGAGTGCCCTTAGTGGCAGCGGCTTCAGCTCTCGCTAAACGGAGGCGATTGAACACGCCCGCGCAGGAATCGCGCAGTTTCGCCTCGGCGGCTGTTAGCGACAACTACCGGCACCGGCAGGGCCTCGACGAGGTGCGGGCCGATGACAGGAGCCCGGTTTTCTTTTCAGAGCCGGAGGACTCCGACCACCTGAGTGTTCAGGGTGAAGGGCGTATTGACCGTATGGAGCGGCTGCTGGAGCTCCTGCTTCAACGTCAACAACAGCAGGGCAGCAACAGGCACAGGGCGTCTTCACCAACATCTACTATCAGCCTGGAGCAGCAGGAGGAGGAGGTTCTGGTGGATCCCGTACCACCTCCGTTGGAGGTGCCAGCGGAGGAACTCTTGGATGTGGCGACCAAATTCGCGGCCCCACATACGGCTGGTCTTCCTCTAAATACAAAGCTGGCAGCCACAGTGGACTTTCTTAATAATCAGGTGCTGCAGGAAGAAGTCCTCATCCAGGCTATGAGCCGTCACAAGGCTCCATCAAACTGCAACTCCCTCAACGTGCCTGTGGTCAATACGCCAATATGGGGCAACATCAGTGCGGCTATCCGTCAACAAGAGCTAAAATTGCAGCGGATCCTGAAACTCCTCACGGCCGGTATTACCGCCTTTGCGCGGTCGGTGGACGGGGACAAACTGAATTTGGACCAGGAAGATGCTCTGGCCTTATTGTGCGCGACCCAGCACAAAATCAACGGGTTTCGCAAAAACAGCATTTGCCCAGCACTCAACCCGAAGTTTGCAGGATTGTGCAAACCACCGCCGCCGCTGCCGCCCCGTCAGCTCTTTGGTGAGGACCTCTCGAAGAGAGTCAAAGAGCTTGACGAACAAGCCAAAACGGTGGGGATCATGCGCTCTAAGAGTGCCCCCACACCGTCCGGCTCAAAAGCTCCATACATTCGCTCACGAGGGTCGGCCAGTGCCTCGACGAGGACTCACCCTCTAGCTCCACAACGACAACAGCACCAGAACCAGCACCAAGGGTCTTTTTTAGGACAGGGTCAGCAGAGACCTTTGTGGAAATCGAAGACGCCGCGCCCTCAAGCCAACCCAGCACCTCCACGGCCACCCACACGTGTCAAGGACCGCCGGTAACCACGGAGGTGAGGGGGTCTGGTTCTCTCTTTTCTCTGTTTAACTTCACATGTTGGTGGTCGCCTTCGGTGGTTTTTGGGTGCATGGGGTAATTTTACTGGTGACGAGTATGTGTTGCAGAATATTCTGGGGCATAAAATTGAGTTTATTAATGGCGATATTCCTCCATCCCAGCACATGCCCGCTCGAACGTTTAAATTATCTGCTGCAGAACAGGCAGCCGGCTATAAGAAATTGTTAAGTCTTGAGCACAAAGGTGTGATTGAGAGAGTGGTGCATGAGCCAGTTGAATTTGTTTCGAACATATTCACCAGACCTAAGAAGGATGGAGGTTGTCGTGTCATTATTGATCTGACCCGTTTGAATACTTTTGTAACATATACTCATTTTAAAATGGATACGTTTGAAACAGCCAAATCATTGATTTCTCATGGTTGCTTTATGGCATGCATCGATTTAAAAGACGCATATTATTCCGTATCCATCCGGAAATGTGACAGAAGGTTTTGAAATTCATCTGGATGGGGCAACTCTGGCAGTACAAGGCTTTGCCTAATGGGCTTACCACAGCCCCTAGATTGTTCACTAAATTAGTGAAGCCAATTATGGCTTATTTGAGACAACGACACCATATAGTTATGGCCTATTTAGATGATATCTTAATTGTGGGCCACACCCTGGAATTGGCTGAACAGGGTGTTGCAGCTGCTGTCAATATATTTCAACAATTGGGGTTTATTGTCCATCCAGAGAAATCAAAGTTCTACCCTGCCCAGGTGATTAATTACCTAGGGTTCACGGTGAACTCAATAAGCATGAGGGTTACCATTCCAATTAACAAAATTGAGGAGGTTACCCAGGTGTGTCAAGGTTTAATCCGCACCAATATACCATCGATTCGGCACTTAGCTACAATAATTGGGAAGCTGGTAGCTTTGTTTTCGGCAGCGCGATATGGACCTTTGCATTATCAGAATTTGCAAAGAGGTAAAATTGCTGCGTTAAAACAAAACGCTGGTCATTATGATCGGTCCATGCAGCTGCCGCCCGAAGCGATAAATGAGTTGCAATGGTGGGTGTGTCACATTAGCAGCTCATTCAAGCCTATTAGGGAGGCTAATCCGGTGGTATATTTGCAAACTGATGCAAGCTCCAATGGTTGGGGAGCCACGAATAATTGCTCTAGTTGTGGTGGCAGATGGGACACCCTTGAATCAACGATGTTGTTAACTCAAGGGATTAACTATTTGGAGTTGCTGGCAGCATTCCACGGACTTCGTGCGTATTGTTCCAAGCTTGTTGGAGCACATGTCCATCTCCAAATAGACAACACCACAGCAGTAGCATATTTAAACCATATGGGTGGTACCAGGTCAGTTTCGTGTGACAAATTGGCAAACTCAATTTGGCTCTGGTGTGTTCAGTGAGACATTTGGATTTCAGCTACCTATTTGCCAGGTGAGCTTAATACTGTGGCGGACACCAGGTCACGCATATTTAATGACAATATTGAATGGATGTTGCATCCTGAGATTTTTCTAAAGTCACAGCCAAATTTGGTAAACCGGACATTGACCTTTTTGCGTCACGGTTGAACCATCAGGTACCAACCTACGTTTCATGGGAACCAGATCCTGGGGCAATAGCGCTAGATGTATTCTCGCTGGTCTGGGGGAATTGGTTTTTCTATGCCTTCCCCCCGTTTTGCCTCATCAGTCGGGTATTGCGAAAGATTCAGGCAGATGCTGCCAAGGGCATCCTTATTATACCCGACTGGCCCACACAGCCTTGGTATCCGGTGGTCTTTGACATGCTCAACGAACCTTGGGTCCTTTTGAAGGGTTGCCCACAATTGGTTACTCACCCTGTCTCAGGGGAGCCACATCCCTGCCATGGCTATTTAAAGTTGTTGGCTTGCAGGTTTGAACAGGCCGTTAGTCCAATACGGCCTCTCGGCTCGGACCATGGATACCATCGGGGCGTCGTGTCGAGAGTCCACAAGGCGAAGATACCACTCGCATATTAAGAAGTGGGAAGCCTACTGCAGCCGCTCTCGCATCACGTACGATGACGTGACAATAACCGACGTCCTGGAATTCCTCGCGGGGTTGCACCATGATGAACACTTAAGTTACAGTGCCATCAACAGCGCCAGAAGTGCGCTATCATTCTACCTCAAGATTGGGGTAGGATCCAACAGGCTAGTGTCCAGACTCATGCGGGGTATATTCAATATGAATCCGCCTACACCACGCTATAATATCACCTGGGATGTCAGGGACGTATTAACCCTGCTCAGGACGTGGTCGCCCATGGAAGGGCTCCAACTGGACCAACTCACCATGAAGCTGGTGATGTTACTAGCGCTGACTTCAGCTCAGAGGGTACAGACACTACACAAACTTCGTGTCGTCAGAATGACTTCTACCCCTACAGAAGTAGTATTTTTCATTGACGAGCTACTAAAGCAGCATAGACCTGGGTGCACAGGGCTGCAGCTGAAGTTCCCGGCATACCCCGCAGATGCTAGGCTATGTTTAGCCTCACATATCCGCCACTATGTCAAGGTGACGGCATGCATCAGAGGAATGGAGAGATACCTGCTTGTCACTCATAAGAGACCTCATCATCGAGTGACAGTCCAGACGATGTCCATGTGGCTTCCAGTCGTCTTGGGTAAGTCAGGTATCGACACTAATGTGTTCAAGTCTCTTTCCACCAGGGCTGCATCGACGTCAGCGGCGAGGGTCATGGAGGTGCCCATGGACCAAATTCTCGCCACAGCAGGATGGGCTAATGAAGCTGTGTTCCAGCGTTTTTATAACAAGCCTGTTCCTGCTCCTCTACAGTTCGCAGAAGCCGTGCTGAATGCAGGTCAAGAACGTGGAGATGTCCCCGCATGAGGGGTTTTGATTTGTTATTAATAACTCTGCTCTTGTTTTGCAGTATGAACTATTGAGCAAGTTTGTTCCTCCCATCCATCCCTGGTAGTGGTGTGTCAGCATGGACGTGGTCCAGGGCGTGTAATCACAGAAGCTTTGAAGTCTTCACGAAGTCACTCACGTGACTCCGAAATGAAATAGTAAGATTGAAAGAGAACTTACCAGTTCGAAGGTTGATCTTTATTTTATGAGGAGTCGAAGTGAGGGATTTCGTGCCCTCCTCGCCCAACCCTCAATCACCTTCATCTGGTAATCTTAGTCACTTCAATCTTACTATGCGAAGTCATTTCTTTTGTTGGTTTCTGTGATTCCACGCCGCTACTTTGAAGTATGTCGAGCATGTGCGCCGGCGGGCTCTTCACGAAATCCCTCACTTCGACTCCTCATAAAATAAAGATCAACCTTCGAACTGGTAAGTTCTCGTTCAATCTTACTATTCTCTCAGCCCTGTAAGCAACTTTGGTATGAATGACCTGCACCCGTTACAGACCTCAACTGGACAATATAATTAAACGCAGGTGGCATCAACATGACACAACTGACATCTCTGTATTTGCCCTGTTGCTTTGATGTGAATTCATGCCATACGTATTGAGGACACTGGTCAAAGAAGTTACGATGCTATTGCATGGAACCCACTCACAATTTGCAGTGAGACTTTGGATAAGGCTCTGGTCAAGGCCCCCAAAGCATTGAGCTATGCAATGAAATATTCAACCTTCTGTACCTTGCCAGTGCTGTTCTTTAGCTCTGGCTCACTGCAGTTTAAGCATTTCCTCCACGAGTGGCCATGTCTTCAGCTGTCAAGACCCCAGACTATGGAATTGCCAGCCTAACCTTACTCCTCTTTTAAAACTTTCATAAAAGTTTCTATTATGACAAAATTAATTTCTCCCATTCATTTCATTGTTATATGCACACATGCAGTGAGGTAGAGTTACAATGAAAAATCTTGCTTCAAGCTGGATCTTTTGGAATGGAATAGTAGAACTTTGTGAGTATATATCTCGGGAGCACAAAGAAGCCCTGCAAGAATAGTGCATCACCTCACAAACTACCGCCCACCAATACTAACCTCCCACTCCATCTTTGGAAATGTCTATATTTCCCACACCAACATCATTGGGCAGCACAGTGGTGTATCTGGAATTGCTGCTGGCTCCTAGCTCCATTGACATAGGTTTAGTCCTGACCTCTGGTGCTATCTCTAGACTTTAGGCTTTAGAGATACAGTGTGGAAACACGCCCTTCAGACCACTGAGACCCCAGCGACCATAATCATTCCATAAACTAACACTATCCTACACACTAGGGACAATTTACAATTTTTACTGAAGCCAATTAACCTACAAATCCGAAACGTTGCCTATCTCCTTCGCTCCTTAGATGCTGCTGCACCCGCTGAGTTTCTCCAGCCTTTTGTGTACCCTTGATTTTCCAGCATCTGCAGTTCCTTCTTTAACCTACAAATCTGCATGTCTTTGGAGTGTGGGAGGAAATCGGGGCACACGGAGAACGTACAAACTCCACATAGACAGCACCTGTAGTCAGGAACGAATCCGAGTCTCTGGTGCTCTAAGACAGTAACTCTACTGCTGCGTCACTGTGCAGCCCTCAAACATCTATGTGGAATTTACAAGTTCTCCCTGTGACTGTGCATTAGAGTGCTGCGGCTTCCACCCACATCCCAAGAATGTGCTTTGGTCCCTAGTGTATAAGTAAGTGGTAGAATCTGGGGAGAGTTAATAAGAATGCGTGCAGGACAAATTAGGATTAGGTTGTTGGTAGATGCCACAGACTGAATGGGCTTGTGCCTGTTTCCATGCTGTAGGACGCAGCTAGTACTCCTAATCTACAAAACTATCATCCTCAATCCCATGGGACCACCTAAGAAGACATACCACAGTTTGTTATTGTTGGTGATAACATAAATAGTCAGCATTTTATGAATGTTGATTTTGGTAATATTCTTATTTTAAACGATCTTTTTGGTTTATTTTAGTACAAACTCTTGACTCAGTTCATAGCACTCTACGTAAAAGGTTCAGGCTTGATCCTACTGTAAAAGCCCAGCAGAAAATTAGGCTGGGCATAGTGTTTTCTCTCAGGTGGACATAATAGAGCTCTGAGATGCTCTTGTTTCAAATGCAAGAGAGAATTTACTTTTACTTTGATCAGCAGACAGCTCTGACTCAGCATTGCTAAACAAAAGCACATCATGTTGTCATCTATTTTTGGCTAGTCGCTAGTTGATAAGGTCCCGCAAGGGCCGAATGGCCTCCTCCTACACCTATTTTCTATGTTTCTATGTTTCTAATAAACAATCTCTAATTATAAACAAACATGCAATGTACCAGTATTACTCAAAGCACTCACAGCAAGTTACATGTACAGTAATGCCTAATTATTAACCAAAGTAATAAAATACAATGATCTCTGATTACTATTAAGCAAATGTAGATTCATACATCGCCTGTACAATAACCTGGTCACTTCAACTATGACTGGATGTGCATCTTGAACTGATAACTGACCGTCATCTTCAACTGCATTTCCAAGTATTATTATCAAAACTTTGTGCCCTAAAACCTGACTATTTTTCATATGGTATAACTTTCCTTTTAATAAGAATATGGGATGGTGGTCATTTTCCTCTTTTTTATGTCTTTGTCCCCTTTCCAACTAGACAACATCTTTCCATAACATGGTGCCCAAAACAGGGCACAATCGTCTAAATGTGGCCTCACCAACATCTTATGTAACTGCAACATGACCTCCCAACTTCTATACTCAATATATCAAAATATGTCAGTATATATCAATTTATCAAAAGACTGATGATGGCCGATGTGCCAAATGCCTTTTTGAACACCCTATCTACATTGATTATAATCATTGGTGCTGAAATAAAAATAGTTGCGATCCAACTGTATAGGAAGGATCTGATCAGGAGGGCTCCATTCAACACCCTCCAAGTGAGGTCCTGGTGCTTGTTGGTGAGTACTGGTTTCACAACATTTTTCCGGCTGATCTGGACGGTCTTTTCAAAGAACCATCCACGGGATTCATTGTGTCCTTGTTCCGCCACATCTGCAGAATATTCTATGCAAGCCATTGCCAATGAATGTGATCATAGGTGCTGGGCAGGAAGAACTTTTCCATGAAGGACAGATGGCATGGCAATAGCCAGCTGACTGGGACATTGTGCAATATTGGGATCAGGCCCATCCTTGGCAAGACTACGGGCCGGGAGAGCCTCAGCAAGTGGTGATATTTGATATGTTTGAACCATGCTTCAAATGCTTCCTCATTTATAACATGGCAGAACCAGAGTTAACCAACAAATTACATTGCATACAGTTTTAGTCTCCTAATCTGAGGAAAGACATTCTTGCCATAGAGGGAGTACAGAGAAGGTTCACCTGACTGATTCCTTGGATGTCAGGACTTTCATATGAAGAAAGACTGGATAGACTCGGCATGTACTCGCTAGAATTTAGAAGATTGAAGGTGGTCTTATAGAAACGTACAAAATTCTTAAGGGGTTGGACAGGCTAGATGCAGGAAGATTGTTCCCAATGTTGGAGAAGTAAAGAACAAGGGATCACAGTTTAAGGATAAAGGGGAAGTCTTTTAGGACCGAGATGAGAAAAACATTTTTCACACAGAGACTGGTGAATCTCTGGAATTCTCTACCACAGAAGGTAGTTGAGGCCAGTTCATTGCCTATATTTAAGAGGGAGTTAGATGTGGCCCTTGTGGCTAAGGGGATCAGGGGGTATGGAGATAAGGCAGGTAAGGGATACTGAGTTGGATGATCAGCCATGATCATATTGAATGGCGGTGCAGGCTCGAAGGGCCGAATGGCCTACTCCTGCACCTATTTTCTATGTTTCTAGGTAAAAGTGCGCCATTTAACCTTCTGGGCCGGTTCAGCCACTTGGAGAAACATGGCTGATCTGTGAACATCATTTCAATTGCCAGATGTAGTCAATGTGCCAAAACATTCCGATTTTATAGCTTGCTATTCATCATGTTAAAGAATAAACTGTTTAACTGTCAAATGTTGAAGTGATTATACCCTGAATTAAGCAATTTGTTTCACTTGGGGTTCTGTTCAGACCACACCTGAGTCATCCATTCAGTTCTGGCTGCCATGCCCAGGAACAGTATTTACATCTTGGCGGTTACACAGTATATTTTTACTTGAATTAGGTATTGGATAGGAAGGATTAAACATTGTTCGTGTAATGTCGAATTTATTGGAATTTAGGTGAATGAATGATTTCATCAAAGGATCACTGAGGTCACTGATCGGAAAAGTAAGAGAAAATCTATTTCCACTTTTCAGGGAATCAAGGATTTGGACACACAGTCTAAAAATTAAAGATAGGTATTTCGTAAAATCTATATGCAAAGGCTAACTCTACTTCCCAACAGCTGTTATGAGGAACCAATTATCAATTTACATCTTAGATAGATTGCTATTAACTGCTGGTTTTAGGGGATATGGGGCAAAGGCAGGTATATGGAATTAATGCACAGATCAGCCTTGTTTTTAATGAATGTCAGAACAAGCTAGAAGAGCTATGTAGTCCTATTACTGCTCCCATATTTCTCGCTGCAGAAAAACAACTTGAGGTTGTGTCTTCATTGTAAAAGCATTTGAAGTGTGGTTAGAGCATAATAAGATTACTTTAATAATAATTATCTGGATACGGAATTGCATCAGCCATTTACTGCCATCTGTATAACTAATATGTCTGAGTAAGCAAGAACCTGTGGGCTGTATTTTATTGATGTCATGTCTTTCTATATGAGACAGACATTGTTCCTGTCTATGACTGTGAGCAAATGAACTCTCTGCTCAGTTAAGCAGCATTGTTTATGACATTGGATTAAAATGAAGCTGCAGATACTGGAAATCCCAGACAAAGATAGAAGATGCTGGTAATGTCAACAGGTCAGGCAGCAACAGTAACTTGAGAATTAGCCTTTGCTTGTAGTTTTGCAGCTTTCATTTTGAGGATCCTATCAGATGAAGGTTTAATTTCCAGTGAATGCTGCTAGACTTGCGGAGAGCTTGCAGCACTTTCTGTTTTAGTTAAACTGAATGAGAATAAAGTGATAAAAGTCTGTCTCTAACGCATTACAAAATTCTAATTGTATCCAAATGTGTCCAGAGCCTCACTTCAGATGTTTGTAACCTCCTCCAACCCAATGACCTTCTTATGTTCTTCTCCAATTCTATTTTTTTGTGTAATCCCAATTTCTGTTAATCCATCATTGTTGACAATGACTGTGTGACAGTCTAAGCCCTAAAATACTCACATTACCTCGCTAACACTCCATATTTCATTCCAAATTTCCTTCTGACATAGTAGGAGACCACGGAGTCTATGTCATCTCATAGAGCAGTTCCCATTCCCAGAACTGCATCCCCGCATGGGTTTTCTCCAGGTGCTCTGGTTTCCTCCCACATCCCCAAAATGTGCAGGTTTGTAGGTTCATTGGCGTCTGTAGATTGTCCCTAGTGTGTAGGATAGAACTAGTTTACAGATGATTGTTGGTTGGCTCGGACTCAGTGGGTCAAAGGGCTTCTTTCCACACTGTATCCCTAAACTAAACTGAACTACATTAAAGTCACTATATAATTCTATATGAATGCAAGTTCCAATTGTAGCAATGTGGCCTTTGACATCACATGATCTATGGATTAATTGGTATCTAAACCATTGGAGATTGTTGGGTGTTACTTTAGATAAAATAACACCAGAAACATCTGGGCAGAGGCATTCAAGCAGCTCCAATTGCAATGTTTAAACATATGCTGAACTATATCATAGATCTGGTATTGTGCACATAATAATTTCAGACAGGAGAGGGTTAATCTTTGTGTAAATTAGTTAAACATTTCCCTTTTCTGCTGTTGACCCCCTTGCACCAGACTTCTACCCTCCAACCCCCATATATAGAAAACATCCCGAATGTCAGCTGCGAATATGACATCATGGTCCTATGGCAAGATCCTAAATTGGAAACACTGGGAGAATCCTGATGGACTGAAAATGGGAATTAAAAGAAAGGAGGAAATAAATGTCAGATGAAATAAAGGTTTGGATTTATAAGGCAAATGCTGGAGGCATGGAGTGGGACTGGGGACCAGGATTGGAATGTTAACTGGAAATGACATGTTAAAACTTGTACAGGGAGGAACTGCAGATGTTGGTTGACACCGAAGATGGACACACAATGCAGGTGTAACTCAAAGGGTCAGGCAGCATCTCTGGAGAAAAGGAATAGGTAACCTGCTCCGCCTAATGGAGAATCATGTCTACCAGTATCAATAGGGTGTTTCTTTGGGGTTGATTTATTGCTGTCCCCTTTCTGTTTGGGAATAAAAGAAACCTGATGATTTTCCATTGCATGTAGCAGACCATGACTGAATGTTGCAGCCTGGCGCATTTCAAGCCACAGTGCTACAAGCAGAGGGATGCACTGAAGCTGAGGTCACAAAGGACACGGTTTAAGGCCCTCCCACCATTGTGCATAGAGGATCTGAAACTGATTGAAACACCCTTGGAGTTAGTCATATAAGAAAACTGATTCTATGCTGATGTAATGCAAATGTTATAAGCAAAAGGAATGATCTGTCCTGAGCTGTGAATGGTGACATAGTACACCCTATATTATACATCTGCAAACTTTATAAGGTATATTTTTGAGGAAATGTTGAACAAAATGCATATGCTCAAAAGAATGTATGTGCTGCTTGAGACGACCACGGCTATTATTCATCTAGCTGTGTGGGTTATGTGTAATCCTTACTTCCGCTAGTTTCTCAAAACATAATATACAAGTCTTTCCTAGGTTTTGAGCCACATGTTTTATATTCCCTCTCAATCACTTCCAATTTTGGTCCTCGTGTTTCTTGTCACTCACGGAGCAGAGAGAAAAGCTCTTTTGCAGCCTCAGGGTCTATGAGTATCTGAATTCAACAATAATACAAACGCACAATCTTGATGGAGGTCTGACCATGTGTTATCCCCTTATATGTCTAGGGGTGCCAAATTATGTTTAATGGTACTACATATGTTATGCAAGCTGAAAGGACAATGTAATCTATTTTATTGTGAAAAGATCACCAAAGCTTTTTAGCTCCTTACTGCACTGCAGGTCAATGCCACTACCCAGTGGAGAAGAGTCACAGCACATCTACATTTATACTTTGTCCTTAAGCCGCATTTAACTGGTCAAACCTGTCAGCTTCATGTTCCTTCCATGCAAGCATCGATTAAATGCCATCAACTCCTCTGTACTTCAGTCAATGATGTCTTAACTATTTGCCTGGGCATCCAGGTAACTTTGCATGGACCATTAGTATAAAAAGTTGGATCAGCGGATGGAAGTCTTAGATCCATTTGAATAGAGATCCATTTGATGGAGCAAGGTGTTATGGCATGGATGGTTCTGGCATGACCCGAGTGGTGATGCTGAGAGTGAGGGCATGAATCAATAAGGTGGTTGACTCTTTATGTTGGATATCCATGATCACACGTTGAAGCATCCAAGTCTGTCATTTGTGCAAGAGGTAGCCACCTTCTACCAGTCTGACATGGATACTCTCTAAAGGGGATTTAGGGCCTTTTCCTGGGGAAATGTTGAGAAAAACGCATCCTTGTATCTTGGATAAGGTATTGGTTTCTGAGGTTGCTGTGGGTCTGCTTTTAATGGGTGACCAGAGATTGACTGCATGTTCATTGGTTTCTCATGGCGGACCAATAAAATTGGTGAATTTTTGAAGAGGTATAGTAAGGCTTTGTTAATTGGATGGTGAGTGGGCCATTGTGACGGCCGTTCAAAATGAACCTGATCTTGTTCTTACCTCATTTTACCTCCCAGCACTCCCTCAATCCCAGAATAACAATATGAAGATATATTACATTAAAGTCAAATGGTCCAGCTCACAATGCAATCTAAATCAGTTAGATGAAATACAGTATACAAGCCTCCATAGTACATTAAACCACATCCCTTTCTCCACAATATATATTTAATTGATAAAGTTTGCAAATATGTTATAGTACATTCATAGATCCACTCATATAACATATAACAATTACAGCACGGAAACAGGCCATCTCGGCCCTTCAAGTCCGTGCCGAACAGTATAAGAAATATTGTTCCATTTGTTTACAAGATTCGAAACATATCAGGACACCATTATTTAATATTTTAGTCAAATTCCATGAGTGTTATCCAACAAGTTTTACATTGGTTCCAGCTCTATTTGAGAGGGCCTTAAACTGTGACCTTTCCCAGTGGATATTTGTGGTACTGCATTATATTTCAGTGCATGCTTCAATATGTAATCCTATACCTTAGAATATGCCAGTCTGCAACATTTGGATGCAGAGAAACTCTTGCACTCCAAGATGAGCAAGTTGTCAGGTAGACTAGAGGGATTATTCACTGAGTTTATGGTCCTCCAGCAGCAACTGATACATTGCTATTGGTTTATTATTCTCACGTGTACCGAGATATAATGAAAAACGTTTTTTTGTGTGCTAACAAGGCAAATCTTACAGTTTCTGAGTTCATGACCATGCAAAAGAGAAAAGTAAACAGAGTGTAGAATATAGTTTTACAACCATAGAGAAACCACATTAAAAAATCTGCAAGGGTCATAACAAGGTTGATTGGGAGAATGGGAAGTCATCCCTATCTTAGAAAAGGTACTGTTAAGAGTCCGATAACAGTTGGGAAGAAATTGTTCCTGAAGCTGGTGTTACTATATTTCAAACCTTTTTACAGTCTATCCAAGAGGAGAAGGGAGAAGAGAAAATGACCTAATAATAATAAAGTATGAGTGGGTCTTGATTATGTTGGCTACTTTCCTGAGGCAGAAGTGTACATGGACTCGATGGTGGGGAGTCTGTTTTGCGTGATGGACTGGGCTTAATAATCCTCCAGCAGCAATTAACATTTGTCTCAGTGCGTGTCCCCAGGTTGCAAAGCACTCGAGTCCTGTGTTACACAACTGTTGGGAACTAAACTCGATAAAATCTTTCAAGACCTTTGTAACAAACCCACACCCCTCCAGACCACCCATCCTCTCACACCATGTATTGTGCACACAATAGTAGAACACTGAGTCTAACCTCCTGGAGTTCAAACATGGGTGGGCCCTAAACTGTGGCCTCTCCATGTTCCAACTCAGTAACTATGGTGATTTAAGCTGTTTGAAACATATACTGGATTTTATTAGGCATCCAAACGTCAAAATTACAGGGTCCTGATGTAGGTGAATTAGATGTGCATAAGCATGGTGGGGATGAGCCAATTGGGACGAGGAAACTGAAAATGTCAAAATGGCAGAGGGCATCAAAGGTTCGTGATGTAAGTGGTGGCGAAAGGGTGGTCAAGGTAGGAAGAATTACATAAGGCAAAAGCAGACCAAGACAAAAGATCTGATAGGACAATCCTGCTTGTGAATCTTAGGGAGGAGGTAGGTAGTAGGATATGTAGATATGTGGGTTTTGCGGTTGTGAGGCTGGAGACTATGGATGGAAGATCTCGAGTGGACATAAGAATGGTTATTCTGTGGAACATAATTGCCTTGTATTGAATAGTGATGTCATAGTCCAGAGGGAGAGGAGGAAGTCAGAAAGCAGATGTTTGACCTCTGTGATTGAAAGTCGGTTTGCCAAATCAGAACAGCACTTTCCTTTGTCAGCAGGTTTCAAGACAACATTGCGGTTGGTTCTTAGAAAGTGGAGCGTTAAAGTTCAGAAGGGAGACAGCAACACAAAGGCTGGATGGCTAATTTATGCTGTATGTTTCCATCACAAG
The DNA here is from genome assembly GCA_963514005.1 of Raja brachyura. Next base: position 50,350,867 of record OY740787.1, read on the forward strand.
CTGAAGATTAGAAATCAGCCTGTGTGGTCCAAATATGACAGCCCCATCTGATGAATTCTCATTTTCTCTTTTTTTTTACAATCCTTTGTGATTGTTTTCAATATGTTTTCCACCTGAATCTGCCACACCTTTGGGAGGGATTCATTTTGTTCTTGCATTGGTTGATCACAGAAGAGTAAAGAATGATCAAGTGGTGACCCTTCTCCAAGAGCTTGGTAATGTGCCCATGTCCAAATAATTCTGTCTTGAAACCTTGAATTTAGTCGGAGAGCACAGCCAGAATCTCCTGGATAACCTCTCTTGGACTTGCATCCATTCCCCAGACTGTTATGTGAGGCCCAATTTCATAAATAGGTAATTTTCCACCCACCATTATCCAGTCATCACAGTGTGACAAGGCGTGATATTTACTTGTTATGTACCATTTGTCCACCTCACAATGATCGGTCTCTTTGCCTTGGGAAATGTGTAATGCTCAATGCCAGTAACAGAGGTGCTGAGCAAAAATTGCACAGCAACGTTACACAATGTCTTTCTGTTAACTGTACAGGCTCTCCCTGCCAAGGAAAACCATTTGCAGTAAATAGGTACAATCTGAATCGCATTCCCATTCGGAAGACGAAACCGTTGCTCGGGCTGAAACAGTTGTCCTCAGCTATCTACGCTATCATTTACTTGGAACATAGGAAGGCTCAAAGGAAAAGAAAGAGGTCATTCAACATCACAAGTGTGTTCCAACATTGATTTAGATAGAGGCCGATCTGTACCCTAACTCCATTTATCTGCCTTGTTCCAATCGCCTACTATACTCTCTACACATTCATGACTGTGCAAGCAAATTATGCTCTAACTCCGTTTACAAGTTTGCAGATAACATCACCATAGTGGGCCAGATCATGAACAATGACTAGAGGAATCAAAATTAGATCTTAGTAATGTGGTGTCAAGACTATAACTTCTCCCTCAACATCAGGAAGAGAAGGAGCTAGTTATTGATTTCAGTGTACACACCCCAGTCATAGAAACATAGACATGGAAAATAGGTGCAGGAATAGGCCACTCGGCCCTTCGAGCCTGCACTGCCATTCAATATGGTCATGGCTGATCATCCAACTCAGTATCCTGTATGCCTTCTCTCCATACCCCCTGATCCCTTTAGCCACAAGGGCCACATCTAAATCCCTCTAAAAGATAGCCAATGAACTGGCCTCAACTACCTTCTGTGGCAGCGAATTCCACAGATTCACCACTCTCTGTGTGAAAAATGATTTTCTCATCTCGGTCCTAAAATACTTTCCCCTTATCCTTAAACTGTGATCCCTTGTTCTGGACTTCCCCAACATCGGGAACAATCTTCCGGCATCTAGCCTCTCCAACCCCTTAAGAATTTTGTAAGTCTCTATAAGATCCCCCCTCAATCTTCTAAATTCCAGCGAGTACAAGCCAAGTCTATCCAGTCTTTCTTCATATGGAAGTCCTGCCATCCCACGAATCAGCCTGGTGAACCTTCTCTGTACTCCCTCTATGGCAAGAATGTCTTTCCTCAGATTAGGAGACCAAAACTGTACGCAATACTCCAGGTGTGGCCTCACCAAGACCCTGTACAACTGCAGTAGAACCTCCCTGCTCTTGTACTCAAATCCTTTTACTATGAATGCCAACATACCATTCGCTTTCTTCACTGCCTGCTGCACCTGCATGCCTACTTTCAATGACTAGTGTACCATGACACCCAGGTCTCGTTGCATCTCCCCATTTCCTAATCGGACACCATTCAGATAATAGTCTACTTTCCTGTTTTTGCCACCAAAGTGGATAACCTCACATTTATCCACATTATACAGCATCTGCCATGCATTTGCCCACTCACCCAACCTATCCAAGTCATCTTGCAGCCTCCTAGCATCCTCCTCACAGGTAACACTGCCCCCCAGCTTCATGTCTTCCGCAAACTTGGAGATGTTGCCTTCAATTCCCTCATCCAGATCATTAATATATATTGTAAATAGCTGGGGTCCAAGCACTGAGCCTTGCGGTACCCTACTAGTCACTGCCTGCCATTCTGAAAAGGACCCGTTTAATTCCTGCTCTTTGCTTCCTGTCTACCAGCCAGTTCTCTATCCACATCAATACTGAACCCCCAATACTGTGTGTTTTAAGTTTGTATACTAATCTCTTATGTGGGACCTTGTCGAAAGCCTTCTGAAAGTCCAGATATAACACATCCACAGGTTCTCCCTTAGCCACTTTACATCCTCGAAAAATTCTATAATATTCGTCAGACATGATTTACCTTTCATAAATCCATGCTGACTTCGTCCAATGATTTCACCACTTTCCAAATGTGCTGCTATCCCATCTTTAATAACTGACTCTAGCATTTTCCCCACTACTGATGTTAGACTAACTTGTCTGTAATTCCCCGTTTTCTCTCTCCCTCCCTTTTTAAAAAGTGGGGTTACATTAGCTACCCTCCAATCCTCAGAAACTACTCCAGAATCTAAGGAGTTTTGAAAAAATATCACTAGTGCATCCACTATTTCTGGGACTACTTCCTTAAGTACTCTGGGATGCAGCCTATCTGACCCTGGGGATTTATCGGCCTTTAATCCATTCAATTTACCTAACACCACTTCCCGGCTAACCTGGATTTCACTCAGTTCCTCCATCTCATTTGACCCCCGGTCCCCTGCTATTTCTGGCAGATTATTTATGTCTTCCTTAGTGAAGACAGAACCAAAGTAGTTATTCAATTGTTCTGCCATGTCCTTGTTCCCCATGATCAATTCACCTGTTTCTGACTGCAAGGGACCTACATTTGTTTTAACTACCCTTTTTCTCTTCACATATCTATAAAAACTAGCATAGTTTTTGAGTCAGTTATTAAAAACCTTTCCTAATTAAGCCCTTTGTCCTCCTCTGCTGGAATCTGAATTTATCCCAGTCCTCTGGTAGGCTGCTTTTTCTGGCTAATTTGTATGCTTCATCTTTTGTTTTGATACTATTCCTGATTTCCCTTGTTATCCACGGATGCAAAAACTATCTTCCCTGATTTATTATTTTGCCAAACTGGGATGAACAATTGTTGTAGTTCATCCATGCAGTCTTTAAATGCCTTCCATTGCATATCCACCGTCAACCCTTTAAGAATCACTTGCCAGTCTATCTTGGCCAATTCACATCTCATACCCTCAAAGTTACCTTTCTTTAAGTTCAGAACCTTTGTTTCTGAATTAACAATGTCACGCTCCATCCTAATGGAGAACTCAAACATATTATGGTCACTCTTGCCCAAGGGGCCACACACAACAAGACTGCTAACTAACCCTTCCTCATTACTGAATACCCAGTCTAGAATAGCCTGCTCTCTCGTTGGTTCCTCTACATGTTGGTTTAGAAAATATCCCGCATACATTCCAAGAAATCCTCTTCCTCAGCACCCCTGCCAATTTGATTCACCCAATCTATATGTAGATTGAAGTCACCCATTATAAGTCAGTATCAATGGGGTTTAAATGGAGATGGTGGAAAGCTTTCCACTATCTCCACTTAACCACTATTCATGCTAATCGGTTTCTCCTACAGAATGAACCACCACTTACAATGGAGGGCAAAAGGTCACCATAGGTGACAAGGACATGCGACCAATGTGCTAGTGTTGGAATTTGACCTTCAACCTTCTGTAGGGTTACACTGTACAAACATAAACCCAATTTCACTGCAACAAATGTTTCCTTCCTGCCTATGGACTCATTTCCTGTCACCCCCCCCCCCACACACACACACACATTTCAACTTTCCTCTGCCTTATTTATCTTAAGGATCCCTGTGCTGCTCAGGTCATCTGTTCCTGATGGTAATGAGTTCCACCATCCTCCTGCATTATACAACTGCATGCGTTACAACCTAACATGGTAACATTCATGCAACCTCTGACTGTCAGTGTGATGCTTCAGTTGTTTGGCTTCAATACATCTGGGGTTAGAAATGAACTGTTGCACTGCGCAGTTTCTGGAAGTCACCAATATTTTTAACCCTGTGCTGAACCTTCGCAATTTCCTCTTCAACAAGTCCTTTTATTCACAACTCTGCAACTTTGCCTCTCTACGTTCCATTCAGCCACTGGAACACCTCCAACTAGACTAGGTCAAAGCTTTTCAAGCCAGCCTCCATCTTCCATCCTTCACAAATAACTTGTACAAACACTGCTGCCCACTTCCTTGTTCCCTGTTACTCCCAATGCCTAACTGTAGAACCAAAGAACTGGAGATGCATGTTTACAAATAAAAGTCTGAAGAAGGGTTCCAACCCGAAATGTCACCTATCCATCTTCTCCACACTCATGCTACCTAACTCGCTGAGATATTCCGGCACTCTGAATCTTCTTTTTTCACCAATGGCTACCTGTTAAGCAATGCCTCAATTTTAAAATGCTCTTCTTTGTATTCCTCTCCTCTATTCCTTTGAGTCCAGCCCTATTCTGTACTCCAATTCCAATGTCTTGGGCGTCCACCACTTCTTTCACCCCTCCAGTACCTCTGGGCCATTACTATTTGAAGCTCTGATGTTGGTCCCTAAAATTCCCAAACTGCCTACACCTTTCTCCTACTTTTAAACATTCCTGAAAAACCTACTTTAGAGCTTTTCTAACGTTTCCTTAAATAAAAACAGACATTCAGGAAGTACGCAACAGCGTTAGCAAGAAAGCTAATGTTTCAGGTCAGTGATTGAACGGCTGGGATTTTTTATTTTTGTTTCAAATTTCCAGTATCTACAGGTTTCTGCATCTCAACTGTGTGGCTCAGTGTCATGGTTTGAATGATAAATTCTCCTATGAAATGCCTTTGGTCGTTCTACTATGCTGAAAGTGTTTCAGAAAAGCAGGTTGCTGTTCTGCCTGGTTTCCATGTTAATTTGTTCACTGTGACTATCTCCAGCTTAGACGAGTGCTGGAATAAAGGCCTGCTTCCTTCCAGCAAGGTTGTTGATGAAAGAAACCAGTGAAAAGGCTCTCAAGAACACACGCAGGACAACACAACAGGAAATGCACTTTGAGCCAGAACCCCTGTGTTCATGCCAGGAACACAAAGCTCTTGGAAGTTCACCTCAACGAACATTTCCAAGCCCTGTCTGCCAGTGGTCAGACTTAACATGCTGTTTCTGCTGTTTTCAGAACATTCCCCAGAATAGTCTCATCAATTGGCATCACCCATCTCTCATACTCATCACATATAGGTACAGATTTATCCATTAACTGCTGAGAGAACTGCAAATTTAGACAAGCTTTCACAAATTCTTGCTCTGGTCACTTCAGACTGAAGTGGTGACACGCCTATCATTGTTATTAGAACTTTAAAGTTGTTTCTAATTTTCCTACATTACAAAAATACTCCTTCATTGTTCATAAAGCACTGTGGCACATCCTGATATTGTGATGGGCTGTTGTTGAGTTGGCGTCGGTTAAAAGTAGTTGTTATGATGTCCTGCTTAAAAGTGAGGTTTCATTGAAGCTGCATTCACTCTAAGGGAAGAAAAGACTTGAAGAGTTATGGGTGATGCATGTCACTATAACTCTCTTTCCCACTCCTACATTGACCTGTCTGACCTCGGACAACTCTGTTGCTAAGGACAAGCAAAATGCAGATTGGAAGAGTAACATCTTTCTTTCGCTTAGAAACTATGCTGACTGACTATGTCATAGCCTGATACACCACAGAGGAATGCAAGTTGCTGCAGTCTGTGGTGAACTGACCCCAGTCCATCAGAGACAGCATTCTCCCCACCATCTAAAGCATCTACATGGGGCCCTATTTTAGGAAGACAGCATCTATCCACAAGGATCACCACCATCCATGTCCTCTCATCACTGCTACCGTCAGGCAGGAGGTACAGAAGCCAGAAGTCTCACACCATCACATTCAGGAACAACTACTTTCCCACAACTATTGGGTTCTTGAACTGACCTGCACAATCCTAATCTTACCTTGGCAGATCACCTCTTGAACTACATGGACTTGATTTATTCTAATTGTTTTGCATTAATGTCCTGATTTTTTGCATGGTTTGCAAACAAACATTGTTTTTTCGAGTGATTGATAGTCAGCAGGAATTGATAGACCAAAGGTAAGTACGTTACAAAACTTACCTTTAGTGGCGCTGCAGTTCTGCCACTGCCTGTGAGCGCGACTTTGGTGCCTTTGAGAGGGGGGCGGGTTTAAAATGACGTTTACACCAGACTATTCAAATTGATTAATGTCAGGGGGTTTAGTTGCTGAAGAGAAATTGCTCCGACATTTGTTTTATGGAGTTATTTTTAAACTACGCTGGATCATTTATTAGCATGAGTTAATTAAAAATCATCTTCTAACGCCGTGAACGCCGACAACGGGACGGAACTCACGTAGGGGAGAAAATAAGGTACACAGTTTATTTTTACATAAAACCGTGCTTCTTAGGAAGCCTTTAATCAAAATTTCATGTTACGAAAAGGTGACTTTGAAAATATACGAACCGGCAGTATTTTTCCTGCCGACTGGGGGTTAAATTCACCACAAACTGCAACGTTCCAAACGATCGCGTTCCACAAAAACCCACTCGTAAGATTTAAATGGCCATTAATTTACGGGAATTAAACACTAAATTCCTTCAATTTGGCCTATAAATGCTTGACAATTAGATTTAAAAATCATGTTATATTGTGAATTCTTGTGTGAATGTTATTTGGACACTTAGGCTTTTTAAAAATGTTAACCTTTTCTTAAGAAATGGATAGATGTTTAGATCTAGTAGTTGAATTATGTAATTAGCTACAATTAGGTAACTAACTAATTATATGCTTTAATTTCAGGTTATCCAAGTAAGATTGTTTCATATTTGTTTCAGAATGCTTCAATCTATAATAACTGAAAATTTCATTCACTTCTCTTAATTTTTAAGAAAGTTATGGGCTTTTGACTCTCCTTGATCACAGCTTTTGTGTTAAGTCAATGGAAAAGCAATAGGGAACTAGACGCTAATTTCTGAGTATGAAAATGGCCATAACTTTTTTAATACTGAAGATATGAAAGTGAATTAGGTGTCAAATTAAACTTCTTTCTATGCTTTATCTGATGGGATAAATTGCAGACTTGATTTTTAAAATCTCAAAATTTTGTAACATTGCTATGAAGGGTCTGTTTCCACATTGTATATTTCAGTTAATTAATTTAATTTTTGCTGGCTTGCGGAATGTATGTATAATTTATGTTCTTGTGTGTTGTCTGTCTGTATGCTTGTGATGCTGCTGCAGACAAGATTTTCATTGCACCAGTATCTCACCGTATTTGTTCATACGATAATAAAGTGCTCTCCTACCACACACACTCGCCTGTCCACCTACCTGTTTCTCCAGTTGTTAATTCCTCCTGTCACTCCTTCCACCTGGTTCTATCAGCTCATTATCCCTTCCCCATCAGCCTTTGCTCAATGTCTTACCTCACTCTGGCTCCATCTGCCCAACATCTCCTCCCCATATGGGTTTACCTATCGCTCACCTGTCTCTATCCACCCCCCCCCCCCCCCCCACCCCTCAACCCCCGATGTACTGCTACATATTAGACAATCTTTCCATTTCTCTCTTAGATCTGATACAGAATCTTAATCTGAAAAGTCGATGTATCCCTCCCCCCCCCCCCCCCCACATATGGTGCTGATTTCATCCTGCATTGATTTCTTCTAGATTCCAGCACCTACAATCTCTTTTGCCTTCTTTGTTGTCTATCGTGTTACATGGCTGTATCTTCTTGCACAACCTCAGGCAATCACAAAAATACTACCTAATACATACTTTTGAGATGTATTATCTATGTATTTAGGAAACATTGCAGACAAGTTGCATTCAGCAAGCTTCCACAAACATGTTTTTTACACAAGGGTGGCATGTATTTGAAATGAGCTGCTAGAGGAGGTAGCTGAGGCAGGCATTATCACAATGCTTAAGAAACGGTTAGACAGGTCCTTGGATAGGATAGATTTAGAGGGATATGGGCCAAATGCAGGCGGGTGGGATTAATGTAGATGGAACATGTTGGTTGGTAAGGGCAAGTTGGGCCGATGGACTCTATGACAAATAGCAATATAAAAACATCTGATTCATTTATGTAGCTTGACCATATTGTCCTGTACACTGAAACCTCGCTTTCTTTGGACAAATCATGGATATTTTACATGCATCCAATCAGACAGAAATATCCGGTTTTAGATTTCATACAGAGTGAGTGCATAGATTTATGCGTAGATTTCGTGTTCAAGTCTCTGCAATTGTCCATTTACTATCTAACATAGAAGTAAGAGAACCAGAACAAATACAAAACAGCAATGGTGCAAAAGCATTCTTTGCATGTTCCAGTTAGTGCTGCAGCCAAAGGGCCAAACTCAACAGGCAGAACCACTTCATTGCACCTGGTAGATGGTTCAATCCTGTCTAGATTTTTTTTTTAATTTGCAAGTGCAGTGTGGTCAGAAAACACAATAGTCTATCAGTTATAGACAATGAGTCAGGGAATTCTCAAAGCTGCACAGAGAAAGACAGTTCCATGGTCAGACAGCGGTCTGCTGCTAGTGGTTTGCAGACTACGGCACAATAAACAAAGGAGAGGCAAGTACACAGATGAGCTGTGGACAGACACGGAGCACCTGATGTTTGATCAAGCACAGAGCACCACTGTAAAGGGAAAGGGAACGGGAAAGAAACAAGACAGATGTCTTTCTCAGTAGCTGTACTGAGGTTAGTAAGCAGTACCTGAAATATACTCCAAACCAGAAACAGGCTGTTTGCCGGAATGTACCCAGGAGGATCGTTTTCTCTCTCCAGACAGTTTAACCTACTCATGAACATTTTTTCTATATTTAGACAAACTGAGTATATTTGGGATAAAGAACTGCTGTTCTTTGCTGTTCTCACCTTAAGGGAATCAAGAGGAATTTTCTTCATTTAAGGTTCTGGGAATATTTTTCTGCAGCAGTTGTGGGTAGTGCAGTTTGCCCTGGTAAGGTCAAGACGAGAATGGAAGGTAGAAGATGCTCATCATAAGCATGACCAGTTTTCTAACTTCAGCTTCCCAACATCCCAGAGTAGGATTTTCATACTGGCTTAAGAGGATTACAGTATGACTGCCGCTATAACAGTATTTTGTTTGTGCAAATAAATGAAAGACTATTTCCAGAGCAGATCAATTTAAGGTAATAATTTTATCAAATGGACTGTGAGAGATTAATAGTATTAAATCTAGAGGAACTTAGATGTGCACTTGATACAGCAAGTAATGAAGAAGACAAATGGCACAATGGTCTTTATTAGAAAAGGGTTGGCATTTTAAAATCAAGAAATGTTGTAACTATTGTACAGGGTGTTGGTGAGAATACACATGAAATTCTTTAGGCAGTTTTAGATCCCTTATTGAAAGAAAAGATCTATTAGCTTTGGAAGCATTTCAGAAAAGATTCAGTGAGTTAATTCCTTGGATGAATGGTGTAAAAAGAGTAGAATACTTTCTCAGTAGCTGTGCTGTGTTCAGTGTTCAATAAATCTTGCATATATAAGATTGATGTAAGATTTAATTGAAGCATGGAAAATCCTACGAGGGACATGACAAGGTAAATGTTGAGATTAATACACTGACGAGACATGGTCACAAGATAAGCAGTCATTTAAAATGGAGTTGCATATGAATTTCCTTCTGCAGAGGGTGTTGAATCACTGGACTCCTCAATCCTGAAAGGTTGTGGAGTCTTCACAGTTGGAAGGGTTTAAAAAAGAAGTAGATATATTTTTATAGATTGGGGAATTGAGGGCAATGGAGAACTGGTGCAGAAGAGAAAATGCTCAGCCATAGCAGCAAGGCTTGAGTAGCTGCTCCCATTTTCTTGTGATCTTGTCGTGAGGCCAAGGCAAAATGTAATGGAAATGGATATCTTTCAATTTTTAATCAAGTCTTGAATATTTAGGAGTGGAAATTTTTGCTCCATTTTCCATGTCCAGTGGTGTTGATGTCATTCATCCCTGCCCTCATTTTTTGGATTGCATTTTCAGGCATTACTTCAGCCAAAACTGTTCAAGCTGCAAAGCTCATATAGTTTTCACTTTTGTGAATGGGCCTTCTTATACCAACAAGTTGTGTCTCTCTGCATCTTACCTGCATTTCAAAGAATATTTCATCAGTTGCTTAATCTATCACAGTTGTGGGAACAGCCACAGGTTACTTATGAAACCGCTGAAATGTAGTTTCACTGGCCCAGCGATTGCGAGGACATGATCCATGAACACCTCCATGGTCCTCGCCGCTGATGTGGATGCAGCCCTGGTAGAATGACATTTTAAAATGTTTAGTGTCTTACCTGCTGCACCGAATACCACCTTGGGCCATCTGGAGATAGTCTGCACCGTCACCGTCACCCTGTGATGTGGGTTTCCATGGCTGACAACAGATCCACCTCCATATTCCTGATGGCCATTTCCAGACCTGTAGTCGTAGGTCTGTGTAGTTTAAGCAACTCTTTCATAAAGAAGTTACTTTATTATGCATCAATCATTCTATCCAGGTTTAATTCCTGTAGAGTCTGGACCCGTTGTGCTGTGTTCAGTGCCATCACCACTTTAAAGGTGAGTAAGTCCAGTGGCAAATCCGTCATAGGCGACCAGCTCCTGAGTAGGGTCAACACCACCCTTATCTCTCAGTTATTATAATATCGTGGTCGGGGAGGGATGGGTAGAACATATCTCTCATAGTTTGGATACCAGCTGGTGAGATCCCACTCCAATGTTGAGCTAGGATGACAGTGCACTCCTGGCATTATATACAACACTGTAACTGACAGACTCAACATAATGAAGACCCGTGAGGATGCCAGCACATTGGAGATCGTAGCAGATATGTAGGTGGTCTTGGTCTGACTAAGAAACATCCCATATCCTTATGTAGGTGAGGTACTGCTTCCTAGTGGACTTTCTCTGCACAACGTCCATGACGTCCATTGTCCTTTATGTTCCAGAATCTGGGTATGTTTTCTGGAACACCTGACTGATGAGGCAAAATGGGGAAAGCATAGAAATCCATTTCCCCCAATGTGGCGAGAACTCGTCCATCGCCACTGCACCAGGACCTGGTTCTCAAGAGACACATATATGTATCTAATGGTTCAACCTGGACGCAAGGAGGTCGATATCTGGTGTTCCATATTAGGCTATAATTTTAGCAAATATTTGGAGGTTCAACATCCACTTGGTGTCGTTATTAGATACTTGTGACCAGGTGTCCGCCACTATATAGAGCTTAACCAGAAGGTACATAGCTGATATCCAAATATTTATTTCAATGCACCAGAGCCAAATTAATTTTTCCAATTCATCAAAAGATATTGACTTGATGCCACCCATAAGTTTTGAATATGCCACTTCAGTGGTATTCTATGAAGATGGACATACGTATGCTGCAGATTAGTGCATTAAGCCCGCAGCCCGTGACATGCTCCCAGCATATCTGAACAGTCCCAGCCATTGGTGCTTGCGCCGGTTTGTAACACGGCTAATGGGTTTTATGTAATGATGAGATTTAACAATCACAAACATTGCTAATCCACCATTGTAGCTCAATTTATGCCTTGATTGGCGGCTGCATAGGCCCGTAAAAATGTCCAGCATTTGCTATTAATGCCAAGATTTTGTTTTTTGCAAGCTTTGATAGTGTAATGGCCCAATTATGTAGCTAGAATGTAGCTACAAGTTACCAATTACCTTAGCAGCATGTCTAATAGTCAGTTCCTGGCGCAAGCAAGGCTGTTACATTCTCTAATGTCTATTGCTTAGTTCCCTGGGATAGTGACAATCAGCTCCCATGCATCCCAGAATGTATATAACCGCTCTCCTACTTGTAAGGTTATACATGCAGCACGCTCTAGAGAACCAGACCCCTTACCTCCATGGTTACCGGCGGGCCTGACGTTCTGGTTCCTGGTGTTCCGTTGGATTGTGTTGAGGTGCTGCTGACATGTAGGTCCTTACTGGTCTTTCAGGTGGACCCCGAGGTCTTGCATATGATGTTTGCCTGCGCACTGCCGGCCTGCTGGAGGGAGGTGGGTTATTAACCCGACTGCCTCCATCTCCTAATCCAGGTCCTTGACCTGTATGGCAGGTCTTCACTGAACAGCTGTCTCGGTGGAGGCGTCGCAGATGCCTTGCACAACCCCGCAAATATTAGCAATGTTACAAAATTTTGAGATTTTAAAAATCAAGTCTGCAATTTATCCCATCAGATAAAGCATAAAAAGATATTTTATTTGACACCTAATTCACTTTCATATCTTCAGTATTAAGAAAGTTATGACCATTTTCATTCTCAGAAATTAGCATCTTGTTCCTCATTGCCTTTCAATTGACTTAACTCAAAAGCTGTGATCTAGAATAGTCAAAAGCCCATAACTTTCTTAAAAATTAAGAGAACTCAATGAAATTTTCAGTTATTATAGATTGAAGCATTCTGAAACAAATATGAAACAATCTTACTTGGATGACCTGAAATTAAAGTATATAATTAGTTAGTTATCTAATTGTAGCTAATTACAAAATTCAATGAGTAGATCTAAACATCTATCCATTTCTTAAGAAAAGATAAACTTTTTTTAAATTGCCTAAGTGTCCAAATAACATTCACACAATAATCCACAATATAACATAATTTTTAAATCTCATTTTCATGAATTTATGGGCCAAATGGAAGGAATTGAGTATTTAATGCCTGTAAATTAATGGCCATTTAAATCAACTAGCGAGTGGGTTTTAGTGGAATGCGGTGGATTAGAATGTTGCGGTTTGCGGTGAAGCCAGTATGAAAAATACAGCCAGTTCATACATTTTTTTTGTCCCCTTTTCGCAACATGAAAATTAGATTAAAGCCTTCCCAAAAACGAAGTTTTTATGTAAAAATAAACTGAAGTTTATTTTTTTATCGCCTAACTTAGGTCTTTTTATCGCCTACCTTAGGTCCGTTCCGCTGTCACCGTTCGGAGCTTTAGAAGATGATTTTTAAACTACTCTAGTTAATAAATAATCTAGCTTAGTTTAAAAATACCTTTATGAATGAAATGTCGGAGCGATTTCTCTTTAGCGACGAAATTGCCGACATGGATTGATTTGGACTGCCTAGAAAAAATCGTCATTTTAAACCCGCCCCCCTCTGAAAGGCGCCAAAGTCGCGCACACGGGGAGTGGCAGAACTGCAGCGCTGCTAAAGGTAGGTATTGTAACATACCTACAAATATGGGGTTTAAGAGTCGTTTAAATGGCGAGATTCCAGGAAGCGTTAACTTCATGACTAATATCGCAAGAGCATCCTCCTGCTCTGCTGTCATTTACGTACCGTCAACTGACATGGCAAAGGCAGTAATCCCCGACGTCAGCAATTTCAGGATCTTTGTCATTTCAGCTCCTGTGCCCTATCCCGGGACTGTTGTTGCCGTAGATGGGCATGTTGACTGTCGGTACATATAACGATGTGCGGTTGTTTGGGCCTTGTATTTGTTGACCGCCTTGGTAAGGACCTGTTCCTGCAGCTGGTGTGTAGTGAGGTAGTCTGCTAGCCCCTAATTTGGGCTGCAACAGGCTGACCTGTGCTTCGGCTGGGCGAACTTGGAGACCACATTCAGCAGTTCCTCCTGGGTTCTCTTAGGTACTACAGGTTCCTGCTCCACCCTACTTACGTGTCAGCCAGCTGCTGATTCGTAGCTTTCCCCACCAATGAAGGGAACATGCTGGGTGGCCCAGCCGCATGTCTCCAGGACTGGAGGACATCTGGTCCAGCTGCAGAGATTGTGCTCTAGGATACGCTCCATCATGCGCTCCATCCGAGCCATGCGACCGCCACCGCATCTGCGGATGACAAGTCGACTTCCTCAGGTTCTGGAGAATCTCTGAGGCTTCTGTCATCGCCCCGCACCTCATCCAGGTGATAACAAGGGTGCCCAGACAGGATGTCGCTGCCTTCCGCTTCTGCGTGGCTAAGGGACTTCCGTGCGGACCTGCCGCTAGTCCGTCATCTTCCGGACGGAGGCGGCCTGCTGGTCTGATAAGACATGAGCGGTGATGAGTCAGTCCCGGCCACCGAAGCGTGGTACCCCGACGTCCGCGCGGGCTTGCCGCCTGTCCTCCTTAGGGACAAAGGCGACGTTCAGTCACTTCCTGCCACTAAAAGGGGGTGCGGTGACCGAGATGAGACTCCACCGGCCCGCAATCTGGCAGGCTCCCCCGGTGGTGAGTCTGTGCCGGCCGCACATGCGGGGCTTGCAGACCCAGGCCTCAATCCTTCACCGGTCCGCGATCTGGCAGCCTGCTCCGGTGGAAAGTCGACCCCGGCTCCTACAGCGGGGCTCACCGACTGTTGTGCGATTCTTCCCCTGGTCCTCCCTCTGGTGACCTGCATAATTGGGGAGAGAGAACGTGCCGCCGAGTGGATAACATGTTTACGCACCTTTGCTCCACTGTCCCTATGCTTAGGTGACAGTGGTAGGGAGTCAGGTTCTTGCCTACCCTGCTCCTGCGCGGTGCTCCTACCACTTTACGACTCCATGGTCAGCCGTGGTGGAGAGACGGGTCCTGGCTGTGCAGGGCTCCCCGGTTTCCGCGTTCTTATCCTGGTCCGCAGAGCGGGTGCTGCCGGTGTTGTGGGCAGCTCCGGGAATAGTGGCCGCTGACTCCCATCCGACGTCCCATGGCCCTGGGAGGCATACTTCGATGCCTTCATTCTGGTCTCCCATCCATTGTTTCTGTAAGCAAAGTCTAGTACAGAAGCTAACAACTCAAGGTTAGTATCTTACCTGAGGGTCTTTATAAGCTTCCAGTGGAGGAGTGCACTCTCTCCCCCCAGCTCCAATGGTGACCAGAGTCTCATGCGGGACATAGACTGCCGCTAACGGCAAGGCTCCCGCCTATGTGTGAGTCGGGGCCCCGGCTCTGTCTACTACCTATATAGGGTAACATAGCCGTTAGTCCGCGGTATACCTGTGGCCTGTGGCGTCGAGTCGGAGCTCCTGCTCTGCCTTCGCTGCCCGCGAATGGCAGTCTCCGAGCCCGGTCCCTCCTGGTCCACGGGCTTGTCCGACTTCCGGGTAGCATTGCCGTCAGCCCGTGGTGCCACTGCGGGCTGCGGTGTAGATTCGGGCTGCCGCTCTGCCGTTGCTGCGCGAACGGCGAGTGTGAGCCCGGACCCTACCGGGTCAACGAGCTGCCCAACCTGCCCGGTATAAAAATAAAGTCGGGGCAACGGCGTAAGTAAAGCCGTCAGCCCACAGCCGTTGCCTGCAAGCCCCATTACCTGTTAATACAGACAGGGATATTTCAGGCTGTGGAGTAGAGTTGAGTTGGGGCTAGCCCCCACTCCTTTGTTAATGCCGTCAGCCCGCCGTGTTCTGCGGGCTGCGGTGTAGAGTCAGGCTGCTGCTCTGCCGTCGCTAACCGCGAACGCCGAGCCTGCAAGCCCCACTCCCTTATTCATGCCGCGAGCCCGTGGTGTCCTGCGGTCTGCGGTGTAGAGTCGGGCTACCTCTGCCATCCTCCGCCAGCAAGTGTGAACCCGGACGCACCTGGTTTTACGGGCTCCTCCCGACTCCATACTATTAGTGCCGCCGCTGACTGCCCGCATCCCGCGGACCGCAATCAGTGCCGAAGCGGCCTGGAGTACTCTGAAAACAGAGTCCCTGAAATGAAAGAAGGACGGCAGGTTAGTTTTTTCTTACCTGCAGGTCCCTGCAGTAGAGGAGCAATGCTCCTCACCGCCCGTCGCTCGAATGCGGTCGACGATATGTCGCACATGCGTGCCTGGCGGGATCTTCACGAAGTCACTCACAGGACTCCGAAATGAAATAGCATCATTGATAGTAGAATCCTGTAGAGAGTATATTTGTCAAGGCCAGTCCTGCCTCTCAGTCTGGATGGTACAAACGTTTGGTTTCAGTTAGACCAAGGGTCTCTTTACTTAGGTATGTTACAAAACTTACCTTTACAGGCGCTGCACTTCTGCCGCTCCCCGTGTGCGCGACTTTCGCGCCTTGCAGAGGGGGGCGGGCTTTCGGGCTTAAGTGCCGTTTTTCCACAGGCAGGACAAATCGATGAATGTCGGGCGATTTGGTTGCTGAAGAAAAATCGCTCCGACATTTCATCAATGGTGGTATTTTTAAATTACTCTAGATTATTTATTAACTAGAGTAATTTAAAAATCACCTTCAAAAGCCGTGACTGCAGACAACCGGAAGCATTTTGCGTAGGGTAGAAAAAAAGGTAAATAGTTTATTTTTATATTAAAAGTTGGTTTTTCGGGAGGCATTAATAATATTTTTATGTTGCGATATGGGTTCCCCAAAAAATGTATGAACCCCCAGTATTTTTCCCCCCGACTTCACTGCTAACCGCAACGTTCCAATCCACCGCATTCCGCTAAAACCCACTCGCTAGTTGATTTAAATGGCCATTAATTTACAGGCATAAAACACTAAAATCCTTCCATTTGTCCCAGAAATTCATGAAAATTACATTTAAAAATTATGTTATATTGTGGATTATTGTGTGAATGTTATTTGGACACTTAGGCAATTTAAAAAAAGTTTATCTTTTCTTAAGAAATTGATAGATGTTTAGATCTACTCATTGAATTTTGTAATTAGCTACAATTAGATAACTAACTAATTATATGCTTTAATTTCAGGTCATCCAAGTAAGATTGTTTAATATTTGTTTCAGAATGCTTCAATCTATAATAACTGAAAATTTCATTGAGTTCTCTTAATTTTTAAGAATGTTATGGACATTTAACTTTTCCAGATCACAGCTTTTGAGTTAAGTCAATTGAAAGGCAATGGGAAGCAAGATGCTCATTTCCGAGTATGAAAATGGCCATAACTTTCTTAATACTGAAGATATGAAAGTAAATTAGGTGTCAAATTAAACTTCTTTTTATGCTTTATCTGATGGGATAAATTGCAGACTTGATTTTTAAAATCTCAAAATTTTGTAACATTGCTACTTTACTCAGTCTTCATTCAAAGCACAGCTGGATCTTTCTGCATGTTTATCTGGTTCTTCCAGACGCCACCTCCAATGGACTTCTGGGCCAACAGCCTCTGAACTGAAGAAGGGTCTCGACCAGAAACGTCACCCATTCCTTCTCTTCACAGATGTGCCTGTCCTGCTAGGTTACTCCAGCTAGTTGTGTCTATCTTCAGTTTAAACTAGCATCTGCAGTTTCTACACACAACATAGAAATTAGGTTTATTTTATGCATTCTTTATTTATTGTCTAACTGGAGCGTAGCCCTGAAGAAGACAATCAATGTCACAATTTGGCGAAACATTGATTGAGCACAGTAGATCAGACACAGTTCTACATTGCATCAGAAGAGTCTGTGTACTTGATGGACAGCATAGATATGGTTGAATGCACCTTATCTGTGCTGTGTGTCTCTAAGCTCAGGCTGATGCCAGTGTATTGAGTAGTAGGAAAATGAATTCTCTTTAGTCTTGCTGTGCTGCTCCCAGCAAAATGTGTTGAATATCATCAGCTCCTAAGAGGCACAAAGCTCAGAGTTGTGTTGGGCTTTCCATTGCATTGGTTAATGTTGCACATCAGGCTATCAGTGCTCTTACACATAGACTTCAGACATGAGGAACAGTGAGTCTATTTTTGTGAGGACATTCATAATGATTTGTTTCAATTGAGAATATGTGATAAGTGGTAAACAGTGGATGAGGTGGACAAGTGTTTTACAGAGATATGGCCACGGGACTTGCTAGCGCCCGCCGGGGGCTCCAACATCAAAACCCGGAGCGGGACTTGCATCGCCCGGCGCGGCCATAATGGCCGCGGGACTTATTTACCATCGCCCGCCAGAGGCTTTGACTCTGACATCGGGAGAAGAATGGGGAGTGCAGTGGAGAGATAAGACTTTGCCTTCCATCACAGCGAGGAGGAGATTCACTGTGATGGATGTTTGTGTCAATTGTCTTGTGTCTTGGTTCTTTTCTGGTTGTATGACTGCAGAAACTAAATTTCGTTTGAACCTCAATGAGGTTCAAATGAGGTTCAATGAGGTTCAAATGACAATAAATGGTATTGTATTGTATATAGTCTTAAGGTGAGCCTCAGCCAAGCTCTCACTGCACTGGGTTGGCGATAATACATTGACATGGTTAGGAAGCTGAATAGATTTGTGATGCATAGTCTTTTCAGACTGATAATCAGTAACTAATGGTGTACCGCATGGATCAGAATTGGAGTCGCAACTATTTTCAGTCTGTATTAATAACTTATTTTAAATCTTCTGCTCTTACCAGAAATGAACTTTAACCCTTATGAGAATGTTATGTGCACAGTAATTATTTTCACATAAAGAAGGGGAGAGACCTGAAATGTTTCCATATTGTAGGAAATAGGGAGCTTTCAAGAGTATGTGGGATGATTTGTTTCGAGGACCCTAAGGATATGGAACAGGCCAGGTAAATTGAAAGGCGGAATCCATTCCCAGGGATAAATGGGTTCCTCCTGTTGCCCGGCACTGTATTTATTTGTTTCATTGTTTTATTTTTGGTCATGATAAAAAGTTTAGCACAGGTCAGCAATGCAAATGGTACAGAGGAGACATTTGCGCAAATCATGAACTATCAGTTTTGCGTTAGTCCTCATACTTAATCGGGTTGAATTGTGACTTCCTTGCTGTTAGTGTGGAGTTGGTAGGTACTCTGCATCTACATCTGTTTCCACTTAGTGCTCCAGTTACCTCCCATGTCCCAAAGATGTACTATTGATAGATTAACTGGCCATTATAAATTAGTCCTGGTGTGTATGTGAGATGTTGAATGTGGGGGGAGCTGATGGGAACGTGGGGAAAATAAAAATTAGATTTGTATAGGATTAACATAAATCAATGCTGAATGGTTGGCGTGGACTGAGTGAGTAGAAAGGCCTGTTCCCATGCTGTATAACTCTATGATTGCAAAAAGCTTTTGACTAATCCAGGCCTAAGACTCCCAATACCCCTTCCAACCAACTCCTCCTGCTCTTCCCAATCCACCCTCCCCCACTGCCTGGGGGGGGGGGGTGATTGAGGTGTCAAATTAAAACTGGAACAGCCCGAAAAGCAAAGATCCTATTGCGGAGCAAGATAGGCCACTGCTGCAAAATGCTGACATGTAGTACGCAACGGAGCGGAACATGAGCATTTTTTCGTCCCGACCTGACCCGACCCGACTCGCAGTGTAATCAACGTTGCGGGGGGGACAGTTTGTGTGTGTGATATAGGGCTAGATTCATAATTCTGTTAGTTCATAATTCTGTTAATTCTTGTTAAAGAATACAATTTGACTCTGGTAATTTTCTTTTTTAAATCATTTCTTTTTAATGGCTCATAAGCTGTGTTTGAGTTGATTTTATAGTAACCGGAACCTACCCGACTCGACCCGACCCGATTCGCAGTGTAATCAACGTTGCGGGGGAACAGTTTGTGTGTGTGATATAGGGTTAGATTCATAATTCTGTTAATTCTTGTTAAAGAATAAAATGTTTATAAATTTTGATTCTGGTAATTTTCTTTTTTAATGTTTTTTAAATCATTTCTTTTTAAATGACACATCAGCAGCATATGGCACCAATATTGCCACGGGCTGGTTCAAACTCCGCGGCCCGGGGCGGTCAAAGCTGCCGCCCTCTAGTCCAGCAGACAAAGCTGTTGCCGCGGAAGCTCCAGAACAACAGGTCACCAACCTGTGACCTGCGAGCTCCCGACAATGTCGTCTACTGGCTCGCGGCCGAGCCTCCGAAGTCGGGCCGCTCTGCCGGGCCACAGCCTCAGCCCCGAGTCGGGCCGTCACCTTAACCCCAAAGACAGACGTGGAAGCAAAGATCTTTGGGCGGAAGCAAAGATCTTTGGGCAGAAGCAAGATGGAGGAAGCAAGATGGCGGAGGCTGGTTGCTGAAGTGAGTCCTATAATTACCCATGAATCTGCCCATGACCGCACTACGCGTTTTTCGTGGGAGTAGGCCATCTTGCTCCACTATAGGAACTTTGCCGAAAAGTCCTTCTCTTCAGAGATGCTGCCTGTCCCACTGAGTTACTCCGGCATTTGGTGTCTATCTTCCATGTAAACCAGTATCTGCAGTTCCTTCCTACACTGATAGTTGTTTCTTGGGTGAATTTACTTAGGATATGTACCTTAAGAGAGCAAATGCACAGAGCCTTGAGAATCTAAGTTCATGCCAGTATATGTTCGGCCTGTTTCTATAGCCAGTAGTGGATTTACCTGGTGAGTGGAGTAGCTTGGACCATGCATGAGGTCACTCAATGATGGAGTGGGGACTTGGGCTGAATCCCATTAAGAGCCTGTCCCACCAGCATGCGACTCCATGCGGTGAGCGCAAGCAAACTGGAAGCGGGGTCCGCGCGGAGGTCGGGTGATCCCCGTACAGGGCCGGTCCCACCAGCATGCGCCTGCATGCGGCGAGCATGACCAAACCGGCAGCGGGTGCCACGCAGAGGTCGGGTGAGTGGTGCAACGCGGCGCGGAGTTGGAGCAATGTCTGCGGTAAGTTCGCAAGAACAGAGAGGGACACAGAGAGGGACACGGAGGCACACAGAGAGGGGCATGAAGGCATACAGAGAGAGGGTCATGGAGGCACACACAGAGAGGGTCACAGAGGCACATATAGAGAGGGTCACGGAGGCACAACGTCGAGGCGGTGCGTAATGCGTCGCGGCGGCTGCGGGCCGACAAGCCGTTGCCGCGCGGAATTTTTGAACATGAGTCAGTTTTTCGGAGCCCCGCGCGATGTCGGGACCAGCTCCGCACAACTCCATACAGCTCCAGCGATCGAAGTGGGACCGGCCCCGCAAGGCCCGACGGCTCAAGTGTCGCGCTCACCGCATGGAGTCGCATGCTGGTGGGACAGGCCCTTACTCTTTCTAAGGCTGATGTTTAGGCCCTGGGGTTACAGCTAAAATGCAGTCTGGCACCCGTCTGGTGCGAATCAACAGTTTTTGCTACTTGAATGGGTGTGGTAATTGAGACCACAGTTCTGTTTCTGTCTCGAGGGTACACAAAAGGCTGGAGAAACTCAGCGGGTGCAGCAGCATCTAAGGAGCGAAGGAGATAGGCGACGTTTCGGGTTGAGACCCTTCTTCTGTTTCTGTCTCGTCTGGCTTGATCAGCAATGGTGTTTATTCGGTCTTTCAGAGAGAGAGAGGGTGCATGTGTGCACCCAGAATAATCCAAGGCTTTGCTAGATTCACCATGTTCCAGTTTAAAACAAGTGTAAATATCAGGGGATGTGAACATTTTGAGGTCAGTTTGCCTTGGAAAACAGGGAACTGGGCTGTTGCCAGCTAACCCTGCTCTGGATTTAAATCCAAACAACTACTTCCTCTGCAGTTTCCTGCTTTGGTTGTCAGCCTGATTTCCACCCTGCACATGATTGGAGTTTCATGTGGAATCTCTCAGACTGTATTTGTACTGCTCCCCAAAGAGCTTATTTTCTAATGGTGAGGAAAAGCCGTCAGCCAGCATTGATCGATGTGGAATGATGATGGAATCGTGAGAAAAAAACAAAGTACTGGAGGAACTCAGCAGGTCAGGCTGTGCCAGTGGAGGGAAGAACGTTCTCCTCCCTATCAGAGCAGAGCGTCCTGCCCTGAAATTCCTCAACCCTACTATTGTTTGCGATAACACACCAAGCAACTCAAGAAATACCCCCAAAACCACATTCTTACCAATTTCCAAAATTACACCAACCAATACTACCGCAAATGCTGCCACAACTACTATTTGGACCGCAATAACCAATTCCATAATCAATAATACAACCACAACCAATACTGGCAAGCACTATCAGAATAAGTATCAGAAATGAACACCTTCACTCAGTCTGCCTGAAAGAACATCTTCGCTCAGTCTGCCTGAACATACCTGATCTCCCGGTTGCTAAACACTTTAATTCTCCTACCTATTCCCACACTGACATTTCTGTTCTAGGCCTCCTCCGTTGTCAGAGTGAGGCTAAACGCAAATTGGAGGAACAGCATCTCATATTTTGCTTGGGCAGCTTACAGCACAGTGGTACGAATATTGAAGATAGCCACAAAAAGCCACAAAAAGCCGGAGTAACTCAGCGGGACTGGCAGCATCTCTGGAGAGAAGGAATGGGTGACATTTCAGGTCGAGGCCCTTCTTCAGATTTCTTTAACTTCAAGTAACCCCAGCATTCCCTCTCTCTCTACCCGTCCCCCACCCAAGTCACCCATCTTGACTTGATGAATGTGTCTAATCCTTCACAGTTTCTGGACTAAACCCTGGCATGCCCTACATACTAACATCATGACCGAACGTCCACCATGCAGGCTGCAGTGGCTCGGAAAGGCAAACGTTGCTGATGGTGCCTCACTTCCTATGTTTGCTGCTCAGGCCGGGATAAACTCATCTTTTGCCCCATTGTTGATTTGCTGATGAGCCATCGGACTGAAAACTCCATACAGTCAACAGCAAAGATTAAAATTAAATCCAGATTGCTGGATCTGTGAGGTAGCAGCACCTATTGCTGTCCACTGGCCATCACAAGTATAATGGATCACACAGAAGGCTGATTCCATCCAAAATGCTAACCAATAAGTATCAATGTACCTTGTTTGGCAGCAAAATGGACTGGATGGCCAGAGGTATGAGAAGTGATATGAATCTTCAAGTCCAGTCTATGTTTTTCTCAAATGGTATCAAGGGCCAACCTGCAGTTGGAAATGACTAGGTATACATACAAACAACTCTTGAGGAAGCAACTATTTCTCAGTCCCTCTGGCCTAATATAATATGCAATATAACCTACTTTTCTTGCCTTTATCTCAGTGTCTGATCAGTGAAATATAAATATAAACAGCTCCTGTTTATCCCAGATTAATAATCCTCCCCCTTCTATCTCATCATCCCATCAGTGTGTAATATAACCTGTTTCAATGCCCACTATCTCACTGTCAAACTATTGTGTAATACAAACTGATCCTTTCCGTCCCAGTGTCCAATCAGTATTCCTTACAATTTGTTCTTCCGTCCATCCCACTACTTGAGCAACTTGGTTCTTAACCTTCATGTCTAATCAGTCTGTGATTAAACCCTCTTCTCTCTGTTCAATGTTCAATCAGTGTGTAATGTAATTCAAGGTAATCTTCTCCTATCACTTTTATTACAATATCCAAGCAGCAGGCAATATAACCTGGTCCTCACCCCTTTATCCCACATCCTGTCCTTACTGTTTATGTATTAATGTCCCTCTCTGAGCTGTTTAAACTGATCCGTTGCTCATTGGTCCTTGAAAGCTGATCTCATTGCACCATTCCCTCTTACATATAATTCTTTCCGGTTTGCCTGTTCTTTCTGCAGAGGTCTTCAGTTTATCATGTACTCAGCAGCAGTGCCAACAATCTTGAACAGAATGGGCTTTGTTTGGGAACTGCTTCTTTATTTGATAATGGATTGGTTTATTAGGGAAATAATTAGTTGGCCCCTCTCAATCATGATTGACCATGGGTGATGCATCCTGGTCGGATGCAAGCATGGGCGATGTCATATGGAGGACAGGCTGTTGCCCATGCAGCACGTCCCCCCTCTCCATGTCGCTGATCAATCCAAAGGAACAGCAGGGCCGTTACAGTTTTGCACCAGCGCCGTTGCAGGAGCTGTCAGAGCGAGGTTGTAGACAACGACGAACCGCCTTGGGGCTCCGACTGAATTTTCTTGAGGTTTACTCTTGGAGCCTTTTCCATGACTGGATATGGCCACCAGGCAGTGGAGGTTTTAAATCAGAGTTTTCCCTCTCCTAGATGGACTGCCTTCCCAGGCTGACGAGCCCCATCTGCCCGAGGGGATATAATTATAGGCTACATTTTTAACAACTGTTCATGGGAAGTTATCAGTTTTTCCCTTGTGCGATGCAACATTCCAGCACATTTAAAGATGATCTGCTAAATATTCTGATGATATCACTGTGTCCCACCCTTTGCTTTGCAGAACGTTGGACTCAGCAACTTCCAGGAGTGAATCACGATTCTTTCTTTATAGTTTGTTTAAACTGACTGACCTTCTTCCAGATCTCACCAAACCTAGACAACCACAAGCCATGGCATTTGCACGTAATCTATCACTGCTATCCTATTTTGGGAGATTGGCTGTGCTTTATTTTATAATTCTGTTTCGTCACCATCTGACTGTCAAATTGACTGAAAATTAATTGGAACCGGAAGGTAAGAGGAACCCTATTTCATAGAACTACATGAAGTCACTGGGAGTGTACTACATTATTTCAAGAATCAAGAGGGTCAAGAACATTTTATTGTCATATTCCAAAAGGGAGCAATGAAGTTCTTATTTGCGCAAGAAGGAACTGCAGATGCTGGTTTAAACCGAAGATAGACACAAAAAGCTGAAGAACTCAATGGGACAGGCAGCATCTCTGGAGAGAAGGCATGGGTGACGTTTTGGGTCAAACCCCTTCTTCAGACTGATTATGGATAAGGAAAACAAGATATATAGACTGCAATGTGGAGAGATAAAGAACAATGAATGAAAGATATGCAAAAAAGTAACAATGATAAAGGAAACAGACCATTGTAAGCAGTTTGTAGGGTGAAAATGAGAAGCTGGTGCAATTTGGGTGGGGGAGGGATAGGGAGAGAGGGAATGCTGGGGCTAGCTGAAGTAAGATAAATCAATATTCATACCACTGGGTGTAAGCTGCCCAAACAAAATATAAGACGCCGATTCTCCAATTTGCATTTAGCCTTAATCTGACAATGGAGGAGACCGAGGGTAGAAAGGTCTGTGTAAGAATGGGAAGGAGAATTAAAGTGTTCAGCAAATGGGAGATCAGTCTGGTTCATGCAGGCTGAGCAAAGGTGTTCCGCACAATGCTCGCCCAGTCTGTGTTTGGTCTCACCGATGTATAAGAGTCCACATCTTGAACAGTAGTTGAGGTTGGAGGAGGTGGAAGCGAAGCTCTGCCTAACCTGAAAGGACTGTCGGGGTCCCTGGACAGAGTCAAGGGAGGAAGTATAGCAACAGGTGTTGCATCTTCTGCGGTTGCAGGGAAAGGTACCTAGGGAGGGGGTGGTTAGGGTGGGAAGGGATGAGTTAACCAGGGAGTTGTGGAGGGAACGGTCTCTGCGGAAGGAGGAAAGGGAAAATGTGGCTAATGGTGGGATCCCGTTGGAGGTGGTGGAAATTTTGGAGGATTATGTGTTGTATTCGATGGCTGATGGGGTGGAAAGTAAGGACTAGGGGGACTCTGGCTCTGTTAATTGCAGGATGAAAATTGGTGGTGAAGTTGATGAAGTCCATGAGTTCTGCAAGGATGCAGGAGGTAGTAGTCATCAATGTATCAAAGATAGAGTTTAGGAATAGGACCAGTGTACAGTTTGCAGCAGCATTACAGATAAGTAAACATAGTACTCTGTAAACACCATAATGAACACTTTGTAACGACAATCGGTAAGATGTTTGCTCAATAAACATTCAGTATCCTTAACATTTATAAAGGCATGAAATACAGAAGCAACTAAACTATTGAAGACTTTATAAAACTTTGTATTGTCCAAGTTATGTAATGTGTCATTTCTAGCCTGCACAGTTTACAAAGGATGGTACCAGTTCCTCTTTGTTTTATCTCAGCGTCTGAGTAGTGGATAGTATTTAAAATCAGATATTACATCTACATCTGTAGGTGGATAGAAATGACATTACTTCAGAGCGAAAAAAAACATTTGAGTTCTCTCTGGAACCCAAAAGGAATGTTTAATCCTCAAACCGTATCAGTTAAACTGATGCTCACATTTGTTTACTCTCTAATGGGACTTTATTGCCATTTCTTGTATTACAAAGTGGCTACACTTATGGTTACCAACTACTAGAGAGCAGGCCTGAGCTACAATCGATCTCATTGGAGACCCTTGGACTATCATTGATTGAACTTTACTGGACTTTATCTTGCACTAAACATTATACACGTTATTCTTTATCATGGATGGCTCAATTGTATTCATGTATTCTCTCTGCTGACTGGTTAGCACGCAACAAAATATTTTCATGGTACCTTGGTGCCCGTGACAATAAACTAAACTCAAACTTTAATGTTAAAGTGTTTGGAAATGTCTCAGTGTCAAGAAAGGTAATGGACATGCAGAAGCTTCACTGTTCCCAAATATACGGCAAAGCAAGCCGGAATCACCCAGTCATCAACTAGAAAGAACAACCGGATGGGTAGACCATAATGCATTATCCCTGGGCCTTGTCTAAAAGTGCACATCTTCCAAATTGGTTGAGGAAAGAAAAACAACTGGTGGGAAGTCAAGTAAAACTCATTTCCATGACACCAGGGTCAATTTCTGATTGAAGGGATATGTAAAGAGCGGGAAAAAATATATAAACAATGTGTGAACACCCTCTTAAAATGGTTCCTCACCCAGCTGTGAAGGAAATTGACCTGGGAAAAAACTATAGATAAAATGAAGCCAACGTGAAAGCACCACCCTGGGTCAATAGGTTGGGTGGTAAGAGTGAGAAGCAATGGAGCCCCAGACATGAATTGCCACTGAGAGGCCCAGGTGGTCACTTTCCAACTGCAAGTTTGTTTGGAAGGGTCTGAGGTCTTTTTTTAATCAAACATGTGATATTTGTTAGATCTCTGCTACACAAAGGCCCCCGTGGAGAATTCCCAGGCACATTTGGGAAAATGAGTTGTAATACAAGATTAAAGCAACCAATGCAGAGATGTCAACGAAATAGCAAGGGAATTAACTTGGGTCACCAAAAGGCATAGAGAATTTTAAAAAGGCCAGTTATTCATGTCACCACAATCTCACAAGGATGTTACCAGCCTGTAGAGTTTGTGTTATAAGAAGAGATCAGAGAGATTGGGGTTTTTTTCTGAGGAGTGTAAGAGGTTAAGGAGTAACATATATGAAATCATGAGCAGCATTGATAGCATGAATAGTCACTTTTTATTCCGAGGGTAAGAGAGTCTCAAATTAGATGGTGTAAATTCAAGGTAAAAGGGGAAAGATTTAAAGGGGCACCATTTTTCATACAAGGGTGGTGGGTATATAGAACAAGCTGCCAGAAGAAGCTGTAGAGGCATATAATGACTGTGTTAAAAAAGAATTTGGACAGGTACATGGATAGTAAACTTTAGAAGGATATAGGCCAAATGCAGGGAAATGGAAGTAGCTGAGTTGAACATCTTGGTTGGCAGAGGCGAGTTGAGCTGCAGGGCCTGTTTCTCAACTGTACAACTCTAGGACTCTAATCTCAATGTCAAAGGTATCTTAAAACGAATGTAATGCTCATGTAATGTTTAAAAAAATTGACTTTCAATATTACCCTCGGGATGTAAGGTTCCACCAGCAGACTTTGCTTTTCACCAAACAGTACATTTTAGTGAGAGGCATTGGGGTTTAATTTCTGGGGCACCTCGGTAAATGCAGTTTTTCATAAAATGGCAAATGATTTTTTGCCTTTGCCTTAGATATATTCACCATCACAGATGATGAGCTTCTCACCTGGAAATAGGCACCTCTGATCATGTAGTGTGATCCCTCTATGCAAAGGAATCAGAAAGTGAAAGTACAAGCTATTGTAAAGACTTAGTGGACTGGGCAGAATCTATGGATGGAAGAACTCAGTTAATCTTTCAGGTTGAAAACCATTTGTCATAACTGGGATAACGAGAAAATACATTAGTTTTAAGCTGCAAGAAATGGAATAAGTAAAGGAAATGTTGCTGGTAGGATGCTATGAGGATAAGTTGTAGTTTCTTCAGTCGATGGGTTAATGGAGATAAAGGAACACAATGGACATAAACTATGAGGGAAGGCAATTGGAGAGGAGGAATAACCATATAACCATATAACAATTACAGCACGGAAACAGGCCTTCTCGGCCCTTCCAGTCCATGCCGACCATTTATTTTCCCCTAGTCCCATCTACCTGCACTCAGACCATACCCCTCCATTCCCTTGCCATCCATATACCTATCCACTTTACTTTTAAATGTTAAAATCGATCCTGCCTCCACCACTTCTGCAGGAAGATCATTCCACACAGCCACCACTCTCTGAGTAAAGAAGTTCCCCCTCATGTTACCCCTAAACTTCTGTCCCTTAATTCTCATGTCATGAATACAAGCAAAGAAATATAAAATATACAAAACACTTGACACCTCAGGCTGTGCCAATGGAGAGGGAAACCTCAAACAATATCACAAATGGCTGAGGTACAGTAGAACTGGTAAGTTCTGAGACAGACCAAAAAAACAAGTTTTCTAAAGTTGTATAAACGATATTGAGTCTGGAAGACTGCAACATGTTCAGTAAAAAGATAAGGTGTTGTTCCTCAAGCTTATGTTGGAGATGATTACAGCAGGAGGTCATGGGCAGAAATATCGAGGTGGTAATGGGATGGAGAATGAAAATGGTCGCCAACGTGGAATGTGGATGAGTGAGCCAAGGAGTTGCGGAGGGAGCAGTCTGTGTGGAAGGCTGAAAAAGGTGGAGATGCGAAGATGTAACTGGTGGTGGGAACACATTGGAAGCGACAGAAATGTAGGAGGATGATATGTTGGATCTGGAGTCTGGTGGAGAGAAAGATGAGAACAAGGGAAACTCTATTCTTGTAGGGGGAACGTGGAGTGAGATCAGAACTACTGGACACAGAGGAGACAAAGGTAAGGAATCCACCTATGACAGTGGGGGGAAACCCATTCTACTAAAGAAAGGAAATCAGTATTCAGTACTCAGTATTTACTTTAATGTCATTTTAACTGAGTACTTACATACACAGAAGAAATGAAAATTGTTTCTCAATCAGTTCCTGTCAGTGCAGTTAATAAAAACAGAATAAATATATACAGCTGTAAAATTAAAATTCACATATCTAAAATAGGCCTAAAAATTGAACTAAAAACAGACATTCAGACCGAACAGTGGCTTTGCTTTGACAGGTGTCTAGCTGTCAAAGTATGGGCAAGGTTAGATGTGTTGGTGTATGATGTATGGGGAGGGGACACAGTCTGTTAACCAGTCTTATTGCCTGTGGGAAGAAGCTGTGTAGCATTCTGCTGGTTCTGCAGCTGATGCTCCTGTACCTCTTCCCAGATGGCAGAATGGAGAAGATGTGGTGTGATGGGTGATAGGGGTCCTTAATAATGGAGATGGCTCTGCGGATGCTGCGCTTCTGATAGATCTCCAACAGGAAAGGGAGTGGACCACCAATGATCCTTGAAATCTTGAATGTCCTTGAATGGAAAGCAATGACACTATCCCCTAGTCTAAATTTCTTTATCCCCGCCATATCTACTCCCAAGACGATGCTTCCCATTCTAGGACATCGAGATTTTCTCGTTCTTTTGTGAAAGTGGATCCCCTTCTGTCTTAGCTGAATCTCTCACCCACATCTCCCCTGTGTCGCATAGTTCTGTTCTCGCTCCCCCCCGCCCCCGCCCCCTCCCCCCGCCAGACAAGGATGTTCCCATAGTCCTCACCCTTCAGCCCACCAACCTCCATATGCAACACAACACACTCCAACATTTCAGACACCTCTAACATGATCCCACCACCTGTCATGTCTTCCCATCTTTACCACTATCCGCCTTCTACAGCGACCACTTCCTCTGCAACTACTTGGTTCACTCATCCCTCACAAACCACCTCCTCCCCAGGTACATTCCCCTGCAACCGTAGGAAACCAGGGACCACAGCAGTCTTTCTAAGTTAGACAGAAGTTCACGTGCAGTTCTTCTAACCTCATCTACTGCATCCAGTGTTCCTAATGCGGCCTCTTTGTTGTATTTCGGCGAGACCAAGCGTAGGCTCGGCGATTGTTTCACCGAACATTTGCTCTCGGTCTGCCTAGGTCAACCGGAACCCCCGGTTGCTAATCATTTTAACTCCCCTTCCCTTACCCATACTGACCAATCTGTTCTGGGCCTCCTCAGTTGCCAATGTGTGGTTCATCATATTGTGCTAGGGTAGCTTACACCCCAATGGAATGAACATTGAATTTTCCAATTTGAGGTAACTGCAGACTCACCCCCTTTCACCAGACTGATTCCTGGGATGTCAGGACTTTCATATGAGGAAAGATTGGATAGACTCGGCTTGTACTCGCTGGAATTTAGAAGGTTGAGGGAGGATCTTATAGAAACTTACAAAATTCTTAAGGGGTTGGACAAGCTAGGTGCTGGAAGATTGTTCCCGATGTTGGGGGAGTCCAGAACAAGGGGTCACAGTCTAAGGATAAGGGGAATTCCTTTAGGACCTAGATGAGGAAAACATTCTTTACACAGAGAGTGGTGAGTCTCTGGAATTCTCTGCCACAGAAGATAGTTGAGGCCAGTTCATTGGCTATATTTAAGAGGGCGTTAGATGTGGCACTTGTGGCTAAAGGGATCGGGGGTATGGAGAGAAGGCAGGTACGGGATACTGAGTTGGATGATCAGCCATGATCACATTGAATGGCGGTGCAGGCTCGAAGGGCCGAATGGCCTACTCCTGCACCTATTTTCTATGTTTCTATGTTTCTATGTTCAAATACCACAGTGAATCTAAATCTTGTTGTGAATCTAAATCTTGTCACTTGTGAACTGCAAGACTAAAAGTGCTGCTGGTAAAATATGTGCCAGATATAACATTGGCCACTGTTTTAAGGGTTTTTTATTTGATTTATTGCTGGCTTGTGTTGAAACAATGTTTGAAAGAAACAGCTGCAAGAATGATGGCTGGCCACATAAACTGTTTCAAAAATAAATTATTGTTGATTTAAATTTAAATTAGCAATCATAACTTAGATAGTGTTTAAGGGAGATACTGAGATATCTGCACTACCTTTTTACAGCTCTGCCCCTTTGATGGCTCAGCTGTTACCACCATCACCTCTGAACAAGTAGAATTCAGGCTTAATAGCATAGGCTGCCCAGCAGCGCAGTGCTGAAGTGCTGCACTGCCAGAGATTATGTTTGTTGGGAAGACGTTGAACCCACCCATTTAATATCCTTGCGTGCGGGGCAATGTATTAAGTGCCAGGCAATAAGGAGTGGGGAGTAACTCAGTGGGTCAGGCCTTCTCTCAATACCCCCTGATCCCTTTAGCCACAAGGGCCACATCTAACTCCCTCTTAAATATAGCCAATGAACTGGCCTCAACTACCTTCTGTGGCAGTGAATTCCACAGATTCACCACTCTCTGTGTGAAAAATGTTTTTCCCATCTCGGTCCTAAAAGACTTCCCCTTTATCCTTAAACTGGGACCCCTTGTTCTGGACTTCCCCAAAATCAGGAACAATCTTCCTGCATCTAGCCTGTCCAACCCCTTAAGAATTTTGTAAGTTTCTATAAGATCTCCCCTCAATCTTCAAAATTCTAGCGAGTGCAAGCCGAGACTATCCAGTCTTTCTTCATATGAAAGTCCTGCCATCCCAGGAATCAGTCTGGTGAACCTTCTCTGTACTCCCTCTATGGCAAGAATGTCTTTCCTCAGATTAGGAGACCAAAACTGTATGCAATGTAATTTGTTGGTTAACTCTGGTTCTGCCATGTTATCAATGAGGAAGTATTTGAAGCATCTACCAGCCCCTAGTCTTGCCAAGGATGGGCCTGATCCCAATACTGCACAATGTCCCAGTCAGCTGGCTATTGTCTTTCCTCAGATTAGGAGACCAAAACACGCAATACTCCAAGTGTGGTCTCACCAAGGCCCTGTACAACTGCAGTAGAACCTCCCTGTTCTTATACTCAAATCATTTTGCTATGAATGCTAACATACCATTCACTTTCTTCACTGCCTGCTGCACCTGTATGCCTACTTTCAATGACTGGTGTACCATGACACCCAGGTCTCGATGCATCTCCCGTTTTCCTAATCGGCCACCATTCAGATAATAGTCTACTTTCCTGTTTTTGCCACCAAAGTGGATAACCTCACATTTATCCACATTATACTGCATCTGCCATGCATTTGCCCACTCACCCAACCTATCCAAGTCACCTTGCAGCCTCCTAGCATCCTCCTCACAGCTAACACTGCCCCCCAGCTTTGTGTCATCCGCAAACTTGGAGATGTTGCATTCAATTCCCTCGTCCAGATCATTAATATATATTGTAAATAGCTGGGGTCCCAGCACTGAGCCTTGCGGTAACCCACCAGTGACTACCTGCCATTCTGAAAAGGACCCGTTTTCTCTTTGGTTCCTGTCTGCCAGCCAGTTCTCTATCCACATCAATACTGAACCCCCAATACCGTGTGCTTTAAGTTTGTATACTAATCTCTTACTTGGGACCTTGTCGAAAGCCTTCTGAAAGTCCAGATATAACACATCCACTGGTTCACCCTTATCCACTCTACTAGTTACATCCTCGAAAAATTCTAAAAAACTCATCAGACATGATTTACCTTTCATAAATCCATGCTGACTTTGTCCAATGATTTCACCATTTTCCAAATGTGCTGCTATCCCATCTTTAATAACTGACTCTAGCATTTTTCCCACTACCGATGTTAGACTAACTGGTCTGTAATTCCCCATTTTCTCTCTCCCTCCCTTTTTAAAAAGTGGCGTTACATTAGCTATTCAAGAGTTTTGAAATATTATCACTAATGCATCCACTATTTCTGGGGCTACTTCCTTAAGTACTCTGGGATGCAGCTTATCTGGCCCTGGGGATTTATCGGCCTTTAATCCATTCAATTTACCCAACACCACTTCCTGGCTAATCCGGATTTCACTCAGTTCCTCCATCTCATTTGACCCCCAGTCCCCTGCTATTTCCAGCAGATTATTTATGTCTTCCTTAGTGAAGACAGAACCAAAGCAGTTATTCAATTGGTCTGCCATGTCCTTGTTCCCCATGATCCCCATGATCCCCATGGTTAGTAGATGAGTAAAAGCAGACTAGAGATGAAAAGGAGTTAAATGGTTATCAAATAAAGAGAGAAGAGGGTGGGACATAGGTCGAAGGGGATGGTGGAGAAAAGGGACAGAATAGTAGGAGAAATGGGTGCGTACTGGGTTGGGGTGGGCACAGGAAAGAGGCTGGGGGGGGGGGGTGAATGTAATGTTCATACATTTGGTTTATAAACTACCCAAGCGGAATCTGAGATGGATTTTGTCTAATTCATGTGTGGCCTCACTCTGGCAATGGAGGAGACCCAGGACAGAAAAGTTGATAGGGGCATGGGAAGAGGGAATAAAATGGTTAGCAAATGGGAGATCTTGGCGGATCTAGTACAAGTGTACAGCAAAAGAGTCGCAAATATAACCTTTCCTGATTCACCATGCTCCGTGTTGGAGTTATCATCAACTTGACCTATATGAAGAAACCAGTAAACACAAGCACTCCTCTAAAAAAATTTGAAAGCATCCAACTTCGCCATTAATCTAACTCAAAATACATCTGGACATTGAATGTGTATGTCGCTCTTTACCCGTCCTAGTAGACAACACAATTTTGATCATCTTTGATTTGAATTTTGCCTCTGATACCTCCAACCAGCAATGATGAGAGGTTACATCAAATAGGAAAGATTAAACAAGCCACAACTCTTACCTCCATAAAGGGAATGATGTGGGTGGGGGTGGGAGGGGGTGGGTGACCTGAAAGAACTTCAAAATTATAAATAGGTTTAATATGGTAGACATGGAGAGGTTTCCAATGAGTCAAGCTGTAAGTATGACAATGATTGATATGTTTATTGTGTGGTGCACTATCACCAGCACTGTCCTGTAAGGCTGACTGGCCCATTTTTTGGTTGTACAGTGGCTTGCAAAAGTTTTCATACCCCTTGAATTTTTCCACATTTTGTCACGTTACAACCACAAACGTAAATGTATTTTATTGGGATTTTATGTGATAGACCAACACAAAGTGGCGCATAATTGTGAAGTGGAAGGAAATTGATACATGGTTTTCAAATTTTTTTACAAATAAATAAAAAACTGAAAGGTGTGGTGTGCAAAGGTATTCAGCCCCCTTTACTCTGATACCCCTAAATAAAATCCAGTGCAACCAATTGCCTTCAGAAGTCACCTAATTAGTAAATAGAGTCCACTTGTGTGTAATCTAATCTCAGTATAAATACACCTGTTCTGTGAAGGCCTCAGAGGTTTGTTAGAGAACATTAGTGACAAACAGCATCATGAAGCCCAAGGAACACACCAGACAGGTCAGGGATAAAGTTGTGGAGAAGTTTAAAGCAGGGTTAGGTTATAAAAAAATATCCCAAGCTTTGAACATCTCACTGAGCACTGTTCAATCCATCATCCGAAAATGGGAATAGTATGGCACAACTGCAAACCTACCAAGACATGGCCGTCCACCTAAACTGACAGGCCGGGCCAGGAGAGCATTGATCAGAGAAGCAGCCAAGAGGCCCATGGTAACTCTGGAGGAGCTGCAGAGATCCACAGGTCAGGTGGGGGAATCTGTCCACAGGACAACTATTAGTCGTGCACTCCACAAATCGGGCCTTTGTGGAAGAGGGGCAAGAAGAAAGCCATTGTTGAAACAAAGCCATAAGAAGTCCCGTTTGCAGTTTGCCACAAGCCATGTGGGGGACACAGCAAACATGTGGAGGAAGGTGCTCTGGTATGATGCGACCAAAATTGAAGTTTTTGGCATAATGCAAAATGCTATGTGTGGCGGAAAACTAACACTGCACATCACCCTGAACACACCATCCCCACTGTGAAACATGGTGGTGGCAGCATCATGCTGTGGGGATGCTTTTCTTCAGCAGGGACAGGGAAGCTGCTCAGAGTTGATGGGAAGATGGATGGAGCCAAATACAGGGAAATCTTGGAAGAAAACCTGTTAGAGTCTGCAAAAGACTTGAGACTAGGGCGGAGGTTCACCTTCCAGCAGGACAACGACCCTAAACATAGAGCCAGAGCTACAATGGAATGGTTTAGATCAAAGCATATTCATGTGTTAGAATGGCCCAGTCAAATTCCAGACCTAAATCCAATTGAGAATCTCTGGCAAGACTTGAAAATTGTTGTTTACAGACACTCTCCATCCAATCTGACTGAGCTTGAGCTATTTTGCAAAGAAGAATGGGCAAAAATTTCAGTCTCTAGATGTGCAAAGCTGGTAGAGACATACCCCAAAAGACTTGCAGCTGTAATTGCAGCGAAAGGTGGTTCTACAAAGTATTGACTCAGGGGGGCTGAATACTTTTGCACGCCACACTTTTCAGTTTTTTATTTGTAATAAAATTTGGAAACCATGTATAATTTTCCTTCCACTTCACAATTATGCACCACTTTGTGTTGGTCTATCACATAAAATCTCAATAAAAGACATTTATGCTTGTGGTTGTAATGTGACAGAATGTGGAAAAGTTCAAGGGGTATGAAAACTTTCTCAAGCCACTGCATATTCTCATAATTCTATGAAAATGGTTTCCTTGAGTTTGAAGAGTGGCGTGTGAGAGCAGATTGGGTAAGATCCTTAGGGGTTTTGACAGATTTGATCTGAAGAGAATGTTTCCTTTTTGGGACAATCTGGCGGTCACTGCACAACATCAAAACGTTGTCCATTTAAGACCAAGATGAGGCAATGTTTTCCCAGAATGTTGTGGGTTTTTAGAACTGTCTTCAAAGTGTGGTGAAAGCAGTATAGAGTTTTGATAAGCAAAGGGGAAAGTATTACTGTGGGTTGTCAGGAATGTGGAGTTGAAGTTGCAGTCAGATCAACCATCATCACAATAAGATAGAGAAGCAGGCTGGAGGAGTCACCTCTCCTGCTCCCAAATCATATGTCATACATGCACTGTTATGCCAGAAATTGAAGCGCTGCAACAAAACCAAACGTCAGCAATCGAGAGGACATGCTATGAACTTGTGTTCTTCATAAAACTCTCGGTTTGGTAGTCAGGTCATGAATAACACTGAGATCACATTTTATATCAAGAACTATCTTTACTGGGATATGACCAGTTTACATAACAAGCACATGTTTATCTTCAACTTTGGACATTTTGTCGGATACTCAACAAGATAAGACCTCAGGACATAGCATTGAGAGTCTATGGACCTCTCTAAAACTGCAGCAAAAATTATCTGTTTATTTTTATTACCAAAAATAGACATTCTAAGTTATTGTAGTTGTATTTTCATGACTCATTTTGAGTTCATATATGAGCCAGTTAGTTGATTCTTGTTCATGGCTTCTATCCAGTATTGTACACTTATCTCTTTTCCTTTAGTCTTTGAATAGGTCCTTGAATTTAAGGTGGGGCAGTGAAAAATTAATTTCATAAAACGAATAACAACATTTCTGAAACAGATCTAAAATGGAAATCTACCAAACTGGTAAAAACAATGACAAGGATATAACTGAATAGTTTTTTTCTCCCAATAAGATGGATTGCTTTCTGTTTTTTCAGCCTAATCTATTTTTGTTTTCATTATTTATATATTACATAGAAACATAGAAAATAAGAGCAGGAGTAGGCCATTTGGCCCTTCGAGCCTGCACCGCCATTCAATATGATCGTGGCTGATCATCCAACTCAGTATCCTGTACCTGCCTTCTCTCCATACCCCCTGATCCCTTTAGCCATAAGGGCCATATATAACTCCCCCTTGAATATAGCCAATGAACTGGCCTCAACTACTTTCTGTGGTATAGAATTCCAGAGATTCACCACTCTCTGTGTGAAAAAAAATGTTCTCATCTCGGTCCTAAAATACTTCCCCCTTATCCTTAAACTGTGACCCCTTGTTCTAACATCGGGAACAATCTTCCTGCATCTAGCCTGTTGAACCCCTTAAGAATTTTGTAAGTTTCTATAAGATCCCCCCTCAATCTTCTAAATTCTAGCGAGTACAAGCCGAGTCTATCCAGTCTTTCTTCATATGAAAGTCCTGCCATCCCAGGAATCAGTCTGGTGAACCTTCTCTGTACTCCCTCTATGGCAAGAATGTCTTTCCACAGATTAGGAGACCAAAACTGTATGCAATACTCGAGGTGTAGTCTCACCAAGGCCCTGTACAACTGCAGTAGGACCTCCCTGCTCCTATACTCAAATCCTTTTGTTTTGAATGCTAACATACCATTCGCTTTCTTCACTGCCTGCTGCACCTGCATGCCTACTTTCAATGACTGGTGTACCATGACACGCAGGTCTCGTTGCATCTCCGCTTTTCCTAATCGGCCACCATTCAGATAATAGTCTACTTTCCTGTTCTTGCCACACAGTTACAAACAATTGACTGGACTATCCTGAAGCCTTAAAGGCCTGTCCCACCAGCATGCAACTCTATGCAATGAGCGTGACCTAACGTGGTCGCTTGAGCCGTCCGGCGTTGTGGGGCCCGGTCCCACTTCGATAGCCGGAGCCGTGCGGAATTGTGCGGAGTTCGTCCCGACATCGCGCGGGGCTCCGAAAAACTGACTATGCTCAAAAATTCCGCGCGGCAACGGCTTGTCGGCATGCAGTCGCCTCGACGCATTACACACAGCCTCGACGTCGTGCCTCCCTGACCCTCTCTGTAGGTGCCTCCGTGACCCTCTATGTGTGTGGCTCCGTGGCCCTCTGTGTGTGTGCCTCTGTGCCCCTCTCTGTATACCCCTCTCTGTCCTGGCGAACTTACCTTTAAGACTTCGCTCCAAGTTCGCCTCACTTTGCGCCGCGTTGCGCCTCTCACCCGACCTCCGTGCGGCTCTCCACATCTTACATTTCAGAATCTGTGCTGAATTAAAATAACCTTGTAATCAATGGTGCCAACGACCGACATATCCAAGTCAAGTCAAGTCAAGAGAGTTTATTGGAATGTGTCCCAGGTAGGACAATGAAATTCTTGCTTGCTGTAGAACAACAGAATATAGTAACCCTAAATACAGAACATTTCAGTGTGTCTATATAGCATAGGCCATATATATATACTTTAATAAACAGATAAAGTGCAATTCGCTGTTCTAGTTCAGAGTTTGTTTCATGGCGAATTTAATAGCCTGATGGCTGTGGGGAAAAAGCTGTTCCTGAACCTGGTCGTTGCAGTCTTCAGGCTCATGTACCTTCTACCTGATGGCAGCGGAGAGATGACTGTGTGGCCAGGATGGCGTGGTTCCTTGAAAATGCTGGCAGCCTTTTTGAGGCAGCGACTGCGATAGATCCCTTTGATGATGGGGAGGTCAGAGCCGATGATGATCTGGGCAGTGGTCACAACTTACTGCATTCTTTTCCACTCCTGGACGCTCAAGTTGCCGAACCAAGCCACGATGCTCTCTACTGTGCCAGTCAGCATGCTCTCTACTGTGCACTTGTGGAAGTTTGAGAGAGTCCTCTTTGACATACTGACTCTCTGTAATCTTCTCAGGAAGTAGAGGTGCTGATGTGCTTAGTTTATAATTGCATCAGTGTGCTGGGGCCAGGAAAGATCTTCGGAAATATGCGTGACCCTTTGCACCATTGTCCCGTTGATATAAACGGGATTGTGGGTCCCTACCCAATCCTTCCAAAGTCTACAATCAGTTCCTTGGTTTTGCTGGTGTTGAGAGGCAGGTTATTGTGATGGCACCATTTGGTGAATCAGTCGATCTCACTTCCATACTCTGACTCGTCACCATCAGTGATTCGTCCCACAACAGTGGTGTCGTCGGCGAACTTGATGATGGAGTTTGCACTATGACCGGCTGCACAGTCATGAGTATAGAGTGAGTAAAGCAGGAGGCTGAGCACGCAGCTCCCGTGCTGATTGTTAATGAGGATGACACATTTCCAAAATACGGACGGACAGTGGTCTATGAATGAGGAAGTCGAATCGGAAAGATCGAGTATAGGAAGGAGATTGATAACCTGATTAAATGGTGCCAAGAACAACAACCTTGGGCTCAAGATTGTTGACTTTAGAAGGGGAAAACCAAGGATCCATGAACCAATCTTTATCGCTGAGCTGCTGATGGGGCGAGTCAACAACAACTTAATCCTGGCTAAATTGGAGCAACTAGGACTTCAAAATGGGGTTAAGTTTCAGGGTTTCTGGGACAAGCTACAGAGAGGTGCCAGACTGTCTAGGGCTTAGATACAATTTGCAAGCAAAGAATGGGAAAATCTGCAAACCCTGTCAATTTGGTGCAAAATGCATAGAATGGATGCCTTGTCTAGGTTTTCTGTAAATCAGGGAAAATGTTTCTATGTTGACTTCCTCTCGAAGTCCGTTTTGAATACAATGTATTGAATTGTTGTATCATTGGGTATGTGGAATACCTGTTATGTATGGGGTTAATCAATATCTGTAATTGGGTTATTGAGAGACCACCCCCATGTGGTTCGGCCCCTTGAGGTCCTGGGACATATAAAAGACTGCGATCACGAGGCTCAGCGTCGATCTTCTGGAAGAGCGCTCAGGACTGCATGAACTTCTGGAGTGTTTCTGTCCTAGCGAGGCCTAGAGGGCTTGAACAGGCAGACGTGAGGATCGAACCATTGGTGAGATAGGTACAGTGTTTGATCTGTGACGCGCTTTTGGTAAAATAAAATTTAGTTGTTTCAAGTGCTTGATTCAGTGTTTTTACTAAAACTAGACAGAGGGGAAACTGAGAAATAAGCAATTATCATTGAGGGCTCGTCCTGGATCTCAGAGGACCCCCAAACAAAAGTTTGCGATCAAGGGTTTTGAGCTGTTTCGATCGCGAGTGCAGAAATCTGGCCCACGATGCGGTTTTCGCATTGATGTTCGGCGCTTTGTTAGTTGGAGCGGTTCAATCATTCGGGGGCTTGGGAAAGGGTGTTATCGAGATCATTAGAACAGAGTCTAGCAAGCACAGGGGAGTGGTTAGCACGCCTTTGGGTTGGAGGCCCATAAAACCAGGCTGGGGTTAGAGGCCCTGGTGGGGTTTGGTTAGAGGCCCTTTCCTGGGTTAGAGGCCCAAAACTGGTCATAGTTGGGCAGACTGCAGCTGCCTGTAATAAGAGCCTAACACGCTTCATCGGGCAAGGGGTGGCCCAGGAATGGACTTGGAATCCAAATTGGTGGGGTATTAAAAGACAGGTCTTGCCTTCGATTAGATCACTGCTGGGTGCTCCAATTGAAAAGGTGCACTTCGAAAAATGGCATTGGTAATTCACAGCGCGAAGCGGCTAGGCGCTGGATCCTCGGTACTTAGCAGAAGGGTGTATCTGTGTGTCGGTGTCTGAGTCTCTCCCTGAAATGATGGACAAAGATCCTCGAGAAGGTACCGACCTTGGACGAACAGAGTATAGATGGGCCGGAGTTCATTCAAGAATTTAATCAGGCAATTTTAGCTGATTGGAGAGCCGCGTAATAAGAGAGATAGATACGCACTAAAAATTAGGAGATCGAGCTCGAGTCTGAGTCTATATTTACAGCTAAATTTTCAAATACTGGATTTCATATTGAAGTTCTGCATAAGGTGGGTTTCAAATTCCTGTATATAGAACTTCAAAGTTGGTGCACGTCCGTGATCGATTCCGAATAGCGGCTGATCAACAGTGAATAGTAACCCTCTGGTCGATTGTTGACTAGTACCTGATAGCGAAGAGTACCTGAGAGAAGGGAGCCTCCATACTTGACGAAAAATAATCTGAATAGCAAAGGGCACCCCTAATTCTGTAAAACTTAGAGAGAAGGGATAGAGGTCCCCCTACAGACGTCCAGTCTTAGCATAGGGATAGTAACATTCGGGAGGAAATGTAATCATTTAGGGAATAGTACCCCTCAGCAAAGAGTCAACTAGGAAGGGGAAAATCTTCGGAATCAGAGGGAGAGGTTCACTGCATGATAACAGCGTGACGCAGCATCGAGATCGAGTGTTCGTGAATAGTGCGCTAGTGCTTAAAATCATTTTGTAAATTGTAAAAATCTAGCTTTCCGTATTGTTAATGGATCCGGATTTTGTAAATATTCTCTGTATGTAAATAAATTTAGAGTAATTAAAAGTTAAGATTTAGATCATGTTACGTCCACGGACCATCATTTGTGTTGCTGCTTTGGTGAGTACAGATTTAAAACTCAAAAACAGTGTGCTTAAGTTAGATATTCGTATTTGTTTAATATCATTTTGTGAGAATCTGAATCGGGGTGGTTTGATCAGGGTTTATACTCCATTGATCGTTGCGTCAGAGGAGGACTCACCCTGTTGATTGATTGTGCCACGAGGAAGATTAATTAGAGTGGGGTTTACCGGATACATAGTTTATATTGGGCTGTGTTTTGGTTTATTGATAATCGGGGGAATATTTTCATTCTTAGTTACAGTTTTGTTAGCGTGGTTTGGGTTCGTTTGTTTGTGCCAACCAAAAGTTAATTAAGCGAGAGAGAGACTGCTGCGTGAGAGACTGCGAGTGGGAGTTAGACCCTTTGTTTGAAAGTTTGGAATTGAATGCAGTGATTGTGATTTAACTGATAAGAAAGTTGGTAAGAGGTTTGAATAATTAAACAGGAGTGATTGGGAGATAGTTGAAAGGAAACAATTGCTAAAGTAAAGGGCCTGTCCCACCAGCATGCAACTCTATGCGATTAGCACGACCTAACGTGGTCGCTTGAGCCGTCCGTCCCACTTCGATCGCCGGAGCCGTGCGGAATTGTGCGGAGTTCTTCCCGAGTTCGTCCCGACACCGCGCGGGGCTCCGAAAAACTGACTATGTCCAAAAATTCCGCGCGGCAACGGCTTGTCGGCTCGCAGTCGCCTCGACATTTACACACCGCCCCGACATCGTGCCTCCGTGAACCTATTTGTAAGTGCCTCTGTGACCCTCTATGTGTGTGGCTCCGTGGCCCTGTGTGTGTGTGTGTGTGCCTCGGTGCCCCTCTCTGTGTGCCCCTCTCTGTCCTGGCGAACTTACCTTAGACTTCGGTCCAAGTTCGCCTCACTTTGCGCTGGGTTGCGCCACTCACCCGACCTCCGCGCGGCCCCTACTGCCGGTTTGGTTGCGCTTGCCGCATGCAGGCGCATGCTGGTGGGAACGGCCCTGTACAGGGGGTCACCGGACCTCCGCGCAGCCCCTGCTTCTAGTTTGATCGCGTTCATCGCATAGAGTTGCATGCTGGTGGGACAGGCCCTTAAGTGTGAATCGGAAAGATTGTTGACCATTGTGTGGGGGAGATTCCATTGACCTTGGATTCTGAGAAGAGTAGTGAGAGAAAGAGGTGGTAGTGTCTAGAACCTTTATTTGCAATTTGTATTTTGTCCATTGTTCCAAGAATGGGGAATGACTTTGAGAAGGATTGATCAAACAGATTAGAAAGCCCGATATGGATAATTTGTGGGGAGCTTCCAAGTGAAGCGGTTAGACTTAGTGGATTATTGGGGAAATTAAATGCGAATTTGAAAGACCAACTTTGGCCATTGGGGGGGAATAAAGTCTTCAATCGGGATAAAGTATGTAGAGACGATCATTAAAAAATATGGGAATAGTGAAGAAGTAAACGAGTTAATTGAGATGTGGAAGACATTCTTCACTAAAAGAAAAATAAAGAAAGAAATTGTTTTGCTGTCCACCCCAAGAATGGCGGCTTGTAAATTGTGAATAGGAGAAGATGACAGAACTGATCCTTCTCAGGACACTTCAGAGCGGGGACAAGGAGAACTAGTAAAGCAACAGCAGGGGCAGGAGCAGGAGTGTCATCTTTTGAAAAGGAGGCTGCTGAAACGGCTCTTAAAGGGAAGGTGCCGACGGAAATTAAATCAGGTATATTGGGTAAGAATGAGAAAGGGTCTGTGCACCTTGATGGAAATTATATGCCAGGGTGGGCATAATTCTTCAGAGTAGATATAGAGCCACTGTATTCCTCACAGAACTCACATGTTCCGAATTCGGAGAACCGTGCGCAGCCTGCGAGTGGGGCACATGGGAGGAGTCAGAGTTAACTTTGGCTCCTCCCCCTAAAATTAAATCTGACAAAGAAACATCCGGGAGAGATCTTCTATCTCCTAGGATTGTCACACAGGTGGAGGCAGCTCGAATGTCAGCGAAACATCACTCCCTGATGAGCTCAACGTGTTTTACGCACACTTTGATAGGGAGAACACCGATGTGCCTTCCCGAGCCACCATTCGCTGTGATGGTATTTCAGTCTCAGTCACAGACGCCGACATCAGGAAATCCTTCAGAGGGGTGAACCCTCGAAAAGGGCCTGGACCTGATGGTATACCCGGTCGTGTTCTAAAAACCTACCGGGTATACCTACCGGGTAAAAACCTGTGCGGACCAACTGGCTGGAGTTTTTACGGACATTTTCAACCTGTCACTTCTGACGTCTGAGGTTCCC
This sequence comes from Raja brachyura, assembly GCA_963514005.1. Next base: position 50,394,196 of record OY740787.1, read on the forward strand.
ACCTGCTTCAAAAGGGCATCAATAATACCGGTGCCCAAGAAAAGCAAGGTGACATGCCTCAATGACTATCGACCAGTGGCACTAACGTCTGTGGTGATGAAGTGCTTTGAGAGGTTGATCATGGCGCAAATCAACTCCTACCTCGACAAAAACCTGGACCCACTGCAGTTCGCTTACTGCCACAACAGATCAACGGTAGATGCGATCTCGCTAGCCCTCCACTCCGCTCTGGACCACTTGGACAATAAAAACTCATATGTCAGGCTGTTATTCATTGATTACAGCTCGGCATTTATAACAATCATCCCCTCCAAGCTGGTTATCAAATTTGCTTAACTGGGTCTCTGAGCCGGTTAACTGAGCCGGTCATAGTGCGAACTCCATCATCAAGTTCGCTGACGACACCACTGTTGTGGGACATATCACTGATGGGGATGAATCAGAATATAGAAGAGAGATCGAGCAACTGTCCATATGGTGCCAGCACAATAACTAGGCCCTCAACACCAGCAAAACCAAGGAACTGAATGTGGACTTTGGAAGGAGTAGGATGGGGACCCACAGTCCTGTTTATATCAACGGGTCGATGGTTGAAAGGGTCAAGAGCTTCAATTTCCTGGGCGTGCACATCTCTGAAGATATTTCCTGGTCCGAGAACACTGATGCAATTATTAAGAAAGCTCATCAGCGCCTCTACTGCCTGAGAAGACTACGGAGAATCGGTTTGTCAAGGAGGACTCTCTCTAACTTCTACAGTTGCGCAGTAGAGAGCATGCTGACCGGTTGCATCGTGGCTCGGTTCGGCAACTTGAGCGCTCTGGAGAGGAAAAGTCTACAAAAAGTAGTAAACACTGCCCAGTCCATCATCGGCTCTGACCTCCCTTCCATCGAGTGGATCTATCGCAGTCGCTGCCTCAAAAGGGCTGGCAGCATCATCAAGGACCCACACCATCCTGGCCACACACTCATCTCCCTGCTACCTTCCGGTAGAAGGTACAGGAGCCTGAAGAGTGCAACGACCAGGTTCAGGAATAGCTACTTCCCACAGCCATCAGGCCATTAAACGTGGCTCGGACAAATCTCTGAACATTAATACCCCTTTATCTTTTATTTGCACTTTATTTATTCATGTGTGTATTTAAGCATATAATGGTATATGGACACACTGATCTGTTTTGTAGTCAATGCCTACTATGTTCTGTTGTGATGAAGCAAAGCAAGAATTTCATTGTCCTGTCAGGGACACATGACAATAAACTATTTTGACTTTGACTTTGACAATAGGGAAAACCTAGGAGCTACAAAGAAGACTTCATCGACATGGGTGCCGAAATTAATTAGGGATTTCAGTAGGGAAAGAATAAAAGAATCCTTCTTGAAATACAGGGATAAAACAAATAGCCTTTCATGGGGTGAGATAACGGGAGAACATGGTCTGGACATAAATAATATTATAGTGTCAGAACATTTCACCATGGAAGAGAATTTAGTAAGAACTCCCCGTAGACAATGTGTTTGTAGGGGTATGCCCGCAGCAGGTATAAATGTTCCCCAGACCACAGACATCAAACATCAAGGCAGCTTGGTTTTTACGGCAGTCCGGAGATTAAAGGTCCGAATAAAAGAGATAAGAACAAATGAGGATAAGGAAGAAGAAGATATGACCTCAAGGCCTGGATAGACCTCCCATTTACAGAACCAACCTTTCCTCGGTTTGGCTGGCAAGTTTGCAGAGCAATTCAGCTCGATCAGTATTTTAGTTGTGGGGGACGAGGGCACTGGAGTCAATCATGTCCCATTAGAGAATATCAGCAGGAATGAAGGGGGCAGAGAAGGAGGCCATGGGGTCACGGAAACCGATGGATTCAAAGGGGGTACCGAGGCTCTTGTGACCCTGAAAGTAGAGGACGGGGACACTGGCAGTGGGATCAGGGGGAAAGGACATTTCAACAGTCCAACCCATTTCGGTAGCCCTGACCTGTCAGTTAGCAGCAAAACCATCTGATGAAACCAAAAGGCGTCCTCACCTGGCCTAAGAAACAGTACTGTACATTAAACAGGAATACTACCCCTTCCAAATTGGAGAAGATACATCAAATCCGACTCTCAGAGAACCCTCACTAAAGGAAGAAGTATGACAGGGAAATATAGTAGCTTGTGTGAGGAGAGACAACAACTTAGGAATGGAAATGGCACTAGGGAGAGAAGAAACAAACTTACCGTGCAGGAGCAATGGGAGTGGGGAAAGAAGATATTGAATTAATATATTGCTGAGTTTTATGCCTGCAGGCCTGGGGAGTGAGGTAAAAGTATGCACAGACCCCTAAGAACAGGAAGAAGACAGCGAAAGGTAATGTAGCTCCCCAGAAAAAGGTGACCAGCAGGAAGAATTGATACTGCCCTGCCCCTTTAAGACATTTGGGAAGGCCAGCAGGCAGAGCAACATGCTCCTCATTATCTCCACTCTCTAGTAACTGAAACCATCAGTAGAAAGGAGAAAGAAAAGGACCTGCCTTAGTGCCCAAATTTAATATCACCAAGCAACTGAAGGAAGAAAAGGAAGGAGAATAAAGGACACTTTAATCATCTTTGAAGAAACGACGACATAATGACTTCTGGGACAAACCTCATTCTAAAGGATGGATGTCAAATAAAATATTTATCTGTGGTTTGGAGCAAAATTCCAGAATTGCATCTAAATTATGGGTTTTAGAAATAAATTTATAAATTTTGGATTCAGTCTTGAAATTGTACGGTGATGAATTGGGGGGACTTTAAAATTTTCAAGATTTGGAATAGACGTGGAATCCGACTGAGAACTAATTGGAGTTTATATTATCAACTGACATTGCTATTATCTCATCCTCAGAAAGGCGGACAAAGATGGAAAGGATTGTTCAAAGGTCATCAAGAAGGATGGAACTTGGGAAAATGGGATTACTTAGGGAATATGAGAGTTGGAATTAAAATTGGGATTAAAATTGGAATTAAACTTGAAAATTAAAATGGGAATTGAAATTGGAATTGGAATATAATAGAAAATGGTCAAAAGAGGAACTGTGAGCAGCAGGACTTCTCTTTGAGAGACCAGGCTGAGAAATTATTCAGTAGTTAAAAACTGTAAAAGTGAGAACCCCTAGACAAAGAACGAAGCCAATATAATAAAAGCGAGAACCCCTAGACAGAGAACAAAGCCAACATAGTAAAAAGCCAACATAGTAAGAGCTAATAGAGTAAAGAACCAACATAGTGGAGAATTAGCACAGTAACGAGTTACCATAGTGAGGAGTGCATACATAAATAAGAGGAGATACTGGGTAAAAGACTTGGTTAAACGTAAGGGGAAACTTGAATTGCATTGGGAATAGCAGAGCTGATGTGCATTTGCCCGACGTATTTGAAATGTTTAACCCCAAAGCAGCTAATATTATCAAGGTGGAAAGAAATTGTCCCTGGATTTGGCATTTTTGATTGGATTTAGGATAAAATTAATAGTAAAGGAAATTGATTGTTTAAATTTGAACAGCTGGGAATTCCACAGGAATTGGAAGAGAATTTTCGGCTACAATGCTGTGGAATGAGAAGAGACAATGGGCTTTGAAATTCGATAAAGTAACTTGAAGGCTGAGACTGAATTTGGTTAAATTGGAACATTTGGCATGGTTTGCTTCAAATTAAAGTCACGCCTGTGGGGGAATCTGGACTGAACCCAGCTGAAATCTATATGATTACCTGTCATCAGATATACATAATATAACACCGTGTGAGTATGAAGAAGGCTAATTAAGTGTCGATCCTAGAATAATAAAGAATATATTAGGGAATAGAATAGGAATAGGGATATAGTAATAGAGGGGTCAAGTTTCAGGGTTGCTGGGAGATTTGGTCAAATTGGAATTACTCTCTGCAGAGCTGGGACAAGCTGCAGAGAGGTGCCAGAATGTATGGGGCTTAGATACAATTTACAAGCAAAGAATGGGAAGATCTGCAAACCTTGTCAATCTGGTGCAAAATGCATAAAATGGATTGGATGGCTGTAAACCAGACATACACCTTGTAAATTGTTGTAAATAATGTTGCAGAGTTTGACTTTGCCAAATGTTGATTGGCTGAGGTGTTGGGCCTTGTCTGGGTTTTCTGTAAACCAGGGTAAATGTTTCTAAGTTGACTTCCTCTCGAAGTACGTTTTGAATACGTATTGAACTGTTGTATCATTGGGTTAGGGGAATGCCTGTTATGTATGGGGTTAATCGATATCTGTAAATGGGTTATTGAGAGACCACCCCCATGTGGTTCGGCCCCTCGAGGTCCCGGGACATATAAATGTCTGCGATCATGAGGCTCAGCGTCGATCTTCAAGAAGAGCACTCGGGACTGCGTGAACTTCTGGAGTGTTTCTGCCTGAGCGAGGCCTAGAGGGCTTGAACAGGCATACGCGAGGATCGAATCTGCAGTGGGATAGGTACAGTGTTTGAACTGTGATGCACTTTTGGTAAAATAAAATTTAGTTGTTTCATGTGCTTGATTCAGTGTTTTTACTGAAACCAGACTGCGGGGAAGCTTAGAAATGAGCAATTATCACTTGGGCATGCATATCTCTGAATATCTAGTGTTACACAAAAAGCTGGAGAAACTCAGCGGGTGCAGCAGCATCCAAGGAGCGAAGGAGATAGGCGACGTTTCGGGTCGAGACCCTTCTTCAGGGCGAAGGAGATAGGCGACGTTTCGGGTCGAGACCCTTCCAGCATCTGCAGTTCCTTCTTTAACACTCTGAATATCTAGTAATTGATGCAATGCTAAAGAAAGCCCTTCAACACCTCCACTTCCTTAGAAGATATAGGAGTATTGGTATGTTGACAAATACGCATTTAAACTTCTACAGGTGTACGGTGTACTTCTACAAGTAGAGAGCATATTGACAGGTTGCATCACAGCCTGGTTCAGAAACTAGAATACCCTGGATTGAAGGAGATTATAACTTAATGGACAATAGGCAATAGACAATAGATGCAGGAGAAGGCCATTTGGCCCTTCGAACCAGCGCCGCCATTCAATGTGATCATGGCTGATCATCCGCAATCAGCACCCCGTTCCTGCCTTCTCCCCATATCCCAGCATCCAGAGAAGCGGCCTCCTCCGCCCTCATAGGCAGAGAATTTCACGGACTCACAGCTCTCTGTGTAAGAAAGTATTTCCTCATCTCTGTTCTAAATGGCTTACCCCTTATTTTTAAACTGTGGCCCCTGGTTCTGGACTACCCCAACAATGGGAACATGTTGCCTGCCTCTAGCGTGCCTAAACCGTTAATAATCGTATATGTATCAATAAGATCCCCTCTCTTCCTTCTAAATTCCAGAGTATCAAACCCAGCCGCTCCATTCTATCAACATGTGACAGTCCCGACATCCCGGGAATTAACCTCGTGAACCTACGCTGCACTCCCTCAATAACAAGACTGTCCTTCGTCAAATTTGAAGAACAAAACTGCACACAATGCTCCAGGTGTGGTCTCTCTAGGGCCTTGTACAACTGCAGAAGGACCTCTTTGCTCCTATACTAAACTCTTCTTGTTATGAAGGCCAACATGCTATTCACTTTCTTCATTGCCTGCTGCACCGGCATGCTTACTTTCAGTGACTGATGAACAAGGACATCCCCGATCCCGTCGTACTTCCACTTTTCCTAATTTGACACCATTTAGATGATAATCTGCCTTCCTGTTTTTGCCACCAAAGTGGATAACCTCACATTTATCAACATTAAATGGCATCTGCCAAGTATCTGCCCACTCCCCCAGCCTGTCCAAGTCACCCTGCATCCACATAGCATCCTCCTCACAGTTCACACTGCCACCCAACATTTGTCATCTGCAAATTTGCTAATGTTACTTTTAATCCCTTCATTTAAATCATTAATATATATTGTAAATAGCTGCGGCCCCAGCACCCCACTAGTCATTGCCTGCCATTCTGAAAGGGACCCGTTAATCCCTTTTCTTTGTTTCCTGTCTGCCAGACAATTTTCTACCCTTCATGTCAGTACCCTACCCTCAATACCATGTGCTCTAATTTTGCCAACTGATCTCCAATATAGCCCTTATCAAATGCTTTCTGATAGTCCAGGTACACTACATCCACTGGCTCTCCCTTGTCCATTTTCCTAGTTACATCTTCAAAAAATTCCAGAAGATTAGTCAAGCATGATTTGCCCTTCGTAAATCCATGCTGACTCAGACTGATCCTGCTATTACTATCCAAATGTGCCGCTAGTTCATCTTTTATAATAGACTCCAGCATCTTCCCCATCACCGATGTCAGGCTAACTGGTCTATAATTCTCTGTTTTCTTTCTCCCACCTTTCTTAAAAAGTGGGATAACATTAGCTACCCTCCAATCCACAGGAACTGATCCTGAATCTATAGAACATTTGAAACTGATCACCAATGCGTCCACGATTTCTAGAGACACTTCCTTAAGTACCCTGGGATGCAGACCATCAGGCCCTGGGGAGTTATCAGCCTTCAGTCCCATCAGTCTACCCAACACCATTTCCTGACTAATGTGAATTGCGTTGAAGATCCTCTGGCCACTAGTACATCAGGGAGATTGTTTGTGTCCTCCTTAGTGCAGACAGATCCAAAGTACCTGTCTGCTATTTCCATGTTCCCCATGTTCTCAACAACAGGCGCTTCTTCGTTCAACTAAATGACAAGAAGAGCAAATGGAAAGCTCAAAAGAATGGCCTACCACAAGGCAGCGTACTGGCCCCCCTCCTCTTCAACATCTACACCAACGACCAACCACTTCCCCACAATGCCGCCGCTTCATCTATGCTGATGACCTCTGCATCACCACCCAACAGGAGAACTTCCAGAAGATCGAGTCTGTCCTGGAAAGCGCCCTCCAAGAGATGACAACCTACTACAATAACAACCACCTGAAACCCAACCCATCAAAAACCCAACTATGCAGCTTGCACCTTAAAAATTGAGATGCAGGAAAACAACTGAGCGTCTCATGGGATGGCCACAAACTCTCCACCCACTTCCACCCCGTGTACCTCGGAGTCACACTCGACAGGACACTCTCTTTCAAAACCCACCTTCAGAACACCAAAGCCAAGGTCAACACTCGTAACAACATCCTGCGCAAACTGGTAAACTCAAAGTGGGGCGCTGATCCACCAACCATCTGTGCAACTGCCCTATCCCTGTGCTTCTCCACAGCTGAATACGCGTGCTCAAGCTGGAGCCCCTCCCACCACACCAAACTGGTTGACACAGCCCTCAACGACACCTGCCGCATTATCACAGGATGCATAAAGACAACGCCAGTCCTGTGCCTCTACCCCCTAGCTGGTATTGCCCCCCCCCCCCCCCATATCAGACGATCCATCGTCGCCCAAGACGGGCGGAGAGCACAGGAGATCGATTCCAGGCACCCCCTGCACGGACACACAGCACCTCCACCCCGACTGAAATCCAGAGCTAGTTTCTTGCAGACAGTCCCACCTCTCCAGACAACCAAAGAAACAGCAAGGACCAACATCTGGAAAGATGAATGGAACCAGCTCAACACACGAGCCCACGACTGGATGGAGAGAGGAATCACTCCGACTGAATGCCTCGCCAGCGGGCATGACCTCCCATGGCCAACCTGGAAGACCCTCAACAGATTACGAGTGGAGCAGGGGAGGTGCAAAGCACTTATGAAAGCATGGAACTACCAGGCAGAAGACACATGCAGCTGTGGAGCAGTACAGACAATGTCCCACCTACTGGAGTGCGACGAAGCCCCCCAGTGCAGCCCCCAGGACCTGGCTGAACCGACCCAACCAGCTGTGACCTGCGCCAGATACTGGCAGAACGACATCTGAGATTGCAACGGACTCGAAGAAGAAGAATGTTCCCCATAATAAATTCTCCCTTTTCAGTCTTCAAGGGTCCAATTTTGGTCTTAACTAATTTTTTCCTCTTCACATACCCAAAGAAGCTTTTACTATTCTCCTCTATATTCTAAGCTAGCTTACCTTCATACCTCATCTTTCCAGTCAACTTTAGCCAGCTCCTCCCTCATGGCTCCATAGTCCCCTTTGTACAACTGTAATACCGACACCTCCGATTTACCCTTCTCCCTCTCAAATTGTCGATTGAAACTTATCATAGCAACTTGATGGAGATTCGTAGACACTGCCCAGTCCATTATGGTTATTTACAACCGTAACATTCAAGGGATCAAGAGGAGGAGATCTCAAAAAAGACAGCCAACATCATCAAAGACCCACATCTCTTTTCTGCATTTATACAGTTTTGCCTTGAAAGTAGTCCTGCTTTTCAAATCTCTCACATTGACAAGTTCTGCATTTCTTTGACCTTATGTTCAAGAATGTCTTGCATTTCTAAGTTTTCATGTTGACAGTAGTCCTGCTTTTCTAAACTGTCTCGTTCAAGATAGTCTTTCATTTACATGTTCTATAACCATATAACCATATAACAATTACAGCACGGAAACAGGCCTTCTCGGCCCTTCCAGTCCGTGCCGACCATTTATTTTCCCCTAGTCCCATCTACCTGCACTCAGACCATACCCCACCATTCCCTTCCCGTCCATATACCTATCCACTTTACTTTTAAATGTTAAAATTGATCCTGCCTCCACCACTCCTGCAGGAAGATCATTCCACACAGCCACCACTCTCTGAGTAACATTGAAGGTCGGCCTGCTTTCGTGAGCTAGCAAATTGAAGATAATTCTACATTTGTAAACTGTCTTGTTCAAGATAGGCATACATTAAACTTCCAAGTTGAAGATAATATTGCTCTTCTGTTGCTGTCTCAATCAACATAGTCATGCATTTCTATGTTCTCACTTTGAATGTAGCCTGATTTCCAAAGCTTTCACTTTGAAGATAGTCCTATATTTATAAGCTCTCCCATTCAACATAGTCATGTACTTGTAAGCTCTTACTGTATGTTGAAGATAGTCCTGCATTTCAATGATGTCATGTTGAACGTTGCCCGTAAATCTATACTCTGTTGTAGATAGTCGTGCATGTCTTGTTCATGATAGGTCGGAATTTCTACCCCCTCACATTAAAGAAAGATCTGCATTTCTATGCTATTTTGTTCGAGATAGTCCTGCATTTCTACACTTTAACATTGAAAATAGTCCTGCACTATTATAGTGGCTCTCCCAACCTGATATTATAAACCACTTTTTTGTTACTGAAGTCTTGTTGAGTCTAGTGATTGTTGTAAGGCGGTGACATGCAATAGAGAAACTCGACTCCCAAGTGTTGAATGTAGCAGGAAAAACTTACAATGCAGATGTATTTTACTACTTTTGAATTAGAAGAATGGACTCTGAACTTGGATTAGATTGAGAGGGTTCCTTCAGCATTCATGGGATGTCAACTGAAAACTATTAATATTTCATATGATTTGCAACCAATGTGTTTCTGTTTCAGCTGTTATTATGGTTGGGTTGCAATTTTTATAACTGCAAAATAAATTAATTTTCTGTGCAGAGCTGATATTTCAGAGAGAAGCGTGTGTGTGTGTGTGGGGGGGGGGAGGGGGGGGGGTGGTACGACATCACCATCTGCTGGTTCAGCAATATATTATGATGACATGATAATTGTCAGTGAATTGATAGGTTTACAGCAGGGCAGCTGATTTTAATAGCCCAGACGTGTAAACTGAGCAACTTCCAGCAATTCTGTAAGATTCTGTCCTAAGGTCTTGTTTAGACTTTAAGTACAGATGGAGACAGTTGGATTTTAAACCATAAAACCAAGAGAATGATTTTTTTAATTGGAAAACAAATCTACAGAATTTTATTTTTCTAATCAGTTGTTCTAATAAATATCAATGTGATAAGTGAGCAACTTTTAAAAAAGTTGATTCAGCAGTAATATTGACCAAGAGACTGGCAAAAACAAATGTTATTTTTCTAAGTAATTCCACCGTACATTTTATATCATTGTAGCGGCACCATACGTGGTGAATAAAGGTGAGACATCAGGCAGGTTCAAAGAGCTGTTTATTAAGTGGTGACACTTAAGTTGGTGCGCTAAGCATATTACAATGTTGCTGTAGCTGAGCGAGGTTGTACTCTCAGGCGACCCAGGTAAGCCCGCCCTATCGGGTGGCTAGGCCCTGGGCAGCGGCCGGCGGGTCCAGGCTCGGTGCAGGGCAGGGCGCGAAGCCGTGGCGAGTCTGGAGCGGTGCCGGGCCTGGAGCGGTGGGGCCCGGTGCAGTGCGGGTGAGGTGAGGCCGGTGCCGGGCCTAGAGCGGTGGGGCCCGGTGCAGTGCAGGGCCTGGAGCTGTGTTTGCGGTGCGAGGCCAGCTCCTACTGCAGCTGGTGGGGCAGCAGCGGCTGCTAAAACCTCTCCGCTCCAGTGGTCGGCTCCGGGCAGATCTTGCAGGGGAGCTCGGCGGTCGTCACACAAGGCCTGGAGCGGTGTGGGGTTTGGAAGCGGGGCCTGCCCCGTTGCCGGGAGCGGGAGAGCGGCGGCAGCCGCAGCTTCTCATCTCCGGTGAGCAGCAGCTGGTGGGGAAGAGGCCGCATACCTCACTGCAGGGCCGGGTTGGCGGCAGCATAGTTCTGCAGGACTGGGCAGCCGGCTGCAGACATCAGGTCTCCCGTGCTTCAGGTGAGTCCAAATTTCAATTTGGACAGTCGGGGGTCACCAATGTAGCTGCACCATACATGGTGAATAAAGGCGAGACATCAGGCAGGTTCAAAGTGTTGTTTATTCAGTGGTGACACGTTAAGTTGGTACGCTAACCATATTCCAATGTTGCTGCCGCTGAGCGAGGTTGTACTCTTGGGCTCACCTACCTGTTGACTGCTTAAGGTCTCGAGGTGAGAGACCTTAAGTACCAGGACACTCCCTCTAGCCCATGACGTCACGTGCCCGCCCTCGTGTCTCCTGACGAGGGTTCGAGCATAAGTGGCCCGTGTTTAGGCTGACGCCACATCATCACATTTCTCAACACATTGAAGAAAGATATGCCAGCTCTCTGAACAAGTATATTGTTTCCCCCCTCCCCCCCTCCCCCCCTCCCCCCCTCCCCAATTACATTTCCAGTTCTAACACCAACTTCTCACCCCACTCTGATTCTTTCATCACCCATCTACCCATCCAAGGCAATTTACAGTCACCAGATAGTCGACCAGTGCATGCATCTTCGGGTTGTTTGAGGGAACTGGAATAATCAAAAAAACTAACAGGAAGAATGTCTGCAAACTCCACACAGACTGCACCAGAACCATTGATGCTGGAGCAATGATCATATGGTCATAAGTCTGAAGAAGGGTCTCGACCCGAAACATTACCTTTTCCTTCGCTCCACAGATGCTGCCTCACCCGCTGAGTTTCTCCAGCATTTTTATCTACCTTCGATTATTCCTTCTTAAATATAAGGTCATAAGTGATCGGAGCAGAATTAGGCCTTTTGGCCCATCAAGTCTATTCCGCTGTGCAATCATGGCTGATCTATCTCCCTCCTAAACCTATTCTCCTGCTTTCTCCCCATAATCCCTGACACCCGTACTAATCAAGAATCTATCTTCCTGCTGTGCCCTTTTCTCTCCCAAGGCGATTCTCACTTCCTCTAAATCATGTCAAATTTTCCTGCAATATCATTCCCCTTTCAACTCCTGAATCTCCCTTTAAGAGTATTTACCTAAGTGAACTCTTCAGTTTAACATTTCATGCAATAAGTCAGTTCCACCTCAAACTATGTTGCAAGAATTATCTTAAACCATGGAATCTGGATGGAGATTCAAATCCATGACCCATACATAATGGAATTTCCACTAAGCTAAGGTTGCCATTGTAAATCACAGCTAGGATAGGAAAAATCTTGCTTCCTACAGTATACACTGTTTCCTTTCCCCCTTGAAGGGTGGTATCACTCATGGTTCCTACTCCCAATCACTGTCCAGTGATCCTTGAAGGAATGTGGGAAATGCAAAGGATTAGATGAGGTTGGCTTGGACTTCATGCTGGCTCCCTGGTCACACAGACATCTGAAACACAATGTTGAGAAAAATGTCCCCTCCCCTGTACCTTCGCTGATCGACTATACTAGCTTTGCAAAGCTGTACTGAGTGCCTTCATAAGGTCCTCGGGTCATAAGGAATAGGAGTAGAATTAGGCCATTCGACCCATGAAGTCTACTCTGCCATTCAATCATGGCTGATCTATCTCTCCCTCTCAACCCCATTCTCCTGCCTTCTCCCCATAACCTCTGATACCTGTACTAATCAAGAATCTATCTATCTCTGCATTAAATATATCTGCTAACTTGGCCCCCACAGTCTTCTCTGGCAAAGAATTCCACAAATTCACCACCATCTGACTAAAGAAATTTCACCTCATCTCCTTCCTAAAAGAACGTCCTTTAATTCTGATGCTCTGAGCCCTAGTCCTAGACTCCACCACTAGTGGAAACATCCTCTCCACATCCACTCAATCCAAGCCTTTCACCATTCTGTATGCTTCAATGACGTCCCCCCTCATTCTTCTAAACTCCAGTGAGTACAGGCCCAGTGCTGACAAACGATTCTTCCAAAGAATCAAACCTTGGCTTTGCTGGCAGTACCTTCAGTCAGATGTTTGAGGGTTCGTCTAACTAAAAAGATGAAGTAATTTCATTCAGGCAGACGGTGGGCGGCACGGTGGGGCTGCGGTAAAGTGGTTGCCTTAGAGTGCTTGCAGCACCGGAGAGCCGGGTTCGATCCAGACTGCGGGTGTTGTCTGTACTGAGTTTTACGTTCTCCCTGTGACCTGCGTGGGTTTTCTACGGGATCTTCGGTTTCCTCCCACACTCCAAAGATGTACAGATTTGTAGGTTAATTGGCTTGGTAAATGTACAAATTGTTCTTGGTGTTTGTGCGGGGATCGCTGGTCTGTACGGACCCATTGGGCACAAGGGCCTGTTTCCAAGCTGTATCACTAAAACTCAAACTAACACTATATACAGTGCCATATACTATATTATTTATTGCTTTTACAATTGATGGTAGCAAGGATCTGGAGATCAGTTCTCAACAGGATAATCCAGGAAAGTAGGCAGTCCTATTGCAGATCAGTATTCCTGGAAGGTGGAGTTCTAGCACATTTGGAAAACTTACACAATGTACTCCAACAACCCATTTCATCTAATATCATGAATGTAAATTATTGTTTTCTAATCACAAATATTCCACAAGGCAACTTGCCTTTCTAGTCAGCTCCGAGAGTCAGCCACTGAAATATAATGACCAAAATAGAATAGAGGAGCACAAATTATGGCCACATGCTTTGTTCCGCCTTTGCCAACTCTTTGGGAATTGTTTTATTTAATGCCATTCTTCCTATGCTCTAACAAATGATGTAATGTCATTATCCAAAACCCTGTTAATATTGACTCTGATTCCACCGTCAGGCAGTGAATTCCAGATCGCAGCAACATGCTGAGTAAAAAAAATGTCAGTCACTTATTTTAAATCATTGCTTAATAACATCTTAATATCTTTTCCATATGTGGATATTTCTTTGGTTTAATGGGAAAATGAGCAATGGAATTTTGTGAAACTAATCTCAGATGGTGGTGCCCCTGTGCTGGTTCCTTTTGGACTGCTGGCTCCTCAGTCATGAGAGACACATTTGTAAATGATTTATGCTTATGTGTAAAAGAACAGTAGGAGCTCCCAGCTGTGAGCATGGTGCAAGACAGGCTCTGTTTCATGTCATGCACCTCCAGCAGTGTCGTATTTTTCCAGCCTCAAGGCTAACAGAGGAGTCTGGCAGCAAGTGTGAGGTTACTGTGTTAGGCAACTTTATCATGGGGATTGGTGGTGAAGTGAATTTGGAATTTCAGAATGCAATGACCGTATTTCATCTCCTTTCACCGTTGACGTGATTTCAACCCACTGTTCGAACCTGTTTGGGCAGAGTTTGGGCTCACACCTGCCATACATCCTAATTCCTACTGGGCAAGCTTTCTCCAAGGTCTGGGTTCCGAGAAGTGCTTCACCAGGTTCCTGTTGATAATAATGGGTGGCTGGCAAATCATGACATGAGAAGCTATTTATACACAAAACCTCCCACATCCTCAGCTGCAGCGCACACATGTAGACCGTTGAACAGTGAATATTTGAGAACAATTGGGAAAGGGAATTTCAGCTATGTTTCTCTGTATTCCCCACAGAAGTCAATAGATCCAATCCATCTGCAAATCCATTGGTTCATTGAATGTGAATCTAAGAAAAAAACATAAGGACATACAAAAGGTTCCCTTTTAGAAGAAGGATCCCAACTAGTAAATATCAACTGTTCATTTCCCTCCACAGATGCTGCCTGACCTGCAGAGTTCTTCCTGTACTTTGTTTCTTGCTAAAGCATTTCACAAACTGTTTCCCTCTCCAGTCTAATGTGCTGAGTGTTTCCAACATTTTCTGATTTCATTATAAAAACTTAAGGAACATAGGCTAATTAGCCAATTAGCCAATTAAGCCGGCTCTGTTGTTTAATAAGATTTTGGCTGATCGATCTTTGGCTTCAACACCATTTTCCTGCTCTCTTTCTATACCAGTTGATTCTTTTGTAGTATCAAAGAGTCATACTATGGAAACAGGACATGAGTCCATGATTACCACGAGCACCCAGTTACACTCTTTTTATTCTTTTCACATTCCCATTAACATCCCCCAGATTCTACCCCTCAACTTCACACAATGAGCAATTTACTTTTGTTCGAGGCATACCGTGGCCCTATCCCTGAACTTTACCTCTGCTACATTGACGACTGCATGGGTGCTACCTCCTGCACCCATGCAGAACTCACTGACCATCCATTTCACCACTAATTTCCACCCGGCACTCAAATTCACCTGGACCATTTCCGACATCTCCCTACCGTTTCTACATCTCACCATCTCCATCGCAGGCAACAGACTACTGACTGACATCTACTACAAACCCACTGACTCCCATAGCTGTTGCCTGCGATGGAGATGGTGAGATGTAGAAACGGTAGGGAGATGTCGGAAATGGTCCAGGTGAATTTGAGTGCCGGGTGGAAATTAGTGGTGAAATGGATGGTCAGTGAGTTCTGCATGGGTGCAGGAGGTAGCACCCATGCAGTCGTCAATGTAGCAGAGGTAAAGTTCAGGGATAGGGCCACGGAATGCCTCGAACAGGGATTGTTAGACGTACCCTACGAAGAGGCAGGCATCGCTGGGCCCCATGCGTATGCCCATAGCTATGCCTTGGATTTTCATGTTCTCTGAGTCTAAGGGTCGTCTAATAAACAAAAACTCACCTTTCAAAATTGTGCAGGTTTAATGTCATTGTTAATGATCTGTAGTATGTCAATAATTTGAGTATTTAAGATAATATCAGGAATCGTGCATTTTGGGGCAATGTTGTGCGCAATTGTTTATTTCTGAAGAAAAGGAATCCACATCACAAGATGGAATGCAAAGCATTGCTTCAAGGACTCGATGACTCAACTCTGGCTAGGTAGACAGCTTGATGAGTTAAATGCAAAGTTTAAACAGGTGTTAAAAATACTAAACTAGATCAAAAGATCTCTTATCTTCTGACTTTAGCAGTCTATTTCATGCACAGCGAGACCTTCCAATTCACAGCCCCCTCACTAATAGTGCCTGCATTGCTGGGGGCTGGGTTATCAGATGGACAGTTCTGCTTTGTCCTGGAAGTAACTGTCGAGCTAGAAACAGACTTCAAAGGGCATTTATCTTCAGTTTACATCTCATCAGTCAGTAGATTCCTGAACTAGTGATAGGAACAGGAAACCTTCCAGCCTATTATGTTACTTAACTGGATTGTGGCAGACCTGTATCTGATTTCCATTGAACTTTTTTGGCTGCACCCATGTTTTGCTGGACAAAATAAAACTCTGAATGTGTCTATTTCCACAAACTCTGAAAGTGTCTATGACACAGAATGGGGCTAATTGTCCAACAGGTTCATGCGAACTCCCAGCAGAGCAATCTCATCAACCCTAACTTCACTTCCTCATACTTCCCTTTAATCCAGCAATTTATTCTCTCAGATCGACATAATATGCTGGAGTAACTCAGCGAGACAGGCAACATCTCTGGAGAGAAGCAATGTGTGATGTTTTGGGTCGAGACCCTTCTTCCTTCCTATACAATTTCTTCTATCACGCATCGATCAACTCCTCCCTGAATCTTTTGCCACTTCACTACACTAAGCGGTAATGTACAGTTGGCAGTTGACCTTCCACAAACCTACCTACTGTCTCGCCCCCCCCCCCCCCCCCCGGTTATTCACGCCCCGTCCTCCCCGGTTATTCACCCCCCTCGGTTATTCATGATTAAAGTTTCAAAAAAAGCCAAAACCACCTTTTAAAACACCAGCTTCCATTGACGTCACAATGACCCCCTCCTCCACCAAACGGTACAGCGAAACAGAATACTCCACCGCATTCCAGTGACATCAGGGGGAGGGCCTCATTTCAAAAACAGCTACATCAGCTCCCCAGCGCACACCATTGGTCTAGTTTCTATTAAAGCGAACAAACCCTTTGACCTTTTTGATTTACTACCCTGTAACAGGGATGGTATGTTATGGATTTCCTAGTTTATCCTTTCCCATTAATAGTCGGTGCTGATGAAGGGTGAGCTTTATGTTTTTTTGGAGACCAACACTAATAATTTTAAATGTTGCTGCAAAATTCGAACACGTGCCTGATCTCAATATGTTATAACATTCAATTGGAGGTCATTTTCATGTCAATCACATGCATTTCTTCAGTCTCCTTAACATAACAAAATCTCCCAAGGACTTCACAGGAATGACATTAGACAAAAGCTTACATTGCCTCAGAGAAGATAGAAGGTAAAGCACTTTATTAAAAAAACACTCTTAGTGAAGAATTCTCAGAGACAATAGTTGATTGGGAAATCCTCATCTGTCAGTCATTGGGTGATGAAACTTGGGGATGTACAAAAAGGCAGAATTGGGGTGTAGTGGTGTGGGCTGGAGTCTCTTGGAACGTGAACAGAATGAGAATTGTAAATTTGAGGTATTTAATTGGTTTCAGGAATGTTATTAAATCCACTCTATTTACTTTTTGATGCATTTAATTTAACTTCTTAATAGGACTGCATAGCGTGCAACAGAAGTGCTAGAATGTTATTTGTCCCTTGAGTTAGTGGTCTTTGAGGTTTAACTATTAGAATGGATCTCACAGCTCCAGTGACCGGAGTTCAATTTTGACCTGTGGTTTGGATGTTCTTTCTGTTACTCCAGTTTTCTCACAAAATCCCAAAACGAGTAGATTGGAGACTACATTTTTTTTAAAAATATTTCAAAATAGACTTTATTCAAGTAATAAATGTATACAATACATGAACTGTGCAAAGAAATTCATCTGACATTTTCGGAGGCTGTACAAATATCTCAAGTCTATACATTTCTCAAATCAGTCCCCCACCCGTGCCACTTATGTGGCCCCCTGGCGTGGGATCCCTTCCCTTATTTTGAGGGACGTCCCCACAATACTGTGCCCCCCATGTCCAGCAGCGGAAGGACCCTAGACTGTGGCCCTCCCCCACCGAGCCTTAGCGTTGGCTTCACCGAGCTTCAGTGTGTCCTTCAGCACGTACTCCTGCAGTCTGTATCGGGCCAGTCAGCAACATTCTCTGACGGACATCTCGCTCTGCTGGGTGGTGAACAATGCTCAGGCAGACCAAAGAGCGTCTTTCACTGAGTTGATGACCTCCAGCAGCACTCGATGTCAGTCTCTGAATGTGTCCCTGGGAACAGTCCGTAAATCACAGAGTCCTCTGTGACGGAGCTGTTCGGGATGAAGCATGCCAGGGACCCTTGCATACTTCTCCAGGCTCTTTTTTTAGCAAATCCACACTCTGCGAAGAGGTGGGCAACCGTCTCCTCTCCATAGCAACTGTCCCGAGGGCAGCGTATGCTGGCAGTGAGGTTCTGACGGTGCAGGAAGGATCTGACTGGGAGGGCTCCCCTCACCGCAAGCCAAGCCAGGTCTTGGTGCATGTTGGTGAGTTCTGGCGATGAGGCATTTTGCCAGTCAAGCTGGGCAGTCTGCTCAGGGAACCACGCCACCGGATCCATCGAGTCCTTTCCCTGCAGTGCCTGCAGGACATTCTGTGCTGACCACTGCCCAATGGACATGTGGTCAAAGGTGTTGCTCCGGAAGAACCTTTCCACAGATGACAGATGGGGTGGCAATGTCCAGCTGACTGGCACATTGCGTTGCATCTGCGCCAGGCCCATCCTTCGCAACACCGGGGACAGGTAGCACCTCAGCAGGTAGTGACACTTGGTGTCCACGTGCCTTGGCTCTACACTACGCCTGATGCAGCCACACATGAAGTTGGCCTTCAGGGTGAGGGCGACGTTGGGCACGCCTTTACCCCCGTTGTCTGCTGACTTGTACATTGTGGCCTGTCACACCCGGTCTATCCTCGACCCCCAGATGAACTGGAAGACGGCCCGGGTGATCCCTGTGGCGTAGGAGGGAGGGACAGGCCACACTTGCGCCAAGTACAGCAGCCCCGAGAGCACCTCACACCTGATGACCAAATGTCTACCCGTTATGGAGAGGGAGCGTTGCCTCCACAGCTCCAGCTTCCTCCCCACCCTGGCTATCCGCTCCAGCCAATTCTTGTTACACGCCTCAGCCCCCCCAAGCCAGATCCCCAGCACCTTCTAGAAGTCAGGCTTCATGGTGAAGGGGACGGAAGATCTGTCGGGCCAGTTGCCAAAGAGGATGGCCTCGCTCTTCCTGCGGTTCATCCTGGCTCCCGTGGCCGACTCAATTAGCTGCTGTAGTCGGTAAGAGAATGGTGAAATCTTAGACGAATTGATGGGAATATTCAGGGAATATAAAGGGATTGTTCCATTGAATTGCAGGCAGATGTGGTGTAAGATTATTGTAAATGTGCCTCAAAGGTTGGTGTTTCGTGGGCTGAAGGCACATGTCTGTGCTAAGTGACTCTGTGATAGTCACCATGAATTAAAAATCCCATCAAAATCTCAAAACAAGCAATCTCACAAACTGAGCGTTTAATTGTATCCAGAAAGGGAAATCTTGCAGATGTGACCCTGGCCCAGCTACATTCAGGCGCTGCCTCCATTTTAATGCCACTTATATTCTAATTGAAAATCCAAGAAAGGCTCTGGAACTGACTACATATTGCCACTCTATACAAAGCACCGACACAGGAAAATAAAGAATAGAATTAGGATAATGTAATTTGACCCCTTCTTGCTCTGTCATTCAGCAAGAACATGGCTGATCTTTAACCACTTTCCTGCACAAATCTAACACCCTTGATACCCTTAAAATTTTAAAATGTATTGGGCTGTGCTTTGAATATACCTGTATTTAGCTAGAGAAATAGCTGGATAAATAATTCAGGATAAATCCAGGATAAATAATTATAAAGATTCGCCCTCTTCTGAGTGAAGAGATTTCTTGTCATCACTGTCCTGAAAGAAGAGCCTCTAACTTCTGGTTCTAGTGTAGAAATAAAGAACTGCAATACAGTTGCAGGTCAATACACAATACAAAATTTTAAATTAGTAGTGGTGTCACGGGTTATGCGGGGGAAGGCAGAAGAATGGGGTTGAGAGGGAATGATAGATCAGCCATGATTGATGTCGGAGTAGATTCAATGGGCCGAATGGCCTAATTCTGCTCCTATAACTCATAAACATATGAGCTTAATAATATCACTGGAGTAACTCGGAGAATCAGGCAGCATCTCTGGAGAACATGGATAGCTGACGTTGTAAACCAAGACTGTAAAGAAATGTGAAGGCCTCAACTCGAAACACCACCTTATCCGTGTTCGCCAGAGTTGCTTCCTGACCTGCTGAGTTACCCTTGCACTGTGTAATTCTAGTTCTAGAATGCCTAGCCAAAAGAAACGTTAACTCCTACTGTTCCTTAACAACAACAGCAGAGATAAACATTGACTGGATCAGGCAAATTTGCAGACAATGGTAGTGACTAACCCACAAAGTATAAATTAGGAACTTGTAGAACATTTTAGAATAATATGCAGGAAGCTTAATATCTATTGTAACTTTAAACAATCACAATATTACATTATTGTAGCAGTATTATATGCAATAAGTTCTAAGTGTCTTTCAATGGACAAGATGACTTTGTGAGCATTGTGAAGTGATGTTAGGACAGGTGATGAAATGCTTGACCGCACAGGTAAGTTTTAGAGAGATGCAGTGAGACGTAGGAAGCGAATTTCTACATTCAGGAGATGAACTGCCAAATACCCTGTGGCCATTGATGGAGCACTCAGAATTGAAAATACACAAGAGACCAGAAATGATGAATCACTGTAAAAGTAGAGATTTGTAAGACTGAATGAGGTTAAAGAAATGAGGGAGAGGGGAATGGATATGAAACAGAGGTGAGAGTTTTAAAATTGAGATGTTGTTGTTCTAGACATGTAGGTCAATGAACAAAGAGCTAAAGCCATTCAATGGAAGTTAGCGATAGATGGCAGAACTTTGGAGGAACATACATTTATGCAGGCTGAGGATCGGATGCTTCATAGTGCTAAAGATGAGCTACACTTGATTGAAGATGAGCTACACTTCATTTTCTTGTTGCTCTAAAGTACAACAGAGATTATATGAGTCAACAAAATGTTTGCCTGACCTCCCCAACATCGAAGGGATCAACAAGAGTCATTGCCTCAAAAGGCTGCCTGCAGCACAGGGACCTACACTACCCTGGTCGTGCTCCCATCAGGAAGAGGGTATAGGTGCTTGAAAACTGTTATGTTCAGGAACAGCTTCTTCCCTACAACCATCAGGCTATTAAATGCTACAACCTCAAAATTGGCTTTGAACTACAGTATATAGACTTAGGGACATTGATTTTGACTGCACTACTATTATCTATATATTTATTTGTTTTTTATATTAAATTCTTTTTGTTTTTTATTATGGTATTTACAGTTAAAATATCTGTTGTGCAAGTAAGAATTTCATTGTTCCATTTTGGGACATATGACAATAAAACATTCTTGACTGTCTGAACTCTTGGTCAAGGAATCCATCTGCTCGATAGACCTCCTATAAAATGCATTTTAGTTATCTGTTGGCTGTTTATCTTCCAGTCGATAAAGTTCCAACCTCAATTAGTTTCCCTCAATAAAGAAGCACTGAGATATTAGCCTGGGAATTTCATCTCTTTCACAATGATTGCTTTAATGTATTTTACTTCGGAGTCACGTGAGTGATTCCGTGAAGAATCCCACCAGCCCGCATGCACGTCATTACGTCTGACGCATGGCGCAGTGACCAGCTGGGAAGGGCATCGCTCCTCCAGCGGTAAGTTTAAAAACCCTCAGGTAAGTGTTAAACTTAGTCGGAGGTCGTTTTCTGCGCTTGGTAATTTTTGTTTCAGGAGACAAGGTCGAGTACGGTGAAAGCGTCGAAGGTGAAGTCAAAGCGAGCCACCGGGGGACTAGCTGTGGAAGACCGCGGGAGTGCGGTTAGCGGGCGGCCGCCTATCTCACCTACCGGGTCGCTGGGTGTACGACTAGCGACTGTAGACTTGGTGCCTGAGAGCACTGTGGCTGCACCATTGGGGCGGAAAGCCACCAAAAAGTCTGCACGGCCCGTAGACTCAGATGAGTCGGGCCGGGAGGGTTCCCTTCCGAGAATGGATAACGTCTTTGGACGGCTGTCCAGGATGGAGCTCCTAATGGAGAGGTTGCTCCACCAAGATACACTCCAACTGGAGGAGTTGTGCCAGCGGCACCTGTATCAGGGCTGCTTAATGTCTCCCTCTCGGAGGAGGAGAGCATGTGGGGTCAGTTTTATACTGACGCCGAGTCCGTGGGTACAGCCGTGGAGCTTACCCCAAGGGATGAGAGGCACGAGCCAGAGGTGCCAGCGCTGGCAGCAAGATTTACTATTCCCTCAGAAACAGGGGAACCGCTGAGTGATGAGTTGGCCGCAAGTATTAATTACCTGGCCTCACACCAGCTTCAAGAGCATACTATGGAGGAAACGTCCATGAGACCCCTGCCAACTGTATCCTGCTCAGTGCCGGCAGTGAACCACGCCATCTGGGGTCACATGGGCGTAGGTATCCGAGCTCATGAAATGAGGCTTCAGAGGGTACTGAAGCTGCTCGCTTCAGGCATTACAGCGTTCGCCAGGTCGGTGGATGGAGGGCACCTGTCTGATGTACAGCTGGATACCCTGGCCCTCATGTGCAATGCACATTTTGAGATCAATTGTCTGAGGAAATCTGCCATCCGCCCTACTATCAACCCGAAGTTCGCGGCGCTGTGTAAACCCAACAATATCCAGCCACCGAACCTGCTGTTCGGAGAAGATCTCTCAAAAAGAGTCAAGGAGCTGGACGACGAGGCAAGAACGGTCGGACTCATCAAAGCACCGATGACCAGCAAAACCGCGCTTCGGCGGCAGTACCCCTACAAACGGTTCGCTGAAACCGGATCGGGTCAAGGACCAAGCCGGCCATTCACAAATATGCGCAGCTGGCGCACCCCACCAGGGGCACGGGCGAACATGGCCTTACCCCCCAGAAACAGGGGGCAGAAAATCCCACCAGTAACCATGGAGGTAGGTGGGTCTGGTTCTTGTCGGATCATATTAAGTGGGGATCACCTACAAGTTGGGGGGAGATTACATTTGTTCTTGGCATGGCATGGGATAACATCAGATCCGTTTATACTGCAAAGTATACAAGGGTTTCAAATTGAATTCCTTCCCAATTTACGTCCACCCACACAGCATACACCAAGCCGGACATTGGTTTTCTCACAACAGGAGAATTTGGAGGTACAATCTGAAATTTAAATATTATATAAAAAAGGGGTATTTGAGAAGACGGTTCACCAATTTGTGTCTAATATTTTTCCTAGGCCAAAGAAGGATGGGGGATGTTGAATCATCCTTGACTTAACGAACCTTAATCCCTTTGTGCAGTATAAACATTTCAAAATGGAAACCTTTTGTCACTGCCAAACAACTGATTTCCAGAGGATGTTATATGGCATGTATAGATCTTAAAGATGCATATTATTTAGTGCCTGTTCATAAGGATCATCAGAGATATTTGAAGTTTCGCTGGATAAGGCTATTATGGCAATTTAAAGCATTGCCTAATGGGTTAACCTCAGCCCCTAGACTATTTACAAAACTGTTAAAACCAGTATTGGGGCTACTCCGGGCTCAGAGTCATGTTATAATGGCTTATTTGGATGATATCTTAATCATTGGGGCGACTTGGGAAGCAGCTGAATTATCTGTTTCAGCTTTTAAACTCGTGTTTGAGAGATTGTGGTTCCTCATCCATCCAGTTAAATCCAAATTGATACCAGTTAGAGTCATTGATTATTTGGGATTCACTATTAACTAATCTCACATGTCTGTGACTCTGCCCAGGGGCAAGAGATTAGACTTAATTGAAGCTGTAACAAGCTCATGGTGGAGCAGCAACCTTCAATTAGATAGGTGGCCAGCTTGATTGGCAAATTAGTGGCTGCCTTTCCAGCTGCACAGTTTGGACCTTTGCATTACCAAAATTTACAACGTGCAAAGGAACAGGCACTCAGGATAAATTCAGGTCATTTTAACAGGCCCATGCAATTACCAGCTGAAGCCATTGCTGAAGTGCAGTGGTGGATATTGAACATTTTGCGTAGCTCCAGTAAAGTTCTGATTGAGAAACCTTCAGTTGTTTTACAGACTGATGTTAGTGTCCTAGGATGGGGTGCTACTGATACCATCTCTAGCTGTGGAGGCAGATGAAATAAGCATGAGGCATTTATTCTCCAATCATATGGGATTAATTATTTAGAACTGTTGGGAGCATTCTATGCTCTTAAGCCGTATTGTACCAGTATGCGTCACTTGCATGTCCAGCTTCAGATTGACAACACTACAGCAGTGGCGTATGTTAATTACATGGGTGGAATCAAGTCGGAATCGTGTGATAGATTGGCTAAGCTAATTTTGCACTGATGTATTACAAGAAACATTTGGATTCAACATGGACACCAGATCACGCAAATTCAATGACAACACAGAATGGGTGTTGAATCATGATGTATTTAATGATATTGTTGCTCGATATGGGATGCCAGATATCAATTTGTTTGCATCCAGACTCAATCACCAAAGTATGTTTCACAGGAACCAGACCCAGGGGCAGTAGCGGTGGATGCATTCTCGCTACACTGGGGTGGAATGTTTTTATATGCATTTCCCCCATTTTGCCTCATCAGTCGGTGCCTGCTCAAAATCAAACAGGACTCAGCCTCAGGAGTGTTGGTGGTACCCGACTGGCCTACTCAGCCATGGTTCCCACTCGTTTTGTGAATAATAACACAGCCATTTATGACTGTCCAAAAATGTAGTAATCTACTGGTGCACCCTGTAACTGGGGAACAACATCCATTATATGACCGTATTGATCTGTTGATTTGCAGATTCTAAGGAGGCCATATCTGGGGCTTGGACTATCCGATCGTACTGTGGATGTGATCATTGCGGCCTGATGGGATAGTCCCACAAAACAGTACATATCTCATGTCAGGAAATGGGAGGTGTTCTGTTTACGGGGGAATATAACTTATCACATGGCACGCATTTCAGATGTGCTAGAGTTTCTGTCAACGCTATATTTTGATGAAGGGTTGAGCTATAGTGCCGTCAACGGTGCCAGGAGTGCCCTGTCATCTTTTTTATGGTTGGGGTCGGAACAAGATTCTATTGGATCTCACCTCGGTTTATGAAGGTTATTTTTAATTCCAATCCCCCCAGGCCCTGGTACTCTGAAATTTGGGATGTGAGCGTGGTACTCACAATGCTTCATCAGTGGGCTCCAGCCACATCCCTGTCCTTGCCCAAAATCACCCTAAAGGTGGTCACGTTCATGGCGCTGGTTTCAGCGCAACGGGTCCAGACGTTGCAGAAGCTGCGACTGGACAGGATGGTGTCATCTGGGAATAATGATTACATTTTACATTTATGATTTAATTAAACAGAACAAACCAGGGGTGTCAGGGTTCAAGGTTAAATTTTCGGCATACCCCACGGATTTACGATCATGTGTAGTCTCCCATCTGCAACATTATATCAAGGTCACCAAGAGCCTGAGGCTCGGAATCAGCATTATTTATCAGCCATAAAAAGCCTCACAAGATAGTGTCAGTACAGACCATTTCAAGATGGCTGAAACAGGTTCTGGTTTGTGCAGGAGTGGACACTTACAATTTTAAATCTCACTCCACCAGGGCGGCATCAACGTCAGCAACGAGGGCAATGGACGTCCCTCTCAACCATATCCTCGCGGCCGCAGCATGGTCAAATGAACTGACTTTTCAAAGATTCTATAGCAAGCCGCTTACCGGACCGGGGTTATTCGCACAGTCTATTTTAGGTGCTGTTTCATAGTGTCCCCCTGAGAGAGAATGATAGCTATTGTTAAATAAACCATTCGCATGTTCAAATCAATGCCATGGTTCAGTGCATTGGTTATTATTCACTCATCCTGGTTCAATCGATGCAGTGAGACGCCTGGTTTCGTATCTACGGCATGAAATCACAGAAGCTTTAAACTCTTCACGGAATCACTCACGTGACTCCGAAGTAAAATAGTAAGATTAAATGAGAATGTACCAGTTTGAAGTTTGATCTTTATTTCATGAGGAGTTACGATGAGCGATTACGTGCCCACTGCTCCCAACCCTCATATCACAAAGGTCATTCTAGGTTTCTAATCTTACTATGTTACTTCAATTATTGTTACCTGTGATTTCACACCGCTGCTTTGAAGATTGACGTGCATGCGGGCTGGCGGGATTCTTCACGTAATCGCTCATCGAAACAACCTCATAAAATAAAGATCAAACTTTAAACTGGTAAGTTCTCATTTAATCTTGCTATTATCGCTTACAGTGGAGCTCCCACGACTTCAGGATCTCCCCCCAGTTGCTTCCCCCCCCCCCCCCTTTCCTGAATTGCTGCTCAACCAGCTGAGTCTTTTGAGCAGTTTCTAGTTTTTTGCTTATAAACACATCCTCAATGTTAAAATGGTGGGATAATTATCTGCCAGGAATCAAGGAAGACTATCCTGCTCTTGTCCAAAATAATGCTGTGGAGTATCATTATATCCAATTTATAGATAAAACAATAAAGCAGTTTTATTTTTCACATGAATGCACGAAACACTGGTTTCGACCCTCAATTTGTGCTTTTCTTGACTGTGGCTTGAAATCAACTAGTTTGACCATGCATGCATATTAAATGACCCATTTCAATGCCAGCATTTTATCTATGTCTGAAAGTGAAGTCTGAACGATAGCTCCTACCTACTGATTGTATATAACATTTAAAGGAGACAAATGAAAATAATTTAGACGTAAAAAGCTGGAGTAACTCAGCGGGTCAGGCAGCATCTCTGGAGAAAAGGAATAGGTGGCATTTTGGGTCAAAACCCTTCTTCAGACTTTGAACTAACTTGCCACAACTGAATATTCTCTGTGAGAGCTCAACACAGTCAAATACTCATCCAATTTAAATACCAGGTGGATCAAAGCCACCGTGCTTCCCTACCTTTCACGAGCGGGTCTTTAGAATGACAAAAGGACTTTTATATTTATGTAGTGCAGTTGATGGCAGATGCACAACTTAGCTCTTAAACAAGACACAACTGCGAAACCAGCCAAAAGATGCACCAGCCCATTAAATCTGTTCTCAGGCTAGAGCTACCATGGAGCTAAATAATGAGATGGTTCATTACTCCTCTGACCCCACTACCCCCCCCCCCCCCCTCAAAGAAAATGTTATTGGATCTGTACAACAGGTTCCCCGACTTCATGTTATCCAAAAGTGCTTTATACCAAATGAGGTAACTTCAAGGTGTACTGTAATATAGGAAATGCATTACCTAATTTGTGCACAGGAAGCTCTGAAAAACAATCTCCTTGGTCGTGAACAGGGCAGGTTGGATTGCATCAATCCAATTAGTTGTGTTGGATCAGAATGACTAATAGCTGGGATACAAAGGATAACCCCGCCCTTTGAATTAGCGCCAGGAGATGTACAGCAAAAAACAGATTGCTGGAGGAACACAGCGGTTCAGGTAGCATCTGTGGAGGGAAATGGACATACCGCATTTCTGGTCAGGACTGCTGTTCCACTGAATTTTTCCAGCAGTTTATTTTTTGCACAAGGGTCCAGCATATAGTGTTGTGTGTCTCTATGAGATCTATATCCATTTAGGAAGGTAGTTAGGTTTTTTGCATCGACCCCTCATCCAAAACAGCACTCGGCACTTGCCCAACACTGTGTAGGGATTGTTCCAATCTTGACCATGTTCAGATCATGAGAATGTGACCTGAAACTGATGACCACCTTACTGAAATGTGTAAGTGCTACCGCGGCTGACCATTATAACCAATTAGCATAATGCAGTGACACAGAATAACTCAGCCAAACATGTAAAGAGAAAGAGGCTTAGAGGTATTGTCACCCAGAATAGAAACAGGCCTTTGGCCCACCAATACCTTGCTGATCATCACGTACTACTTGCATCATGTTCCACCGGGTGCCGCCATCAGCGATGGCAGCCTCACCAATGGTCTGTCAGTCTTTTCATCTTTTTTGTTATTTTTAGTGTGTTTTAAATAGTATGTGTTAATGTTCTCTGGTTTGTTTTATGTGGAGAGTGGGGGTGGGTGGGGCGGGGGGGTTTAGGGGAAACTTTGTTCAGTCTCTTACCTTGCCGGAGATGTGATTATTTTCCGGCTCGTATCTCCGGTCGCTCTGAGGCCTAACATCTTGGAGCTGGCGGCCTTGCTCGAGACTGACTTTGAGCCCCACCGGGGGGGCCATGGACTTACCATCGGAGCCTACGATCCCTTGCCTGGGATCGACACTCGAACCGTGGCCTGCGGATTTCACCATCAAGTCGCTCGCGGTCTCGGGTAGAGACTGATGTCGGGAAGCTCCAAAGTCGGAAGAGATTCGACTAGCCCCGACCCGGGGTCCGAATTCCCGGTGCGGGGGAACAGAGATCCTCCCGATGCAGAAGCTTGATCGCCCTGACGCAGAGGGCTTGGCCGCAGGCTACGAGAGCCAAGATCGTCCGGTCAACAGAAGGCTTGAGGCCCTCGACTGCATGAGAATAAAGAAGAGAAGAAGATTTAACCTTTTTTTTCGCCTTCCATCACAATGAGGAATGTGCAGGAGTCACTGTGATGGAAGTTTATGTTAAAATGTATTTTGTGTATTTTGTTGCTTTTTATTCGTATGGCTGTATTTCCTTGTATGTTACAAAACATACTTGGCTAATAAACTATGATTATGATTTACCAGCACTTGAACAAAAAGGCCTAATATGCATTGGTGATTCAAATGTTTTTTCCAGATCCAGATACTTTTTAAATATTGTGAGTGTACCTACCTCCACTTTCTCAGGCAATGCATTCAGATTGCAACTATCATCTGGGTGAAAATAATTCTCTCTCACATCCAACTAAACTTCTGGTTCTCACCTTAAGCTCTGGTTTCAAAAGACATCTGCCAAGGGGAAATGTTTGTCACTATTCCCTCACCCTTTGCTGCTCTGAGGAAATCAAACTCTGTTTTTCCAGTCTCTCTTCATTATCTGAAACATTGCATTCCAGTGTAATCATGTCAGTTCCTACAGTTTGGTGACCAGATGTCCACACAACATTCCAGCCTAACCAATGGTCTACAAAACTTTACCAAGACATCCTTGTTCTTTTATGCTATGCAACCACAATGCTCTCTTCACCACCCTTTGTACCTGTGCAGCCACATTCAGGGATATTAAGATTGTTCATTTGTTCATCAATAGCCTCTCAGGGCCTATTCATGATAAATGCCCCATTCTTATTTGACCTCCAAAACTACATAATCTCGCACTTATCCAGTTTAAATTTAGTCTGCCTTTGCTCTTCTGAATTCACTAGATGATCATTATCATTATGTTGCCTAAACTACCCTCTCCACTAGCAACAACACCATCAAATTTTACTTCGGAGTCACGTTAGTTTTGGGGGCTGACTGGCAGGCGTGCTGCGCCTGTCAGCGGTAAGTTTAAACTTGCAAGGTAAGTTTAAACTTATTTCTAGGTTTGTTTTTTGTGTTGCAGGAAGCCCCTCATAGAGTGTGCCTGCTGGATTTGGGGCGAAGTTGGACGGGCTGCGGGGAACCGGTTAGGGACTGTAGGGAGATCCCGGTCCGGACCATGGAAGCACGGGTAGCCCGCGGCCGTCCGGTTTGTTCCCAAGTCGCTGACAAGGAGGTCAGCGACACCCAGGAGGGGAGTGCGAGTGGTGGTTCCTCAAGAAAGGGGGTAGACCAAGAGAAAGTTGGTCTCGCTACCCCAGTCGCTGAAAATGGGGTCAGCAGCCCCCAGACAGCCAAGGTCTCCCCAGAAAAGGGGAAAACTGGCAGTAAGCCGGTCTCGCTACCCCAGTTGCTGACAATGGGGTCAGCAGCTCACAGACCGCTATGGTTCCCCCAGAAAAGGGGTCAAACCACGAGGAAGCCGGTCAGGCCTTGGGACTTGGGCGAGTCGGGCCAGGAGGGTTCCCCTCCCTCTATGGGTAGCGTCTGCAGACGCCTAAAGCCCACATGGAGCACCTGATGGAGAGGTTGCTCCAAAGATATGCTCCAAAAGAGAGAGCTATCTGAGCCCAGGTATTATGGAGAACCCGCTGGCAGCGGCACCTGTCTCAGGGCTGCACAATGTCTCCCTCTCTGAGGAGGGGAGCATCCAGGGTCAGTTTCAGTCTGGCCCAGAGCAATATCCTGATATAGGTCCGAAGGGCCATGTCAGCGCAGGTATCCTTAGGGGCCTGCGGCAGCACCTGTCTCAGGGCTGTCTACGAGCCTCCCTCTCTGTGGAGGGAAGTGCGAGGAAATACTCGCAAGTGAAGAGGCAGAAAACCCGGAAGGGGCCAGATTTCCCCTCATGCTACAAGTGCCAGCAGTGAACAGAGCTATCAAATGAAACCAGGTCGAATCCTCTCTTCAGGTAAGAGTTATCCAACAGGTGTACCTGGATGAGGAAGCAAGCTTCATTGTATCGGCGACGACACCCCCACTCCTCATCAGCAGTAAGCAGTTCACTGAAGCTGATGGCCACTTGAAAGCTGGGCAGAGATCTTTCAGGCCAAGGTCCAAGCCGGTCTCAGGAAATATGGAATTCACATACATTACCATTCCTACTCTCCAATCAAGGATGGATATAGAACCCACATCAGGGGCCTTTGGGCTTACCATAAGACCATGGAGGTAGGTGGGTCTGGTTCTTCCGAAACACGGGGTAAGTGGACCATTTACAAGTTGGTAATATTTACACTTGTTTTTCGTACAAATTACAATGATAACATGAGATTCAGATCAGTTATACTAAAATGATAACATGTGATGGGTTATTATTACACAGTATACAAGGGTACTAAGCATGGCTTGGAATTGGGGCCAGAGTTGTCTTTCGAGGCAGACTCAGTATTACGGCCAAGACTGCCTTCCGAGATAGCTCGGAAATATGGCCAGAATTGTCTTTCGAGGCAGGCTCAGAATTACGGCCAGGGTTGCCTTCCGAGATAGCTCGGTAATGTGGCCAGAGTTGACTTTCGAGGAAGGTTCAGAATTAGGGCCGGAGCAGTTTATCAAGGCAGGTCCAGTAGTATGGCCAGAGTTGTCTTTCGAGGCAGGCTCAGTATTATGGCCAGGATTACATTTCGAGACAGGCTCGGGAATCTGGCATTCAAGGCAGGCACGGAATTATGGCAGGCGAGGCCTGTTCATTGTGGAAGATGGAGGATGTCGGTTCATAATTGATTTAACTCCCATGTGCAACATAGATTTTTCAGTATATGGAATTTCAATACTGTCTAACTACTGATTTCCTTAGGATCTTTATGGCATGCATCGATCTCAAAGATACATACTATTCAGGTTCCATTCACAGGGATCACCGGAGACATTTGAAATTGATCTGGATGATATTTCTAACACTGTGTTTTTTGCTTAAATCAACTGTTTCAGCTGCAACTATATTTGAGGAATTGAGGTTCCTCAGCCATTCAGTCAAATTTAAGTTGATACAAACTAGAGTTATTGATTATCGGATTTACCTTTAACTATTAATTTAGCTGTGGTGCTGCCCTGGGGCAACAGATTGGAATCAATAGAAGCCTGGAACAACCTTGATATAAAGCAGTCTTCTATTCATCAAGTGTAATTGGCAATATAGCAGCTGTGTTTCAGCTGTGCAATTGGACCTTTGCATTATCAGAACGTTCAACATGCAAGTAGTAACCTCTCAAGTGCCATATAGTCATTGTTAACAGACCTATGCTATTACCAGCTGAAGCTACCAAAGTCACAATGGTGGACGAACTATATTCAGCATTGCTCCAGTAGTTTTGGTCAAATAATCTTCAGTTATATTACTAACAGATACCAGTGCTCAAAGATGGAAAATTACGAATGCCATCTATAGTAACGAAGGCAGATGGGATTTGCATGAATCACCAATTCTTCAGTTATTGGTATCAACTACCTATAAACACTAGGTGCATACCATGGGTTAAAGGGTCATTGTGCGAATATGCAAAATCTGCATGCTCATATTCCAAGTTGATACACTGTGATGGTGGCATATGTTAGTCACATGGGTGCAATCAAGTCAAAGTATCCTGTCATAATTTACCCAACCTTTTTGGCTGGTGTATCATCACGTAAAATCAATGACAACACAGAATGGATATTGGATCACAAAGTATTTTATGATATTATAGCTCGATGGCACCCAATATTGATATGTTTGCATACAGGCTCAATCACCAGTTGTATAAAAAAACATGTGGCATCACAGTGGCAAGAGATACATTGATGCTACACGGGGGAGGAATGCTCTTTTATGTGGTTTCTCCATTTTGCCTCATCAGTCGGATCTTGCAATAATTCAGCAAGATCCCAGCTTCCAAGCTTCAGGGTTCTCATACTGTCTGACTGGCCTACGCAGCCATGGTTTCCCGCAAATGTAAGGAATAATAATAGATCCTTGTATGGGATTCTAAACATAAACTTTGCTGGTTCAGCTTAGGATTCGGGGAACCAGCCTCTACATGATTAATGAATTAATTGCTTTACAGAATCTGAGAATACTGCTCCTGCGGCTCGGGCTGTCAGATCGATCCATATATGTGCTCACTGCAGAGTGCAGGGATAGCACCAAAAAAACAGTACTTTGCTTCTTCAGGAGATGGGAAGCGTTTTCAGTTTAAATGTTAAGTAACATATAATACGGCATGGACACTGACGTCTTAGAGTTCATTTTCTAATGGGTCCTTGACAATAAATTAAGTTATAGTCCCATTAACTGTGCCCAATGTGCTTCTCATCATATTTGCTGCAGCGAGCGGGACCCGCTCTGTCGGGTCTCACCCTCTGATGTCCAGTTATTAAGGATATCATTAACACAAGTTCTCCCAAACCCAAGTACACGGAAGTATGGAATATTGACATTGTGTTAACATTTCTTCACCATGGGGCTCCAGCTATATCTCTATCTTTGGTTTGGCTCTCATAGGTAGTTATTCCCCTGGCACTGCCCTCAGCGCATGGGTCCAGTCATTACATAAATTGCGACTGGACAAGATGGTTACACCTGCCATATAATATTTCATGTTTAAGATTTAGTTAAGCATGGCAGCCCAGGGGTGTCAGGTCTCAAACTAGTTCTCATGGCATACCCCATGCACCTTCGGTTATGTGTGCATCAGCAGCAAGGGTTATGTACGGTGCTCTGGACCACATCCTGCCGACTGCAGGATGGTCTAACGAACGAGGTGTCCAACATTTTATTTAACCCATTTCCAGACCAGGGGTATTTGCCAACTCTATTTTAGATTCTATTTTATAGTTTCCCCTCGGATGAGAGGGGTTACTGTTATTATATTTGTTCATTTATCAGCATCAGCATGTTTCAATCTATGTCATGTCTGTATGCATTATGAATGTTTCCCTTATCTGTGGTCAATTGATGCAGTTGTGCATGTGTGGACTTGTTTTTTCCACAGCATGAAATCACAGAGCTTCAAAAACTCACGTGACTCCGAAGTAAAATATTAAGATTAAACGAGAACTTACTAGTTTGAAGTTTGATCTTTATTTCATGAGGAGTTACGATGAGGGATTACGTGCCCTCCGCTCCCAACCCTTGTATCATAAAGGTCATCTGGTAGTTCTAGTTTTCTCTAATCTTACTATGTCACTTCAACTATTATTATCTGTGATTTCACACCGCTGCTTTGAAGATTACCGCACATGCGGACTGGCGGGCTTCTTCACATAATACCTCATCGTAACTCCTCATAAAATAAAGATAAAACGTCAAACTGGTAAGTTCTCGTTTAATCTTACTATTTCATTTCATCTGCAAATTTACTTATCTTACCTTAACATCTAAATTGTTGGTCTTTAACTTCATGTGTCTGGTAAACAGGAACAATTAAGAAATTGGGCGGTTAAAAGCATCTATTCAGTTCCAGTTTTTTTGCAGTGTCATCCTGGATGAACAACAACTTGAATTAACAAAGCAACATTAAAGTAGGGAAGTATGTCAAGACCCTTCACAAAAGTGTAAACAAATCAACATTTGATGCCGTCACATAATAAGATATTAGACTAAAGGTTTTCTTCGGGAGGTATTTCCATCTTTCCCCTTAAGCGGAGTAAGGTAGAGATATTTATGGAGGAAATTCCAGCGGTTTGGTCTAAAGGCACAGAAAAATGCATTTAACATTTCAAGAATAAGTTTCCATTTTTATAAACATTCTGTCTCCCCACCACTCCCCCAGTGTACTTGAGTCAAAATATATAAACAAGGATTTGATTTAATCAGTTACAAGGATGTTTATTTTATATAATTAAGTGTGTTTAATTCCCAACTACATTCACACAATAGTCTCTGGCAAGGGATTGTAAAATACTTTTGCAATATAGTCTGTATCCTTGTAAAATTATAACCAGAACTGAGAAGTATTATGCACTTTTACTGGAAGGGAATGGTGAGTTACATTGTGTTCAGGATAGGTTCTTCAGTCTGAAGAAGGGTCTCGACCCGAAACATCACCTATTCCTTCGCTCCATAGATGTTGCCTCACCCGTTGCGTTTCTCCTGCATTTTTAGCTACCCAAGAACTTTAATGGTCTCTTTCTCTCCAGTAAATTCCTATAATTCTATGAATCTCAGGATTACTTTCATTCTGTCTTTCTGTAGTTACTGTAAGCTATAGACCGGCAGATCTCAGCCAAGACGGTGTCCTGTTACAACTTACTCATCCCAACAAATCTACCCGCCACCCTACCCCCCCCCCCCCACTTCCTCCACAGCCCCTCCCCCACTGCCTTCTGACTGCCAGCCGATGAGTCAAAAGGGAAAACTAAAGATTTCACACTAAAGGCTGAAAACAGCTGGAACATTCCTACAAAAACACCAGAGCTGGTGTGATTCATTTGCACAATAACAGCCCACAACGGTCTGTCTAATGCCCACTGCACAGTGACGCACAGGACTTACTTTTAAACATTGCTTGTGAAATACATTGGCACATTGAAGAAAGTGCTTTTAAATGCCAGCTTCATTATGGAAGGCATGAGTATAGACATATTTTGGCTCGAGACCTCATTAAGCTTGAAAATTAAATGGGGTAGATGTGCAAAGGGCTTTAGAGGTATTGATTTACAAATATGATGTCAAGGTTATAGCACGGTGGGAAGAAAATGGCAAGATTCGCACAGAGAGATACACTGTAAAGCAGGGAAGTTGGTTAACAGAGGCTTGGTTAGACCACACTTGCAGTACTGTGCAGAAGTTTGAATAACAAAAGCATTGGGAAAGGTGTAAAATAGATTTGACAGAGGAATTTGTTGAGGTAATCTCCCGGAATGGGTGATGGCTTACTTCAACTCTGAACATGTGAGTTTCTAAAGTGGCTGAGAAGGCCAATGTGGGTGAATGGGGAGTTTGCAAAATAGTGTGTTCCTTCCACCACTTATGCAGGGCTTCTCTGGATTCCTGATTCAATGTCACATGATTCTCAATAGCATCCTAAATGCTCCTTCTACACTGAGCGGTCCAGGGGTTCTAGAAGTCATTGTGGAAATTGCATTTCATCATAGATGCTTTTAGCATCTCCATGAATCCCTTCCTCTGTCCATCTGGTAATCTTCTTCCATGACAGAGCTGGGAGCAGTGTCTGATGTTGGGGATGCAAGTGACGTGACTGCTAAAAGTAATTATTGCCTCAGTACTCGGAATATAGGTCTAGGATAGAATGATACCCGGTTATTCTAATCGGAAAAATTAAACAACCTTACAGCCTCTTCGTTTCTGTGAAGACTGAGGGGTTAACTTGATAAGTTATTAATGAAAAGGATTGGTAGAAAGTAATTGTGGAGAGGGTTATCAGATGCATGGGGTCCAAATTTGGGCTAATTGAAGTGTTCGGCAAAACTGTCGCCTAGTCTATGCTTGCTCTCACCAATGTAAAGGAGGCCACATTGGGATCGCCAAATGTAGTAGACAAGTTTTGAAGAAATGCATGTGTCCCACCTAGAAGGGCTTCTGGGACACAATGGAAGTGAGAAAGGTGTACGGACAGATGTTACATATCTTGCAGTTGCAGGAGGGATAGCAAGGATAGATGAGGGTGGGAGGGATGAGCGAACAAAGGAGTTACGGAGAGATTGGTCGCTACAGTGCAGAATGCAATGGGAAGGGGAAATGTGACTGCTGGTGGGATCACTCTGAATGTGATGTAAATGTCAGAGAATGGAGGCTGGTGGGGTGAAAGGTGAGGATCAGGGGAATTTGGTCTCACCGATGTAAAGGAGGGGGCAGCGGAACCATAACTGCGATACATAGAGGACATATGGGTGAATGCTCCATCCACAACAGCAAGATGGAAACCATGTTTACAGTTTCCGTAGAGGTGACTTTCCCCACAATTCCTGATTCATTCATTCCTGCACTGTGCCCGCATATTTTACCCTATTTAGTTTAGTTTACTTTCATTTAGTTTAGTTTACAATGTACCAGGGGACAGTGAAAAGCTTTTGTTGTGTGCTAACCAGTCATTGGAAAGACAATATATGATTACAATCGAGCCATCCACAGTGTATAGATACAGTTCATGAATAACATTTATTGCAAGATAAAGCTCAGTAAAGTACGATTAAAGATAGTTGAAGGGTCTCCAAGGAGGTAGATAGTAGCTCAGGACTGCTTTCTGGTAGCTGGTGGAATGGTTCAGTTGCCTGATAACAGCAGGGAAGAAATTGGCCCTGAATCACGCTTCTATACCTGTTGCCCAATGGGGGAAGGAAGAAGAGGGTGCGACTCATCCTTAATTATGCTGGTGGCCTTGCCGAGACAACATGAGGTGTAAATGGAGTTAATGGAAGGGAGATTGGTTTGTCTGATGGTCTGGGCTGCGTCCACAATTCTCTGCAATTTCTTGCGGTGTTGGGTGGAGCTGTTCCCAAACCATGTTGTGATGGGTTCTGCGGCGCATCTATAGAAAATGGAGAGATTTGTTGGGGACATGTCAAACTGCCTAAGCTTTCGAAGGAAGTTGGGGCCATTGTGCGATTGTTTGGCCATTTCTTCAATATGGGTGATCTAGGACAAGTTGTTAGTGATATATACTCCTAGGAATTTGAAGCCTTTAGTCAACTCTACTTTGATGCTGCTAATGCATACTGGACACCAGGCCACATGGTTCTCAATCTTTTTCCTGTACTCCATCTTGTCATTATTTGATATCCCTCCCACAACAGTGGTGGCGTGGATTTGTACTTGGCTGCACATTGGATTGGATTTGTACTTGGATGTACTCGGCGTAAAGAAGGCTGAGAACGCATCCTTGGCAGCACTAGTGTTGAGGATTATCATATTACTGTTCGAGGTAGACAGAACTTCACATGCACTTCTTCTAACTTCATCTCTTGTACTCAGTGCTCCCAATGTGGCTTCTTTAGATTGGTGAGACTAAATGTAAACTAGGCGATAGTTTCGTGGAACACAAAGGTCAGTATAGGAATGATTGTCGGTTGCCAAACATTTTAACCTTCCCATTCCCATACTGACCTTTCTGTCCTGGGTAATCTCCACTGTCAGAATGAGGCACTGAGTGAGAGTGTCATTTGTTCTGTACCTTCCATACCTCTAGTTTTCTTCTCCCCTGACTCTCATTTTGAAGAAGCATCTCGAACCAAAACACCACCTATTCCTTTTCTCCAGAGATGCTGCCTGACCCGCTGATTTACTCCAGCATTTTGTGTCCATCTTTGGTGTAAACCAACACCTGCAGTTCTTTCCTGAACATAATAACTAATGTCATTGGTTTTACATTTTCGTTGGAAGAAAGTGCAGCATAAATTAAAGGGTATATATTTAAGCTAATTATGCTATAAGCTTAAAAGCAGCATTGAAATTGTGAGATAGATGGCACGATGAAAAAATAGTACCGTTTTGTTCATGTCGTTGAAGCTGGTAAGGCAAGTTGAGAAAATGGTTAGAATAGTTTATAGGAACTTAGGTTAACATGGACAAAGAGTACAAGAGCAAACATAAGTAATGGAGAACCTATATTAAACACTGGCTCAGCCGTAACTGGAGAACTTTGTCCCTGGTTCTGTAAAAATCTCGGCTGTGGCGAGGGTGCCGAAAAGACTTACTAGAATGATTTCAGTGATGAAGGACTGTAGTTGTGACTGGAGAAAGAGTGTTTGTTCTCCTTGAAACAGGGGAGATTGTGAGTTCTGTTTTACATACATAACATATTTTAAGTCATGAAGAGTACTGATAGAGCAAAGACGGTTCCCACTAGTGAGGGGTCAAGAACCACATAAGATCAAGGGACAAAGATTAAAGTAGTTGACAAAAAAATAAAAGTGACGAGGTAAACCTTTTTTGAACAGAGTGGGAAGGGTCGAGAATACATATATATAGAGGGAACAGCGGGGGTAGTGACGCTTAGAGAGCTGAATAACAAGCTAAAAAAATTTTTTTAAGTGCTATGGCTGAGAAATGGGATCTGTTCTTGCATAGAAAAGGTACAAAATGTGCTCAATGGCTTCCTTCCATGCTGAAGCCGTTTTGTGATTCTGGGTTGGAGGGGTTTCAGGCTGCATTAAGAATATATCCGATGGGTCAGAATAATATCAGATCTTGTGATTTATAATGAGTAGTTATGAATGTACTGAACTTTCTTGGCTGGGCATTTAATTTTACACTGGTTGGGAGCATTAGCTATTACCCAGAGATGCATAAACATAATTCAGGATCGACAGTAAGTATTTTTTTGTTTTAGTCTGTACAGTAAATCAGTTCCTGTCGTTTCAGGGACTGGGTTCCTGCAGTTCTGGCAGAGCAGAGGGGAACTCCTGATTATGTTTTGTAACCAGGCCATTGGGAGTCTTCCCTCTCAGGAACTGCACACCACTCAACACTTTTGCAACATTGTCCTCCGACTAACCGGCAACAAACGGCGTCTCGTCTCTTATCAAGGGACCCTGCACCACACACTGAAGCACTGACGTTAGACCTATAAATCACAGGCTGTTGCAAATAAACTTCTCTTGAGGACCATCTCTTCTATTAACGTGCAACCTCCCAATTTTGCATGAGGCCACCCTTCGCTTATCCAGAAGCATCAGATTACGATCAATATGCTTTATTCTGATTGAAGGAGAATTTATATATGTTGGTGACTCTAACTCAAACTAAAACCGTTCTATTACACCTTCTATAGTCTTCATATTCTTTTTGAAGGCACCGGACTATGCATTCGCTCTTGCTGATATTGTTAATACAGATGTAAAACGTGTGCCTTGCAAGAGCCAATTGAGTATTTTGGGTCTTTCAAATTTAAGATGTTCCTTGTCATTTAGAATTGGTACACAATTCAGACCGAGCAGCATTGGATGTGTTGAAGGGGTTGTGAATCAGCGTCCCCTCATTCACTCTTCCTTGGGGCTATACAGCTACATAAATCCTATCTGTTTGGAAAAGCTGAGTTTGATAGTTCGGTGTCTTCCGATAGTCAGTGACGGCTAGATTACCAATTCAACATAAAACCCGCATCTGTCAACAGTGCTGTCGACATCAAAGGATCTTTGGTCGACATTGCAACAACCTCCCCCCCCCCCACCCCGTCCCCTCGTCTCCGCAAACTATCTCCAAATCGTCTGCACCTCATTTGGAACTGCTCACTGCACGCAACTTAATGCAATATTGTACAGCCTGCATCAGAATTGCATGCATTTTGCTTGGTTATTTATGTCTGCATTATGCAAACGGTCCGTGGATCTGATCAAATTTTTGTCATCGAGCAAACTTTTCCGCGCGGTGTTCGCGGCTCGTTCGCCGACCGAATCCAAACACATGGGCTCAGCGCTACCGTTGCGAATTGGCGCCCATTTTAGCATCGCCTTTATATGAAACATTCTTCATTGCGAATAAACACTTCCCAGTAACGATTAACCAATCTCTAAATTCTTGAAAGTTTTACCTTCTCATAAAGTTGAGCCAGAAGTAAATAGCTGGCAAGAGTTAAATAAAATCTGACTTTATGATTAATTAATGTAAACATTTTGTCTTCAGTGTTCTTTCTTTGCATGCAGAGCGGTGATGCATTTCACATAATGACTTTCTCTTCTATTTGCACATAGTTCATTTATAATGGAGGGTAAACGATGCAATAGCCATTTAAGAGAGACGCCTTGTGTTTGAATATTTTCTTAAGTCCTGCAGTTGATGTCAGCGGCAGACTTGTAAATATTATTGATGCGACCACCCTCCTCCCGCCAGGCTCCACCTCTCCGCCCTGGCTGGGGTGGAGAATGTTATAAAAGAGTAGGAGGGACAGCCACTCATTCACTCACTGGCAAGGTGTCGTGAGAAGAGGGCTGAGGATCGGAGCATCTCCACCCTGTTCTGGACAACCATCCATCCACAGATGCACTGTATCTCTCCACTCCTTCAAGCATAGAGGGTCTCCAGCGGCTTGGGTGCACTTGAGTGAGCTGAGCGGGGAACAACGGTGCTGAGAAGATGCATCGCTCCATGCTCGGGGGCTTTCTGCTGTTCACCGGTCTCAGTATAGCCGGCAGCATCAAACTGATGGACTCCATGGTCGCCGCGGATTCCCTAAGTAAGTATTAGCAAATAACTTCGTTAAACCCTGGTGAAATATTTCCCTAAGACTTTTTAACATTTGGAGTGTCAGTCGTAAAAAAAAAAGCTTGTATTTCAATAATTCAAACGTTTTGCAAGGCACACACATTAAACTTACGCATTGACGTCCTGGTTCCATTATTCCAACCGCAAAGAAAGTGTTTAAAGATATGTATTACTAAACTTTTTTTGAGTTTCTTTCAAGTTTATATTAAATTGATGTGATGTATTAAACTTGTAATACAAATCCTCTGGATTTCAGTTTCAATTTCAAAGTTGTACTACCACCGTTCAAATAACTTGTAATAAACTTGAAACTATCTTAAACTTCCAAACTGTTTTCTTTCAACATGTATATGCATTTCTTAATATATTTAACACGCCAGTGTCATAGTAATTATTGTTATTCTGCAAATGTGAGTAGATAGCTGTTTTACAAAGGTAGACAAAAATGCTGGAGAAACTCAGCGGGTGCGGCAGCATCTATGGAGCGAAGGAAATAAGCAACGTTTCGGAAACGTTGCCTATTTCCTTCGCTCCATAGATGCTACCGCACCAGCTAAGTTTCTCCAGCATTTTTGTCTACCTTCGATTTTCCAGCATCTGCAGTTCCTTCTTGAGCTGTTTTACAAACCCGTCGTGCATTTATAAACAACAATTTTTATAGGAAGATGCCTCTTGGTTTGCACTTGGAGGACATTGACTTTATGTAGAAAATTACGCGAATAATTTCACTGCGTGCATTTTCAAAGTTGCACTTTCAATGGCAAACATGTTGGATTGTAAGTGCAATTTGGTTGTAGATTAATGGGTGGAGAAACTTGGGCTCACACGGTAAGGTATCTGCTGCTAGGAATTCATAATTTAAATTGCTTTTTAATCCTATATTCTGGACCTCATCCCCTTGCTTTCATACTGATCTAATCTACAACACATTTAAAGGATAGTGTTGACAAAAGACCCAACAACTAATTGCCTTTTCCCTTCCCCCTTCTACAGATGTTTCCTGACCTGCTGAATGCTTACAGCATATTGTGTTTGTTTCAAAGAAACGAGATCAGCAACATTTTGCACTCTTTTGGTCCAATTCCATTTTCCTACACGCAAGAATTTCATTGTCCTATCTTGGACATATGACAATAAACTCTTGACTCTTGACTTGACTTAACTTTCACCTTGCTAATCCAATGAAGAAACATTTACACTGGGAGCCCATTTGTCTTTCCCACAGTGTGTTAGGCTTTAACACTGAATATTGGCACAGATGTTTGACAATAGTGAGGAGAGCTGGATTAGGGATCAAAAGCCATTCATTTGCTCATTCTGTAATAACCCCATCCCAATTTCATAGCTGTCCAGTCAGGAATCAAACCTAAGATCACCCTTATGGTCTTCCTAGGCTGTGTGCAGTATATTGAACTGGTAAATTAACCCAAGTATAATCCTGACAGACACATCAAGTTCAAATGCAGGACCTGGTAGCACTTGGATTTAGTTATATGCATAGAGGGAGTAGCTCAGCAAAACCTATGCAGAAACAGGTCACTATTCGCCCACTGATTGATAGCGGGGAGAGTGGAACAATACCGTCACTACTGAAGCTATTTAAGCTTCACTGCTTCTTTTTAAAATGACATTCTGCAGGTATATGAGCTGGGAGGCAACAATTAAGTTATTGTGAAAAATTCTTAAAAGATCAAAGGATACAAGCAATAAAAACATACTGCAAATACCGTAAATCTGCAAAGGACAAGAATCTGAAAGCACTCAATGGTGGAAGAGAAAATAAATAGTTTAATTTCATGTTGTCTTTGTATTGCTCAAAACTTGTGTTCAAGACCGTTATTGGTGCCTCGTTTTTAAATAAATGTGAAACTAGGTTTGGAATATAAATTGGATTGATGTTTGGGTCGAGCTATGCAACTTGCTAAGTTGAAGTGAACCATCTGCGAATAGAACAGATTAGTTGGAAGATGGAATATGTTGGAAATCTGAAATAATACAGAATGCTGGAAATATACAGCAGGCCAATCACCTTCTGTGGAGAGAGGAGAGAGGCATGCAGTTAATGTTTTGGCCAAATTCTTATTAAAAAAAAGGAATGGACCTGGAAATGTTAAGCCTCTTCCTTTGTCCACACATGCTGTCTGACCCCATCCAAGTGTCTAGAAATCTCTAGTTTATTTCAGAAGATGTTTCGGGAATGGTCCCATCAAAACCCAATCTGAAATGGAAACTTCTCACTGGCTGACCCAATGTGTATTTAGAGAGTTATTCAAGATAACACAGTGCACCTTTGGTCTCTTGTGAAACATTTTGATTTGACCTCTGCATGTTTTCCCTCTGTTCAGATTCTTGCTATGACAATGGGAAATATTACCAGATAAACCAGCAGTGGGAGCGCACTTACTTGGGTCAAGTGTTGATATGTACCTGCCATGGCGCAGGTCGAGGCTGGAACTGTGAAT
Source organism: Raja brachyura (assembly GCA_963514005.1). Next base: position 50,436,985 of record OY740787.1, read on the forward strand.
CCCAACGTGATGGTAAGTAATTAGTTAGTAACCTACTTTCCTGAGTCCTGGGCAAACTATCTTGAGCTCTTCAAAGCCTCAAGCACCAATCATCAAAATATTGTCTCCCAATTTTCATTGTAAATTTGAATATTATAACTTACAAATTCAGTAGCTGCATAACTAGAAATGGGAATGCCACATGTTTGCTTGGGAAGTGTGTGCAGTGATAGCACCCAATGCATGTTGAGGTTCCTCAATTGCACATGAACTATGCAAAGTCCTTTTGTAATGCTCATTTGGAGGCTCTCGTGGATCTATAAATATCACCCCGCATGGACAATGCGCAGGGATGTATCATTCTGCAACAGTGTCCATTCCTTGCCCTTCTGCTTTTTAAAGAGATGATTAATGATTTGTAGGTTTGTTGAGTCACTTGAAAACATGTGGCTTAATTGGAAAGGTTAGAAGGCACTGGTGCAAGTGAACTGGCCAGAATGGAAGAGAGTAAACTATTTGGCCCCTGTTCCATCTCTACTGCGGCCCTTTGGCAATGACTGCCTGGCTGACATGGGTCTGGTCACCACTTCTCTGCCAGGAAAGATGGACTCCAGGCCCCGGACAAAAACGTGTATGATTGCTGCTGAAAAATATGAGACTTAAACCCACTGCTGGGACTATATTACTCCTCTATTGACACATATAATCAACCAAACACCAGCTTTTAGATTAGTAAGCAAAGGGAGTGAGCTTGTGCATTGAAAACGTGCCTGGCTACTGGATGTTTGTGGGTGGGTGGTGTTGGTACAATGGCTTGCAAGAGTGTTGAGCAGACACTTGCTCCTTGTGGTAGTGGGGAAGTCCGGTAGTGGGGAAACTGCTAGAGTCAGTTATTAAAGATGGGATAGCAGTACATTTGGAAAGTAGTGAAATCATTGGACAAAGTCAGCATGGATTTACGAAAGGTAAATCATGTCTGACGAATCTTGTGGAATTTTTCGAGGATGTAACTAGTAGCGTGGATGGGGGAGAACCAGTGGATGTGCTGTATCTGGACTTCCAGAAGGCTTTCGACAAGGTCCCACATAAGCGATTAGTATATAAACTTAAAGCATATGGCATTGGGGGTTCAGTATTGATGTGGATAGAGAACTGGCTGGCAAACAGGAAGCAAAGAGTAGGAGTTAACGGGTCGTTTTCACAATGGCAGGCAGTGATTAGTGGGGTACCGCAAGGCTCAGTGCTGGGACCCCAGCTATTTACAATATACATAAATGATCTGGATGAGAGAATTGAAGGCAATATCTCCAAGTTTGCGGATGACACTAAGCTGGGGGGCAGTGTTAGCTGTGAGGAGGATGCTAGGAGAATGCAAGGTGACTTGGATAGGCTGGGTGAGTGGGCAAATGTTTGGCAGATGCAGTATAATGTGGATAAATGTGAGGTTATCCACTTTGGTGACAAAAATAGGAAAACCGACTACTATCTAAATGGTGGCCGATTAGGAAAAGGGGAGATGCAGCGCGACCTGGGTGTCATGGTACACCAGTCGTTGAAAGTAGGCATGCAGGTACAGCAGGCAGTGAAGAAAGCCAATGGTATGTTAGCTTTCATAGCAAAAGGATTTGAGTATAGGAGCAGGGAGGTTCTACTTCAGTTGTATAGGGTCTTGGTGAGGCCACACCTGGAGTATTGCGTACAGTTCTGGTCTCCAAATCTGAGGAAGGACATTATTGCCATAGAGGGAGTGCAGCGAAGGTTCACCAGACTGATTCCTGGGATGTCAGGACTGTCTTATGAACAAAGACTGCATAGACTCGGTTTATACTCTCTAGAATTTAGGAGATTGAGAGGGGATCTTATAGAAACTTACAAGATTCTTAAGGGGTTGGACAGGCTAGATGCAGGAAGATTGTTCCCGATGTTGGGGAGGTCCAGGACAAGGGGTCACAGCTTAAGGATAAGGGGGAAATCCTTTAGGACCGAGATGAGAAGGAATTTTTTCACACAGAGAGTGGTGGGTCTCTGGAACTCTCTGCCACAGAGGGTAGTTGAGGCCAGTTCATTGGCTATATTTAAGAGGGAGTTAGATGTGGCCCTTGTGGCTAAGGGGATCAGAGGGTATGGAGAGAAAGCAGGTACGGGATACTGAGTTGGATGATCAGCCATGATCATATTGAATGGCGGTGCAGGCTCGAAGGGCCGAATGGCCTACTCCTGCACCTAATTTCTATGTTTCTATGTCTATGTGTGGAAGGAACTTGGAGTTCACCGACCTGACAATGACCGTTTTGTTCGATGCAGTGGTGGAGAAATGCTTCGATCAGTACACTGGGGATAGTCACCTTGTTGGTGACACCTGGGAGCGCCCAAAGGATGGCATGATTTGGGACTGCACCTGCATTGGAGCAGGCAGAGGAAGGATCAGCTGTACTATTGCAAGTAAGGATAAGTAATTACTAAGAATAAAATGCGGAAATGAGGATGATGGGACACTAACTGCTGAAAATTTAATGGTGTAATTAAACTTGTAATCATTATACTTTAATTCCAGCCCTGGTTCAGGTATACAATGGACCTTTCCCATCACAATTCCTTCTGTTATCATCAGGCTGACGAGCATCTGTTTTGGACATTTTAAACTCTCAGTGCAGATGTACCTTAAAACGTACGGTGGGGGGGGAGGTCTGAGTGAGCTCGGATTCGGATCTTTAAGAGGGTGAAGATAAAGAATTTCATTGTTCTATCTGGGACATAATGATAAAATGTTTGGGCGAGTTGGGCCGAAGGGCCTGTTTCTGCACTGTATTACTCTATGACCCGTGACTCTTGAATATTAAAGGGGACACCAGGTGAGATCATATTTACAGTGAGTGACATATTTCACCTTTGTTGGAAACCCTAGGCCTCTCCCTTTTTTACAAACCTCTCCAGAGTCTATTCTGGAATTCAGTCAAATTATTGTACCACCTCTTCTCTATGTGGATGTCCTGTCCATCGGCATTATGACTCACTCTCCATAAAGGCCATGGTTGCCCTCTGCAAATCTCCTGAGACAGAGCCTCCATTTACCCAGGTCACCACCCCTAAGCTATGCTTGTGGCTCCAGCCCATTCACCAGACCCATCCACAACACACCCTCCTCATGATTCCCCAGGTCCATCCCAATACAATTCTGAGCTTCTATTCCAAATCCTCGAAGCATTCAGTCCATTATTTAATCCCTCTCTGCACATTCTCCTTAACACCCCAACTGGGCTTGCAACTCCAATACTCATTTCATCCTGACCCTTTCGTAATAAACCTGGTTCAATTTAGCATGATGGCTGATGTTTCAAATCAAATGGCTGATGTTTCTAGCCGCGCCCACTAAGTCAACCAAAGATTGTCCCAAATTTTTCTGAAAATGTTAATGGAATGTAGGATCATGATTTTTGGCTTTATGATCAGTTTCAAGCACAGAGGGCATGTCTCTATCTCACAGATCGGTGCCACGAGGGAAGTCAGTCCTACAAGATTGGTGATACCTGGCAGAGACCTCATGAGGAGAGTGGCGATATGCTGGAGTGTGTCTGCCTTGGAAATGGGAAAGGAGAATGGACCTGCAAAGCAATAGGTACAGTAAATGGTTTTGTGTTAGAATCAAAATCCCATTCCCTTTGCTCAGCACAGTACTTGTTAACCCACCATAAAACATTATTCTATTCAAGGTTGGATTTAATTTTGAATTACACAGAGAATGACATCACAATATTGGGAAATGTGTTGTTAAATTTCCAGAGCAATATGAAATGGGTTTGATCATCATATTGCTTCACCCTGGGAAAACATTTTCATTTGCTTAAGAGTTCAGTCTCGACACTCAAGGACCAAAAGTGCTGGAGTAACTCAGCAGGTTAGACTGCATCTCTGGAGAACATGGATAGGTGATGCTTCCGGCAACATCCTTCTTCAGCCTCTAAACTCGTTTTGTCTGATGCCTTTTGAATACCCAGGTGCTGCAGAAAAGGAAATCTTTCTCTCTTCCTATTTGCAAAACAAGGATTAAAACCTCCTAAGGTGGAGAGAATCACGGATCTATAATCAAAGGGTTAAAAGGGAACTGCTTATAGTCTGCCAGTGTATTAATTGGCTCTTATTCTCACTGAAATTACCTAAATTCAATCTACATTCTGTTGATTTTAGTTCAGGCATGAGAATTAGCTTTCCAAGCATGAGAATTCCTGAGAAAGGGTAAAAGCAAGCACATATCCAGCCAATGGGTGACTTATCTGAATGGTGTCAAGTTAGGAAAAGGGGAAGTCAACAAGATCTGGGTGTCCTTGTTCAGTCACTGAAAGTAAGCTTGCAGGTACAGCAGACAGTGAAGAAAGCTAATGGCATGCTGGCCTTCATAACAAGAAGAGTTGAGTATAGGAGCAAAGAGGTCCATCTACAGTTGCACAGGGCCCTAGTGAGACCACACCTGGAGTATTGTGTGCAGTTTTAGTCTCCAAATGTTTTGAGGAAGGACATTCTTGCTGTTGAGGGAGTGCAGCATAGGTTCACAGGGTTAATTCCCAGGATGTTGGGACTGTCAAATATTGAAAGAATGGAGCGACTGGGCTTGTATACACTGGAATTTAGAAGGATGAGAGGGAATCTTATTGAAACAAGATTATTAAGGGATTGGACATGTTAGAGGCAGGATACATGTTCCCGATGTTGGGGGAGTTCAGAACCAGGGGCCACAGTTTAAGAATAAGGGGTGGCTATTTAGAACGGAGATGAGGAAAGACATTTTCACGCAGAGAGTTGTGAATCTGGAATTCTCTGCCTCAGAAGGCTGTGGAGGCCAATTCTTCCCAATTCTCTGGATGTTTTCAAGAGAGAGTTAGATAGAGCTCTTAAAGATAGCGGAGTCAAGGGATATGGGGAGAAGGCAGGAACAGGGTACTGATTGTGGATGATCAGTCATGATCACAGTGAATGGCTGTGCTGGCTCGAAAGGCTGAATGGCCTACTCCTGCACCTATTGTCTATTGTCTATTTACCCTCCTCTTCCCATTGACACTCCCTGCCCAAGCATGGACACATTGATAGTTAACCCATGTAACCAGGAAAAGAGAGAAAAATAAACTGTGCATCAAGTAATCCGTTGCCTTACAGCTCTGGCAACGAGGGTTCAACCCTGACCTCAGTGCTGTCAGGGTGCAGTTTACATCTTCTCCCTTTGACTGTGGGTTTCCCTCAGTTGTTCGAGTTCCCTCCCACATCCCAAAGCCAGTGGGTTGCTTGGTTAATTGGCCGCTGTAAATTACCACTAACATGTGGGATAATAGTAGAATGGGCTGATAACAACGTGTGCATTTTTATGACAATGCTATTGGCAAAATGGCTTCCTTTTGTGTCATAAAGATAAATGGAATGTGAAATGTGTATGAGCATAATTTGGGGGTGGGAAGGATGGTGGGTAGGGAATATTGAAATGTTGGGAGAATGAAAATAAATACTATATTATTGTATGTGGCTGGTTGGCAATCGACACAGACTTTTTTTTTGTGCTCAATTAATCTGGCAATACAATTCTGAGCCTAAATTTGTACTGTGTGTCCATGCAGCGGAAAAGTGCTATGATAGTGTGGCCAAGACTACCCACGTTGTTGGAGAGACCTGGGAAAGGCTGCACCAAGGCTGGATGATGATTGAGTGCACGTGTCTGGGAGAAGGCAATGGACGCATCACTTGTAGTTCACGAAGTAGGTTTGACTTTTGACCATGGGATCCTTTGATTAGATGTTGAACCATTTCAACAGAAATCTGCTGAATACAGAGTTGGCTATTTATGCAATCTAATTGAATTGTTTACGATGATTAAAGAACCTGATGTTATTGCTAGCGAGAAACTATTTATTCTGCTGAAGGAATCCAGAATGAGAGGGTGTAACCTCAATGGGCCACTGAAGGGCTGCTTGAGGTACTTCCACACACATTAAAACAATTCGAAATTTGCAAAACTCCCATCTCCAAAAGTAAAGCTTTCAAAATTGAGGGAGACATATTTTTAATCTTGGTGAAGAATTTCAATGAAAAATATCGATCCGATACCACCACCATGTTGTAATACCCTGGACAGCCATGAGAGCTAAGCGGTCTCCTCCGGTTTCTAATTTGAGTGAAGGAATGCATGACCTATTTTTGGTACGTGTTGAACTGTTTTTAGTGTCCGGAGTGATCTTACTGCAGTAGAGAGTTTTGATTTTCCGGCTGCGGAATAAAATCTGATATCCCTGAGAGCTACACATAACCCAATTTATAATGTTCACCCCTCAACTAATGCACCCAGACCTACATTGGATACCATTCCAGTTGTGCCTCAAATCAAATTCATTGTCAATCTCTCTTTGGCATTGCTCTTCCTTGTCTCTGTCACCTCCACATAAAGCCTCTGAACCAGATCTCAGGGGCACCCCAATTTTCATTGGAGAAGAGTGTTTGAACTGTCTTGGACCTAAACATTGAACTACTCTTCCTCACTTTTTTGTTTAAAGCACACCTTAAGGCCACTTTGCTTTTGTCTTAACATGATATATCATTTTCTTGTGCAAGGACCCTGAATGTTCAGTGAAAAAATTAGACTGCTTATATGGTGTTATGGTAATGCTCTTCTGCTAACTGCTACAGACCGGTGCAATGAACAGGATCTCCAGAAGTCCTTCAAAATTGGTGAAACCTGGACCAAAAAAGACAACAGGGGAATAAAACTTCACTGCACCTGCCTTGGCAATGGTCGTGGAGAGTGGGAATGCGAATTTTATACGAGTAAGTGTGGGATACCAGCCAACGTCTGCCTTTTGTAATACCTGTAAGTGCATGTCATTGACACAATTGCACAATTGAAGCATCTGATATGACAAATGTACTGATTATCCAATTATATTTCAAGAGCCTGCCAGATGCAGGCGTAAGAATAACGAGTAGATTAAATTATCCCTGTTTCTTGAATAGTAGACCTGATAAAAACCTGATGTTCAGTATATCCGAGTAGCTTGCTGGAGATGATGCAACACACTTGTGGCTATTTTATTGCATGGAATATCAATGGCAGGAAGGGGAAGATAATGAGATTTGAGTGGGGCAGTTGTCACTGAAACATTGGCCAGGTTGGAAGCGAGTGCGAAGGCAGTGATCAGTGAAAATTATTGAGGAGCAACGGCCTGTGGTGAGTCAAGGGTGTTTTATTGTTATATGCCCCAGATAGAACAATGAAAATCTTACTTTCAGCAGCACAAAAGAATATGTATACATAGGACGCAGTAAATAATATAATAAACTAGAAAAAAATGTTCAGTGTGTGAATATATATGTACATATATATTGATATATTCACACACTGAACATTTTTTGAAATGCTATGAAATGTAATTTGATGGCCTGGTCCCCCAACGCAATATGTCACCTCTCCACAAATTCCAATATTGGTGGCCAGTGGGGGGTGGGGGGGGGCTTTCTGGAGTGCTTGTATGGGTGTTGTGAGCCAAAGGGATTGGTTTCCAGAGGGCAAGTATGGACATTGTGGGCCGAATGGAGTCTTAGGCTGGCAGCTCAGTCACTCAGGCCTGGTGGGCTGGCAGCACAGTCACTCGGGGCTGGTGGGCTGGTAGTTAACTCACAGCTATTCCTTGAAATTCCATTTCAAGCAGAGTGCAGGCCACCAAATTCAATTTCATAACATTTCAAGCAGAGTAGAGGCCACCAAATTCAATTTCATAACATTTCAAGCAGAGTGCAGGCCACCAAATTCAATTTCATAGCATTTCAAGCAGAGTGCAGGACACCAAATTCAATTTCATAGCATTTCTAGCAGAGTGCAGGACACCAAATTCAATTTCATAGCATTTCAAGCAGAGTGCAGGCCACGAAATTGCCAAACAACTCATTGCATTGTCATTAAGGGCTAACAAATCATTTATTGCAAGTACATTGCAGACTCACAGTTCAGTTGATTCACAGCTTAGAATCACAGTTGTGGACTCTCCCTCGCGATCTTCCAGGGTGACTGATTCAGGTCCAGGCATCTGAGGTTTTATTGCACCCCCCCCCGAAGCAATCATAACTTTTTTATTTTCCATCGATCGGAAAAATCCTCGGGGCTTCCTCAGTGGAGGAGGACTGCGAGTAAGATGGCCAAAAATCAGCGATATATCATAACGTTTTTTTCTAAAATTAATATACAGCACAGACAGGAAGTGGTCAAGATGAGACTTTTATTTTTTAGATATATATACTATACGCACATACATACACAAAAGTACACAAAAATAAAACGATATAGTACAAAAAGACAAAACCAATGCCATGTTATTGTCGTCGTTCAGAGCTTATTTTGAGGTTGTAGTGCTTAATAACCTGATGGCCGTAGGGAAGACGGTGTACTTCATAGTTGTGAACATTTTAAAATTGGTCTGCAAGGGCTACGGTAAACGTGGCATTCAGTGCAGCTGGATGTGCAGCAGCAGCAGCCTCAGGTTAGTTGTCCTTTTTCCTTGTGCAAAGAGCTTAATGTCTTTTGCCCCATTCCATTTGGGCGGTGTCACTAGGGAGCAGGAACAGGCCAATCAGTCCCTGAGTTTCTCCAATCAGCACAATGCTACCTTCCTGCACTAATGCTGCATTCCTTCATTTTTTTCATATCTGAATGTCTGTTGATCTGCACCTTGAATATGCCCAAAAACGGAGCCTCCCCGGCCTGCTTGGCTAAAGGCTTCCACTGATCCACTGCTCTGTAGATGAAGACATTTATTCACCTCTGTCCTGATGGCAGAGCTGTTACTTTGCTACTGCGCTCCAGATACTCAGGGATTCATCTCATACACTCTGTCAAGTGCTGTAAGAATTTTGCATACCTCAACATTCTGGAACCCTAGAGAGAAGGGGTCCAGTCTTAATGATAGGAAGAAGCGATTAACAAATAAATACACAGCCTTAGAATACACAGCCTGTTCTTCATTGTGGGAAATAATGTTCTAAAAGACCACAAGTAGGCGGAACAGGAATTGGCCATTCAGTCATCGCGTCTACTCATTAAATCAATAGATCATGTCTGATTCTTTAGCCATACTTATACAGCAAAGGTTTAAAGACATCTTAGTGCCCACTACTCACTTGAAACTTCAGCATTGATTCAAATTGGATAGAAAGGTAGGCATAATGCTGTAACCTGGGAGTTAGAGAATCTGGTATAAGTCTGTAAAATAGCAAGTGTTTAAGAAATAGCTAATCAGAATGCATGGCATCAACTTGTGTGAAGTTTGCAAGCTCTCCCTGTGACTTTTCCAGTTTCTTACCACAAGCCAAAATACATGCTGTTAATTAGTTGCGGCAAATTTTCCCTAGGAGAGGTAAGTGGCAAGAACATCTGTGAGAGCAGATGAGCATATAAAAGAGAAAAGGTTATAGATAATTGGATAAATGTTTAAGATAGAAGTGCACATACTGGAAACATTCAAAGGTAGACAAAAATGCTGGAGAAACTCAGCGGGTGATGCAGTATCTATGGAGCGAAGGAATAGGTGACGTTTTGGGGCTCGACTCGAAACGTCACCTATTCCTTCGCTCCATAGATGCTGCCTCACCCGCTGAGTTTCTCCAGCATTTTTGTCTACCATAGAGAATTGGATGGTTTATGAACCAGAAAGGACAAAATGGGCTGAATTGACGTGCAATCGTGTTTTCTGGAAATAGCTAACTTTTTTTAAAACGATTTTTCTTTTCTAGGGGGGCCCACTGAAGTCAGGCAACAGTGCATGAGCGAACCAGGTGTTTACTACTCTGATGGAATGCAGTGGATCCACATGCAAGGCAACACCCGAATGTTATGTACCTGCCTGGGTACTGGTGTGAGCTGCCAGGAACGATGTAAGTATTAACAACCTGCCTGAACATCACATTGGTCACAGCCCTGTTCTACATTTGTTTAAAAAATTAATTTTTAAGTTGCTGTCTATGACACAAGATGGAGTACAGAGATCTGTAGAAAGGCCCAGTCCCAAAATGCCCTGAATTTTTTTTAGCACTATCGTATACAGTTTTGGCGGAGTTTTAGTAATATACTAGACCAAGTGGGACTTGTTGGGTCCCTGTCCCATGGGAGGCCTGGTCCCACACAACCCGTTCCCCAACGCAATATTCCACCACTCACCCTTTTCCCCCAAAGCAACCCATTCCCCCAAAGCAATAATCCACCACTCACCCGTAGCCCCCAACTGTGCAAGGGTGGCTCATTTCCCTTATTCACCCTCTCTCATTTTAAACTTTAAAAATTGCACTTGCTGCCAGGAAAAAAATAATTCCATTTGCTGCCAGGACTCAGTGTCCTGGGATTGCAACATTGTAGCAGGCAGGGTTACCCCATTGTTACATCATAGCTGTAACTGCCAGTGCAGATGGAAGAAATGTTTATCAAAGTGGGATTTTGATATAGATAGGTCATGCTTAAGGAATGTTAATGCTTTCATTGAACATTACAAGTATCTACATTGGATCAATTACAATATTTTGACCTCCTTTTGGAGCCTTCATGGAGAATCTTTGGCAGAATTAAATATTTGACTCGTGCATTTGTGGAAATTTAATTCAGTTCGAGAATACCGTCAAATTTGACCCTCTCATCCTCTTCACAATACCACCTCCCTCAATAGAAAAGGGGGATATTGCAGTTTTTTCCCTGCTTAATTTGGGCTTTTGTCTGATCCCGTAACTTGCATTAACATTCAATGAAACTATAATTAGGAACTATTATATACATTCAGGAAGTTCTATCATCATCCAGCTCCAAAGACTTGAGCACTGAGGTCTAGGCAGATCCTGTAGTGCAATATTGACAGAGTACAAAATCATGAGGATCTCAGCTGCTTAGATCGAAAGCTAAAGGAGCTGTCCCACTGCGGTGACATAATCTACGCGTTAAGAAGAGTGTCTTCGACCTTCAAACTCGAGGGCACTCGCCTGGAAAACCTCTAGCTGAATCGACCGTCAGCGAGGAAACTGCGAGCTGGATCGACCGACCGCTCACACACACACACACACACACACATGGAAGGTGGGGGAGCGCTGTCTGAATGTCAGACACGCGATGAAGAAAAGGTAAAAGACGGCTGGCACATAACAGTAAAACCTCTGGAGAACGCAGTGAGGGGTGGAGGGGGAGAAGGGGGAGAGAAGGAGTGGAGACACTTTTAAGAAGTATAATAAAATTTAGAAGGCATTTTACCTACCGGTTGTTTTTCCCTGGTCCTGAAAACTCCAATGAGCCAATCAAAATGCCCGGTCAGTGAAGGAAATTGCCTAGGGCTGCTGTCAACTGCCTGTAACTAAATAGTGACCCCACTCCACTGCACTACGAGTTGAAAAGAAACATGCCGACCAAATTTTACTCGCAGAAAATGTTTCAACATGCTGAAAAGTTTTCCGCGAATTAGCTGAGGCCGCAAGTATTCGGGAACTTCCCTCGAGCATGAAGGAGAGTTCCAGTGACCTCATAGGACCTAGGACCATGTGTTGACCATGCTGTGAGTTTGAATCGAGTGCAAACTCGTCTAAACTCACAGATTAGATCGCCGCAGTGGCACAGCCCCTTAACCAAGATGTTTTATCATATTTGAGGAAGGCCTGATGGATTTTCCCGGCTATACTGGTCAACAAAAAAATGATTTTCATGAGATTTTCCTTTGTACAGCTTGAGTGTCCTGTTTCCCATCTTAGAATAGTGATCATAGTTCAAGTGTTCTATTTTGGTTGAGAAGTGTTTTGGAGTGTCTGGGATTGGGAGCTTCCTGGGATTGAGAGGAGTTTTAAATTCTTGCCATTGCTTTATGTTGAGTAGCAGAACAGACTTATGGGGGAAATAGCAATGGACGACCCTGTGCGTTTCCCTTCACGTTCATGGGAAGGACCTACAAATCTTGCACCACCGACGGACGGCAAGACGGCCAATACTGGTGCAGCACCACAAGCGCAGAATTCGTCCAAGGCGGCATGTACTCTTTCTGCAGCAAACCAACCTGTAAGTGAAGTTGTCTTTTCCCAATTACATGTTTTCAAACATATTTGGTTACTTTAGATAAGCTTAACTACTTGATGTGTTAAAGAAGCAACTGCAGATGCTGGAAAATTGAGGGTACACAAAATGCTGGAGAAACTCAGCGGGTGCAGCAGCATCTATGGAGCGGAGATAGGCAATGTTTCGGGCCAAAACCCTTCGTCAGACGTCTGAATTTCTCCAGCATTTTGTGTACCCTTAACTACCTGATGCTTGGTAATCCATCAACGCATTGGTAGGTTAACTAAATTGGATAAGAATTACAAGCCAATGCTCCCCATATCCCCAGCAGTTGTGGTGGAATTTGGCCCGACTTACCTGTGATTGGTTGTAATCATAAGAATAAATGTTATTTTGTTATTCATTACTGGGTTAGTTGATTGTTTACTGCACAAACATGTAAGCAGGGAAGCCTCACCTATATCGAATAGCATACCAATTTTCACATGATGAAAGACTGCGATCCAGAGTAGGATTATAGGTGATGGAAGGTGCAAGTCAAGGTGTTTTTTGGAGAATGTGAACCAGGGAAGCAGTTTGATCATCCATTTATGGAATGAAGTTGAAATGCCTGAAAAATAACACGAGAAAACACTTTGGAGTTGAATGGCTCAATCCCTCTTGTATTAAACCCCTTTTTACATAGTCAACAACTGTTTGAATATCCAGCATGTGCAACAGATAATGAACAATTTCCATGGCAATGACAGCAGCATAATTTGGACAGCTATTATGGCTGTCACTCTGGTTTTTCAGGGAGACCCATCAGTTCAATATTTCTTCCAATATAACAGACAGACTGTTGGGCGGGGGAATAGGTCAGGGGTAGCGAAGAAGATGAGAGACTGAGCAAAGCCTTTGAATTTGAAACATGTATAAATCTTAACCTTTTTTTCCATCTACCCTATTCACTACCCCTCTCCCCACCCTTGTCTCGACAATTTGCTGCAAACAGCCTTCTTTGTCCATACTAGAGGAGGGAACTCAAATGGTGCATTATGCAGCTTCCCCTTCGTGTACAACAGACGGAACTACAGTGAGTGCACATCTGACGGGAGGAAGGATGGCATGAAGTGGTGTGGGACAACTCCAAATTACGACGCACATGGAATGTTCGGTTTCTGCCCGATGGCAGGTATGGCTTATGGACATGGCTGGAGACCAGTTTATGGGATTAGTTGTCCAGATATGCTTTGGAACAATTAATATCAAGGTCCCCCAACAAATCCTTCTAACTTGCATCATATGCATCATACTTGCATGCCTTACTCTTGTTCAAGCATCATCAAATGGTTACAGTAGGAGCAAACCATTTTGCCCCGATCATGTCTGAGCTCGCTTTCTACTCAAGCAGCTTTCACAATACACCTGTACACCGCCCATTCTGCAGGCCTTACAACATTTATGCATGCCATATATTTATCATGAAAATCTCCAAAACATGACAGCCAAATAGAAAGGTTTTTAGGAATCAAATGAGGCAACCGGATTGTAAAGTGTGTAACTTGTACATCATGTATTGGAAATAATCAGTTATACCAACTAGGAATCTAGTCTGGAGACCATTCAGCCTCTTGACCCAGGCCTGTCAGTGTTAAGATAATTTTGGATCGGTTTCTTTTCCATTTCTTGCCTTAGTTACATATCTGATATATCAAGTGTACACATCACATAAAAATGGACTTAGTTAAAAAATGTTTTTAATCTCAGTTAAGAAAATTGTACTGCCCCCAGACAGGAGTTTGGATTTCCAGCATGTTTTGACATCATCCCTAATCAAGCTGCCTCGATTTCTAAGAACATGACTGTTCTAGTTTATCATGCTGATCAATCTGGACACTCTTAATCTGCACAAAGCAATGTACCATGCATGTATATGTTTTATAAGAACAGCTCATTGAATTTAAAGAGCTCATATTCCTAGTAATATTATTTGGAAGAAGTATTCAGATCCAAAGAATCACATCACTAGTAGCATGTGTGCATGTATGTGTCTTTAAGTGAGAACATTGTGCAGATTTCTGTTTGATTTCATTACCAGCTCTTTTAGGTTTTCATTGTTACTCATTGCCACATGATTTGTATCACTCCTTTCCAGAATCGGATGAAGTGTGCGCCCCCTCTCCAGGGGATATGTATCGCGTTGGAGACCAGTGGGACAAACGTCATGACGAAGGACAAATGCTGAGATGTACATGTATAGGAAATGGCCGTGGTGAATGGAGTTGCGTAGACCATGCTCAGCTTCTAGGTCAGTCAAGTTGGTTTCAACAACAAGCTACCTGCACAAACCCTGTTTCTTCTCACAGCCTATGGGCATTCTCGAAGAGTACTAAGGAAATTGTATGCGATCTATCCATGGTCTTTTCTTTAGTTGTATCACATACTCTGCTCCTGCTTCCCAACCTCAATCCCCATATTCTATTTATTTTCCACTGGCCACCCTTCTATTTCTGCATGTGTTTGTCTTATTTTTCCTGTTTCCATTTCTTCATCCTTTCTCTTTCTTCTCTCCCTTTCAGTGTTTCCCTTCACCCTTTCTCCCTCTTTCACTCTCATTCTCCCTCTCTGAATTACTTTCTCCCTCTCCCTCTCTGTCCGTTTCAGTTCTGTCAGCTTTATCCTGCTTGGAGCTCACATGTTGAACCACACGCAGATAAGAAATAAGATGTTTAATTTTGAGAATGATTATGAATAGAAATCTATATACTTTTAAAACTCTGTGTGTGGGTGTACGGCATTTTGCATTTGAAACGTTTCTCCGCAAAAACGCGGAGATTTTTACAATTTCGCTAGGGATTTAACATGAATTCGGATATCCACTCCTCATAAAATTTGGTCATTTATCTCTACACATTTTGAATAAAATTCTTCACAAAACGTACTCTTGTTTAAATCAGACTGCTGCCCAGCTGCGGATGTCACAATGCCCACATTCCTACCAATCAAACCGCTCCCCCGCCGCTGTGGACTAAAGCCCAGCACAAGTATGCTCGTGCCACGCCTCCCGCAGCTGGACTGCCACGCCCGCCAGTCACTGCTCACTCCAACCCCCCCCCCCCCCCCCCCCCGTTCTCAAAATGCTCTGCAGATCGGGACGTCACAGCCGGTCACTGGAGGCCACCGGCTTGAACATGGTGGCGGCAGTTATTGTCGCGCGGGGCATTACTCCTCTGGGAAATTCCTCCGTTGATCGCAGGGACACGGGGAATCATCACGTGAGAGCTGCCGATGCTCTCCACGCCGCTTGCTCACCGAGTTCAGGTCCACCCTCTCCCTCTCTCTCCCCCCCATCCTCTCCCCATCCTCCTTCACTCTCCCCCCTCCCTCCCGCTGCAAACACAACATGCTGCCAGTCGCGCCTCCCGCAAGTCCTTTGATTAAAAACCTTGCGACCTCCCTCTCTCCCCTCCTCTCTCTCCCCCTCCTCTCTCTCTCTCTCTCCACCACCTCTCTCTCTCTCTCTCTCTCTCTCTCCCTCTCCCTCTCCCCCACCTCTCTCTGTGTCTCTCTTACCCTCCCTGTTCCCCCCCTCCCTGTTCCCCCCTCCCTCTCTCCCCTCCCTCTCTCCCCTCCCTCTCCCACCCTCCTCTCCCTCTCTCCCCCCCTCCTCTCCCTCTCTCCCCCCCCTCCCTTCCCCCCTCCCTCTCCCCCTCTCTCTCTCCCCCCTTCTCTTCTGCCACCCTCCCTCTCTCTCCCCCCCCCCCTCTAAAAGCGCCTGCGAGTTGAGGGCTATGCGTCAGTAGATAAGCGATTATGGGGTAAAAGGAGAACATTTATAATATTTAATAAGGGGGGTAGCTAGCGTGTGTGCGGGGTGGGGGTGATTAATGTGTGTGATGCCGCCGCCCTCAGCCGCACGTTTGGGGAACAGGCCCAACGAGTCTGCACTTGGTCTAGTAACTAATAGAAATAATCCTAACCTAGTGCAAGTTCTTTTCTGAAATATCCAAGTAGTAAGGCCGACCTTCCACCACTGAAAGAAGTAATTGAGATGAATGTTTGGAGAAGCTTCAACAAAGGAGTCTTTATTTCTAGGAGGATTATGTTATAAACATTGACTTCAGGTGCACCAACATAACATGCACAATGCCAATACATGTGAAAGCAGTAGTTGATACAGGAGCACTTCCAGACTTGGGGTAGATAAACCTGTACACGGCTATTGCAAACTGTAATATTTGGCATGTAAACTAAGGAAGCCCAAGATTTCATAGATACTATTTGAGTGGGATTGGGGAACAGAGAGATCGGGGGGTGCAATGTATAAAACAGAAATCAATAAAAACAGCAAAACAGAAATGTAATCCTTAAGAAGAAAAGCTCCTGGGTTCATATTCAACATGGTGCTTTTGAAAGATGATTTCACTTTGGAGAACAGTTCTGCTTGCCATATATTGGAAATTATACAAGAGAGAATGCAAGACAGATATAGTATGGTGATGCCAGGATTAACAAAGCACAGCCTTTTTGGAAAGATGGAATAGTCTGTGATAGCTTGTTTTCACAGTAGTGATGAAACAATGTGCTAGAAGGATGTTTTCCCTGCCTAGCGAGAGCAGAATCAGAGGTTAGAGTCTCAGGGTATGGTTTGCTGTTAGGGATGCTCGGATCCATGAATGTATTCAAGACAAGAAAGGGTGGAACTTGGGATCTATGCAGAAAGGTCGTGGATGGACATCTGAATAGTGGACAGGGTCAAAGGGGTGGATATTATTATTCTGTCCTTCCAGGGAAGTTGCTCTTCTCTGCAATAGACACAAAACCAGAAATGTTAATTATTTCTAAGGCATGCTGGATATACCTTATAGCCAGAGAGTATTTGTAATGTGGAACTAGAAACCACTGGCAATGACTGAAGCAAATGTAATTTGGGTGCCCTTAAATGGAAGCTAGATATGCGAGAGGGAAAACAAGAGCGAACACTTTCACTGTGCGTGCTGGGTGAACCTTGAACACTGACATGTTGTGCAAATGGTCTGTCTTGGTGCTGTAATAATGTAAATCAACAGGATCTTTTTATGTTTTCTTTCTGTTCACAGACCAGTGTACGGTGGATGGAATAGTCTACCAAGTAAACGATAAGTTTAACAAGCAGCATAAGATGGGTCACCAGATGAACTGCACTTGCTTAGGGCAAGGCCGAGGGCGGTGGAAGTGTGATGCCATTGGTATATATCTCTACTTATAAATAGTATCAGTTTGAGATGGTGGGGAGGTTTGAGATGGTGGGGAGGCATAGAATGGGCTCCTTTCCAACCCAGCCCACAGAGTGCAACAGATAACTCAAACCTGTTGTGATTTGGGATGACATCACTGAGAAATGGGAACAGATCCAGAGGAGAGAACACAAACGGTGATGTGTTGAGCCCAAGTGTTTCTTCTCTGGCTATGACAGAATAGATACTTGAAAGTAGTTGAAAGGCAACCCGCACAGCTAGGCAGTAGAGGAGAAGCATGAGAGGGGAGATTTGGTTAGCAATATAGAGATGGGTGAGTCCCATTGTCTGGAACCAAGAGACATTATTTATGATTTTATTATAATAAAGGCTGCTTCACAGAATATGACAAGACCAGGTTAGGGTGATGTTAATGTGGAGCTGGAGGAAGCTTGGGCACAGGTATGGAGAATTTTGGAAAGAGAGATTAAAAGTGGGAGGAATGGTTATGTAGATGGAGAGACCAAGGGGTTTCCGAGACGAATTGCTGGACAGTAATTGAGGACAAAATTGATGACCAGCTCATCTCAAGCAGCCATTTCTTTCATTTTTTTCCAATTAACCGATTGATTGCTGTGTGTCACCAGCGCTGGTCTGGAGGTCCTGGGCAGATTAGCTAGACAGAGGTGAGAGCGTGGTTCACAATCTCATCTTCTCAGGCATTTTGGATTGTAAAAAATAGCAAAGTAAAAAAAGTTTCAGCTCATTCCCACTCGCTACACTAGGGACCCTTTGGTTATCAATCCTCCTCCCTTGGTAAACTATGGCTGTTAATTTCTTCTTCATTCATAAACCGAGTCATCATTTCACAGCAAAGTACTGCTCAGGAAGTGGTTGAGTGTTTGAGTCCTTTTGAAGTTTCATTCCAAATTGAAATGTATACCCCTTAGACCCCTTCACCACAACTGCCTGGTGTTCCAGACAGCTGGTAAATCTTAAAGCAAACGCTGATCTCTAACATTAAAGGTATTGAAGAAATAAATGTTGTTTGTAAGGAGAAAGGTGGGAATTTTGATTTCTACCCATTTTCTGCGGGCTCTTGCCAGCTGTCCCTGTCCCACTCAAAACAGCTGGAATTGAGTGTCCGAGGGCATAATGATTTTGGGCATAATCCAAATTAAAGACATCACTCAACAGGTTTTTATTTCCTCTGTGGTGAGTGTGCCAGATTGGGGCTGAATCTTCCTGGCACTAAGTAAACTGAGTGCCCCCGTGGATTTGGATAAGGCCACATTGCACCCCCTTTTGAAAATGATGTATGTTCATAAAGTTCCTGGAGCCTGCATTGACAGAAGGTACAAAGCCATATTGACGAGAATAAAAGGAAAGATTGAACAGTCTGTGTTTTTTTTACATTTCCATATTTTAAATTTCTTTATGACATAGGAGGTAATTTGGCCAGTCACAATCCTATTTGCCCTGTAACCTATTTTCCCCATGTTCCTACCAACACCCCCAGGATTCGACCACTCACTTACATACTAGAGGCAATTGATCCTGCAACCCTCTTTTTCTTAATATGTAGGAGGAGTCCCGGGCAGCTGGAAGAACCCCTTGTTGTCACTGAGAACATGACTATGTGGGTTTCCTTGCAGCACCAAGGGTCAGCACTAAACCCAGGTTGTGGAAACTGTGAGGCATCAGCTGAAGTTGTTGTCCCCATTGTGTGACTGACTTCTTTAAAAAAGTGAGGCCTGAGGAGTGACTTGATAGCTTATACATATATATATATATAAGGTATGTCACCACTTAATCCAACGAGGAATTTAGGTGAAACCATTTTACTCTGAGAGTGATGAAAATATGTGGAGTGGTTGAGGAATATTTTACAGGGGTTACAAGAAAGCAGAAAAACTCAGAGGGAAAGTTATGGTGATGGGCTTAGTTGAAGGATATGGGAGGAGGCTTGTTGGAACTATACACTGGGGCAGAGCAATTGAAACAAATGTCTTGCTGGTGTGCTTCATGTAACCTTGTGTCTGCTTGTTCCTCTAGACCAATGCCAGGACAACGAATCGGGCATGATTTACCAGATTGGTGATAGATTTACAAAGAAAATGAACGGGATGGTATATGCGTGTCAGTGTAACGGCCGAGGAATTGGTGAATGGACCTGTGAATCAAACAATAATGGTAAGGATGTATCTGTGCTGAGCCCTGGCCAGTTGTGATTCAGTGATGGCCAGCAATAGAATGCTGTTTAACCACCTCCGTCACTGCCCCAAGAACACTAGGCAGATTGTTGATTTAGTTTAATGAGCCAGCTTGGCTAAATAGAAGTGCTCTTGCCTCTGGGTTCAGGGATCATTCTGGAATTCAGGCCCACTGCTGCAAGTACCGTATTTTGGATAACATGCCTTTCTTCAGATAAGTTATTCTGAAGAAAGGCATGAGTGTTCACAAGCTGTTGCTCATTGCTCACTCAGTATCGCAAACACAAGTAATGGAAATGAAGTTTTTTTGTGGATGTTATGGAATGGGAGTAGTTCTTTATTCATGAAGGAAAATGTACTACCAAGACAAAGGCCAAATCTAGGACATCAGGGAGGCATATACAAGCATGTCTTGTGTTAAAAGTCCTCTTTAAAATTCTATAGGTCCACAAATAGATCTGGATATTGCTGTTTTTAGCATTTCACGCATTGGTAAGTATGTTGCCAATCATCTAGTGCTAAAATGAATGGCATTCAGCAAGCATTCTTGGCTGCTGTGTGGCAACAATCACCCTCGGTCTGATCTTGCTATATAGAATTTTGTGCTCAGATCTCCAAAAGTAGACATAATGCCACAGACATCGCCCGCGGAATGGACTGCAACCAGTTGAGCTGTGACTGACATTTTAGGTACAAATTGACCAACAATGGAGACCTTGGATTTGCATGGTTGCTCTAAGTCAGTTGTGGTGATGGACCATCCGATCCACTGAGATTATCGAGCTGTACTCCTTTTTCATTTCAGATTCCAGCATCTGCAGTCTCTTGCATCCCATTTCCTCATGAGAAGTAGTGATGACAATGACCCCTCTCTCTCCAAATACAATTTCCATTGAGTTGACTGAATCTTAGAGGGCTGCAATGAAGTACTACTTGATATAAAGGGTAATCGAAATCTGGGACTACTTCCTTCATTTGAAGGCTGAAATTGATGGGTTTATTTGTTTGTTGAGTAAGGGAGATGGGTAATGGGGCTAAGATTCAGCTCAGCCATGATCTCAGTGATGCCAAATAACTTCAGTTTTTTGAAGTGCTGAATGCCTGAGAATTAATTTTAGTATTGAATATTGGTTTAGGGAGAAAGAAATCATAGGATCGTGCACCACCAAAGAAGGAGGTCACTTGGCTCCTCAAGCATGTATTAGATGTTCTAATGAGCAATCCAGTGCCTTTTGCACTCTGCTCTTTCCCCATGAAGTTGCATGACATTTCCCTGTTATTCCTGCCCATTTCCAGTGGGGCTGATTATTTGTGTTGTTTGGTGGAAAGTGTGCATCATATGGAGCAATAACGTTTAATTGTTGGCAATCATCCTTCCTAATCTAGTTGATTTATGCAATCTGGCAGGGCTATGCACTTTCTTATCACCTTCTCCTGTTGTTGTCTTAATAAACTTTAAACTTTATTGAGTGGTTCAACATGCAGTCTTAATCTCTTGCCAGTACACACTTATCTAGATAGAACATGCTCTCATGTCCTTTAGTTTAGCTCAGTTTCGTTTATTATTATTGTGTGTTCAGAGAAATAGTGAGAAGTTTGTTCTGTTTGCTATCCCTGTCAAATAATACAATACACGCATAAAGTAAATCCTCTTCTGGAACAGCATGCAGAGAGTCATCACTATCCGGTGGGGTCCTGCTGTCCCTGAAATGTCCAATTTTGGCCTAAAGAGATGCATTTCTTATTCTCACTTTGCCCAGTGCCCTGATGGCACTGGATGGTGGAGTAAGATTTCCTTTGGCTGCCATTCTGTGCAGGTGAATTCTCTATTAGCTGGAAGCTAACCTTACCCAGAGGAAGATGTTTTTTGGTGATGAAAGCCAGCCTTTGTGACTTCCTTAGGGCTGCAACTTTGTAGACACTCACAACTTTCTTTCAAAATTCAAGTCAAGGCACTTGGTTGTGATTGCAAAAAAACACTCTGTAGAGGTGTAATGGTTCAGTTCCCGGTCTGTTTCTCGGAACCTCGGGTCACCTTGCGAAACAGTGGAAGATAGACACAAAAAGCTGGAGAAACTCAGCAGGACAGGCAGCATCTCTGGAGAGAAGGAATGGGTGACGTTTCGGGTCGAGACCCTCAGAAAAACACTGGCATGGACTCTCTCTCTTTCTCTCTATCTTTCTATCTCCTTTGCTCTTTCTCTTTCGTGCTCTCATTCACTCTCACTCCATTTATACAGTTTAATCTTCATTTTACATTGTAACAATCTCCTGAATGGCCTCATCCCTTTGCTCAGTTATACATCTGTACCTTTTAGTTGTTTTCCAACCTGCTCTTTTCTTTCTCATTCTTAGCTGCTTCAAATGGGACTCGCCCGTTAACGATTATTAAGGTCACTGGTAGTTTGTAGCATCACACCGAACTTTAGTGACATCATCTTTCAGGCAATCTTTTACTTGTTAGATCTGTTGATTGTGTTTCACGTTGTAAGGAAGTTCTATGACTTTCCTAAATCTCTGGTTTTCTCCTGTGGCTGCTTTTGTGGTTTTGGCAGGTGTAACACAGTGATAACTATCTCAAGTCAATAAGCGAGTTTGGTATTTGGAAAAACGCAAGGAATCATGGGATTTGTCAAAGGTCACTCGAGATTTAAAAAAAGCGAATGCAGCGCTGTATGAACTGTGTACAAATTGTTATCTATTCTACCAAGGGATTAATCTAGAGTTCTGTCAACTCAATAGCTTCCTTTAGCTTCTTTAGCAATAGCTTCCTTTCTTGTTCTGTTGTTCACACACTACTTACACAGTCCCAGTTCTAGTTCAGTTCATTAATCTGCAATTATGAGATATTCAGAAAGTTAAAGAATTTATTATTTTCATGTAATCCTTAGTGTGTTTGCTACTGGAATAAGAAAATATTACTTGTTTGAAACATTTTATCTTTATTCATAATTTATGTGTAAAAATATATTTAATCTGAGGCAGGTGACCACTGTATCGGTGTGATGTGGGCTGACGCTTTACCTACAGGTGGTGTGAATGTACCGTTAAGGCAAAGATTAATCTCTGAGGAAAACTAAGTACAGGGGTGGCCCTGTGAAGGAGCCACAAATCCGATACACGACATTTAAATGCGAAACGCCTGCCCTTTAGTATTGGATAGATTGGGTGGAGAGTCTGTGCTGTACCACGTTTGTGGTGGTTGCGGTGCATTTCCCCCAGCCATCTCTCCCAGTGCACGTTGACCTGTAAAGTTCGCCAGCCCTTGTTAGCAGAGGCTTTTTGAGCAGGTATTAACCGAAGCCCAAAGGTTTAGTGGAGGTTCTGCGTGAGGATCGGGCATGCAGTGAGCTAGCGAGAGGGCTATCAGATCAGATCGGCCCAGGTTGCCGAGTGGCTGAAGGGCGGATTTTAATGGGTCGTTATTAAGCTGTTCCATCAGTGTTGCATCGCCACTCTCTCTGTCCCAAATTCCCCCATCCCAACTGTCGTCAATGTCTGACTGAGTAAATGCTCCCACTCATATTACAGGTTGGCTCCGCATTTTCCCACTCGCTGGGGTGGGCTATGCTTCCTTCAAAGAGAGCGAGAACAGGTCCCGTCAGCTGAGGAGCTGCGACCCACTCCTGAGTGAAGCTTCTAGTTTGGCTGTGGTTCAATAGACAATAGGTGCAGGAGTAGGCCATTCGGCCCCTCGAGCAAGCACCGCCATTCAATATGATCATGGCTGATCATCCCCAATCAGTACCCCGTTCCTGCCTTCTCCCCATATCCCTTCACTCCGTTATCTTTAAGAGCTCTGTCTAGCTCTTGAAAGCACCCAGAGAACCAGCCTCCACCGCGCTCTGAGGCAGAGAATTCCACAGACTCACAACTCTGTGAAAAAGTTTTTCCTCATCTCTGTTCTAAATGGATCATGGCAGAAGAAGGGTTTTGGCCCGAAACGTTTCATATGTCCTTCGCTCCATAGATGCTGCTGCACCCGCTGAGTTTCTCCAGCATTTGTATACCCTCGATTTTCCGGCATCTGCAGTTCCTTCTTTATCACATAAAGAAGGAACTGCAGTGCTGGCTCAAACGGCTGAATGACCTACTCCTGCACCTATTGTCTATTGTCAGAAGATTAGTCAAACATCCATTCGTAAATGGATGCTGACTCGGACCGATCCTGCTCGTGCTATCCAAATGTGTCGCTATTTCATCTTTTATAAATAACTCCAGCAACTTCCCCACCACCGATGTCAGGCTGACTGGACTATAATTCCCTTTTTTCTCTCTCCTGCCTTTCTTAAAAAGTGGGATAACATTAGCTACTCTCCAATCCACAGGAACTGATCCTGAATCTGTAGAACATTGGAAAATGATCACCAATGTGTCCTCGATTTCCAGAGCCACTTCCTTAAGTACCCTGGGATGCAGACCATCAGGCACTGGGGATTTATCTGCCTACATTCCCATCAGTCTACCCAACACCATTTCCTGTCTAATGTGAATTTCCTTCAGTCCATCCGTCACCCTAGATCCTCAGGCCACTAGTACTTTAGGGAGATTGTTTGTGTCCTCTTTTGTGAATATGGATCCAAAGTACCTGTTCAACTCATCTGCCATTTCCTTGTTCCCTATAATGGCTGTGAATTCTCATAA
Organism: Raja brachyura; assembly: GCA_963514005.1. Next base: position 50,461,059 of record OY740787.1, read on the forward strand.
TTATCACTGCCCGGTCATCCGGCTCCCAACTGTGTGCTCTGTCAGACTGGAACCAACCCCAGAAGTTAAAGCAACAGCATCTTTATTTAAACCAACCTCCCTTGCAAGTTTAACCAGCCTGTTCGAATCCAATCTGAACTTTTGAACCTACCCCCCACACAGAACATTCTTCTTGTTTCCTTCAATCCAGGACTGTCTCAAATTGGTTGACCACACAACTTGTAATTCGAGTAAATCAATATCGAATTTGAATGGCTGTGACTCAGGCTAATGCCAGGGATTTGATCATTGACTGGTTCGTTCCAGGCATTCTTGCATTTAAGGCTGGTGCTATATTGAGTCAATAATTTAAATAGATACAATTGTATGATTTGTGCAGCCTGCAGTACGCTGTGGCCTCCTGCTGTCATTTTTGACAGATAAATTTATTTTTGAATCTCATTGAAATGAATGCGCAGGTCCGTACACACCCAGTAGCTCAGTTGGCGAGAATGTTTATCCCGAATGACCCATGACCTGAGCATGCGCAGTTGAAATAACGAACTCGCTTATTCCAGATTTGAATGATCCATAATAATAATTGTTCTCTCTGATGGTAAAGTAGTATTCTACTTCCCATTCTAATTCTCATGTCTGAAAGGCCTGTCACTTCCATAGAACAGCTCAGTACTTCCTTATTCCAACTGGAATCATGCATCTGAGTGTTCATATAAATCACCAGAGCATATGAAGACAGCTTCACTTATACTGCTTTTTTCAGATTAGCTTATGCCCAAGTTATTTAATCAGTTTTGACTAATCATTAAGGTTTGATGGAGAATGGGATAATAGCGATTCCTCTCAAATCTACGTATCTGCTTGAAAGAGGGATTAGGTCTGATTTGATTCATAAGACCAGGTATTTGTCACATCAGCCGTATTACTTCTGTCTCTCTGTAATGGATGATTTCAATTATATTTCTAAATCTACCTAGGTCTGCATCATCCTACTAACTGGGTTCCACTTGCTAATGTTGATTGATTATCCAATTGGATGCCATCTGTGCTTTGGAAGATAGACACAAAAACTGTAGTAACTCAGTGGGACAGGCAGCATCTCCGGAGAGAAGGAATGGGTTTTGGGTCGAGACCCTTCCGTGTGGTTGTAATTCTGTGTTGAATGGGTGTCCTCTCCCTCTTAACCCTTTAATAGGTGATTTAGCCATTTCAGAGACATGCACTTTCTTCTAACATCTGCAGAAAAAGAAAAATCATAATGCCTCATGGAATAAATGGATTTTTAAAAGTTGTATTTTTAAGCATTTCCATCTTGTAGATAGTCATTGTCAATTATTAATTTTCCTTAGTCTTCAACTGTCTCTGTTTAATATCTATATTCCTCTTGCTCCTAATGATGGCTCCTTACTCCAGATGTTGGTTCAACATGATTTTTTCAGGCTAAGTTTCTCTGGGTTGTATGTCAGTGTGTTGATGATGTTTACAGATCTCTTCCTCTCTCCTGAGCCGCATTAACAGAATGTGGTGGTCAATTAACTGCATGTCTGAAACCTTCTTCATTAGCCGATTCATCGGGTTCACTTACAACCCATCATAATTGCCCTTTCGCTGCTGTGGAAGGCAACACTTGCTTTTCAGTGATCTGGAGGTTAGGTAGTTGCCATGTAATCAATTTAAATTCCCTTAAATGTATTCGTAGACATGGATACCAACTTATCAAACATCATTCATTAACTATTAACTATACTCTTCATGACTTACCCTTTGAAATAGAGCTGATATCACATTGGTGATTTTTCCCCCCGGGTAAATGAATGCCCGGGCCGTTACCATGAGATGAAGTAAGTTTCTGGTGTGAATGAAAATAAATATTCAGGAGCTCTGGATAAACTTTATTATCCACTGCAGTGTTTCTATTAAAATATCAATCCTGACATATTCTTCGATTAATTAAATCCCAGAAATATACTTTTACCCTTATACAGTTTGCCATTTCCCTATTGGTTCCCTACCTTCCATCACATTTTTGTTTCCCCAATTTTTAATCCCCCCCCACCCCCATTGCACGTCATCTCCTAATACACCAGTTTAGAAAACCATCCTTTGTACCCTGTTCCCAGCACATTCCCTATCTTTCACAGAGCACAACTTGATTGTGTCCCTGTTTTAGGTTTTCTCTTTAGTTGTTATTGTCTACCGTGAGCTGCTTCTTGATCTTACTCCACGTTAAAATAATGAGTCACTAGAAACTGTTATTTTCAGTGTTGAATATGTAGTTCATTGCATACTGAGGCTAATACATATTGTGGTTAAGAGATTAAAATATATGAGAAACACGTCTACGAATTAATACATTTGAGGCCTAGGCTACCTCCTGCACTTAGACCGACCCATCAGCTACCACAGTAACAACTAGATCAAAATTGCAGACTGTTTTCTTTACGGGGTTCTCGGGTAACAATGCAATCTATGCCTAAAATCAGGCCCTTTAGCGACATTACTTATTCCTACAACTTTGCAAAATTAAATGTTCAGAAGGCATTTGGATAGGCACATGGTTAGAAAGGAGTGGGGGGATCTGGGTCGAATGTTGGAAAATGGATTTTGAGGCCTGCATGAAAGAGTTGAGTAAATGAACCAATTTTTGTGCTGCATAAGTATAATATAAATCCTGAAAAGAGCAGGGGCTAGATGTCATGCATTGAGTGGCTTCCATGACATAATTCAAAAGGAGCAAGACAGGAGATTGATGAAATATTTTCTCCTTTTCCAAAGTCATGGGAATTTTGGACTCCGGTAATTCAAAAGACAGCTCGCCATTCATTACCATCTCTGGGGCAATTAGGGAAAGTTATCAAATGTTAGCAATGTTATTTACTATATATGAATGTAAAAAAAGACACAATGAGTTACATATAAACACACATTCAGTAGTCACCAAATAGTAATTTCTGTTCTGTAACAAGATTATATTAACAAAATGAATAGGCCCAATATGTAGCACTTGGATTAGTATATTATGTAACCGGGACAGTTTAGAATCTGAACAGACTCACAATTGAAAGACATCAATAATTCATTTATGAATTGCTAACTGAGAAGTAATGACATCATACTGATCTTGATAAGGTATGTAACTTTACATTTTCACTCATTTGTTTTAATAATTAAACAAGACTAATAACTGCATTGGAATGTACCAACCAGGTTAATATTTAGACATTGGCGTACATCTACTGGGTGAATTATTAGTTGAGATGGGTATTGGTTTCAAATGTTATGAGTAACTTGGCAAGGGCATCAAAAGTTCGATGATACTTAATTAGTAACTGAAATTGTTGCATTATAGTACCTAACATCTTGGTGAGTGGAATTGGAACCCTCCCCACCCACCCTGCTAAAAATACTAAATTTGATATCTGAATCTGTCGTGCTATGGTCAATCTGCTCCTTCAGCCCTTGAATTCATTTATCTAGATAAATCATGATTGTCTCACATATTTACTTTGGTATATCTTGGTTTCAATCAGTTTGTCAATCCGCCAGTCAGTTGCCAGTCGGCCACCAAGCACATCATTTTGTGGGAGAGACTTCCGGATTTACATTCTCTTCCTGATGTTGCCCCTGAATGCCCTATCCTTGAAATTAAGGATAGGCTCTCTGCCACTGGAGAAATAATTTCCTCTGATCAACTCCTTTACACTTGGTAAATCATGATAAACCATGATAGACCATGGTAAATCGTAACTGGAGTTGACCTGTGTCCATACAGCGTAGCGGCACCTCTGAGGAGTTGAACAGAATTATTTTGTTTCTGCCCGCATAACATGTATGTTTATTAACCTTGCGTACGGGCACCTTTTTATTCTTCAGTAAAAGCATTAGTTCAGCTTATCATTTGTATAGTGATGATGTACTATTTATTGCACTGAAAAATAACTTAATGAATCTAAGTATTAATGTATTCTGTGATAACTCTTAAATAAAATATGTGTAAATCTGGATATGTTTAATAGATAAATGTAAGAAACAAACATGCCAATCTAAGTATTTCAAATAGATTAGCTGGTGTGAATATTTTCTGTCCTGTGAATGTTGGGCCACTGTAATTGTGAGTAAATTGTCTGACAGCTGGACCCAGGATAATATTGACAGAAGTGGGCAACCTGACAGATTCCCTTCCCGTTCAATGGATCCCACCACATTATTATCAAGTCAAACAGTACGTTGTGCGTTGGAGGCCGGTAAGTAAACAATTCTACCAGTGATTAATACTAGTAGAGAGTCTTGGCTATCCCCCATTGCCTTGAACTGGAGAGAAAGTACTGGCATTGATTGGTGTTGATTTATTATTGTTACCTGTATCAAGATACAATGAAAATGTTTGCTTTGTGAGGCATCCAGGAAAATCCTACCATGCATGAGTGGAATCATACCACGCATGAGTACAACAGGTAGTTCCAAAGGGAAAATAAACAATGAAGTGGTAGTGGTGCAGCTTAAGTGTGGTGGAGTTGCTGCATCACAGTGCAAGGATCTGGGTTCGATCCTGACTACAGGCGCTGCGCTGTCAGTGCCATCTGTGTGGATTTTGTGCATTCTCCCTGTGACCTCCCCGGGTACTCTGTTTCTCTCCAACATTACAAAGACGTGCAGGTTTGTAGGCTCATTGACTTCTGTAAATTGCCCCTAATGTATATGATACAAAAATGTGATAATATGGAACTAGTTTATGGTGATCAATGGTTAGCATGGACTTGGTGGGCCAAAGGACCCTGTTTCCACACTGTATCTCTACCTAAATTTTAAAAAATGCAGAATAGTGTTACAGCTACAGACAAAATACAAATTTAAAAAGTGTAAGGGCGACAATGCAGTCTGGAGATCGGGGATTCATCCTTTAAAAATTAGATACCCTTTCAAAAATCTGATAAGTGTCGGGAAGAAGCTGTCCCTTAAACTGATAGTACGCGCTTTCAAGCCTTTGTATCTTCTGCCCAATGAGAGAAAAGAGAATGAGTAGTCCTGATGTATTGGCTGCTGTCGTGAGGCCATATGAGGTGTAAATTGAGTTGATGGGATAGGAGAGGGTGATTTGCGTGATGGACTTGATTGTGTTTACCACTCTGCAATTTCTTGGCAGTCTTGGACAAAACAGTTGCCAAACCAAGTTGATGCATCCAGTTCAAAGTTGATTGCTCTCAGTTCAAAGCAATGAGACTGCAAGGCTGTGCCCCCAGACAAATCGGATGCAATGTGCTCATTATTTCCTTTACCGGTCAGGGTGTTAACCGGTGTGAAATTTCTAATCCCTTTCTGTGCCCTGTTAGCTGGTGTGAAATTCCTGATTCCTTTCCATGCCATATTAACCAGTGTGAAATTTCTGATGTGGAGACGGTCATTTGAAAAGGGTGGAAGCCTGGGAAAGTAATCTACAGAGAAAACTGCCAATAATTGCATCCTTGTAACGTGCTTCAGTAAATAAGCAACAGATGTATATTGGCAAGGAAGACATGAACCAGGCACCTTACCTTATCCTAAGGCATGGGCATTTATTTATTTATTCATTTCTTTATTTCCATGGCAGTGGGCCCGAGATTCACACCAATATGTCGGTGGGTATAATCCAAACTGACATGCCTGTCGGTTTTCAAAAAAGGTACTGTGCAGTCAAAGGTACCAACTTTAAATGCGCCTTTGAAAGATGTTTGCTCTTGTAATGGAGGGCTGGGTGTCTACTCAGTTATCAGGTGTGTTTTCTTTGGCTATCTGGACAATATCTGGCCCTCGACTCACGTGCTAAAATGCTTTGGTTCAACATCACATTATTATCAGTGGGACCTTGCTGCATTCAACAGTGGCATCACTTCAGAAGCATATTACCAGCTGCAAATCACTTGAAGATGTTCTGAAGTTGTGAAAGGCACATTCACTCTTCACCTGATTAGCCACAAAGGGGGAGGCCGGAGTTTTATTAGTGAGCCAGTACCTTTTTCAAAGTTTTTATTTGCAGGAGTCCACAGGATCTCAAGTCATTTAAGCAGGCCACGAATTGCCAGACTCATTGAATTTACTTTACCACAGTGTTATTTGAACTAACAAGTTTATGGGATCTCTCTACAGCTTTGTAACATCGAGCCTAAAAAGCCCTTTGTTCAAAATATGCTCAAAACGATGCTCAAAGGTGCTTTGATCCACCTTTCATCTTGTTTGTCCAGCACTATTTTATGTGGTGGACCTAACCAGAATATATCCTAACATCCTGAAACATTAGGAATGCGTGAAAACAGCAATAATTCACCATCTCATTATACAGACAGAAACTTGAACCGTACAGAGCTCTGTTTATGCAATTCCATGGAATCGTAGATCATATAGAGTCGTACAGCATCGAAACAGACTGTGTGGCCCATCATAGTGGCCATTCCACCTGTTGAACATGCATTAATCCCATTTACCCATATTAGGTCCATTGTTTTCTCTACCGTGACGACTTAAGATGCTTCTAACATGCCATGCTTCCATTATTTTAGACTGAATATTCCAGAATCCAAGCACCCTCTGTGTAAGAAATCTGCTCCTTCCACCTTTCCTGAACCACGTTGTAGCTGACCTGCCCTTTGACCTCAAAGGTTCTATGCAAAAGAGTTGATGACTTGGTGAAAACAAGATGGAGCTTGCATAATGTTCCATTGCTCAATCCATTCTCAATAAAGAGGTTGTCATTTCCAGCTCAGTATTGGCATAAAACAGCCCTAGAGAGCAGCCAAATGTGTTAAAACTTCCAAGGCCAATACACTGCAACATTGTCACACATATCCTTCACTTTGGAAATTAAGACCCAAGACAGGCCTTTGGTACAAGGCCAAAATATTTCATATCTCTTGAATGTTTTTGTTGTTGCCTGTGCTACCTTTTAAACTGGCGCTCATATATGATCTTGGTTCTCTTGACCAAGGTACCCAACATCCCAAAGTGAATAGCCGGATGGTTTTAAAGAGATGGCTGAAAACCAGAGGAATATTTATTTTGTGAAAAAGTTGTCAGACTGAGAAAATAACGATTATATGCACAAAATGATTGCTGGCAATTGATTCCTGATTGCATACTTCCTGCTTGACATGTTTTTAGTAAAGCCCCTCAGGAATGTTAAATAGTTTATTAGCCTGTAACAGTTCGTGATTTGGCTCGACCAGCTAATAAGCAGATTAGAGATTGGAAAAATATTTTTGTTAATATAGTTTTTTTTAATCTAAGGCAGTTGCAGGCACAGGAATCTGGGTTGGTGGTAGGCTGGACAGAAAGACCCAAGAACAATGCATGGAAATGTCGATGTGCATGCATGGGTATGGGTCCACGTGTTGATCATCTGCAAGCAACTATATATATACACGTGTGTGTATATATATATTATATATATATATCACATTGTATCTATAAGGATCTATAAGTTCTATATCAGCACATGTACAGATCTGCGCACGCACACCACACAGCTACAGATACAAATATCCCCACTTTGAATTTACTTTTGCTGCCCGTTAAGTTAATTTGTGTGTATGTTCTATGCAGAAAAACGCAGGACTACAATGGCGCACGGTGACCATTCCAGGCCAGGTACATTCCTACACGGTTAGTGATCTGCGCCCAGGTATCACCTATGAGGCCCAGCTGATCAGCATCATGCGCAACGGCCAGAGACAAATCTCCGACTTTGGATTCACAACCTCGCGTGGATCTCGTAAGTAACACATCTAGATGGGGGCTCTTTCTCCGACCCCTAATCCAGCCTTCTTTGGTGGCCCATTTACCAATGGTGCAGAGCACGAGTACACTGCGGCAGCACACCTGTCAGGAAAGACCCTGCTACTGACAGTAATCGTTTCTGTGATTTAACAAATGTAGTGATTACAGTACTTTGACCTTCACCACAAACCTGTGATTATTGCCCTGCAAATGCTTCTCCCCTGATCCTCCTTTGGGTGCAATGTGGGGAGGTTTTGCACAGGAATAGAACCAACCAGTTTGATCTCTTAAATAAAGTTACCTCTTGAATATCCATCAATATCCACAAAACCAATCTTGAAACTTCCAATTGACTACCAGCCTTGACAGTGTTTTGCACAAAGATGGAAGGATCCCCATTCCCTTTACTGTGGGATTCTGACACCACTTTGCGAATGGTCTTTTTCAAGTATTAAAAGATGTGTCTCCTAATTATCCATTTTAATCCTTCATTTAAACGCTTCAATTCAATCTGAAACATAATCCTTTTCTCTCTGTCTCCATTCTGCCAAAGGGTTTCTGACCTAAATAATTAATTTTGTTTCTTTTTTAACAGATGCTGTCTGACATGATGCGTGTTTTAAGTATTTTGCATCTACAGTTTATTTTTCAACTTAGTTCACCTTTCATAATCAGGAGAATGCAAGCCTGTCCCCTGAAACCTGGCCTCATAAAGCTAACCCACATTTGTAACTCCAAAACTGCTATTGGTATTGTCACCAAGTATTTTTCCTTCTCCAACAGTTCCAGATGATGAAGATGGCAGGAATGGAAACGGGGGCAATGATAGGTATTCTGAGTCCATCGCTGAAGTCACTTCCAACAGTTTTGTGGTGTCCTGGTCATCTGCCGCCAGCACGGTGTCAGGCTTCACGATCAAGTACACGCTCAGCGAGGATGGCGCGGAGCCCCAGTACTTATGTAAGCCCTCCTCCGGCAACTGTCCCTTCTTAGCGTGTCGTACGTGTGAGCTTGCACCAAATGAAGCTACCGGGTGACCATCTTGGGCACTCTCCTCGGTTCATTTTAGGTCACTGAGATGGAATTTAGTCATAGATTTATACAGCATAGAAAGACTCTGCAGCCCACCAGATTCTTACACCAATCCTACTTTGATATTATTCAATATTTCCCACTTCCCCATTGACTCCCACTCTCTCCAAACTATACCACTCGCGTAATGGCAATTTACTGTGGACAGTTATTCTATTCTATTAGTCACTACATCTTTGGGGTGTGGGAGGAAACTGGAGCACCCAGGGAAAACCCATGTGGTTACAGGAAGAACAGGCAAGCTCCACAGATTGCATTCAGGAACACTTTTGTGCCCAGGTCGCTAGAGCTGTGAGGCAACGATGCTACGAGGTGAGCCTTTTTGTTAACTCTGCCATCTCCTGCATGTCTTCTTGGAAATATTATTTGTGAACCTGTTTTACCCCCCCTCTCCCAAGTTCCCCAAACTCTCAGCTCTTCCCAACCTTCCCAAATAGCGGTGTGGACTGGGAAGACCTGTGGACTGGAAAGTTTCTTTCTCTTCAATTGGAGGGATGGGGTAGTGCGGGAGCTGCATAATGGAGGATAAGGGTTTGTGGAACTGAAATAAATTGGAGCATAATCATCACACATCACACAAGAGGTAAACACTCACACAATACCTGTCTGAGCATTGGACCTTCGGTGACCTTTGCGATGAGGTCAAGAGTCAACCTGCTTTTTGTATGGAGGAGCTTGTCTGTTTGAATTGGATGGAGGTACACATTTTGCAATAGTTGAGCTGATAGCTGAATTAACCTTATCACAGGACAGACTTCCTGAAAGGTATGAGGCCAAGGGGAGATTGAAACCTGAACAAATTTTCTTGCTGCAGGACACATCTAATAGGGAAATATAACTGGAGTGTAATCAGTGTTGTCACAAGGGTAGTACAGTGCTGCAGCTGGTATAGCTGCTGACCTATAGGCCAGAGTTCGATCCAGATCTCGGTCACAGTCTGGAATTTGCACGTTCACGCTGTTACCGCATGCATTTCCTCCAGGTGCTCCGATTTCCACCCGTATCCCAAAGACATGCGGGTTTGTAGGTTACATCACCTATAAAAGTGCCTCTAATGTGTATGAAGTGGATGCAAAAGAGGGATAACATAGAACTAGTGTGATTCTCCCCTTTGTGTGATCTATTGCCACAGGGACTATGTGGTCCCTTTCTATGCTGTATCTCTAAACTAAACTAAGATAAAGGATCTATTAAGCTCATGGCAAGTGGTGGTAATGACCAAAGTGTATTGTAGTAATGATGGTTGAGGGTTAAACAGTTGTCGACATCAGTGGGAACTTCCATTCTCTACGCTGACATCTTTTACACCCACCTGAGAGAGCAGATAGTCTTGTTTTAATGTTTCATTGTTAAAATCTGGTGGCAGCTCTGACAATGTTTGACATCTTCTAGTATTACTTTGTAAGCAGGAGCCAGAAATTCTATGTTTGTTCACTGCAGTGGAGCATGAATCTACATTTGTTCATGTCACCCAATATAAAGGTGAATACCTAGTCTTTTCCCCAGATAATGGGAGTAAAACTAGAGGGCATAGATTCAAGGTGAGAGGGAAACATTTCAAAATAACCTGACGGGCAACCTTTTTGCACAGAGGGTGGTGAGTGCATGCAATGAGCTGCCTGAGGAAATGGTTGAGGCAAGTACAATAGGAAAGTTTGGAGGTTTAATGAATCAGGCACAGGCAAATGGGATTAGTTCAGTTAGAAAACTTGGTCAGTATAGACGAGTTGGGCCGATGGGCCCATATCTGTGTAGTATAACAACTTGACCAAACAACACGCAGGTAGCCACTGTTATTAATGACCTATCTCTTTTGACATTGACCAAGCTTGTTCTGGCATTACGAGTTGTCAGCATACCAACAAACTCTTCACCCCAATGTCTAGGGCAACATATCAGGTCAACATTTACCCTGAAGCACCACAAAAAAAATGATTTCAGCTAGTTGTTGGCCTTGCGTGGGATGGTTTAGGAATGCTGTTCAGGCAGAAGGTTGGTCTAATTGGCAGCACAATAATTAGTGCACAGACTGAAGTTGATGCAGTAGGGTATTAGGGCTGATGGCCAAGAGAGGTTTAGGGAGGGGATTTTTGAAGTCAGGATCCTTCTGCGGTTGTACAGAGCCCTAGTGAGACCACACGTGGAGTATTGTGTGCAGTTTTGGTCCCCCAATTTGAGGAAGGACATTATTGCTATTGAGGGAGTGCAGCGTAGGTTTATAAGGTTAATTCCCGGGATGGCGGGACTGTCGTATGCTGAGAGAATGGAGCAGCTGGGCTTGTACACTCTGGAGTTTAGAAGGATGAGAGGGGATCTTATTGAAATATATAAGATTGTTAAGGGTTTGGACACGCTGGAGGCAGGAAACATGTTCCCAATGTTGGGGGAGCCCAGAACCAGGGGCCACAGTTTAAGAATAAGGAGTAAGCCATTTAGAACAGAGACGACTAAATACTTTTTATCACAGAGAGTGGTGAGTCTATGGAATTCTCTGCCTCAGAGGGCGGTGGAGGCAGGTTCTCTGGATGCTTTCAAGAGAGACTCAGATATGGCTCTTAAAAATAGCGGAGTCAGGGGATATGGGGAGAAGGCAGTAACGGGGTACGGATTTGGGATGATCAGCCATGATCAAATTAAATGGCGGTGCTGGTTCGAAGAGCCAAATGGCCTACTCCTGCACCTATTGTCTATTGTAGCTGATGGCAATAATCTGGGATGAGTAAGAGGTGAACATTTTAGAAGCACTGAGATGTTGGATGGTTGAGAGGTTGAGAATGTTGCAGATAGAGGAGAACGAGGACACAGCGAGTTGAAAATGTGAATGAGAGCTTTATAGTGGAGCTGCTGCTGGAGTGGGAGCCAGTGTGAGTCGCAAGTGTCTAAGCATTCTAAAATATGTCAGAATAACAATCAGACATGAGAGGCAATAGGTGGACTATGGAGGCACATTTATCGGGCAATCATAAAATGTATCTTTCTTTCTTACTTTTTCTATATCCAGATGCTCCAAACACGGCCTCAAGTTTAACCATTCCCAACCTGCTGCCTGGACGCAAATACATTGTGAATGTTATTGAAGTTACATCAGAAGGAGAAAACGTGATTCTCACAACGACGCCCACAACAGGTTGGTTACTAAGTAGGGACATCTCACGGGCAGTTCTTTTGCACAACCTGTAATTTTTCTAGATTTGTTCAATAATCTTCTGCCTTTCCTTGCAGAACCTGATGCTCCCACTAACCCGAAAGTGAACATTGCAGAGGACACCTCAATCACGATCAGTTGGTCCAAACCTCAAGCCCCCATCACAGGTACCTTGACCCTTGTGCTTTGGTTGACACAACAGGCATCATACAAGCATTCTGAGATAAAAAGGACCAAAATTACATGGGCCTCAAATCCCACCTCACCAGATTGGACGCATACAAACACATACACACATGGTCTTCAGGGTTACTCGTCCCAATAACTTAACCACTGCACCAGCAAAGTGCTAAAACATTTCCAAAACAGTACTTTCTTTTTAATGTATGTTCAAGTTTTATAGAGAGATACAACTTAATTAAGAGACCAATTGAGAATGACCAGCATGTCACGAAGACCTAAGTGGTTGCTCATTGATTGATGTTTTGTAGCATATCTATTTCATGGCCTCACTTTTTTTCTTCGTCTCCAGGCAGAGAGGGGATTTTTTGTGAGAACAGCAGGGCTCTGATTCCCAGTAATGCACCACAGTATGGTTAGGCAGAGATGATGCCTCTTGCTGTTTAATAACCTGTGACTGGCTTGTAGGTCATTTGAACAATGACTACCTTCTAGAAGGAGAGGTTACAGAATGGTAGAGACTGACCAGCTGGGGTGGAATGGGGCCAACCAAAGATGGTGGAAATCTAAAATGAAAAGCAGAAACTGCTTAAAATACTCATCCAGTCAAGCATCTTTTGCCAGAAATGGGAAGGAGCGAAAATATTAATTTCTGGTGACAGAGGTAGGATGGGATTGGAGATGAACAGCAAGTGGGAGTGCTAAGCATTGCTGATCGCTTACAACAATAGTATGAAGAAGGTGCAGCATGACTAATGGAATGGTTGACGTTTTATCTGGGCTTCTCTCTGCAGGTTACCGGGTGGTGTACGCATCCTCTGTGGAAGGGGCCAGCACCGAGATCAATCTGCCTAGTACCACCACCAATCTGACCCTTACTGACCTCAACCCTGGCACCAAGTATAACATCAACATCTACTCCGTGGAAGAGGGCCAGGAGAGTGACCCTCTGTTCATCGTGCATACTACGACGGGTAATCCAACCCCAGGTACAAAGCACTCGTCCGTGCGGGTTGGGGCAAGGCAGAGATGAATGTCTAGAGCGCAGGCAGAGAGATAGATAAAGAGAAGGAACTGATTTGGGGAAGACCAACTAATGGAAAGATGGTCGCTGAAGCTAATCTCAAGGCTCTGCAGGCTCGAAGTCCTGCAAAGTGTCAATTTCTGCTCATTTCTAAACCCTGGAGGAACAGTGGAGGATCTTGGATAGAGATAGGAAGGTCTTGGGGCTATACCCAGCAAAGGAGCAGCACGCAACCATACAGCCGGTACAAAGATCCATTGATACCAAATTCTTTACTCATCATTTAAGCCACACCAGTTAGAGTAGTCAGCTGATTCTCACCACAGAGCCAAATAAAACCAGTGTATAAATACAGTGAACAGAGAATCCAACTGGCTCGTTCAAAATTTCACCCGATTAGATCACTGTTTCCATACACATATCCACGTGAGTACATCCAATTTCTCACACAGTGTATTTTTTGACAAGTATGAACTCACTGAAAATGTGTGCAAGAATATAAAGAAGAAACTAAATGTGTACTTCAAAACTTACTTGAACAAAGTTATCAGTAATGTGCACAATACTCCAATGTGCTATTTTCAGGTATGTTGTGCCTGCAGATCTACTGAACTGAGAAATCACAATCCACTTGTAGCAAGGTGATATCTTTAAGGCACTGAAGAATGACATCTCAATGCTGGACTCAGCAGATCAAAACGATTTCCATACCTAAGAAGGTGCTACATTCTTTGAAATAGCAAGAATTACCAATCATGTTCCATCTGCACTTCCTCTGTAGCTGTAATACTATATTCTGCACACTATTTTTTATTTTTGCTCTTTGATGCCTTTTTGTATGGTGTGATTTGCCTGGATTCACTGTATCTCGGTACACATAATTACTCAAATATGAATACCAATACCAAAGGACACTTGCCTCTCAAGGCTGTTCCATTTTCAAAATGCCTGTTCATACTGATCCCATTTTATTCTCATCACATTCTCATCAACTCCCTCTTAGATTTTACCACCTACAAAGATAGCAGAGTCAAAAGATATGGGGAGAAGGCAGAAACAGCGTACTGATTGTGGATGATCAGCCATGATCATAGTTAATGGCGGTGCTGGCTCGAAGGGCCAAATGGCCTACTCCTGCAACTATTGTCTATTTCATGAAATATATACCTTTTGGGGGTTATTTTACTGGTTATGTGTTAGATCAATTCTAAGCTTTGGTTATGTAAACCAGCAGAAAGCTTTGGAATCACTATGCAAAATGCAGGAGCTTCAGTGAGCGCTGCCCCCTGAACCCCCACCAGGGCGCTGCCCCTGGACCCTGCTGGGGGCCTAGCCGGCCTCCTGGACCCTCGGACAATACTACCTATATTTTTTCTGGAGGTGAATATCATGACCGGATCATGGTAAATTTCACACAATCAGAATTGGGGATCAGGATTGAGCCTGGCCTGCTGGAGGACAGCAGCTCTATCAGCTACACACGAACAGTTACAACCTGTTACAAGTATGGACAGTTACAAATAACAGTTTTATAACTGTTACTTGTGCTATTTAAATTTTTTACACCAAAAATTCTGTGGGAGACAAATCTAAGTGCCATTGCCTCAGATTTTCACCTGCGACCGACAAAATGTTATGAACTCAGGGAATGACAACTTTGTGATTTACATATGTTAAGTTGACTGGAGCCAAGGGGCTGTGTCTGTTTCTAGCCAGGGAGAAGGCAGCGGTGGGTAGTTTATAAGGCTGGCATTGAGCCAAACGAAGAATGCAAGGGCTTTATCTGCGGCACAGTTGGTGCTGGTGCTTGGTGGCAGTGTAGGAATCCTACTGCACTAGGTTTGGATTCCTTGCAAAATCTACTGAGAATTGTCTGTCAGTGACTTTCATTTTAGCCGTGACCTTTCCATCTCATGGTAATAAGCAGTGAAATCGTAGAGTTCCACCAGTGGATGAGATGAGAACTGGGAGGAAGCACACCGATTGTTGGGCAATCCTTTAAATTTATTTTTCTATGAGTTGGAAATTAGCCTTTGGACAACCAAATTGGCAAATGGGAAGAGTTCAATATTGAGCATCTGTTCCAAAACCCTGCCAATGTGGACTGTTTCTTGTCTCTTACGTCTTTTTAGGTGTTCTTTTCATTTGAGACACTACCAAGAACTGCACAAACCCTGCTTTGCCAGAAAATAACAGTGGCTGGGCAGAAGGTTAATTGACAGAATTGAGGTCCAGAAGTTGTTGTTGGAGCCCATCAGTGGACAGAGAGCAGCTGGATGTGTTAGCAGTGGGGAGGGGGTCTCTTGAAACTTGAAATCCAGAGGGGGACAAGGGGTGGGGGGGGGGGGTGGGGGGGTCAACACCACCCTAGACCATGAAGGAATCCATGCTGTGCCCTGGGTAACTCAGATTCAGATTACCTTTATTGTCATTCAGACCTTTCGGTCTGAACGAAATTTCGTGCCTGCAGTCATACATATATTAAAAGTAACAAAAACACACAAAAAACACAAATTTAACATCCACCACAGTGAGTTCACCAAACAACTCCTCACTGTGGTGGAAGGCTTTGTCTTAGTCTTTGTCTCTTCCCTCCTTGTTCTCCCTATGCGCTGAGGCGATCCAGGCCTCCGATGTATTGACCCCGCCGGGTGTTGGTAAGCGAGTCAGTCCCGCGGTTGAATCCAGCTCCGCGAACGAGCCGATTCAAACTCCGCGGCCCGAGGCGGCCAAAGCTGCCGAAGCTGCCGCCCTGCAGTCCAGCGGGAGCTCCAGAAAACAGGTCACCAACCTGTGACCTGCAAGCTCCCGACAATGTCGTCCACCTCGGAAGCTGCGCTGCCACCGCCGCCGAAACACCAGAACACCGCCACAACTCCAAAGTCAGGCCACAGCTCCAGGTCGGGCCGCTGCCGCTACCGGAACGCCGGAGTGCTGCCACAGCTCCAAGTCGGGCCGCTGCTGCTGCCAGGTCAGGCCAGTTGAGCCACTGCCACTGCCGGAATGCCGCCACAGCTCCAAGTCGGGCCGCTGCTGCTGCCAGGTCAGGCCAGTTGAGCCACTGCCGCTGCCGCGAACGCCGCCCGAGGCCATCAGCTCCGAGGCCCCCGAGGCCGTCAGCTCCGCCATTAGGGCCTCAGCGCAGACGGAGACAGGGGATACAACAAGAAAAGGTCGTATCCCCCCCCAAAGGAAGAGATAAAAACCCTGTTTCTCCCACCCCCCCACACTTACACAATCTAATAAACTAACTAAACTAAAACAGACATAAGCAAAAACAACAAAAAAAAACACACAAAAAAAAACAGACAGACTGCAGGCGAGCCGCAGCTGCCAGGCAGCGCCGCCACTTCCTAGCCGCCAAACTACTAGGATTATTCTAAATTATTGGCTTATAATATTTGAATATAACATTTCCAGCCAACCCTGTGTCAGACTGAATCAATCTGCCCATAATTGACCTAATGATATTGAGGGTTTCCTGTCAGGCTTCCTAGTGAGGAGAAAGGGGATCTGTCTGCGAACAGGATTCCACAGGGAATCTTTGACCAGATAATACGATCTGCCTGCTTATAAAGTTGAGCGGTACTGTTGATTACATTGAGGATTGACAGATGAGATGTTGATACTTGGAACAAACCTCTCTTTCACATTCCCTGCCATAAAAGGTCTCCTTCAATCAGCCTTGCTTTGGTTTTAGTTCAGAACATTCCACTTCACATGATCAGTGCTAGATGCTAATGTTTAGATTTTGGGAATGGGAGGAGGATAATGTTGCTGTGATCCTACCTTGCTCATGTCCATTGTTTCTTCCAGATGTCATCAAGCCCCCTACAAACCTGCAGTTCATTGACGTCACTGACAGCAAGATTACCATCTCATGGACACCACCAATCGGCAAGAAACCAGACTACCTGGTCACAGTCCAACAGATCAGTGAGCTAGGCCGGCCAGTCATCTCCCTGCCTACTTCTAAGAATGGCTACGCTGAGATCACCAACCTGCAGCCGGGGTCAATTTATCGCTTTAGTGTGTACGCAATGGACCGTGGGAAAAAGAGCAGCCCGCTAATCGGGGAGAAAGCTACCAGTAAGTCTGAGCAATGCAAGGTCAGGCCAGGAACCTGTTACAATTGTCTGTGTCACCAATTAAGTTAGGTGTAGATGAAACCCTAGAATCACCCCAGTGGAGTTCTGCTGCTACTGGTCTTGGAGATGCACAGGTTAGCACCGTCACTGGACTGGGTTCAGGCAGGTTCCCAGCCTCAGTTATATGGCATCTCCAATGCAATCGCCTAGGCTCCCTCAAACTGCAGGGAAAAAAGTGTCAATTCCAAGGTGCCATGTGCCAGCAAGAGGGAACGAAGGAGAAAAATACAAACAAATTTACCTTGAATATAGGAAAAACTTATTCAGTGCATGGAGAGAGGCTTCCTTTCCTTTTTCCTTTTATTTCGGGTTCTGGCAGTGTAGACGCTGCTAAGCGTATTACTGCCTTCCACAGTTCAGAGTTTGAACTAGATTCTTACATACAATCCTGTCACATGCAGGAATTGAAGAACAGCCCTGGATATCAATTGATGTTTCTCATTATGCCCAAACAAAGATAAAACAGAAAAAGCCTCAACACCAAGTCCCATCAGTCTAACTAACAATACTTTTCTTTCTACCCCATACTTTTTACATTCTAGGAAAACATGCTTAACTGTCTCATCACTCCCACATTCACACAAGCCAGAAACATGTTTCCCAATAATGTACAAATAATAATTTAACCCACAGTATCCCAATTTCAACCTACACAATTTAACTGAGTCCCTACGATACAGAGATGTACAGAAACATATTTTCCTAACTTCAGATTGAATAGAAAAGTAATGTCTACCCCTGACTTCCTTTTCCCATCCAGAGAGAGGCTTCATTCCCCTTACTGCCCTAAAAAGGATTCCAGTTAATTAATTCCAGTTAAATAAATTACTATTGTGTGGTCATTCAATTGGTTTTAATGACGTCCCCTTTATTTCTCTTGGCTCAGTCACACACAGCATTGAATTCCTCTTCTGTCAACAGGCTGGTCCTTCATCCCCTCCCTCCTGGGCTCACTATTTCCAAGTGTTTACACTTACTATGAATTGTCACAAGCAGACTGCACAGCATGATGGGATCCTAATCTGTATCACGAACAACCTCCTAAGGGAGTTACAACTGGGACTGCACACATCTTGATTTCATCATATTCATTGAAAGATAAATGTAGGCCAGGACACCAGAAGGGAATGGCACAGGTCAGAGGTGGCATAATAGCACAAATAGTTGAACTGCTGCTTCTCAACAACAATGACCTAGGTATGTTACAATACCTACCTTTAGCGGCGCTGCAGTTCTGCCGCTCCCCGTGTGCGTGACTTTGGCGCCTTTCAGAGGGGGGCGGGTTTAAAATGCCTTTTTTTCCCCCAGACAGTCCAAATTGATCCATCTCAGGCGATTTCGTTGGTAAAGAGAAATCGCTCCGACATTTCATTCATGAAGGTATTTTTAAACTACGCTAGATCATTTATTAGCTAGAGTAGTGTAAAAATCATCTTCTAAAGCCGTGAACGGCGACAGCTGAACGGATCTAACATAGGCGATAAAAGAAGCTACACAGTTTATTTTTACATAAAAACGTGCTTCTTAGGAAGCCTTTAATCAAATTTTCATCATGCGAAAAGGGGACAAAAAATATATACGAACCGGCTGTATTTTTCCTGCCAACTGTGGGTTAAATTCACCGCAAACTGCAATGTTGCAATCCACCGCGTTCCACTAAATCCCACTCGCAAGTTGATTTAAATGGCCATTAATTTACAGGAATTCCTTCAATTTGACCTATAAATTCATGAAAATGAGATTTTAAAATCATGTTATATTGTGGATTATTGTGTGAATGTTATTTGGACACTTAGGCAATTTAAAAATGTTTATCATTTCTTAAGAAATGGATAGATGTTTAGATCTAGTAATTGAATTTTGTAATTAGCTACAATTAGGTAGCTAACTAATTATATGCTTTAATTTCAGGTCATCCAAGTAAGATTGCTTCATATTTGTTTCAGAATGCTTCAATCCATAATAACTGAAAATTTCATTGAGTTCGATTAATTTTTAAGAAAATTATGGGCTTTTGACTGTCCTAGATCACAGCTTTTGAGTTAATGGAAAGGCAATGGGGAACAAGATGCTAATTTCCGAGTATGAAAAAGGGCCATAACTTTTTTAATACTGAAGATATGAAAGTGAATTAGGTGTCAAATTAAACTTCTTTTTATGCTTTATCTGATGGGATAAATCGCAGACTTGATTTTTTTAATCTCAAAATTTTGTAACATTGCTACAATGACCTAGGTTCAATCCCAACCTCCTTTTCTGTCTATGGGGTTTCTTCCAGGTGTGCTAGTTCACTCCCGCATCCCAAAGACATGCAAGATGGTAGATTAATTGGTCACTGTAAATTGCCCCTAATGCATGGTAAAATCTGAGGAGAATTGGTGAGAACGTGGGGAGAATAAAACAGAATTAGGATTAGTTGAATGGATGGTTACTATGAATGCAGTGGACTGAAAGGCCTGTTTCCATGCTGTGTAGCTGTTTACAGGAGAGTTTGCCTGCTATTGAGCGAGCCTGGTCAATCCTTCCCATCCGGTTTGCTTTCAGGTCGTGCGCCTGTGTGGACGGCTTAGTGGCATTGTTTCATGGTAAAATCTGGGGAAGGCATGGAAGCCTAATAGGGTTCTCCCTGGTCCTGGCCAACATTTATCAATTTTACTGACATGGGTTATGTAATCATAATCACATCTTTGATGGTACCATTCACAAATTGACTGTTATATTTCACACCCCCTACAACCAGAACCGCACTCATACTGCAATGCAACTGGGATTGGGATGGCCTGAGGTAGTGATGGTTATTGTTGGAGGGCATGAATATTTCCTCTGAGTGTTGTGTTGCTGTATCTAAATCTTGCCCCTGTGATCACTACGGTCTGCTCCTCCACTCTCTGTATGTTGTTTCCATGATGTGATTTTTGACGTGTATTTCACTTCCTATGCAGAACTTGATGCTCCGACTAACCTGGGCTTCGTAGGCATCACAAATTCGTCGGTGCTGGTGACCTGGACTCCTTCCAGAGCAAAAATTTCTAACTATCTTCTCAGCTGGAGCCCGACAATCAACAATAAACCCAAAACTCTCAAGCTCCAGCCAAGTATCACACACCATCAGCTGAATCAACTGCTGCCCGGGACCGAGTACCTCGTTGCTCTCGTGGCAAAGCAAGGCAACGTTGAAAGCCCAAGGGTTCAAAATATTGTAATGACTTGTAAGTCCTTATCCCTTTGTGTCTCCAAACCTCAACGTTTCTCTTCCGCCAACTATGCCACAGATAAAGCCCTTGCATTCTTCCTTTGGTTATCCATCCACATTAGTAGAAGCTTAACATATGCACGGGTGGGTGTGGGGTGAAGAGAGGAAGTGGCTTGCAATCATGGTGCAGCTCATCCCACCCAGAAGCACGAATCAATGTGCAATCTTCCAAGATAATTCCTCATGATATTTCCTGGGTTAACAGCACCAGACTGTGGAGATTAAATGCCTTTGTTTGCTCTGCCACTATTTATTTCCACTGTTCCTCCCCTTGACATCTGGGATCCGGCTATATTGCCATCTCCTCCCACTACACAAAGCAGACAATTCAATGGGAAGTTGGTCAATCCTCAGGTGTGGGGGTGATGAGCCTGCCTTCCAACTAGTGCCAACAGGTGTTCCTGACTGCCAATGGCAAGGCCTGGTTTATTTTTATTTTCAGCTACACTAGTTAATATGGTCCTGAAAATTTGAGATGAATAAATCTGCCCTTCACCCCACCTCAAAAAAATCAGTGTAAAGTCCATCAGAGATGTATATTTAATTCAGTTTATTTGTATTTCACAGTAGAGACACTGGGGCCAGTACCTAACTTCAACACTGAGGTGACAGACACATCTATTAGAATTTCTTGGACGCCAATGCCCAGGGTATCATTCAAGGTAAATGATAACAAACACATATGTTCAGTGATGATAATGGGGGCTTGGGCAGGTGGAAGTGAGAATACGTTCCTGCAATTGGAGCGACAGCAAGAACTAAGGGCCAAAAATAAATATGTATGTGTTAGAGAATTTAAAACAATGGATCACTGCAGTGGGTGCACTTTCTATTCTCAGTTGGAGGGACGGCAGAGAATTACTGCAGTAGTGCTACTACCTTATAGCTCTCGTGAGCTGGGTTCAATCCTAATCTGTAATGCTGTCTGTGGAATGTTCACATTCTGCCTGGAAGAAAAATACGTGTTTCCTCTATTTTCCTGTGCCATCCCAATGATGTGTGGGTTGGAAGGGTAAATGGCCACTATAAATTGCCCCAATGATAGAATTTGGGGGAAGTTGATGGGAACGCTGGGAAGATAGGTTGCAGGGAAAATCAGTGGGGAATGTATTTCCCTGTGTGCCGACATAGACTCAGTGTCATAAAGGAAAAGAATTATAATGCTGTAGGTTCAAGTCTCAGTCCAGTGACGAGCGCCAAGCTTAATTTGCCATTCTTGTGCAGAATTGATGCTCTGTGGTAGTTTTGTAGTTGTACATGTTTACATAGCCCGGAGTTATGGTCTGTAACACAGCTTCAAAGTATAATTTGAAGAGATTCAATAATAACTTTCACAATGGAATTTCTTGAATAGCAGGGTTTTTGAGAGTGGACCCAAATGAATAAACAGCACAAACACCGTGGACCTAATAGTCATTGCACAATTTTTGTTCCAACTCATTTTATTCTTAAAGGTTAAGGTCTGGCCCTCCCAAGGTGGAGAAAGTCCTCATGAAGTAATCACAGACACTGGGAATATAATCATCTCTAGCCTGACCCCTGGGAAAGATTATTCTGTATCCATTACAGCACTTGTGGATGACCAGGAACAGGGGAGTCCCATTGTCAAGAAGGTTGTAACAAGTAAGTCTCTCTGATCGCGGCCACTCTAAAATAGGAGTGCGAGAAACTCTTGGGCTCATGGGGTAATTACAGTTAGACTTGTTCCTTTTGCCCTTGCCTGGCCAGTTCCAACCCTATCTGTCATGGAAAACTATGCACTCCTTTAATATGAGTACTCTTACATCTCCTACTTCCTTCACTCCAACAATGATGGGCATGCCGTGGTCTGCCTGGTTCTATGGCTTGCTATACTCCTCGTGATGCTATGTACAAACCAGACTTTACCACCAAACCATTGGCAACCTGCCTACCTTGTGCCAGATCTTATCTGATCGTCGTCCTGGAGATGTTTCACTGAGCTGTGTTCTCAAATCGTACCAGCTACTAAGTTCCACACGTTTTGAAATTCTCACATCCAAAAACCTCAATGGAAATGAAGCTTCAGCTGTTTTTTGTGCTGTTAATTGAAGTGTTACCAAGCACTCTGCCCCAACCAAACCATATTCCCCAAACCCCAACCTACAGTATATAGAACACGGGAGTGCCTCTGTATGCATATTGCAAAATGGTGCCATGTGGTGGGATCAAACATGCCTCATAAATAAAGCAATTTCGGGTTGGCATTCTGTAAACTGAATTATTTTTGTGCTCATGCAGAAATCTCCCCACCAATCAACCTACGAATTTATTCGGAATCAGGCGGGAAGAAACTGTATTGGGAAGAAGGACGGACACCAGGTAACGTCCACCAGCAATTCGAGTGGTTTGCTTTGGGCATGGTTCGGGAATGGATTGAGCTTGGAATCTTATAGAAGTACCTTCAATATAGCAGCATTGTCCTTGATCTAGGAGCTGTTGTGAATATCTGCAGCATTACACAGTAGCCAAGGTTTCAGAACGATTTTAGTCAATCCCCTCACCTCACAAAGCCCACGGCTGTGATATCAAATCCAACCCCAGGTATGTGTTTTAAAAGATTGGAGCAGGAATAGGCCATTTGACCCCTTGAGTATGCTCTGCCATTTTATAATTCCATGGTGGAGCTACTAACTCTGAACTTCTAGCACCAACTGCACCCCCTTCCATTCCTTTATTCAAAAATCTTGCTCTCTGATCCCCCCCCCCCTCGTAAGTTTCACCAACCTATCCCCGGTCATTAGAAAACATTAATTTTTATCAGCCAGACCATGTTTCCGGCCCACTGTTTCCTGTCACATTTTACAGCTTCCTATCTTCACACCACCACCCTCCCCGCCAGGATGCAATGCCCATGTTGTGCCAGTCAGCAGGTCTTTGTATCACGCAGCTGCCTCCTTCCTCATTGCCGACCGTCAGCCAGAGGCCCCATCCAGATCCCTTCTACACCAACCACCATAGCCTGATGGATATTTTAACTTGCAACTTGCCCCTGTTCCTTCCCACTATCTGGTAAGCCATATCGTGAAAAAGTTATTTCTCTTGTTCGTCAATGTAATGGCTATCCTTGCCTTCCCTGCACATGTATTCCAGAGATTGTGAGCCACGTAAGCTTTAATTCTCCATAAAAAGACTACTGTAACCGATAAAAGAGACATGAAAAGTCCCAACTCTTTCATGAGCATCCTTTAAAAAGGAAGCTCCCCTACATGCATCAGCCTGGCTGATTGTGACTCTAGTCCTCCTGCCAGAACTGCCTTTGGTTACATGGAGCCATCGCACACGATAAGAATAAAATTGTTGAGACTCTATAAATGATAAAGAACAGTCATTTCACTGCTTTGTGGGAACTTACCATGTGAATATTGGCTGCCATGCATCCCCTCCATCACAACAGAGACCACCTTAAATAGTAATTCATTGACTTTGTAAGGATGATGAAGGTGCTATAGGAGTTTAGTCCTCGTCTTTCATTCCAGCATTTCTCTACTGCTTTCACACAAGGCAGGACTCGCACACCATTTGTGCCACCTCACAGAATCAATTGTCTGGCATTGGGGATGCTCTTAGCCAACAGATTCTCATCCGAAGGGCCGACTGGAGACAAAAGGAACTGCTAATGCTGGAATCTTGTGTAGAACTCAAAATGCTGGAGTAACTGGAGGACAAGGATAGGCGGCGTTTCAAGTCGGAACCCTTCTGCACACTGATTGTAGTAGGGGACAGAAAGTTTAAAAATAGGTGGGTGGGGGATAAAGCCTGGCAAGTGATCGGTGGAAACGAGCAAGGTGGCTCTCTGGTTGACAATGGATGGACAAAGAGATGAAAATGAGATGGAAGGATGACAGACAGGGATAAAGGAGACAAAGGGGAGTGAACAGTGAAATGTAAATCCAGAGGGAGGGATACAGATGGAGGGTGCCATGGGATGGGGAGGGGGGGGGGGTGACTGAGATAGTAGAAGACATTTTGATTAGTATTGATGTCTGCTTTCAGGGAGAAGGCAGGAGAATGGGGTTAGGAGGGAGAGATAGATTAGTCACGATTGAATGGTGGTGTAAACTTGACCTAATGCTTATGACCTTATGACTTAGGAAATGGGTAGGTCACAGGAGAAAAGAGGGGGAGTGGAAGGGAGAGTTTTACCTGAAATTGGAGATTTTGGTACCCATTTGTTGGGTTGTTAGCTATCCAAGCCGGCTGTCAGTTTATCAGGGCAACAAATCCTTCATGGATTAACTTCCCATTAACACGATTGGCAAACCCATATGAGTTTTTAAACTCTTACAGTATGGAGAGCAAGCAGGTAATGGAAGCACATAAATTAACACCTCTGTTCTTGTTTCTGGGGCATTTGACATGGTGAAAAAATCTGCCCTGCCATTTTTTTACTGAAATATTCTATATGTCTGTTTGCGTGTGTGTGCATTTGATCCAGATGTCACGGGCTATCGAGTAAGAGCTGCTCCAAAACCAGGCCAACGTGGTAACCTGATAGAAGAAATCCTGCAACCTCACATCACGTACTGGACCCTGGACAAATTGACCCCTGGTGTTGAATATGACATCAGTGTTTATAGCCGCAAGGGCCAGATGGAAAGTTTGCCACTAACCACAGAGATAACCCAAGGTAATTAAGCTAGGGCACGTGATGGTTGTGTTTTGTCCTAAACATAGATTTGACAGAGACCGATACACTGCAAGATCCGACTAAGGCAGCCCCCTACCTTAGCTTCTGAACCACCATGCTTGCTTTCTCCCAATTCCACAACTGAAGTACTCTATTTTCACGCTTAAAATGCAGGTGCCAAGGCCACAAAATGGCTTCCATTGACAGCTGGGCTTATTTTATTTGCTTCAGATTTTTAAACGTCTGTCGCCATGAGCTGTGCCTTTCACTAACTTTGATCATTGGCAATTGAAAGCTTTCCATTACGTTATAAAGGTGATATGAGGAAGATCTGAATTCTCCTATATTGTCAAACGAGGCATCATCCAAAGTTTGGAGGTTTTAGAGAACAGTTGGAAAAAGGCAAGTGTGTTACAGTCTGTAATAGGTCTGACCATTTGCTGCACCTCATTGTCTGACTTTCTGCTCTTGAAGGAGAGGGTTGCCGGGCTGATGGCTATTTGCCACATTTGGGAAGGATAGGTCTGTGCAAAACATTTCTTCAGCACCACTTTGTGGATGACACCCAGCAGATGGTTGAGCCATGGTAGAGTGGAAATCCCACACATTAACGTGGAAATATCTCCAAGAATTAAACCCCACAATAGCAGACTGCCTGTGTGGTAGACAGATAAACGGCAGATTCTGAAAATCCCAAATAAAAATGGTCAATGCTAGAAGCTGTCGGTTAGGCAACCCCTGTGGAAAGAGAAAAAAAAGTTATAGTTGGTTCTGTTATAATGGCTTGTATTCCACCTGCAATATTAGGAGATCCCGTTGCATATCACCTTTTGAACGCTTGCAATTTTCACTCTTTACAAACTATATCACGCTGTGCTGCATTCAGTTTTTTTTTGTTTTGCACCTTTAATGCTTCCTTGTTGCCATTCAACCGACCAGAAATCCCCCAACTCACTGACCTGACCTTCGTTGACGTAAGTGACTCGACCATCGGCTTGAGGTGGACACCGCTTAATTTTTCGGCCATTACTGGCTACCGCATCACTGTCACAGCGGCGGGGGAGTCCGTTCCCATTTTTGAAGACTTTCTGAGCGCATCGACGGGATACTATACTGTGCACGGCCTGGAACCCGGAATTGATTATGACATCAGTGTCATCACCCTGATAGAGGGTGGTGGGAATGTTGCAACTACTCGGAAACAGCAAACCGGTGAATTTTTAAGCTAATTTTTCTCCTCATTCTAATACCCCCACCCAGCACTGCATTCTCTCGCGGAAAACAGTGGACTATTTTGGCGCCGGGGTGGTTTTTCATCCACCTGCACTTTTTTCCCCCATCCAGCACTACCCAACCCTCCCCAAAGTGTGCATGACATCAAGGTGGGCCTGAGATTAATATGTCTGGGTAATGCATGCAAGAGCGGCATTGGCCATGGCACCCGACAAAGGGGGTGCACATTTTAACGTAGGATCCGTGTCTTCACACAAAGTGCAGTGGAAATCTGCACCCCCAGGGGGTTGGGCATGGAAGGGCAATTGAAGATTGTGGAATCAGTGCGGCACGGTGGTGCAGCGGTAGAGTTGCCTTATAGCCAATACAGCGTCGGAGACCCAGGTTCGATCCCGACTACAGGCGCTGTCTGTACGAAGTTTGTACATTCTCCCCGTGACCTGCGTGGGTTTTCTCCGAGATCTTAGTTTTCCTTCCACACTCCAAAGACGTACAGGTAAATTGTCGGTAAATTGGCTTGAAAATGTAAAAATTGTCCCTAGTGGGTGTGGGATAATTTTAAAATGCGGGGATCGCTGGTCGGCGCGAACGCGGTGGGCCGAAGGGCCTGTTTCCGTGCTGTATCTCTAAACTAAACTAAATTAAGATGGGATTAATCTTGTTTTGAGAGACTAGATGACTCAATGGTAATTGAGGGCATGAACCAAGCAGTCCAATCCTGTTAAATCCTGAATTTAGGTAAAATTAGTAAAACCTCTCCTCCCAAGTGACTGACCCACCTGATGTGATGCCATAGTTTTCATTCTTATCTCAGTCAGTCCTTGCTGTCCATACCCGATTCCCAGGTATACCCACACCGAGTAAAAAGCATTTTTTAGCTACAATTTGAAATGTGATGCTTGAAAAAGGCTGAAAAGAGTAGCTTGCAGCCTTGCTGCGGAAGGTGATCTGTCCCCATCACTCCTGCATTTGAGGCGGATGGGGCACACAACAGCTGGGGGAAGGATGGATAGGGTACTGAATGTGGGTTAGGTTTGAAAATGCACGACGGCTAAGAGTTTGGATGTGGTTTCCAGCTCCTTTCTGTGAAGACGCGGCTCTGAAGGGGATATTTGTAACCACCCCTTCCCAATGCTTCCTTCCAAGGAAGTGAATGGGCCCAGTGTTTGGGAGTGTGTGCATGCAAACCAAAACGGTCTGTATCGGCATGTGTCTGTGTTGGTCGAGCTGTTTGTTCACACCTAGAGCTGTCAGTGACCATGTCCATTCCCTCCTAGAGGTGCCATCTGCTACCAACATACGGTTCACCAATGTGGGTGCAGACAACATGAGGGTCAGCTGGTCACCACCAGCCTCCATCGACCTCAGCAACTTCATCGTAATTTACGGACCGGTGACGGACAAGGCTCACACCGACCTCACCATCCACTCAAGTGACAGCATGGTGGTCCTGACAGGTGGGAGCATAGCTTCAGGGGAGGTGCTGTACATGCATGTCAGCGTGTACACACACATACCCATTTGTTGGTTTGTGTTTGTGAAGGTTTGAGTGAGCGTGTATCCAAGTGTGTTTGTTAGAATAAGTTTGTGTGTTTGTGCAAGAATAAGTTTGTGTGTTTGTGCATAGAATCATTTGTATGAGTATAGAATGGTGTGGGCTTGTGTATAGAATGGTGTGTGTAGCCATATGTGTGTGGACGTGTGATCCATGACTTTAAATTTCCGTTTAAGTAATTTTTCAGTGGAGAGAGGACATTTATAGGACAGGAGCACAGGACAGTGTTTTATTGTCTGGTTCTGCGTCTCTCCCTCTCCCACCGGGTGTAGTGAGTTCAGGATATCACAGTTACACCAACCACACCAACATGGTGGCCTAGTTAAAAGCACTGGGACTTAATTTCTGGGAGACGGTGACAAAGCCATATGATGAATAGCTGCTTGGCCTAGTGAGTTCACTGCTACACAGACCTTGAAACAGAATTCCCTGACGGAAGCCCTCCATTATGAGAGTCCTGAACTTAGTCCTGCCACATACAGTGGGATCCCCAGCCCCTGCACTTGTGCACTAGCTCATGTTAGTCCACCAGTTTCACCTTCCTGATGGAGCAACTTGTCCATAGGTACATGGTGTCAGATCATCTGGGAGCTCATTTACAGGTATCCGGCCGTTGTCTAGGTGTTCTTTTTTTTATTCATCCTTCAGGATCTAGGCATCCTTGGTTTGGTGTACTTTAATGAGATTGTCTGTTCCTCAGATCTCCAGCCTGGTACTAACTACATGGTGCAGATTATCTGCGTAATTGGTGAGGGACAAAGCACCCCATTGATTGGAACCCAGAAAACAGGTAACTATTGTTCCAGGCCTCAGCTGAGCTGGATGGATGACAGGACAGAGTGGAGGGGGAAACACAAAGGCTCATCTTGATAGAGCTTGGTTCCTCCTGTTCTCCTCTCCGACATTACCTCTCGCTTCCTGTCTACATTACCTGGGCATGGGGAGGATTAATGGAACATGAAATACCCAAAGGGGCAATAGATATACATTTATACATACATACATACACCAGGAGGGTGATTTATAAGCAAGGGGCAGACACAAATGTGTCCAGTGGATTGCATTATAGTAAGGGATGATTAGAAGTCATTATCATTGTCTGATATTGTTCGTTTTAAAGGCCAAGTGAAAAAACATGGGGGTTTAGATCACCCTTGGTTCTGCAGAATGTCCTCTCGTTGCTTTCAATGGAACCGCTCTTCTGCATCAAAAAAACAAATATCTGCAATCTTGCATCCCATCAAACCTTACTGTCTTTTTAAAGATCTCCCACAGCCGTTCTTAGAGGGGAAAAGCCCAGAAATTGAGGGCTGATGCAGCTTCTCAGCTAAATCTCCCCCCTAAATCTTTATTCTGAGGGCCCCAGTTCCTTTTGCTAATTCGAGGACCAAGAACGTGTGCAGGTAGTTATTCCCAATAAATCTATCAGTTGTACCAACAGTGCCACAAGCATTTGACTTAATAACAGACATTTTCCACTCTGCTCCACTTTCTCTGTTAATTTCCCATGAGCAAGGGTTGCCGAGAGGTGACGAGCTTGTAATCCAGCGTGTGAGTTGTTTGACAAGCAGACAATTCCAAGTGCAGTTGCTGCAGAAACTGAAGGGAAATGAGGCCCAGATTTAATGGCAGTGTGTGCCAAGTGAGGAGCCATAGTGCCCCCTGGTGAACACTGACATATGTCAGCCACAAGTTGATGCTGGGCGTGGACTCCAGGCCTGCGGTCCGCCCCAACTATGCACCACTCACATCTTTCTCAGGGTGTCAGCTGTACTACAGTTATGATTAAAGTCCATGGCTGTGGACAGCTGGAGACTGATCTAAATATCTCAGTCCAAATCTCAGCAATTCCATGTATATTCCTTACTTTCATAACTCTTGGCTCGGAGGGGTCCACAAACATAGATCCTGCACTATCATAGCTACTGTGTGGGAGTGTTCACAGGAACTAAATTGTCCATGATGTTACTGCATGATGAAGCAGATTCAAGGCACCACCAAGTGGCTACTGCTGTTCTTAAGTCATATGCTCATATGTTACATTTAGTAACCTGCATGTTGGGGAAAAAAACAAAATGCTAGAGACATTCAGCATGGTAGACAGCATCTTTAGACTTACAGCATAGAAACAGGCCCTTTGACCTTCGAATCCATGCCGACCAGCGATCACCCTGTACACTAGGGATAATTTTACAACTTACCAATGGGAATTAACCTGCATACTTGCAAGTCTTTGAAGTTCAGGAAGAAACTGGAGCACCCAGAGAAAGCCCACGTGGTTACAGGGAGGAAGTACAAACTCTGTACAGACAGCACCCATAGTCGGGATTGAACCCGGTTCTCTGGGGCTGGAAGGCAATAACTACTGTTGTGCCGCTCTGTGGAGAGAAAACGTTTGGGTATATTCCAAAGAAAGGTCTCTTCCTCTCTTTTTCTCACCATAGATGCAGCCTGAACTGCTGAGTGTTGCAAGTATACGCTCTTTTTCAAATTTCCAGCATCTGCAGCTTTATGATTTTGAAGAGATACTTAATTTGGTAGCAGATACTTAGGTGGGAGATGATACTAGATAAAGGGTTTCATGTTTTAGCCTGCTTTAACCCTTGCTTTTTATCATTGTCACAGCCATGGACTCTCCAAGTGACATTAAGTTCTCTGATATCACCACCAACTCCTTCACTGTGAACTGGCTTCCACCAAAGGTCCATGTCACTGGCTTCAAAGTACAGGTGCAGCTTGAGAAGGGGGGCATGGTGAAGACTGAGCGGGTGCCAATTTCCCGCACATCCCACCACCTAACCAACCTACTGCCCGGCTCGGAGTACATCGTCAGCATCTCGGCCTTGAGCGGCACGGAGGAGAGCTTGCCTGCGGTCGGACAGCAATCCACCAGTAAGTGTAGGCACCCATCTGTGTGGGTGTTTGGTTCAGACGGTGTACTGTGTGTTGGGATTCTCCGCAGCCTTGATGGTGGTAGGTGGGCCTCAGGGTAGGGCCACAGGTTAGCTGTGCTCTGCAGAAGGATTTTCCAGCTGGATAAAATTGTTCTTTAGGGGGTGGGAGGTTGTTGTGGATGTATGGGGTCTGGAAACACCACTATCCTTTAGGCTGACATAAGAAAAATCAAGCCAACTCCTGCCACATGTTGGTTGAATCCATGCTCGAACGTGATAGTGTGATGCATTCCTAGGTTAAATAACTGGGCAGCTCCTGGCGGGAAACCCAGACGTCTTGATTCCTTCTTGGGTGAAGGTGGGGGTTCTGTGATGCCTCTTGTAGTCAAATAGCTTGTCCTCTCCTGAGCAATGGCAACTGAGAAGAACTGGAAAGTGCAACGAGTGAAGATATGATTTGTCTACATGGAAAAAAAACTGGTGTAACTCGGCAGGTCAGGAAGCATCTCTGGGGAACCTGGATAGGTGACATTTCGGGTCGAGACCGCTTCTTCAAAGATGTTGCCTGACCTGTTGAGTTCCTCCAAGCACTTTGTCTGTTTTAGTAAACTAACATCTGCAGTTCTTTGCTTCTATATTTGTTTAGGTGAAACCTCCTACTGTCAAATAACTGCCTTAGTAATGGTCTGGCCAAGGACTGGCCCCTTTATTGACACTTTGAGCACTGCAGGGAACTAGCATGATATTGTGACCATGATGAATTGTGACCATGAGGTTGAGACTGTACCTTTCAGACAGGATATCAGGAGGGACATTAAAGATCCTGGGTAACTTTGAAGAGCCAAAGAAGGTTTGCAAATCAAATTTATCACTCAGCCAATGTCACTGAAACAAGCGGTCTCACGTTTGGGAAGGTGAGAACATGATGTGCACCTGCCCTCCACATTGTATGCAGGATTTCCCAGGCTGATTTCATCGTGAGAAGAATTGTCTAAAACAGCCAGGGTTGAGGGTTGAACATTTAACACTGATTAATTCCACTGTTTTTTCTCCTTCCAAACCCACTCCCTGCTCTGCAGTCTCAGACTCCCCAACCAACTTGGAATTCACCAAGTCTACAACTAACAGCCTAACCATCAGTTGGACCCCACCACCCTTGACTGTCAAATACTACCGCATATCCTATGGAGAGACTGGTAGGTCCTGTCTTAATCCCCAAGCGACCTGTCGGCGGAACATTCCTTCATCTAATGTCATCAATGGCGACTGAATACCGTCTTTGCTGCCTTTGGGAATCTCGAACTAGAACACCAATCTGGCACCGCACTGCACCCGGATTGTCGGTGCAACAAATGCAAGGCCAATACTAGACCCAATTAGGTTAAAACTTTGGAGACTTTTAACCTAATGAGTGTGCTGAGATTGAATCTTGCTCGTTCCCAGAGTGCCTACTGCAGGGAGAGGGTGGGTATTGTCACACCTTGGTTTTGTGAAAAGTTGGAGAGTGTTAGCAGGGATGGAGGTAATTGGGAAGATGGAAACCCTTAAAGCCCTGTCCAACGGCACGAGTTAATTCCAAGAGCTCTCCCGAGTTTGCCCAGATTCGAACTCGGAGGTATACGGTAATGGCCGCTCGTCGGTACTCGGGGTTCTCGTGGACATTTTTCAACGTTGAAAATTCTTCACGAGTCTTCCCGAGCTTACCTGACATTAGCGAGTCTGCCCGAGTACGTGCCTTTAGCATTACGAGCCGCTAAGAGATGTCCCCGAGCTCCGACGTACCCGCTACGTTCATTCTCCGTGCTTACCTCGAGTTTGATTTTTTTTTAACTCGGAAGAGCTCCTGGAATGAACTCGCACCGTGAGACAGGGCTTTTACATTTTGGCAGATCACAAAATAAACCTTTAACTGCCTTTTGGCGGCCCTCTAGTGGTTGACGAAAGCCAGTACACAACTCTTTGATCCATTGACCCGAAAGCCTGAAAGGCTGTCGCGTGGGCCTGGACCTCATAATATGGTTGCAGTGACTTTGAATTGTATCTTAGATGTCCATTCAAGGCATATGATATCTGTTTCCGCTCACTGTATATGTGAAATAAGCAAGATCACACAGTTTCGCATTGACAGTTTCAAGCCCGGTGTTACAGCCACTGCTCATTATTTTCTCCTAATTCCCCCCCGCCCCACAACAGGAAGCCACAGCCCATTGAAGGAGAAGACGGTGCAAGGATCTGACTCAACGACCACCATCACCAACCTCCGCCCAGACACCCAGTACACAGTCACTGTGTATGCAGTCACCGGCCGCGGTGACAGTCCGGCAACCAGCAAACCCGTTGTGGGCACCGACAAGACAGGTAGGAGGATGGCAACATAGGAGGCCTTGCAGCCCATCGGGTCTTGTCAGCTCCCACTAGTCCTGCTGCTGATGCTCGCTCGCATGTCCATCAACTCTCCCAGGATACGTTTTGCTACCCGCTCGCACAAGGAGCAATTTAAAGTGACCAATTAACCCAGCCAACATCCTGTTTTTGGAAATCTAGACCAGAGAGGATAGCTTTTTTGGGAAAACAAAACACCCAAAGGAAGCCCATGTAGTCACCGGTTGAGGTCAGGATTGAACTTGGATCAGTGGATAATGCTGGAGGTCAGGATTGAGCTTGGGCCATTAGAACCGAATCAGGAATACTATCTGCTGCACCACCATGTCACCGCAATGGTGTTTATCTGTGATGGTGTTATAAATCAATGGAGCACAGTAAGATAACCTTTGGCAGTTTCTCCAATGATGGATATTTGAAAGATCTACCATATTTCTCGGCAATGAAGACGCTATTTTTTAACCCTAAAATAAGGCACGTAAATGTACCTGCGTTTTGGAGGCCGAAGGTTAGGTTGTTAGCCAAGAAGGATAGACTTGGCTATCCCTCAGTACAATACAGCAACATCAAGAATGATGTTGCTGTACTGAGGGATAGCCAAGTCCATCCCTAATTGCCGGCATCTGATGGGAAGCGGCTGTAAAAGGACAGCACCGCTGGGGGGGGGGGGGGGGGGGGGGGGGAGAGAGGCTGGGAGTCTGGCCCGGAGAGGGAAGTAGCTCGGATGGCTGTGAGCGGCCGGCGGGCCCGGACAGCAGAACTGGTCGCCTTCTGCCGGCCCGCCAGCCATCCACAGTGTCCTTCGGCACAGGCGCAACCGGTGGAGGTGGTGGTTGGTGGGTAGCTACTGCGCGGAAGGCTAGCTGCTCCGTCCCGGGCTCTGTCTCTCTCTCTCTACTGGTCCGGGGCAAGCGACCTGGATGCTACAGCCAGTCCCGGGGCACGCAGGCAATGTTGCCGACCCCAGGCCTAACCCAAACCCTGTCCCGCCATCCTTTTTTCAAAATTTAGCAACTTAGTTGCCGGGAAATCCGGTATATATTTATTTTCTCTACCTTACCTTTCACCCACATACTTTTTTTGCCTCAAATCTTTACCCATCTCCACTTTGAAACTAGCTATAGACTCGTGTGTGTGTGTGTGTGTGTTGCCCTCATATTCCTCATTCGGCAGAAACAATTCCACAAATCCCCACTGGACCTTTTACTTTTAATCTGCATTATTATTTAATGTAAATTCAGTCGACAGACTATCTGGTTATTAAGCAACAGAACGCTGGAAGAACTCAGCGGGTGAGGCAGTATCTTTGGAGGCAAAAGCTGTAAGTCAACACTTTGGATCGAGAGCAGTAAATGAAAGCACAGGAGATTGCAAATGCTGACATTTTGACTTAACAAATGGAGAGCTGGTGGAAGAACTAAGAGGACTAGGCAGCATCTGTGGAGGGAAATGGGCAGTTTTGGGTCAGGACCTCCACGGGTGCAGCTCAACTCACTTTCTTTCAACATTCTGTTTTGTAATCCAGATTTCAGCAACTGTACTCTCTTGTCTTCACACTATCTGTTCTTATAAGAAGAACAACATTCTTGTGGGGCTTGAACCTAAAACATTAACTATTTCTCTATCCAGCATAATCTCTGCCTGCTGTTTGGATGAGAAGCATGATGCTTCCCCTGGTATGGGGTTTCTAGAGCTGCAGGGGGTCACAGACAAAATAAAGGGTCAGCCATTCAGGATTTAGTTGAGAAGAAATTCCTTTGCTCAGAGCGTGGTGAATCTTTTTAATTCTCTACCCAAGAAGATGGAGGCTGTCGGTAAATGTATTCGGGGCAGATCTTGAGAGGAACTTGCACATATTAAGAGAATGGAGGTTATGAAGTTAGTGCAGGAACATAGCACTGATATAAAAGGTGATCTAATTGAATTGAATTGGGAGGCTGGCATGAGAGGCCAAATGGCCTACACCTGATTTGTTTTTCCTGCTAGAAATCTGAAAAAATAAGTAGGTGCTGGAAACACTCAGCAGGTCAGAAATAATGAGTGGTTTTAATCCTGTTTCTTATGATTTGCTGCTGTCAAAAATGAGTGTCGTGGTATTTTGTCCCATTGATAACTAGTCCAAACTGGTTGAGTCATGGAAACAGGTTGGAGGTTAGGAATGTGCTCCTGCACTGAGCATTACACTGTGTGCTGCTTGCAAGTATTTTCCAGACAGGGTGAAGAGGCCTTTGACTGGGGATGGAGTACTTCACCCAGTTGCGTCTACTTTGGAGAATAGCTCTCCTGGCTTGGCATGGCTTTTAGGTCTAAAGCCAGGACATTTCCGATAACAGCTTTGTGGAGATGGGATTGGGAGCACAACAAAATAGCTGATGGTGCCTACCGCTGTCCAGCAAGTCATTTGGCCATGTCTTAAAACACCGTTTCCCGGGCGTCTCCAAGCTGCTCCTGGGACGCGAGTGGCGTGAGGGAAACCACCTGTTTACCTGAGAATCTGCCCTTTCTTCCTACAGAGCGAAGCGGGAAGAAGGTGAAGATCGGGAAAGACAAGAAGGTGACCATCAGCTGGAATTCCCCACATGTTGCACCAGTTAATGGTTACAGGATCACCGGCGTACCGTTGGGCAGGAATGGCCAAGTTTTAACTTGGACTGTGGCACCAGGTGCGTCTCCAGTCTGTTTGACCACAAACTATTGGGGGGGCGAGGGTGTCGGGTTTGTTAGTGTGACTCATGCCATTTGTCTGGTGTTTATATCTGCATAATGTTTTTAAGTGGCTTTATGTTATTATCCCTACAAGGGTCACTCAATGGAGGTAAAGGAACTGAAACATGGAAAGACTTGGGGAATGGCGTGCTTTTTTATTCCTATTTTAGAAGCCCTCATTCTGGTAGGAAGCGAAAGGGGGCCTTAGACAAGTTATACATTAATTCAATGTAAGAGGGCAGACAGGTAAGCCAGGTGAACTCATGGCATGGATAGGCACATGGACCTGGCTGAGGGAGGACACGCCTGGCAGATCTTTGATTCTGGTACAAATGCTCCAGAAGGGGTAGAGGTGGAGGAGTTATGTTTTTGATCAAGGAGTACATCACAGTGGTAATTAGACAGGATATGCATGGAGCATTGTCCAATTAGGCTATGCGGGTGGAACTGAAAAATAAGAAGAGAATGATCCTTTGATGAGATTGTATCAGAGCCCCCCACCCACACCAAATAGGAGCAGGAGTTAGTGGAAGAAATATGTAGGGAGGTCACAGATAGTGCAAGGATAATAGGATTGTAATAGTGAGGGTTTTAACCTTCCAAAGATTGGCTTGGGTTGCCACAGTGCTAAGGGCTTGGGTGGGGAGGAATTTGTTACATGAAAGGTTTGGAGGGATGTGGGCCAGGCTCATGCAAGTGGGTTTAAATTGGCTGGTCAACTTGGTTGGCATGGATGGGTTGGGCCTGAATATTCTATTCCCAAATGGACTGGGATGGTGGGAGAAACTTACTGGACAAGTTCTGACATGCCAATAATCTGTCCCCCGCACACTTTGTTGATCCAGAACTAGAAGATTTTACAAAATATTGGAGGTTACTCATGACCCCAACACCCATTTTTTAATGTGTACTTACAATAAACTTTCCTTTGAAACAAGTAAGTTTAGTTTAAAGTCTTAAACCACAGGGCTTGGCGAGTTAAAAGGGAGTGGGGCGAAGGGTTGAAATATTTCAAGCGAACAAGGAAAACAGAGGCCCATAGGTTTAAAGGGATAATGGGAAATGGGGCACGGTGATAGGAAATGGGGCCTGCTGGGTTAAAGCAGGCATGAAAGATGAGGGTGAAGAGTGTTTGAGGATAGGAAAAGAGGCTGTCTGATGGAGTTGTGACAGTATGGAGAGCTGATCATGTGATGTCCTACGGATTACCTCCAGTCAGAAAGGGCAGCCAAAATATGGCAGGTTCCTGACAGAAGGGGAACCTTTTCAAATGGGCAGGCAATTAAGGAAAATGGTTGGCTCTGGAACTTGGAATAGGTCGTGGCATGAACATCGAGAAGTACAATGGGATTTTCAGATGAATTGTCACCTTTCTATGACATCTACTTTCAGGTCAGAACCACTTCACTCTCGATGGCATGTCGCCAACGGTCGAGTACTTGATCAGTGTGTACGCTCTGGGAGAGCATGGGGAGAGCACACCCCTCACTGTGTCAACAGTCACCGGTAGGTGCTTTGGAAAGTGTGCAATACTGAGCATGGTGGGAATGTTACAAAGCACCCAAGTGATTGGGTCAACTGAACATTGCAGACAGCCCCTTTGGAAGTCCTTGGCTAGCCATGGTTGATAAATGTCTTAAGCAGAGACTCTCTCTCTCTCCATTTCGGCTTCACCTTTGATCAGCGGGAGTAGGCTTGGTAGACAAGGAATTTAACAGATGGGCGTTAGCTGGGATCCAATGCCAGAGGGGAATGTACAGGAGAGGACAGAACCTCTAATGTTGAAGGTTACACAAAAAGCTGGAGAAACTCAGCGGGTGCAGCAGCATCTAAGGAGCGAAGGAGATAGGCGACCTTTCAGGTCGAGATCCTTCTTCAGAAGAAAGTCTGAAGACCCTTGGTCTGAAGAAGGGTCTCGACCCGAAACGTCGCCTATCTCCTTCGCACCTTAGATGCTGCTGCACCCGCTGAGTTTCTCCAGCTTTTCTGTGTAACCCTCGATTCTCCAGCATCTGCAGTTCCTTCTTTAACTCTAATGTTGAAGCCCTGGTTCCTGTGAGGGGAGCCTGGTCCCTACGATGCAGCGAGAAGTTGGGCGCTACGCCCTTCCTTGACCCTATGATGCAGCCTGGTTCCTGGCAGATTGAGTCTGGTCCCTACCGGAGAGGCCAGGTTGCCCAATGTGATGTGGAGCTGGCCTCACTGTAATCTAAACTAGACACTGATTGAGATCAGTGAGAGCCTGCTGTTTTGGTGTTCCAGGTTCTCAAACGTGAAAGGAGATCCAGTATTATACACCCAACTGCTGTTGTCCTGCCAGATATTTGGTTACCTATTGAGGTTTCCTGGCTCTTTGCTTTGCTTTAAAAAAGCACCAGACACCCTCCCTGAACAAGTCTAGCACTGGCTTTCAGATGGACTGCAGGGTCGAAGCCCTTCCCTTCCATTGATCAGCTGTGTAGACACATTGCTGCAGTCTTACTGCCCCAGGGAAGCTGTGGACAAGGCTGTACTTTGCAGAGAAGGGGAAAACAAATGTGCAGGAGTGGTTTGTAACTGTTTGGGATGGGGTGGGCACTGGAAAGGGCTGCCTCATAATCACAACAATATTCCTGTTGAGCTTCGGGTGGTCTCTTTCCTCGAGCCATGATCCAGCCCCGGCACAAACTATGCAGAGCATGCCTGGGTCGAAGGCAGCTGGTCAATTTTTGTTGCTTCCTCGTATTTTCCACCTGGCAGCCCACGCCCAACCACTGTCCTTTATGGATGTAGAGGATTCCATGCGTCTGTCGTGGGAGAGACCGGACGGCAAGGTCATTTCATACAAAGTAATCTACTCCAATCCCGTGGATGGAGAATGTATAATCACCCCCACCTCCCACTCCAAGGATAACTCCGTCCAGCTGACTGGCTTGCACCCAGGCACAGAGTACACAGTGCGGGTGTACAGTATAACTGGTGACCAGAACATCCCCATTTTCGTGGGTACACATGCTACAGATAGGCATCCACAGCTGATGATCTGTAAGCAACTAATGGTGAAACTAATGTTCTCAAATTAGCTGCCCATGACCTCTTGAACAGGGATGAGTGCACATCAGAAGTTCTATGTTGGTTTAAAAGCACTTGTGCTTCATTATGTTGCTCAGGTGAGGAATTAATGTACCTCCCTTTCTTTCTTACCTTGCAGCCATTCCAGCACCGACCGATCTGGAGTTTATGCAAGTGACTCCAACAAGTATGACGATAAGCTGGCATGCTCCTGCTGGCCCAGTGACTGGTTATAATGTGATGGTGACACCAAGGGAGGTGACAGGTCCAAGCCAGCAACTGACCCTTGGCCCAGATAACACCAGCGCCACAATCTCTGGCCTCATGGTGAGTCCGCCCCATCCCTGCAAAGACCATCGTTAATTTGTTGTGTCAAATGACCTGTTCCATTCTGTGTAATTGCTATGTACTCACCTGCATAATCTTATTTTTAAACGCAGGTTGCGACGAAGTACGACATTATGGTTTACTCCGTCAAAGATACCATGACGAGTGATGCCTTGCATGGAATCAAAGCAACACTAGACAGTGAGTCATTTACTTCATCCTAACTCCTGCTAATGTCCACGGAACCTTTTCTCCAATTCCACTCTTCTTCCCACTGTCTTTTCTCATTGTCTTGTGAAACTGTCAGCCTCCA
This sequence comes from Raja brachyura, assembly GCA_963514005.1. The sequence continues at coordinate 50,500,753 of OY740787.1, forward strand.
GGACTTGACTGTTACCAGCTGGTTTATACCCTCAATAACCTAGAATATGCCCTCATGTCTCCCCAAACCTCAAATCTCTGCTACCCACTCCAGCTTGCCGCCCTCCTCCAACTTTGGACTCTTGTATATCCGTGATTTCTGTCATTCCCCTTGTTTGGCATCAATGCCTTTGGTTGCCACGGTTCTCAAACTGCCCCTTCACTCATCTAAGAACCGCAGCAAAAACATCTACATCTACTCGTCCATGCCTCCAGCCACCTCCCATTATGCATGAATCAGCATGTCCGGTAACAACTCACTGAGGGCTTAACCATGTACCTGACAGCTGATGTTGCACCCATGTTCCAGACATTAGTTCACCGCGCCGATTCAACGTGTCCAGTGTGACGGAGAATACCATCACCCTTCAATGGCGCACCAAGGCAGAACCTATCACTGGCTTCCAGATCAACGTTGTGCCTTCTATCATCGGTGGCACCATCCAGAGGACCTTGGGGCCCAACACTCGCACCTACACCATCACAGGTAAAGCCCACGGCATCTGCCGGTGCCTTCAGGTTAAGTAATTTTGTCCGTAATACTTCCAGCTCCTTTTACCAGACACTGCCTCATAGACAGATGCAACACACACGGAGATTGTTTGGCACATCTTGATGCTAGCTCTTGGAAAGTCCTCCATTCGTCCTGCTCTTCATCGCACTCCGTTCAAAGATTTATCCTTTTCTCTTTGTAGAAGTTATTACAGCTTCATCCTTGATTTCACAAAAGGAAGGTGTACCAGGAAACAGTTAAATTATTTTTTTTGCATCAGGAAAGACATTTTGATTAGCATTTGAGTAGCATTTTGATAACGTGGGTTTCTATTCATGGAGATTGGCGTGCTATTCATTACAGCGAAAGTGAACTCTATGGAAGACATACTCCAAGGAGTCCAAGGCATTAGAGTGAAAATGTGTGAATCAAGGAATTAATGTATTGAAATGTCTTCCATTAGCATTTCATATTTTGCATTTTAGCTCATGACAATGTGTAAAATATTGCTACTTACCATAACACTGTTCTCCCAATTACTGACTTGCCATTCGAGTCAGTCACTCCTTGTTTATAATTTTCAATCATGCAGTAATTTCTACCTTGTTTGTGTTAATCATCAAGCGACCATTTTACCCAAACCCCATTTTATTCTGCCCAAATTCCTATCAATTTCCCCCATATTCCGTCACTCACCAGCACTCCAGTGGCCAGTTATCCTATCAACCTGCATGTTTTGGGAAGTGGAAAGAACTGGAGATCCCAGAGAAAACCCCTGCATACACAGGGAGTTTGCCCAAACACCGCAGACCGCACGGGAAGTTGAGATTGAACACAGGCCCCAGACACTGGAAGACAACGGCTCTACAGCTGCGCTACTGTCTTCTTCTTCTTGCGTATGGTGTGCACAGCCTACAGTTGTAGGACATCTTGTTCTATTTGATCTTATTTGATTGTGCACGCCAGGTTGATAGCATTCGTCGAAACAGGGCGGACCACATGAAGATTGCAATCTTCCACCCCTGCGCTACTGTGCTATTGTGTTAAGGCTTTCCTTTGCTCTCTCTCCTTAACGAAATGCAGTTAATGGCCATTTCTTATTCATGATACTCTTCTGCACATATTTGTGTCCTTTGCAAGGCCCCTGGCCCCCTATTCACATTTGGTGGTCTTAGAAAGTAATATATACCATGAGTTGCGAATTACATGTGCTGTTAAACTGACCCCTGATTGGAGGCATTTGAAGAATCTTGTGTACACAAAAAGCTGGAGAAACTCAGCAGGTGCAGCAGCATCTAAGGAGCGAAGGAGATAGGCGACGTTTTGGGTCGAGACCCTTCTTCAGACAATCTTGTATTTTATTCCCATGATGGTTCTTCATTTCCCCTTGAGCTTGATGGTAAAAATGTTCCTTCCCTTTCTTTTCACAGGCCTTCACCCTGGCACGGAGTACAAAATCAACATCTTCACCCTGAGTGGCAATTCACGCAGCCCACCTGCCTCCATCACAGCCCGAACCGGTGAGGATCCCTCCAGGGCAAGGGCCTAATTCTGTTTGCCTTGATGTTGTTCCTAGTCATTGAGTTGTAAGCACAGAAACATGCCCTTCAGCCAACCCCATTCATACTAACCATCCCCTATCCAGCTATACTTGTCCATTTAGTCTGTAGCCTTCTAAGCAATTCACATGCTTATCGAGATGCTTCTTAAATGCTGTGTGAGTATCTGCCTCCACTGCCCATTCAGGCAGCACATTCCAGATTCCAGTTACTCACTGTGTGAAAACAAAATCATCTTCAGATCTCCGAACCTCTAAATTCTCCTGTACCCTTACAATGGGTAATAGCCTCCAGTTGTCTACACTATCGACTGCCCCTCAGGATTGGGTGTGTTTCAGGTTCCCCCAACAGTCTTCTGCAGCAAAGGAAACAATCCAAGCCTACCCAGTCTCTCCAGAAAACATTGTATTTTTTTGCAAATTTTTCTTCAGTTTGGTTATAAACTGAACAATGTTAACTCAGGGCAGAACTTTTCCCCAGCAATCCCTAGGTTGTTGTTCCCAGGAGTTGCTAAACCTGGACGGCTGATCTGTAGACCTTACCTGACTGCTGAAACAGGCACTGGTAAACCATGGCCAGGAGGAGCACTGCAGGATGACCGTGTTTGAATAACATCTTAGGGTAATCACCACTCACAGTTAATGCCTCACTCTCTTATAAAGGACGTAATGCCTTTTGAGTCTGTGCTTGGAATAATCCCCATCATTTTTATACACTCCCCCCCAACTTGGCTCCCTGTGGGCACTCCTCTCTCCCACGCCTTCCCAATTCTTCAGTCCTCCACGCATGTCAGGGACAATTTAAACTGGCTATCCCACTGGTCCTTGGGATGTGGGAAGAGATCAGAGCACCTGGTAGGGGTAGACCACACGATCAGAAGGTTAACGATAGACAGCACCTCTCATCCAGACAGCACCCAAGGTCCGGATTGAAAGTGGGTCGCTAGAGCGGCAGCCTGTGTCATTACTGAGGTGTGCCTGCTCCGACATTAATATTGCAGTGCTCAGTGGGCTATATTGAAGGGGATGGAGAATGACTCTACACCTATTCATCTATCCCCTCGTTATTTTGATGGTGACTGATCCCTGAAATCAAGGCCTGAGGTGTCGGGACATCAGGAATAGAGTGCAGCCCGGAGGCCATGCCAGCTGCTCTGTCTGGACAGGAGCTGCCATTCAATATGTGACTGGTTGCATGCAGGGAAATGGGATAGGCATCAACATCCGAACAAACTGAATGGAATTAATGTCTTCATTGTTTCAACCCTGTACCCTTTAACCCAGCTATCGATTCTCCATCGAATCTCCGATTCATCTCCACGACGTCCGACAGCATCATGTTCATATGGCAACGTCCCCGCTCCCGAATTACAGGGTATCACATCACCTACCAACCCAAAGGAGGGCAACTAATGGAGCTCAACCCTCAGCCGCCAACCGTGGTCCAAGAAGCGATTATCACAGGTAAAGGTTGCCCATAAAAAAATATTGCCCACAATTGGCAATGATGGCTTGTTCAAGGATCCATCAGCTGGCAGAGAACTTTGGCATCCACAGCGTGCCCGTCATAAGACTATCTGGACAACTCACAACCATTTTATATGGATAATTCAATGGGATCTTACATTAATAAGCACTTCTCCTGTTTGGCACAAACAGGTGAGCAAAATCAACAGGTGAGGTTCAGGGGGAGATGCAATCAAAGGAGAGGAAGTTTCACAAGGGATTTTAAAAGAGGAAAGCCTGGGAACATCTTACTTGCACAGCAAACCATGATCTGGAATGAAAGCAGTCTGTTCTAACAGCATAGCCAGGCATGAGCAGGAGAATGAGATTAATTGGAGAGCTTTTTCAAGATTAGGCAAGTGTGCAGGATAATGCTATACTGTCCTAAGTAATTTATAATCAAAAGAATTATGCCAATACACAGTAGAACAAACAGCTTCTGTGGAAAAGGAAATTGAAATAACATTTCCGATTGATTCTTTATCAGAACTGAAAGAAAAAACGACAGAGTTGGTGAGAAGGGATGACTAGAATGGAAATATCTCTGTGAGGGTGAGGCTTGAAATATCTCTGTGAGGTTCCTGAATAAATTTATATGGAATGGATAAAGAGAGAGGGAGGGAAAAAGAGGGAAATGTGACAAAATAATATGGTGAAAGCTATGAAACGCAGATCAGAGCTTTAGGAAATGCCAAGCAGATCAATGGGTGTCGGGAGAGGGAGAAAAACAGATATTACAGAATGATTATTGTATGCAGAACTACCCTGTTCTGACACAGAGAATGCAAGTTAGTTGAAGGTGTAGATTGGGAATGCTGCAACTTATACAGACAGAAGATGAGATGCTGTTACAATGCAGGAGGCATTGATATGCAGGATTGTGTGGGATGGAGAATTAAACTGACTAGCAAATCGGATGCTCAGGGCTCACTCCTGTGGACTGAACACAGGTGCTCCGTCCAGTGGTCACCCGATTTGTGTTTGTTTTCTCGCTCATATCATAAGCACCAAATGTAGTACATTAGATTGAAAGAAGTGCAAATGAAACACCAGTTCACATGGAAGCTGCTCACATCCATTATGACCACTCTGGCCTCCTGCACTGTAATAGGAAGGCCAAGTGCCAGCATGAGAAACAACAACTCATCTTCCAAACTGTTTACAATTAATGCAAAACTTTATGAAGTGACAAAACAAGAAAGTGCCTAGGATAATATTCCTACAAGTGCGGTGCATTTCGACAATCTAAACCAGGGGTCGGTAACCTACGGCCAACCGGCCGCATCTGGCCCGCAGGCGTAAAGGAGCTGTCCCACTGTGGCGACCTAATCCGCGAGTTAAGAAGAGTGTCTTCGACCACTCGCCTGGAAAACCTCGAGCTGGATCGACGTTCGCGTTCAAATCGCGAGCTTTATCAACCAACCGTGCACACATACACACAAACACATCGTTTTGTTGTAACTTCTCACAGCTTAAAATGTGGCTTGTCATTTGTAGTTTATTCCCTTGAAGGCAAATCGCAAAAAGAGTATAATTACTTAGAATTTTATTTTAATCGAAGCCAGATGTTTGGACTTCAGAAAATGCTGTGTTTAATCAGTAAGACCTTTTGGCAGCTATTGGGGGCCAGGGAAAGCGGGAGAGCACTGTCTGAAATTCACACCCGCGATGAAATGTATGGTAAAAGATGGCTGCAGAGTGTATGGTAAGTCCTTTAGAGAGCATGGGGGGAGGGGGAGAGAAGTGGGGGAGAAGGAGTGGAGACACTTTTAAGAAGTATAATAAAGTTTAGCGGGCATTTTACCTATTTTAGCGGTTTTCCCTGGTCCTGAAAATTCCAATGAGCCAATGAAAATGCCCGGTCAGCGAAGGAGATTGCCTGTAACTAAATAGCGACCCCACTCCACTGCACTGTGAGTTAAAAAGAACCATGCCGACCAAATTTTATTCATGGAAAATTTTCCGCAACCTAACTGGGGCCGCGAGTATTTGGGAACTTCACTCGAACATGAAGGAAAATTCCAGTGACCTAGGACCTCGTGTCGACCATGCTGCGAGTTTGAAGGTCGAAGACACTCTTGTAAACTCGCAGATTAGGTCGCCGCAGTGGGACAGCCCCTTAACACAAAACACACACAACACTTATCCGAGAGTAGTTCTCTAACACACACACACAGCAAATTCCATATCACGACACCTGTCAACTCACTCTCTCTCCCCCCCTACCCTCCCGTCCCCTCATCCATCCTCCTGACCACCTGGAGTAAAAGCGCCCCCCACCCAGTGCCCCCCACCCATGTGTGAAACTGAAGCGGGCTGAGAGCGGTTTCCTCAGGAGCCCAGCAGCAGGCGGGCAGGCTGGAGGAAAGCGAAGCATCAGCGGGGTCAGTGAGGAATTCCGCTCCGACCACAGTGTTGCACTTTACTTGTTTGGCGCAGGGGTAATTGTCTTACATTTTTATTGCGATTTAAAAAAGAGTATCATTGATTATTTTTTAACTATGGCGATAGATGTGGCCCGCCATCCGCTCACAGACATGGGTCCTCGCTCCTTTGCAGAACAAGGTTGCGTCCCCCGACCTAAACTATTACACTTCTTCCCTCGCAATAGGACTGCTACCGGACACCGAGTACACCGTCCACATAAAAGCTTTTCAGAATTTGCTGCAGAGTGAGCTGCTGACTGGGACGACGAAAACAGGTGAGGGACTACAGACAGCAAATGGAAGGTTGAAGCACACCAAGCATCCCTTTTTCCTGTAAATGACCAAAGCATTCATCATGTTTTAACTTCATCCTGGCTGTACAAGGCTTTGTTGTAACTTCTCACAGCTTAAAATGTGGTCTTGTCATTTGTAGTTTATTCCCTTGAAGGCAAATCGCAAAAAGAGTATAATTGCTTAGAATTTTATTTTAATCGAAGCCAGATGTTTGGACCAGAAAATGCTGTGTTTAATCAGTAAGACTTTTTGGCAGCTATTGGTAAGGTTCTACTTAATAATGATCCATGTTTCCGACTGCCCAGTAGCTATTGGAGAAAAGGGCTGATTTGTTATCACTGAATGCCTCAAGGCAGCAAAATCAACCAGTTGACGAGACTGGGTTTAATAGACAATAATCAATAGACAATAGGTGCAGGAGTAGGCCATTCGGCCCTTCGAGGCAGCACCTCCATTCAATGTGATCATGCCTGACTGATCATCCCCAAACAGTACCCCGTTCCTGCCTTCTCCCCATATCCCCTGATTCTGCTATTTTTAAGAACCCAATCTAGCTATCTCTTGAGAGCATCCAGAGAACCTGCCTCCACCGCCCTCTCTGTGAGAAAAAGTATTTCCTCGTCTCTGTTCTAAATGGCTTACTCCTTATTCTTAAACTGTGGCCCCTGGTTCTGGACTCCCCCAACAGGGGGAACATGTTTCCTGCCTCTAGCGTGTCCATTTCAATGAGATTTCCTCTCATCCTTCTAAACTCCAGAGTGTACAAGCCCAGCTGCTCCATTCTCTCAGCATATGACAATCCCGCCATCCTGGGAATTATCCTTGTAAACCTATGCTGCACCCCCTCAATTGCAAGAATGTCCTTCCTCAAATTAGGGGACCAAAACTGCTAGTACAAACTGTGCTTGGCACTGAAGTGTGGAGTGTGAAGTGCGTAGGGTTTGGGTGCGTGTGGGTATGCTAATGTGTGAGCATGCATGTAAGTGCTTATACTTGTGTGTACATGAGTGTATGCACATATGTGTGTGTTTATACACACGTGAATATGGAGGAGGTGCCGGTTTCCTCTCGGGCATAGACCATTCAGACATAACTGTTACTTCATCAACCTGTGAGAATGATGTCACCACACCCAGGGCAGTTCAGCAAGGCTCTCTCATCTTTGTGGGGATGATGGGAGACATTGTTATTTATGGAGTCATGGAAGACACCACTCAGTCCAATTTGTCAATGCTGACCAAGATGCCTCATCTAAGCTACAACCATTTGCCCACATTTGTCTCATATCCCTCTAAATATTTCCTATTCATGTTCCCATCCATATGTCTTTTAAATGTTGTTATTGTACCTGTCTCAACGACTTCCTTTGGCATCTCATCCCTTTTCCCTACCAGCCTCTGAAAAAGTTACCCCTCAGGTTCCTATAAATCTTTCCCCTCTCACCTTAAACCTATGCCCTCTAGCTCTTGATTTTCCTACTCTGGGAAAAAAATGTATGTGGATTCATTTTATCTTCCTTCTAGATTTTATACACGTCCATAAAATCACCCCTCAGCTTCTTGCCCACCAAGGAATAAAGTCGTATCATGTCCAGTCTCTCATTATAGCTCAGGGCCCTCAAGTTCTGGCAACATGCTAGTGGATATTCTCTGCATTCCTTCCAGCATAATGACATTCTTCCTATAACAGGGTGACCAAAGTTAAACACAATATTCCAAAGTGCAGCCTCAACAACATCTTGTACAACAATAACAACATTCCAACTTCTAAACTTAATTCCTTGACTGATGAAGGTCAGCATGCCTAAAGCTTTCTTCACCAACCTGTGCCACAATGTTCAGGGAACCATGTACCTTTACTCCTAGATCCCTCGCTCAAAAACACTTCCCTGGGCCTTATGACTGATGACTGCTGCCCTTTTGAGTTCCCAAAGTGCAACACCTCACACTTATCTGAATTAAACTCCATTTCTCATTTCTCATTCCTTGGCTCACATGTGCAGCTGATCAAGGAACTGTTGTTTTTGACCATGCCATGTACATTCTCAATCAATGTCTTGTACATTCTCATTCTGCGGAAATAAGATTTGTAGTCCCGACTGATATACCCCTCCTGAGCAGTCATTGAAAAACAGTCAAACTTGATACGGCTGTGTCTTCTTTCCAGCATATTTCCCAGGAGCAGTGCAGGAGTGGTGAGAAGCATACATTAAAAGTGTCCATGGCCCACCTAGTCCGCAACCGACCAACGATCCCCACATATTAACACACACCAGGAACAATTTACACTTATACCAAGCCAATTAACCTACAAAGCTGTAAGTCTATGGAATGAGGAAACCTCGAAAATCTTGGATCTCGGAGAAAACCCACGCAGGTCACAGGGAGAACGTACATACTCCGTATACAGCACCCCTTGTAGGGATCAAACCCAGATCTCTGGCACTGCAAGCGCTGTAAGGCAGCAACTCTACTGCTATACCACTGTGTTGCCCTGTGTGTAATGTGCCCAACGAGGGGTGAAGGAGCCCTCAGTGCTGTGCTTCTGTAGTGCTGCATTGTCCCTATTTGCCCATAGACGGGGCACAGGTGAGGTGAGATGAGGTACAGCGAGGAGGATTTCTTGAAGCAATTATTTTTGGAATGCACTCAGCTTGTGACCATATGATTTAAATACATGGAAGCATGATTAAGTAGTTTACTTTTGGAAGTGTATTTTTAGTTTAGTTACTAATTTAAGTTTAAGTTTGTAAATTAAGTTCGTAAGTTCGGTTGAAAGGAAATAGTAAAAATCGGAAAGAGCCATAGTTTTCAAGGGAAATTGGACACGGTTCGAAAAAAGAGAAATATATACAATATTTTATAACCATATAACCAGATAACCATATAACAATTACAGCACGGAAACAGGCCTTCTCGGCCCTTCCAGTCCGTGCCGACCATTTATTTTCCCCTAGTCCCATCTACCTGCACTCAGACCATACCCCTCCATTCCCTTCCCGTCCATATACCTATCCACTTTACTTTTAAATGTTAAAATCGATCCTGCCTCCACCACTTCTGCAGGAAGATCATTCCACAAGGCACCACTCTCTGAGTAAAGAAGTTCCTCCTCATGTTACCCCTAAACTTCTGTCCCTTAATTCTCATGTCATGCCCTCTTGTTTGAATCTTTCCTACCCTCAATGGGAAAAGCTTATCCACGTCAACTCTGTCTATCCCTTTCATCATTTTAAAGACCTCAATCAAGTCCCCCCTTAACCTTCTGTGCTCCAAAGAATAAAGACCTAACTTGTTCAACCTTTCTCTGTAACTTAGTTGCTGGAACCCAGGCAACATTCTAGTAAACCTCCTCTGTACTCTCTCTATTTTGTTGACGTGCTTCCTATAATTAGGCGACCAAAATTGTACACCATATTCCAAAATTGCTTTAACCAATGGCTTGTACAATTTTAACATTACTTCCCTACTCCTATATTCAATGCTCTAATTTATAAAGGCCAGCACACCAAAAGCTTTCTTTACCACCCTATCTACATGCGATTCCACCTTCAGGGAACTATGCACAATTATTCCTAGATCCCTCTATTCCACAGCATTCCTCAATTCCCTACCTTTTACCATGTACGTCCTTTTTTGATTTGTCCTGCCAAGATGTAGCACCTCACACTTATCAGCATTAAACTCCATCTGCCATCTTTCAGCCCACTCTTCCAAATGGCCCAAATCTCTGTAGACTTTGAACATCTACTTCATTATCCACAGCACCCCCTATCTTAGTATCATCTGCATACTTACTTATCCAATTTTTCACCCCATCATCTAGATCATTGATGTACATGACAAACAACAGTGGACCCAACACAGATCCCTGAGGCACCCCACTGGTCACCAGCTTCCAACCTGACAAACAGCCATCCACCATTACTCTCTGGCATCTCCCATTCAGCCACTGTTGAATCCATCTTGCTACTCCGCCATTAACACCCAAAGATTGAACCTTCTTAACCAACCTTCCATGGGGAACCTTGTCAAAGGCCTTACTGAAATCCATATAGACAACATCCACTGCTTTATCCTCATCAATTTCCCTAGCAACCTCTTCAAAAAATTCAAGAAGGTTTGTCAAACATGACCTTCCAGGCACAAATCCATGTTGACTGTTCTTGATCAGACCCTGTTTATCCAGATGCTTATATATATCACCTCTAAGTATCCTTTCCATTTATTTGCCCACCACTGACGTCAAACTAACGGGTCTATAATTGCTAGGTTTATTCTTTGAACCCTTTTTAAACAATGGAACAACATTCGCAGTACGCCAATCCTCTGGCACTATTCCCGTTTCTAATGACATCTGAAATACTTCTGTCATAGCCCCTGCTATTTCTACACTAACTTCCCTCAATGTCTTAGGGAATATCCTGTCAGGATCTGGAGACTTATCCACTTTTATATTTTTCAAAAGTGTCAGTATTTCCTCCTCTTTGAATCTCATAGTTTCCATAGCTATTCTACTTTTTTCCCTTACCTCACAGAGTTCAATATCCTTCGCCTTGGTGAATACCAAAGAAAATAAATTGTTCAATATCTTCCCCCATCTCTTTTGGCTCTGCAGATAGCTGTCCATTCTAGCTCTCTAATGGTCCACTTTTATCCCTTGTTATCCTTTTGCTATTAATATATCTGTAGAAACCCTTTGAAACATAGAAATTAGGTGCAGGAGTAGGCCATTCAGCCCTTCGATCCTGCACCGCCGTTCAATATGATCATGGCTGATCATCCAACTCAGTATCCCGTACCTGCCTTCTCTCCATACCCTCTGATCCCCTTAGCCACAAGGGCCACATCTAACTCCCTCTTAAATATAGCCAATGAACTGGCCTCAACTACCCTCTGTGGCAGAGAGTTCCAGAGACCCACCACTCTCTGTGTGAAAAAAGTCCTTCTCATCTCGGTCCTAAAGGATTTCCCCCTTATCCTTAAGCTGTGACCCCTTGTCCTGGACCTCCCCAACATCAGGAACAATCTTCCTGCATCTAGCCTGTCCAACCCCTTAAGAATTTTGTAAGTTTCTATAAGATCCCCTCTCAATCTCCTAAATTCTAGAGAGTATAAACCGAGTCTATGCAGTCTTTGTTCATAAGACAGTCCTGACATCCCAGGAATCAGTCTGGTGAACCTTCTCTGCACTCCCTCTATGGCAATGATGTCCTTCCTCAGATTTGGAGACCAGAACTGTACGCAATACTCCAGGTGTGGCCTCACCAAGACCCTATACAACTGAAGTAGAACCTCCCTGCTCCTATACTCATATTCTTTTGCTATGAAAGCTAACATACCATTTGTTTTCTTCACTGCCTGCTGTACCTGCATGCCTACTTTCAATGACTGGTGTACCATGACACCCAGGTCGCGCTGCATCTCCCCTTTTCCTAATCGGCCTCCATTTAGATAATAGTCTGTTTTCCTATTTTTGCCACCAAAGTGGATAACCTCACATTTATCCACATTATACTGCATCTGCCAAACATTTGCCCACTCACCCAGCCTATCCAAGTCACCTTGCAGTCTCCTAGCATCCTCCTCACAGCTAACACTGCCCCCCAGCTTAGTATCATCCGCAAACCTGGAGATATTGCCTTCAATTCCCTCATCCAGATCATTTATGTATATTGTAAATAGCTGGGGTCCCAGCACTGAGCCTTGCGGTACCCCACTAGTCACTGCCTGCCATTGTGAAAACGACCCGTTTACTCCTACTCTTTGCTTCCTGTTTGCCAGCCAGTTCTCTGTCCACATCAATACTGAACCCCCAATGCCGTATGCTTTAAGTTTATACACTAATCTCTTATGTGGGACCTTGTCGAAAGCCTTCTGGAAGTCCAGATACACCACATCCACTGGTTCTCCCCTATCCATGCTACTAGTTACATCCTCGAAAAGTTCCACAAGATTCGTCAGACATGATTTACCTTTCGTAAATCCATGCTGACTTTGTCCAATGATTTCACCACTTTCCAAATGTGCTGCTATCCCATCTTTAATAACTGACTCTAGCAGTTTCCCCACTACCGATGTTAGACTAACTGGTCTGTAATTCCCCGTTTTCTCTCTCCCCCCCCCCTTCTTAAAAAGAGGGGTTACGTTTGCTACCCACCAATCCTCAGGAACTACTCCTGAATCTAAAGAGTTTTGAAAGATTATCACTAATGCATCCACTATTTCCAGAGCTACTTCCTTAAGTACTCTGGGATGCAGCCTATCTGGCCCTGGGGATTTATCGGCCTTTAATCCATTCAATTTACCCAACACCACTTCCCGACTAACCTGGATTTCACTCAAGTCCTCCTTTGACCGGCGGTCCCCTGCTATTTCCGGCAGATTATTTATGTCTTCCTTAGTGAAGATGGAACCAAAGTAGTTATTCAATTGGTCCGCCATATCCTTGTTCCCCATGATCAACTCACCTGTTTCTGACTGCAAGGGACCTACATTTGTTTTAACTAATCTCTTTCTCTTCACATATCTATAAAAACTTTTGCAGTCAGTTTTTATGTTCCCTGCCAGTTTTCTTTCATAATCTATTTTTCCTTTCCTGATCAAGCCCTTTGTCCTTCTCCTTTGGATTCACTTTCACCTTTCTTGCCAAAGCAACATCATATCTTCTTTTAGCTTTTCTTATTTCTTTCTTAAGATTCTTTTTACATTCTTTATACTCGTTTAGCACCTCATTTACTCCATGCCTCCTATAAGATTGTAGATATCTCTCTTTTTTCGAACCAAGTGTCTAACTTCCCTTGAAAACCATGGCTCTTTCCGATTTTTACTATTTCCTTTCAACCGAACAGGGACATAAAGATTCTGTACTCTTACAATTTCCCCTTTAAATGTCCTCCATTTCTCTTCAACATCCTTCCCATAAAACAAAATGTCCCAATTCACTCCTTTTAAATCATTACGCATTCCCTCAAAGTTAGCCTTTCTCCAATCAAAAATCTCAACCCTAGGTCCAGTTCTGACTCTCTCCATAATTATATTGAAACTAATGGTATTGTGATCACTGGTCCCGACGTGCTTACCAACGCATACCTCCATCACCTGACCTGCCTCATTTCCTAACAGGAGGTCCAGCACTGCCCCTTCTCTGGTCGATACCTCTATGTATTGCTGCAAAAAAACTGTCCTGCACACATTTAACAAACTCCAAACCATCCAGCCCATTTACAGAATGTGGTTCCCAGTCTATTTTTGGAAAATTGAGATCTCCCACAATCACTACCTTGTGCTTACTACTAATATCTGCTATCTCCTTACATATTAGCTCTTCCAATTCTCGCTCCCCATTTGGCGGTCTATAATACACCCCTAAAAGTGTTGCTACACCGTTCCCACTTCTCAGTTCCACCCAAGTAGCCTCCCTAGACTAGCCCTCTAATCTGCCCTGCCAAAGCACTGCTGTAATATCTTCTCTGACAAGCAATGCAACCCCTCCACCTCTGGTCCCTCCAATTCTATCACACCTGAAGCAACAAAATCCTGGAATATTTAGTTTCCAATCACAACCCTCCCGCAACCATGTTTCACTGATTGCCACAACATCATATTTCTAGGTGTCAATCCAGGCTCTAAGTTCATCCACCTTTCTTACAATGCTCCTAGCATTAAAATATACACATTTTAGAAACCCACCATCCCTTATTCTCTGTTTATTATCTTTTTCCTCTTTCTCGCCTACATTTTGGGTCCGAGTGCTTCCCTTCTCTGCCTCTTGTCCCTCACCCCGTCCCCTAGCCCCCTCTACCCGAGTCCCTTCTCCCAGCCTTTCTAGTTTAAAGTCTCCTTTGCAAATCTCCCCGCCAGGATATTAGTTCCCCTCCGGTTCAAGTGCAACCCGTCCTTTTTATACAGATCATGCCTTCCCCAAAAGAGGGACCAGTGATCAAGAAACTTGAATCCCTGCCCACTGCACCAGTCCCTCAGCCACGCATTTATCCTCCACCTCATTCTATTTCTACTCTCACTGTCACGTGGCACAGGCAGTAATCCTGAAATTGTTACTCTTTTGATCCTTCTCCTTAACTTTCCCCCCAACTCCCTAAATTCTCCTTTCAGGACCTCTTCTCTTTTTCTGCCTATGTCATTGGTACCTATGTGTACCACAACATCAGGCTCCTCTCCCTCCCTTTTCAGAATCTTTTCGACATGTTCCGACACATCCGAGACCCTGGCACCAGGGAGGCAAACTACCATCCGGGTCTCCCGACTGCATCCACAGAATCGCCAATCTGACCCCCTAACTATGGAGTCCCCTATTACAATTGCCCTCCTCTTTTTGCTACCCTTCTGAGCATCAGGGCCATTCTCTGTGCGGAGGCCCGGCCGCTGTTGCTGCCCCCAGGAAGGCTGTCCGCTCCAATCGAACTCAAACATGAGTACCTATTTTCCAGGTGTACAGCCACCGGGGTACTCTCCAGTCCCTGCCTCTGCCCCTTGCCCTTCCTAACAGTGACCCACTTGTCTGCCTCCCGTGGTCCGGGAGTGACCACCTCCCTGTAACTCCTCTCCATGACCGCCTCACTCTCCCTGACCAGACAGAGGTCCTCGAGCTGTTGCTCCAGGTTCCTAACACAATGTTTTAGGAGCCCCATCTCAACACACCTGGCGCAGATGTGGACGTCTGGTGGGCTATCAGCTTCCCTGACCTCCCAGGAATTATAGGAGGCATGGAGTAAATGAGGTGCTAGATGAGTATAAAGAATGTAAAAAGAATCTTAAGAAAGAAATAAGAAAAGCTAAAAGAAGATATGAGGTTGCTTTGGCAAAAAAGGTGAAAGTAAATCCAAAGGGTTTCTACAGCTATATTAATAGCAACAGGATAACGAGGGATAAAAGTGGACCATTAGAGTGCCAGAATGGACAGCTATCTGCAGAGCCAAAAGAGATGGGGGAGATATTGAACAATTTATTTTCTTCTGTATTCACCAAGGAGAAGGATATTGAACTCTGTGAGGTAAGGGGGAAACGTAGAGTAGCTTTGGAAACTATGAGATTCAAAGAGGAGGAAGTACTGACACTTTTGAAAAATATAATAGTGGATAAGTCTCCAGGTCCTGACAGGATATTCCCTAAGACATTGAGGGAAGTTAGTGTTAGAATAGCAGGGGCTATGACAGAAATATTTCAGATGTCATTAGAAATGGGAATAGTGCCGGAGGGCAACTAGGGAAGTAGATGTGCATGTTGTTCCATTGTTTAAAAAGGGTTCAAAGAATAAACCTAGAAATTATAGACCTGTTAGTTTGATGTCAGTGGTGGGCAAATTAATGGAAAGGATACTTAGAGATAATATATATAAGCATCTGGATAAACAGGGTCTGATCAAGAACAGTCAACATGGATTTGTGCCTGGAAGGTCATGTTTGACAAACCTTCTTGAATTTTTTGAAGAGTGCAGGTAGATGGGACTAGGGGAAAATAAATGGTTGGCACGGACTGGAAGGGCCGAGAAGGACTGTTTCCGTGCTGTAATTGTTATATGGTTATAAATGTATTTCTAATGTTAAAAGCTTTGCTGATGTGCAGATTAACCAGCGCCGCATGACAGTTTAACCAGCATCTGATGCCTTTCAACAAGTTCCCAGATGCCAGATGCCAGTTTAACCAATAACAGACCAACCATGCTGGTTCTGAGCTTGTTGCTCTGCACACCTATTAAAACTAATTGCTGCTGCTTACAGCTTATTAACTAACCTCCCATTGCTTTTCTGCTCTCAAGCCCCCAAGCCACAGCCTGTCAATGAAGCGACTCCTGCGCCGCAGCCGGATAAATCCCCAATCACTTGGAAGGCAATGCCACATGCAGCGGGCGGAAGAAAACCCAGTCCCGCTGTAGAATCAGGTCCCAACTCCAGGAAGCCAGGTAACCCCCCAATCACTCGGGGGCCAGTGCTACCTGGAGAGAGCAGTCATGGCAGAAGATATCTGGGGGAAAAAAAAGAGGGGAAGGGCAATAGTAATAGGGGATTCAATTGTCAGGGGAATAGATAGGCGTTTCTGCGGCCGCAAACGAGACTCCAGGATGGTATGTTGCCTCCCTGGTGCAAGGGTCAGGGATGTCACTGAACGGCTGCAGAACATTCTGGAGGGGGGAGGGTGAACAGCCAGTTGTCGTGGTGCATATTGGCACCAACGATATAGGTAAAAAAAGGGATGAGGTCCTACAAGGTGAATTTAGGGAGCTAGGAGATAAACTTAAAAGTAGGACCTCAAAGGTAATAATCTCTGGATTATTACCAGTACCACGGGCTAGTCAGAGTAGAAATAGGAGGATATTGCAGATTAATACGTGGCTTGAAAAATGATGCAAGGGGGAGGGATTCAAATTTTGAGGGCACTGGAACCATTACTGGGGGAGGTGGGACCAGTACAAACAGGACAGTCTGCACCTGGGCTGGAATGGAACCAATGTCCTTGGGGGAGTGTTTGCTAGTGCTGTCGGGGAGGATTTAAACTAATGTGGCAGGGGGCGGGTACAAGAGCAGAGAGGCAGGTGGGTGTAAAACGAGGGTAGAAGCAATAGGGAGCAAGGTGAAAAGTAAAAGTGGCAGGCAGACAAAACCAGGGCAAAAATCAAAAAGGGCCACTTCTCAACATAATTGTATAAGGGGTAAGAGCGTTGTAAAAACAAGCCTGAAGGCTTTGTGTCTCAATGCAACGAGTATTCGTAATAAGGTGGATGAGTTGAACGTGCAGATAGCGATTAATGATTATGATATACTTGGGATCACGGAGACATGGCTCCAGGGTGACCAAGGCTGGGAGCTGAACATCCAGGGATATTCAATATTCAGGAGGGATAGAGAGAAAGGAAAAGGAGGTGGGGTTGCATTGCTGGTTAGAGTGGAGATTAACGCAATGGAAAGGAAGGACATTAGCTTGGAGGATGTGGAATCGGTATGGGTAGAGCTGCGAAACACTAAGGGGCAGAAAACTCTGGTGGGTGTTGTGTACAGGCCACCTAACAGTAGTAGTGAAGTTGGGGATGGTATCAAACAGGAAATTAGAAATGCGTGCGACAAAGGCAAAACAGTTATAATGGGTGACTTCAATCTACATATAGATTGGGTGAACCAAATTGGCAGGGGTGCTGAGGAAGAGGATTGTTTGGAATGTATGCGGGATAGTTATCTAAATCAACATGTAGAGGAACCAACGAGAGAGCAGGCTATTTTAGACTGGGTATTGATTTAGACTGAGTAATGAAGAAGGGTTAGTTAGCAGTCTTGTTGTGCGTGGCCCCTTGGGCAAGAGTGACCATAGAGTTCTTCATTAGGATGGAGAGTGACATTGTTAATTCAGAAACAATGGTTCTGGACTTAAAGAAAGGTAACTTTGAAGGTATGAGATGTGAATTGGCCAAGATTGACTGGCAATCAATTCTAAAAGGGTTGACGGTGGATACGCAATGGAAGACGTTTAAAGACTGCATGGATGAACTACAAAAATTGTTCATCCCAGTTTGGCAAAAGAATAAATCAGGGAAGGTAGTGCATCCGTGGATAACAAGGGAAATCAGGGATAGTATCAAAGCAAAGGAGGATGCGTACAAAGTAGCCAGAAAAAGCAGCATACCAGAGGACTGGGAGAAATTCAGAGACCAGCAGAGGAGGACAAAGGGCTTGATTAGGAAAAGAAAAATAGATTATGACAGAAAACTGGCAGGGAACATAAAAACTGACTGCAAAAGTTTTTATAGATATGTAAAGAGAAAGAGATTAGTTAAAACAAATGTAGGTCCCTTGCAGTCAGAAACAGGGTGAGTTGATCATGGGGAGCAAGGATATGGCGGACCAATTGAATAACTACTTTGGTTCCGTCTTCACTAAGGAAGACATGAATAATCTGCCGGAAATAGCAGGGGACCACGGGTCAAAGGAGGAATTGAGTGAAATCCAGGTTAGTCGGGAAGTGGTGTTGAGTAAATTGAATGGATTAAAGGCCGATAAATCCCCAGGGCCAGATAGGCTGCATCCCAGCATACTTAAGGAAGTAGCTCCGGAAATAACGGATACATTAGTGATAATCTTTCAAAACTCTTTAGATTCTGAAGTAGTTCCTGAGGATTGGCGGGTAGCAAACGTAACCCCTCTTTTTACGAAGGGAGGGAGAGAGAAAACGGGGAATTACAGACCAGTTAGTCTAACATCGGTAGTGGGGAAACTGCTGGAGTCAGTTATTAAAGATGGGATAGCAGCACATTTGGAAAGTGGTGAAATCATTGGACAAAGTCAGCATGGATTTACAAAAGGTAAATCGTGTCTGACGAATCTTGTGGAATTTTTCGAGGATGTAACTAGTAGCGTGGATAGGGGAGAACCAGTGGATGTGGTGTATCTGGACTTCCAGAAGGCTTTCGACAAGGTCCCACATAAGAGATTAGAATACAAACTTAAAGCATACGGCATTGGGGGTTCAGTATTGATGTGGATAGAGAACTGGCTGGCAAACAGGAAGCAAAGAGTAGGAGTAAACGGGTCCTTTTCACAATGGCAGGCAGTGACTAGTGGGGTACCGCAAGGCTCAGTGCTGGGACCCCAGCTATTTACAATATACATAAATGATCTGGATGAGGGAATAGTAAGATTGAACGAGAACTTACCAGTTCGAAGGTTGATCTTTATTTTATGAGGAGTCGAAGTGAGGGATTTCGTGAAGAGCCCGCCGGCTGGCATGCTCGACATACTTCAAAGTAGCGGCGTGGAATCACAGAACCAACAATAGAAATGACTTCGCATAGTATGATTGAATTGACTAAGATTACCAGATGAAGGTGACTGAGGGTTGGGCGAGGAGGGCACGAAATCACTCACTTCGACTCCTCATAAAATAAAGATCAACCTTCGAACTGGTAAGTTCTCGTTCAATCTTACTATTTCATTTCGGAGTCACGTGAGTGACTTCGTGAAGACTTCAAAGCTTCTGTGATTACACGCCCTGGACCACGTCCATGCTGACACACCACTACCAGGGATGGATGGGAGGAACAAACTTGCTCAATAGTTCATACTGCAAAACAAGAGCATATTTATTAATAACAAATCAAAAACCCCTCATGCGGGGACATCTCCACGTTCTTGACCTGCATTCAGCACGGCTTCTGCGAACTGTAGAGGAGCAGCAACAGGCTTGTTATAAAAACGCTGGAACACAGCTTCATTAGCCCATCCTGCTGTGGCGAGAATTAGGTCCATGGGCACCTCCATGACCCTCGCCGCTGACGTCGATGCAGCCCTGGTGGAATGAGACTTGAACACATTAGTGTCGATACCTGACTTACCCAAGACGACTAGAAGCCACCTGGATATCGTCTGGACTGTCACTCGATGATGAGGTCTCTTATGAGTGACAAGCAGGTATCTCTCCATTCCTCTGATGCGTGCCGTCACGTTGACATAGTGGCGGATATGTGAGGCTAAACATAGCCTAGCATCTGCGGGGTATGCCGGGAACTTCAGCTGCAGCCCTGTGCACCCAGGTCTATGCTGCTTTAGTAGCTCGTCAATGAAAAATACTACTTCTGTAGGGGTAGATGTCATTCTGTCGACACGAAGTTTGTGTAGTGTCTGTACCCTCTGAGCTGAAGTCAGCGCTAGTAACATCACCAGCTTCATGGTGAGTTGGTCCAGTTGGAGCCCTTCCATGGGAGACCACGTCCTGAGCAGGGTTAATACGTCCCTGACATCCCAGGTGATATTATAGCGTGGTGTAGGCGGATTCATATTGAATATACCCCGCATGAGTCTGGACACTAGCCTGTTGGATCCTACCCCAATATTGAGGTAGAATGATAGCGCACTTCTGGCGCTGTTGATGGCACTGTAACTTAAGTGTTCATCATGGTGCAACCCCGCGAGGAATTCCAGGACGTCGGTTATTGTCACGTCATCGTACATGATGCGAGAGCGGCTGCAGTAGGCTTCCCACTTCTTAATATGCGAGCGGTATCTTCGCCTTGTGGACTCTCGACACGACGCCCCAATGGTATCCATGGTCCGAGCCGAGAGGCCGTATTGGACTAACGGCCTGTTCAGAACCTGCAAGCCAACAAATTTAAATAGCCATGGCAGGGATGTGGCTCCCCTGAGACAGGGTGAGTAACCAATTGTGGGCAACCCTTCAAAAGGACCCAAGGTTTGTTGAGCATGTCAAAGACCACCGGATACCAAGGCTGTGTGGGCCAGTCGGGTATAATAAGGATGCCCTTGGCAGCAGCTGCCTGAATCTTTCGCAATACCCGACTGATGAGGCAAAACGGAGGGAAGGCATAGAAAAACCAATTCCCCCAGTCCAGCAAGAATGCATCTAGCGCTATTGCCCCAGGATCTGGTTCCCATGAAACGTAGGCTGGTACCTGATGGTTTAACCGTGACGCAAAAAGGTCAATGTCCGGTTTACCAAATTTGGCTGTGACTTTAGAAAAAATCTCAGGATGCAACATCCATTCAATATTGTCATTAAATTTGCGTGACCTGGTGTCCGCCACAGTATTAAGCTCACCTGGCAAATAGGTAGCTGAAATCCAAATGTCTCTTTGAACACACCAGAGCCAAATTGAGTTAGCCAATTTGTCACACGAAACTGACCTGGTACCACCCATATGGTTTAAATATGCCACAGCTGTGGTGTTGTCTATTTGGAGACGGACGTGTGCTCCAACAAGCTTGGAACAATATGCACGAAGTCCGTGGAATGCTGCCAGCAACTCCAAATAGTTAATCCCTTGAGTCAACAACATCGATGACTCAAGGGTGTCCCATCTGCCCCCACAACTAGAGCAATTATCAGTAGCTCCCCAGCCATTGGAGCTTGCATCAGTCTGTAAATATACCACCGGATTAGCCTCCCTAACAGGCTTGAATGAGTTGCTAATGTGACACACCCACCATTGCAACTCAGTTATCGCTTCGGACGGCAGCTGCATTGATCGATCGTAATGACCAGCGTTCCGTTTTAACGCAATAATTTTAGCTCTTTGCAAATTCTGATAATGCAAAGGTCCATATCATGCTGCCGGAAACAAAGCCACTAGCTTGCCAATTACTGTGGCTGTATGCCGAATCGATGGTATATTGGTGCCAATTAAATCTCTGCACACCTGAGTGACTTCCTCAATTTTGTTAATTGGTATAGTTATCCTCATGCTCATTGAGTTCACCGTGAACCCTAGGTAATTAATTACCTGGGCAGGGCAGAACTTCGATTTCTCTGGATGGACAATGAATCCTAATTGTTGAAATATATTGACAGCAGCTGCAACACCCTGTTCAGCCAATTGCAGGGTGTGGCCCACAATAAAGACATCATCTAAATAGGCCATAACTATATGATGTCGTTGTCTCAAATAAGCCATGATTGGCTTCACCAATTTAGTGAACAATCTAGGGGCTGTAGTGAGCCCATTAGGCAAAGCCTTATACTGCCAAAGTTGCCCCATCCAGATAAATTTCAAAAACCTACTATCATATTTCTGGATGGATACTGAATAATATGCATCCCTCAAATCAATGCATGCCATAAAGCAGCCATGAGAAATCAATGATTTGGCTGTTTCAAACGTATCCATTTTAAAATGAGTATATGTTACAAACGTATTCAAACGGGTTAGATCAATAATGACACGACAGCCTCCATCCTTCTTAGGTCTAGTAAATATGTTCGAAACAAATCCAATTGGCTCATGCACCGTTTTCTCAATCACACCCTTCTGTTCCAGACTTAAAATTTCCTTATAACCTGCTGCCTGTTCTGCAGCAGACAATTTGAACGTACGACCAGGCATGTGCTGGGATGGAGGAATGTCGCCATTAATAAACTCAATTTTATGCCCCTGAATATTCCGCAACACATACTCATCACCAGTAAAATTACCCCATGCACCCAAAAACAACCGTAAACGACCACCAACATGGGAAGTTAAACAGAGAGAAAAAAGAGAACCAGACCCCCTCACCTCCGTGGTTACCGGCGGTCCTTGACACGTGTGGGTGGCCGTGGAGGTGCTGGGTTGGCTTGAGGGCGCGGCGTCTTCGATTTCCACAAAGGTCTCTGCCGACCCTGTCCTAAAAAAGACCCTTGGTGCTGGTTCTGGTGCTGTTGTCGTTGTGGAGCTAGAGGGTGAGTCCTCGTCGAGGCACTGGCCGACCCTCGTGAGCGAATGTATGGAGCTTTTGAGCCTGACGGTGTGGGGGCACTCTGAGAGCGCATGATCCCCACCGTTTTGGCTTGTTCGTCAAGCTCTTTGACTCTCTTCGAGAGGTCCTCACCAAAGAACTGACGGGGCGGCGGCGGCGGCGGTGGTTTGCACAATCCTGCAAACTTCGGGTTGAGTGCTGGGCGGATGCTGTTTTTGCGAAACCCGTTGATTTCGTGCTGGGTCGCGCACAATAAGGCCAGAGCATCTTCCTGGTCCAAATTCAGTTCGTCCCCGTCCACCGACCGCGCAAAGGCGGTAATACCGGCCGTGAGGAGTTTCAGGATCCGCTGCAATTTTAGCTCCTGTTGACGGATAGCCGCACTGATGTTGCCCCATATTGGCGTATTGACCACAGGCACGTTGAGGGAGTTGCAGTTTGATGGAGCCTTGTGACGGCTCATAGCCTGGATGAGGACTTCTTCCTGCAGCACCTGATTATTAAGAAAGTCCACTGTGGCTGCCAGCTTTGTATTTAGAGGAAGACCAGCCGTATGTGGGGCCGCGAATTTGGTCGCCACATCCAAGAGTTCCTCCGCTGGCACCTCCAACGGAGGTGGTACAGGATCCTCCAGAACCTGCTGCTCCAGGCTGATAGTAGATGTTGGTGAAGACGCCCTGTGCCTGTTGCTGCCCTGCTGTTGTTGACGTTGAAGCAGGAGCTCCAGCAGCCGCTCCATACGGTCAATACGCCCTTCACCCTGAACACTCAGGTGGTCGGAGTCCTCCGGCTCTGAAAAGAAAACCGGGCTCCTGTCATCGGCCCGCACCTCGTCGAGGCCCTGCCGGTGCCGGTAGTTGTCGCTAACAGCCGCCGAGGCGAAACTGCGCGATTCCTGCGCGGGCGTGTTCAACCGCCTCCGTTTAGCGGGAGCTGAAGCCGCTGCCACTAAGGGCACTTGCGGCGAGGTGTCGGCACCAGCCGAAGCATGGCTGCCTGGGGCCCGCGCAGTCTTGCCGGCTGCCCACATCGTGGACGTTGCCGACGCATGGTCTCGCCCACCCATCCATGGGGGGCTCGGCGACCGTGACGAGACCCGACTCGACCGACCCGTCCCGGCGTCGAGAGTCGGGGTGTGCCGGCTGGACCTCACAGCCGCCCCGGGTCTCGCCCTGGAACCTGACCGCTCCTCCGTGTCAGGCAATGCCTTAGCCCTGGTAGGGTTAGGCTTCTGGGCTCCTGCCCTCCCCCTTCTCGGAGGGCTGAGTGGAACAGGCCGTGCAACGGCACGTGCCCTGCTCGAGGCCGCCAGCGAGCCCGCTGACGACCTGACTGCCATGGCAGGGTCCCCCTGCTCTGGCGGCACACCACACTCCTCCTCGTCGAACTCCTCCGAGCTGTGGTGTGCTGGCGGATCTGGACCTGTGAACACAGGGCTTACCCACATCTCCGCCTGAGTCCCGGCCTGCGCTGCAGGTACTGCCGATGGTAACGGCCCCGGAACTGTTGACCGGCGAACTCGTCCTGACGTCCTCCGGCCCTTCGAACTCCCATCCATGTCCTTGCTGCAAGACATAATCAGACAACAAGGACCACCAACTAAAGGTAGAATACTTACCTCCGTGGCCCCTTATGAAGGGCTGGCGAGGAGCGCGCTCCACCGCCAGCCGTCGCAGCAACGCGTTACGACGATATGTCGAGCATGCGCGCCGGCGGGCTCTTCACGAAGTCACTCACGTGACTCCAAAATGAAATTGAAGGCAATATCTCGAAGTTTGCGGATAACACTAAGCTGAGGGGTAGTGTTAGCTGTGAGGAGGATGCTAGGAGACTGCAAGGTGACTTGGATAGGCTGGGTGAGTGGGCAAATGTTTGGCAGATGCAGTATAATGTGGATAAATGTGAGGTTATCCACTTAGGTGGCAAAAACAGGAAAGCAGACTATTATCTAAATAGTGGCTGAATCGGAAAAGGGGAGATGCAGCACGACCTGGGTGTCATTGTACACCAGTCATTGAAAGTAGGCATGCAGGTGCAGCAGGCAGTGAAGAAAGCGAATGGTATGTTAGCTTTCATAGCAAAAGGATTTGAGTATAGGAGCAGGGAGGTTCTACTTCAGTTGTATAGGGTCTTGGTGAGACCACACCTGGAGTATTGTGTACAGTTCTGGTCTCCAAACCTGAGGTAGGACATTATTGCCATAGAGGGAGTGCAGCGAAGGTTCACCAGACTGATTCCTGGGATGTCAGGACCGTCTGATGAAGAAAGACTGGATTATACTCTCTAGAATTTAGGAGATCGAAAGGGGATCTTATAGAAACTTACAAAATTCTTAAGGGGTTGGACAGGCTAGATGCAGGAAGATTGTTCCCGATGTTGGGGAGGTCCAGGACAAGGGGTCACAGCTTAAGGATAAGGGGGAAATCCTTTAGGACTGAGATGAGAAGGACTTTTTTCACACAGAGAGTGGTGGGTCTCTGGAACTCTCTGCCACAGAGGGTAGTTGAGGCCAGTTCATTGGCTATATTTAAGAGGCAGTTAGATGTGCTCCTTGTGGCTAAGGGGATCGGAGGGTATGGAGAGAAGGCAGGTACAGGATACTGAGTTGGATGATCAGCCATGATCATATTGAATGGCGGTGCAGGCTCGAATGGCCTACTCCTGCACCTAATTTCTATGTTTCTATATCCCCTTCCCGTTACAGAACCAGGCAGCAACTCCAGGAAGCCAGATGTCTTTACTGGATCAAGCGATGACAAACCATCATTTCCCAACACCTACAAGAAGCCATACGACGAAAATACATCACCCCATTCAGGTGGACACGGACATGATGAGCCCCCCACCGTGTCAACCCATCGGACTAACAAACCTGACAAGGAGAATGGGTCGCCATCTAGCAACCGATCATCCGGACTGCCGCAGCCCAAAGAGAAGGTCTCCTGGTCACCAATTCCTGACACCATCGAATACCTGGTCACATATTACCCTGTTGGTCATAGCGGACAACCCTTGCAGGTAATTGATTGCATGATCCATAGATGCTCTTCCGTAGAATCTCAAATACTAATTAATGACTGTGAGGACGAACTTCCAATTATTATCTTGGAATAGGTGGGGATGATCGGGTGAGCTGAAAAACACCTTTACTTTGGTGTGCAACACAGACAGATCATTTGTTCCACATGTCCATGCTCTCCATTACATTTATCAACACTGGAAGCACTGAGACACATTTGGTCCCTCATCTTCTATATCTTGGATATTCAAATGCTTGACTGAATGCTTCATAAAATGTGAGACATCCTCCACTATTCCCCCAGGAAGCACACCATATCCCATGTGGTCACAAGGAGAATGTGCAAACTTACTGGTGGTCAGGATTGAACTGGATCACTGGAGCTGTGAGGCAGTAGCTCTACGAGGTGTGCCACTGTGCTGCACTGGAGATCCACAACTGAGATCAATAAACTTGTATATGCTAATCTACTTTTATTGAGGCTCCATCCCTATCCTATCCAAAGTGTAATCCGGGTGTGTAAGGAAATAGAGGTGCGTTTATTTGAAGCCCTCAATGAGAGCCCAGAGTAATGCCCTCCACAAAATGAAAAGGGTATCCTGTCCTCAAGTTTTTGGAGAAACCAGAGTGGTTGAAAAATCAGTCAGGCAGCATTTGTGGAGAACGAATAAGAACATTTCAGGTCAAAAGGAGAGAAATCAAGTTTGCAGACAGGGTGGGGGAGGGAAAGGATAAGACAACACAGGAAATAGTTCTGATAGGGTGAGTGGAGGGTTGCCATAGTGATAAGCTGTTCTGTCTGCCTTCCAGGTGCGTGTACCAGGAACCTCATACTACGCTGTTCTTCCTGGCCTTGCTTCTGGAACTCGTTACAAAGTGATAGTGGAAGCTATGAATGGTGATGGTAGTAAACGAAAAGTAAAGGAGATGACGTTCACTTCTGGGCTTTCACGTAAGTCTGTGAATGACCGCTGTAGCAGCACAAACATTCAGGTGGGAAGTATCCCTGATGTAATATCTTCGCCCATCACTACCTCCATCTCTCTCAGCAGCTCTGCCAAACAACCTGGCTCCAACAGGTCTGTCTCCCCCCCCCCCCTCCTCAACTTGTTAATGTCTCACTACCACGATGGCCTTCATAACCCTATCACCTTGTCATTGAGTGTCTCCCCTTTGCTACTCTCTCGCCTGCCTCTCTACGGGGCTCTCCAGCCCCTTACTAATTCTGTCTTAACTCCCCCACTCCCCCTCCTTCAGCTAACTATGACTACCTCAACCCATGAGAAAGTTAGATTTAGCTAAAGGTCTAAGGGAAGGCTAACGGAGTACTGATTTTAGATGATCAGCCATGATCATATTGAATGCTGGCTCGAAGGGCCCACTCCTGCACCTATTTTTCTATGTTTCTATGACCATACTTCAGACTGCTCCCTGCCTTCACCGAGACTGCTTCTTCCTCTGCCAACCCTCACACAAGGGCACTTCATCCCACTCCTCAGACGATCTCCTCTTCACATCCAGCCTCACTCTGCTTCACAAACTAGGTGTCGCCATCATAAGAAGGCATTCATTGCTTGCACTCTTGTGAAAGTGTGGCAGTGTGCAACACAGAAACTCAGTCTATTCATAATCCCTTCAGTCATTTGCCAGCAAATTTCCCCCTAAAAATATCTTTTGAAATACCATTCGCCATGACAGGCCATTGAAGGGGAAGTTAGAAACATAGAAAATATGTGCAGTAGTAGGCCATTCGGCCCTTTGAGCCTGCACCGCCATTCAACATGATCATGCCTGATCATCCAACTCAGTATCCTGTACCTGCCTTCTCTCCATACCCCATGGTCCCTTTAGCCACAAGGGCCATATCTAACTCCCTCTTAAATATAGCCAATGAACTGGCCTCAACTACCTTCTGTGGCAGAGAATTCCACAGATTCACCACTCTCTGTGTGAAAAATCTGTTTCTCATCTCGATCCTAAAAGACTTCCCCTTTATCCTTAAACTGTGACCCCTTGTTCTGGACTTCCCCAACATCGGGAACAATCTTCTTGCATCTAGCCTGTCCAACCCCTTAAGAATTTTGTACGTTTCCATAAGATTCCCCATTAATCGTTTAAATTCTAGCGAGTACAAGCCGAGTCTATCCAGTCTTTCTTCATATGAAAGTCCTGCCATCCCAGGAATCAGTCTGGTGAACCTTCTCTGTAGTCCATTTATGGCAAGAATGTCTTTCCTCAGATTAGGAGACCAAAATTGTACGCAATACCCCAGGTGTGGTCTCACCAAGACCCTGTACAACTGCAGTAGAACCTCCCTGCTCTTATACTCGAATCCTTTTGCTATGAATGCTAACATACCATTTGCTTTCTTCACCGCCTGCTGCACCTGCATGTCTACTTTCAATGACTGGTGTACCATGATACCCAGGTCTCGTTGCATTATCCTCTTTTCCTAATCGGCCACCATTCAGATCAGTCTACTTTCCTGTTTTTGCCACCAAAGTGGATAACCTCACATTTATCCACATGATACTGCATCTGCCATGCATTTGCCCACTCACTCAACCCAACCAAGTCACCTTGCAGCCATCTAGCATCTTCCTCACAGCTAACACTGCTCCCCAGCTTCATGTCAATCGCAAACTTGGAAATGTTACATTCAATTCCCTCATCCAGATCATTAATATATATTGTAAATAGCTGGGGTCCCAGCACTGAGCCTTGCGGTACCCCACCAGTCACTGCCTGCCATTCTGAAAAGGACCCGTTTACTCCTACTCTTTGCTTCCTGTCTGCCAGCCATTTCTTTATCCACATCAATACTGAACCCCCAATACCGTGTACTTTAAGTTTGCGTACTAATCTCTTATGTGGGACCTAGTCGAAAGCCTTCTGAAAGTCCAGATATAACACATCCACTGGTTCTCCCTTATCCACTCTACTAGTTACATCCTCGAAAAATTCTATGACATAAGTCAGACATGATTTACCTTTCATAAATCTATGCTGACTTCGGCCAATGATTTCACCACTTTCCAAATGTGCTGCTATCCCATCTTCAATAGCTCACTAGCATATTCCCCACTACCGATGTTAGACTAACTGGTCTGTAATTCCCCGTTTTCTCTCTCCCTCCCTTTTTAAAAAGTGGGGTTACATTAGCTGCCCTCCAATCCTCAGGAACTACTCCAGAATCTAAAGAGTTTTGAAAAATTATCACTAATGCATCCACTATTTCTGGGGCTACTTCCTTAAGTACTCTGGGATGCAGCCTATCAGGCCCTGGGGATTTATCGACCTTTAATCCATTCAATTTACCTAACACCACCTCCCGGCTAACCTGGATTTCACTCAGTTCCTCCATCTCATTTGACCCACGGTCCCCTGATATTTCGGGCAGATTATTTATATCTTCCTTAGTGAAGACAGAACCAAAGTAGTTATTCAATTGGTCTGCCATGTCGTTGTTCCCCATGATCAATTCACCTGTTTCTGACTGCAAGGGATCTACATTTGTTTTAACTAATCTTTTTCTCTTCACATATCTATAACAACCTTTGCAGTCAGTTTTTATGTTCCCTGCCAGTTTTCATTCATAATCTATTTTCTTTTACCTAATTAAGCCCTTTGTCCTCCTCTGCTGGACTGAATTTCTCCCAGTCCTCTGGTTGGCTGCTTTTTCTGTCTAATTTGTATGCTTCATCTTTTGTTTTGATACTATCCCTGATTTCCCTTGTTATCCATGGATGCACTACCTTCCCTGATTTATTATTTTGCCAAACTGGGATGAATAATTGTTGTAGTTCATCCATGCAGTCTTTAAATGCCTTCCATTGCATATCCACCATCAACCCTTTAAGCATCACTTGGCAGTCTATCTTGGCCAATTCACGTCTCATACCCTCAAAGTTACCTTTCTTTAAGTTCAGAACCCTTGTTTCTGAATTAACAATGTCACTCTCCATCCTAATGAAGAACTCAACCATATTATGGTCACTCTTGCCCAAGGGGCCACACACATCAAGACTGCTAACTAACCCTTCCTCATTACTCAATACCCAGTCTAGTTGGTTCCTCTACATGTTGGTTTAGAAAACTATCCCGCATACATTCGAATAAATCCTCTTCCTGAGCACCCCTGCCAATTTGATTCACCCAATCTATATGTAGATTGAATTCACCCATTATAACTGTTTAACCTTTGTTGCACGCATTTCTAACTTCCTGTTTGATGTTATCCCCAACTCCACTATTACTGTTCAGTAGTTCGGACAGACCTGAGCCTAAAGCTCCTGCTAAACAAATCTGCCTCATGACCCAGTACCTCTGCGGTTATTCTTGTAGGGTTACAGCTCTTCTGGCACAACAACTGCCAGTTATGTTGGGCATTTCACAACCCTGGAACATTGCACCATAAATTTCCCCTTTGTGTTGTTTATACTGGAGGTGTGAATGGGGCCATTACTGAACAATTGAAGGATGTGAGTAATTGTAACCTGGAACTATAAGTGGAGACAGAATCAATCTGATCTCCAAAGGGGAATTAAAGAAGCATTTGAGACAGAATGACTAGTTGGACACTAGGGAAAATGGTGGGAAATGTGATTCTACCCGGAGGCTGCAGACGATGGACTGGATTGCTCTGGGCCATCAAGTTCTTCAACACATCACTTTGTTTCCACCCAACGGTCAACCAAAATATAGTGTGAGTGGGATTGTACCTGGGTGTGTGTGAAGCTGTGGAAAGATTGGCAAAGCCTTTGTTTGTGGCTCACCTGTGAGGCAGCACTTGAACAGTACAAGAGTACTGCAATGAGATTGCCAAGATGGTTCCAGTTTCATGCGTTAATTCTTTGTTTGTCGCCCGCAGCTTCAACCCTAGGAGACAACTACCCTGGGAAAGATAAATGCTATGACACCGACACCAATTCTCATTATACAATTGGACAGGAGTGGGAAAAGTTCAAGACTGGATTGAAATTATTGTGCAAGTGCATGGGCAGTGGAATTGGTTACATCAGGTGTGACTCACCTAGTGAGTAGTCTCCACCACATTCTCCAATCCTCCCTCCAGATGCCCCGCCCAGTCACACATACATCTCTTGGCAATTTTGAGGCCAATTTCAAATAAACACTGAAATAAACAGACAGCCAAGTCAAGTTTATTCATCACATACACATACGAGATGTGCAGTGAAATGAAAAGTAGCAATGCTCGCGGACTTTGTACAAAAAAACAAACTACAAACAGAATGGACAGAATCACATGTTCTTTTATTGTGGGCGGTATTGTGGTACAGTAAAGTTAGTCCCTGGTGAGATAGGAGTTTACCGTCCGAATGGCCTCTGGGAAGAAACTCCTTCTCAACCTCTCCGTTCTCACAGCATGGCAACGGAGGCGTTTGCCTGACCGTAGCAGCTGGAACAGTCCGTTGCAGGGGTGGAAGGGGTCTCCCATTATCTTATTGGCTCTGGAGTTGCACTTCCTGATGTATAGTTCCTGCAGAGGGGCGAGTGAAGTTCCCATAGTGCATTCGGCCGAACGCACTACTCTCTGCAGAGCCTTCTTGTCCTGGGCAGAGCAATTCCCAAACCAGATTGTAATATTTCCGGACAAGATGTTAACACAGGCGTGTTAGATGACACCCACAGCAAGTACAAGCTTTCAGAGCTGCCACTTAACATGTGAGCTCAGTGTCACATGGGTAATGCCTTGATTCCAGAACTCGATCAGGAATTTTCAACTGTGGCCAAGATCCACTTAGGAATGGAATGAGGTTTCTGGGAATTTAGGATGCGCATGATTTACAGTATGTTCACATCTGCTTTCTCCTGAGTCTTGAGTATATTGAAATGCATCTTGAACATACTGTATATTACTTCATGTAAGGACAGTTATGTTAGTCTGCCGAGTGACATTGTATTGACCATTACTTTTATCACTGGCTTTTAAAGTTCATAAAATCTGCCCAGGGTTTATAAAGAAACAGGAGGCAAAGAAGTTGTACTTGACCCAACTCCATTTATGATTTGTGCTCAGCTGGGATATTGCATCCAGTTAAGGTGCAGACTTAATTCTAATGATGAGGTAGAGTAGATAGTCTATCTTGGCCAATTCACGTCTCATACCCTCAAAGTTACCTTTCTTTAAGTTCAGAACCCTTGTTTCTGAATTAACAATGTCACTCTCCATCCTAATGAAGAACTCAACCATATTATGGTCACTCTTGCCCAAGGGGCCACACACATCAAGACTGCTAACTAACCCTTCCTCATTACTCAATACCCAGTCTAGTTGGTTCCTCTACATGTTGGTTTAGAAAACTATCCCGCATACATTCGAATAAATCCTCTTCCTGAGCACCCCTGCCAATTTGATTCACCCAATCTATATGTAGATTGAATTCACCCATTATAACTGTTTAACCTTTGTTGCACGCATTTCTAACTTCCTGTTTGATGTTATCCCCAACTCCACTATTACTGTTCAGTAGTTCGGACAGACCTGAGCCTAAAGCTCCTGCTAAACAAATCTGCCTCATGACCCAGTACCTCTGCGGTTATTCTTGTAGGGTTACAGCTCTTCTGGCACAACAACTGCCAGTTATGTTGGGCATTTCACAACCCTGGAACATTGCACCATAAATTTCCCCTTTGTGTTGTTTATACTGGAGGTGTAAATGGGGCCATTACTGAACAATTGAAGGATGTGAGTAATTGTAACCTGGAACTATAAGTGGAGACAGAATCAATCTGATCTCCAAAGGGGAATTAAAGAAGCATTTGAGACAGAATGACTAGTTGGACACTAGGGAAAATGGTGGGAAATGTGATTCTACCCGGAGGCTGCAGACGATGGACTGGATTGCTCTGGGCCATCAAGTTCTTCAACACATCACTTTGTTTCCACCCAACGGTCAACCAAAATATAGTGTGAGTGGGATTGTACCTGGGTGTGTGTGAAGCTGTGGAAAGATTGGCAAAGCCTTTGTTTGTGGCTCACCTGTGAGGCAGCACTTGAACAGTACAAGAGTACTGCAATGAGATTGCCAAGATGGTTCCGGTTTCATGCGTTAATTCTTTGTTTGTCGCCCGCAGCTTCAACCCTAGGAGACAACTACCCTGGGAAAGATAAATGCTATGACACCGACACCAATTCTCATTATACAATTGGACAGGAGTGGGAAAAGTTCAAGACTGGATTGAAATTATTGTGCAAGTGCATGGGCAGTGGAATTGGTTACATCAGGTGTGACTCACCTAGTGAGTAGTCTCCACCACATTCTCCAATCCTCCCTCCAGATGCCCCGCCCAGTCACACATACATCTCTTGGCAATTTTGAGGCCAATTTCAAATAAACACTGAAATAAACAGACAGCCAAGTCAAGTTTATTCATCACATACACATACGAGATGTGCAGTGAAATGAAAAGTAGCAATGCTCGCGGACTTTGTACAAAAAAACAAACTACAAACAGAATGGACAGAATCACATGTTCTTTTATTGTGGGCGGTATTGTGGTACAGTAAAGTTAGTCCCTGGTGAGATAGGAGTTCACAGTCCGAATGGCCCCTGGGAAGAAACTCCTTCTCAACCTCTCCGTTCTCACAGCATGGCAACGGAGGCGTTTGCCTGACCGTAGCAGCTGGAACAGTCCGTTGCAGGGGTGGAAGGGGTCTCCCATTATCTTATTGGCTCTGGAGTTGCACTTCCTGATGTATAGTTCCTGCAGAGGGGCGAGTGAAGTTCCCATAGTGCGTTCGGCCGAACGCACTACTCTCTGCAGAGCCTTCTTGTCCTGGGCACAGCAATTCCAAAACCAGATTGTAATATTTCCGGACAAGATGTTAACACAGGCGTGTTAGATGACACCCACAGCAAGTACAAGCTTTCAGAGCTGCCACTTAACATGTGAGCTCAGTGTCACATGGGTAATGCCTTGATTCCAGAACTCGATCAGGAATTTTCAACTGTGGCCAAGATCCACTTAGGAATGGAATGAGGTTTCTGGGAATTTAGGATGCGCATGATTTACAGTATGTTCACATCTGCTTTCTCCTGAGTCTTGAGTATATTGAAATGCATCTTGAACATACTGTATATTACTTCATGTAAGGACAGTTATGTTAGTCTGCCGAGTGACATTGTATTGACCATTACTTTTATCACTGGCTTTTAAAGTTCATAAAATCTGCCCAGGGTTTATAAAGAAACAGGAGGCAAAGAAGTTGTACTTGACCCAACTCCATTTATGATTTGTGCTCAGCTGGGATATTGCATCCAGTTAAGGTGCAGACTTAATATTAATGATGAGGTAGAGTAGATAGTCTATCTTGGCCAATTCACGTCTCATACCCTCAAAGTTACCTTTCTTTAAGTTCAGAACCCTTGTTTCTGAATTAACAATGTCACTCTCCATCCTAATGAAGAACTCAACCATATTATGGTCACTCTTGCCCAAGGGGCCACACACATCAAGACTGCTAACTAACCCTTCCTCATTACTCAATACCCAGTCTAGTTGGTTCCTCTACATGTTGGTTTAGAAAACTATCCCGCATACATTCGAATAAATCCTCTTCCTGAGCACCCCTGCCAATTTGATTCACCCAATCTATATGTAGATTGAATTCACCCATTATAACTGTTTAACCTTTGTTGCACGCATTTCTAACTTCCTGTTTGATGTTATCCCCAACTCCACTATTACTGTTCAGTAGTTCGGACAGACCTGAGCCTAAAGCTCCTGCTAAACAAATCTGCCTCATGACCCAGTACCTCTGCAGTTATTCTTGTAGGGTTACAGCTCTTCTGGCACAACAACTGCCAGTTATGTTGGGCATTTCACAACCCTGGAACATTGCACCATAAATTTCCCCTTTGTGTTGTTTATACTGGAGGTGTAAATGGGGCCATTACTGAACAATTGAAGGATGTGAGTAATTGTAACCTGGAACTATAAGTGGAGACAGAATCAATCTGATCTCCAAAGGGGAATTAAAGAAGCATTTGAGACAGAATGACTAGTTGGACACTAGGGAAAATGGTGGGAAATGTGATTCTACCCGGAGGCTGCAGACGATGGACTGGATTGCTCTGGGCCATCAAGTTCTTCAACACATCACTTTGTTTCCACCCAACGGTCAACCAAAATATAGTGTGAGTGGGATTGTACCTGGGTGTGTGTGAAGCTGTGGAAAGATTGGCAAAGCCTTTGTTTGTGGCTCACCTGTGAGGCAGCACTTGAACAGTACAAGAGTACTGCAATGAGATTGCCAAGATGGTTCCGGTTTCATGCGTTAATTCTTTGTTTGTCGCCCGCAGCTTCAACCCTAGGAGACAACTACCCTGGGAAAGATAAATGCTATGACACCGACACCAATTCTCATTATACAATTGGACAGGAGTGGGAAAAGTTCAAGACTGGATTGAAATTATTGTGCAAGTGCATGGGCAGTGGAATTGGTTACATCAGGTGTGACTCACCTAGTGAGTAGTCTCCACCACATTCTCCAATCCTCCCTCCAGATGCCCCGCCCAGTCACACATACATCTCTTGGCAATTTTGAGGCCAATTTCAAATAAACACTGAAATAAACAGACAGCCAAGTCAAGTTTATTCATCACATACACATACGAGATGTGCAGTGAAATGAAAAGTAGCAATGCTCGCGGACTTTGTACAAAAAAACAAACTACAAACAGAATGGACAGAATCACATGTTCTTTTATTGTGGGCGGTATTGTGGTACAGTAAAGTTAGTCCCTGGTGAGATAGGAGTTTACCGTCCGAATGGCCTCTGGGAAGAAACTCCTTCTCAACCTCTCCGTTCTCACAGCATGGCAACGGAGGCGTTTGCCTGACCGTAGCAGCTGGAACAGTCCGTTGCAGGGGTGGAAGGGGTCTCCCATTATCTTATTGGCTCTGGAGTTGCACTTCCTGATGTATAGTTCCTGCAGAGGGGCGAGTGAAGTTCCCATAGTGCGTTCGGCCGAACGCACTACTCTCTGCAGAGCCTTCTTGTCCTGGGCACAGCAATTCCCAAACCAGATTGTAATATTTCCGGACAAGATGTTAACACAGGCGTGTTAGATGACACCCACAGCAAGTACAAGCTTTCAGAGCTGCCACTTAACATGTGAGCTCAGTGTCACATGGGTAATGCCTTGATTCCAGAACTCGATCAGGAATTTTCAACTGTGGCCAAGATCCACTTAGGAATGGAATGAGGTTTCTGGGAATTTAGGATGCGCATGATTTACAGTATGTTCACATCTGCTTTCTCCTGAGTCTTGAGTATATTGAAATGCATCTTGAACATACTGTATATTACTTCATGTAAGGACAGTTATGTTAGTCTGCCGAGTGACATTGTATTGACCATTACTTTTATCACTGGCTTTTAAAGTTCATAAAATCTGCCCAGGGTTTATAAAGAAACAGGAGGCAAAGAAGTTGTACTTGACCCAACTCCATTTATGATTTGTGCTCAGCTGGGATATTGCATCCAGTTAAGGTGCAGACTTAATTCTAATGATGAGGTAGAGTAGATAGGGATTGTATTCCTGAGAGTAGAGAAGGACAGCGAGTCTTATCTGAGTTTGGCTGATTTCGCTGAGGGGAAACTTTCTACTGGCAGGACCATCTAGAACCAAAAGAACCAAATTCAGGGCCAATTAATGTTTTTGTTAACTGGTATAATGCAGATAAAGTTGTAATTTAAAAAAAGGGAATTGGATAAATAATTTTAAACGGTTACGTTACTACAATGGAAGATGCTGCAGACATGGAACTAATTTAGTAACGAGCAAGCACATTGATGCAATATCCTTCTTTGCCGCTATTCAGGCAGTGGAAGGATTACATTGTGTTGGCCATTTTTCAACAGAACACAACCCTTCAAGTATAGGATTGTGGAGTCTGTAGGTTACCCAGTCAGATGGGGCAATGTGCGGCATGGCAGGAATTTCTCCTGGTCTCTCCCACTCCATACACATGAACAATACAGAACTATATCTTGAATTTGGTTATTGAGCCACTGATCTTGGTTACCTTGGTGATGATTATGCAGCTGTGTACAACCTTGTCTAACCTTTGAGAGCACTGTCATCTAAAAGGTGAATGCTAAGGAAAGAAACCCCACATAAATTTTGGGCACAGAAGTTGAATTGTTATTTTCTTGTGTTAACTAGAGTTATTCAGTAACCATCAATAACCATTTCCTTTACACCCTCTCCTGTCCAGAGTCGTGCCACGATGGCAACATGTACTATAAAGAGGGTGAAAAATGGAATCGGCGCAGTGAGACTGGCCACTTGCTCAGCTGTACTTGTGTGAGCAGCAGAAATGGAGAATATAAGTGTGATCGACGTAAGTTAATGGTCAAATGTCAATGAGGCTGTTGTCATTCTCTACGTCATTTCTAGCTTTCCTTTGTCCTTGATGTTCCATCTGCCCCAAGCCAGTAGGTGTGCATTTGGCAAACACTGTCCCAGAAGACAAGGTCATACAATCAGACCCTATATAGCACAGAATCAGGCTCTACAGCCCAGCGTCCATGCTGGCCAACTTACCAACTGAGCCAGTATCTCCATCTGGCCCATATCTGATCCATGTCCTTTCATTAATTTGTTCTATATCTTTCTACATCATCATCTATCTCTCATTTCCCTTTCCTGTAACTTTCAATCTGAAGAAGGGTTTTGATGTCACCCAATTCCTTGTCTCCAGAGATGCTGCCTGTCCCGCTGAGTTACTCCTGCATTTTGTGTCTAACTGTCTTTAGTGTCTTTAATTTTTTGTTATTGACCCTGCCTCTCTACAACTTTTTCAGCAGCTTATTCCTTGTCCTCACCATCCTGTGTGAAAACGTTGCTCCTCAGGGCCCTTTTAAAACCTTAATTTCTCACATTAAATCTATGCTATCTAGTTTTTGACTCACTAACCTTGAGGTAAAGACTGGGTATTCACCTTATCCATGCCCTCAAAATCTTGCAGTATATACCTCTCCAGGATAACTCTTTCGATTCCTACGCATCAGCGTATCTAGCCTCAGACCAGAATGGGCCTGAGTTGGTGCACTGTAGACATTTTCTACCCCACCCTGTCCTCGTGTCACCACCTTCATGGAACCATGTATCTGTACATTCTAACGAATCTGTACAGTCAGAAGAAGGGTCTCGACACGAAACCTCACCCATTCCTTCTTTCCCGAGGCGCTGCCTGTCCCGCTGATTTACTGAGCATTTTGTGTCTAACTTATTTGTACTCTTAGGTTTATTTTTCTATCACGCTGTGCAGAGTATTATCAATTACTTTGTAGGTGCTGCTCTGGTTTGTCCTACCAAAATGCAGCACCTTATATATATATATATATTAACAATTTTAGTGTAATCCATGCTATTTTTACTAACCTCAATGGGCCTGTCACCAATCCCTGCAGTGCACCACTTCTTACAGGCCTCTAGTCAGAAAAATCAAACACCTGTTTCATACCTTCAAGCTAATTGAGCATCCAATTGGCTAGCTTGCCCTGGATTCCATGATCTATTCTTGCACACCAGCTTATAAAATGCAGTACCTTGTCAAAATCCTTAAATGTAGATACCATCTTCCACTCAGCCCTTATCAATCTTCTTGGTCACATCTTCAATTAAATTCATATGATTTCTCAAACACAAAACCATGCTGACAATCTCTAATCAGTCCTTGTCTACCCAAATCCTGGTAGATACTGTGCAAGGAATCCTCTCTAATAATTTACCCACCACTGATGCAAAGGTAATGTCTGAATTTCCCTGGCTTTTCCTTGCAGCCTTTCATAAGTGGGAGCCATTGGTAATATTTGGGGTAGTCAGCTAAACTCAGCAAGGTGTTCTGGTTTGAGAACCAGATTCCAGTCCCACTTGCACCATGATGGGAAACTATTCCACCTTGAAGCAGAGGTCAGCTGCCAAGTCCCTAAAATGGACAATGAATCCAAAGTAGCAGGCATTTGGAAGCATTGTAAGCATCCTACGGACAAAGGTATATTTTACAGCTATCTCATGACCAAGGATTAATTTCCATCCTTTGGCGCAAATTCTTAAAACTACTCCCTGTATCTTCATGTTCCCGTCTCCCCTAACATTCACACTTTCAGTTGGTCACATCCCATGTTTGCATTAAGGACTACACAGATGTGGGTTTAGGAGGCAGCTCCATAATCTGCCTTTCTTCACCTATTACCTTATCCGTACAATTAGTGCTTCAAGGAGAGGCTAATCTCCAGGACCCTTTGCATCAAATCCCACTTATATCAACAGTCAAGGCAGAATGCAGCCTTTCACCAAGCCTCTGTGCCCCCAAAGCACCCATTAAGATTTCTAAATCTCCACATTTGGGGAGCTTCCCTCCACCTGACATACTTCGCAACATCTTTTGGCTGTCTCTGACTGACCATCTTAGACAATGTAGCACTGTGGCAACGTGTTTGTACTAACAGCCTGTTTTATTCAATGCACAGTTGAAGGAGAATGTTACGATGAAGGGAGCATGTACAACATTGGAGAACAGTGGCAGAAGGAATACCTTGGCAACATTTGCTCATGCACCTGCTTGGGAGGATTCAGGGTACCTTGATTTAATATCTAAACCTTCTTGAAATCATGGTTACATTGTTACATGCTCATTGTTTTGCCAGTCCTCTCGTTAACTACAAGGATCCTCGGGGAAATTCTTGCACACCCAAACCTAACTGGAATTCCATCTTTCAGAGGGACTGTTAACAGATTTCCACTGGTACTATTAGCTGGAAATGTTAAGGTGTAAGATGCTTTCAATACCTGGTGTCCCAAATTTCAGCCCAGAGATTGAGTGCAGGACCCAGGTTAATACCCTAGTGCAGAATAGATGATGTGTTGAGGAGTAAGTTGTTAAACAAGGCCCTGTTTACTTGTGGTTTTGATGTTAAAGATTTAACTAAGCAAATCTGGACTTCTGCAGAAGATTCTGGGAATTACTTGGAGACAAGAGATTGCAGATGTTGAAATCTGATAAAACGATCTGTTGAGGAAACTCAGCGGGTCAAGCAATATCTTCGGGGGGAGGGGGGGGGGGGGGAATGAGCAATGTTTCAGGTCAAAACCTTATCGACCCTGTCAACAATTCCTCCCACACCCAGCAGCAAGAGGAGTTGTTTGACCCAACGAATTCCTCAAGCAGATTGTTGTTAGAAATATTTGCCTGGAGAAGCAAGATATGGTTGGGAACGTAAAGCTTTCGCAAATCTACAACACAACCAAGAAACTGCAGGGCTCTTGTGACCTCCTGATCAAAGTTGTTCCAAATTTAAGAGAGCTTTCACTTCTAATGTGT
The DNA here is from genome assembly GCA_963514005.1 of Raja brachyura. The sequence goes on from OY740787.1 coordinate 50,540,637, forward strand.
TTTCACAACCTTGGGATACCCAAATAGGTTTACAGCTGCCAATTTGTAATCTAGAAACAAATACAGCAATTTTATTCTAATGCTGGTGACTCCTTTGGGTGTAGATCTCTAATTTATACAGATATTTTTTGCTACATCAAATTGTGCACTGTCTACATACAAGGATGCAGTAAATACCCATAAAATGTTTGATTTATAGAATTTCACTCGGGATGTATCCTAAGGGCACATTTCCTCGTTAAATCCAGAAATTCTCTGTATATGGTTTTTGCAGGATTGTGTTCATCTGTTTCTTAAATCGGAAAGACAGCTGCATTTCCAAAAATAAGACATCAGGTGTAAACAATTCTGGATTTCCCAAGATTGTGATGGGTGCTATAGGAATGCAGGTTCTCTTTTTATGAATTTGGGAGAAGCAGCTGACACTCCCATCCCCGCCAATGTGGCAATGCACGGACACGACACAGACTAGTCATAGATACATAGAAAATAGGTGCAGGAGCCGACCATTCAGCCCTTCGAGTCAGCACCGTCATTCAATATGATCATGGCTGATCGTCCAAAATCAGCACTCCATTCCTGCTTTCTCCCCATATCCTTGATTTTGTTAACCCAAGAGATATATCTAACTCAGTCTAGACTGTATCTAGTCTTGATAATGACAGGCACTGAGGAGGTGAAAGATTATTCCAAATGCACGCTCCGCAAACATTAAAATATATCACTTTTGGATAATCATATCCATACCAAATTGAGCTCTGTACATCTCTCAATGTTGGCAACATTAACAGATTAGACTTTTAGACTTTAGAGGTACAGGATGGAAAGAGGTATTTCAGTGCATCAAGTCCACGCCGACCAGCAATCACCCCATATGCTACCATTATCCTATATACCAGGGATAATTTTTTTTTTTTTAAATCAAAGCCAATTAACCTGCAATTCTATACCTCTTTGGAGTGTGGCAAGGAAACCGGAGCACCCGCAGAAAACCCACGTGGTCACGGAGAACGTACAAACTCCATACAGACAACACCCACAGTCAGTATTGAACCTGGGTCTCTGGTGCTGTAAGGCAGCAACGCTACCGCTGCGCCACTGTGCTGCCGATTGGAAGGTGAAAAATTACAAGGAAGTTCGGCTGTCATCCCTACATCGCAGAGGGGTGCATTAAGGGGATGGAATTAGAGAACAATGGAAGGGCTACAGCTTTTAGCATTCTAAAAGCAAATTGAGATGCTCTCATACCTTGAAGAAACGGTCAATACTGTTCACCTCTTCCCCCAGTATCTGCTGACTTTCCCTCCACAAAGCAGGAGCGGCGTGCTTTGTAATTTTGTCATTCCTGCAGTTGGCCACTATTTACATACCTTCGGTACGCAAGCAAAGAATTTCACTGTGCCTGATCACGTGACAATTTCATATTCCAAGTATTTCATATTTCATTCCGCACACACCCTCTTTAAATTCATTATGCCAAAATCTTTACGTTCACAGCTCCAGATGTCAAATTTGATTTGAATGGGATGTTCAATATTTAAAGCCACAGGCCTCTATTGTCTCTCATACACACGTTTCTTTAATTCCAGGGCTGGCAATGCAACAACTGCCGAAAGCCAGTAATTGGCGAATCGGGCGGGTCTGCGACCAATCTAAGGGTGAGTACGAGCCTGGAGGGGGCAAGGGTTATTTTAAATACATGATGGTACCAGCATGACAAACAGCAGCTTTATAGAGGTGATCACGTTGTAGGGTGGGACAGGAAATCATTACCCCCAGTAACAAGCATATTGTTTTGGGTACAGATGATGGGAGAAGATGACTTTTCGGAAGAGAGCAGCAGCAACAGCCTCTGGCATTCCAGCTAGCTTGGCCACAGAGCAGGGGAGTTTTGGTCTGTAGTTTTAGGAAACACTTTAGTTAGGGGGATAGTGCCAGCGAATGAGATTCCAAGGTGGTGCATTTCCTCGCTGGCACCCCGCGTCATAGATGTCTCCAAGGAGGACTCCTCTTAAGGGGAAGGGTAAACGGCCAGAGGTTGATGCACATATTGGGACCAACGACATAACGAATAAGGGTTATATACTCTGGTTTACTCCTGACAATAAGGAAAATGAATATGTGACAGAGCTGAGACAGGCAGAAGGGATTCATTTTGCACCATTTGGATCCCTTCTTGGGAAGAGGTAACTCGCATAAGTGAGACTGATCACATCTGAACTGAAGCGTGTGATTCAACATCTCGGGGAGCATGGATAGGTGATGTTTGGTTCAGGGTCTGTATTCAGCCGATATCCTAGTAGAGATTTGCTAACCTGGCAGGTGAGTGGGACAACAGTAGTTGTGTGGCAGATGACAAAGATGAAGCAGTATCAAGCTTAAGAAAGTAATTCCAATGGGTGGGCAGGCGGAAAATGTGGAAGGTCTGATAGGCTAAACTGCATAGTTTATGCAAGGAGCCTCACAGGTAAGGCAGATAATCTGAACACGATTGGCACATGCGACTGATATAATTGCCATAGCAGGGTTGAGAGATGGGCAGCACTGGGAGCTCAATGTTCCTGGGTACAGAGGTAAGAGAGGAGGGGAGTTGGACTGTTCATTAGGAACACCACATGAATACTTTGGAGGTTATTCAGGGAGATGATCAGCGAGGCCATTTGCGCAGAACGTAGAAATATGCGGACAATCACTTTAATGTGATTATACTAGAGGCTGCACAGTTGTCAGCAGGACCAAACTAAAGAAATCAGATGTACAGGAATAATAAGACTACAATCTTAAGCGATTTTAACTTCCTACTGACTGGGAAGGCGTTATTAGTACTAATGGATTAAATTTCCTGTGTCCGGGTAGTGGAGGTGGATACATTTACACAATTTTAAAGACATTCGAACAAGGTTTGAAGGTTGGATCTCATGGGATTCAAGAGATAGCTAAAATGATAGAAAATTGGCTTCATGGAAGAAAGCAGAAGGTGATGGTGGAAGGTTGTTTTTCGGACTGGAGATCTGTGACAAGCGGTGTGCCACAGAGTTCTATGCTGGTCGCGTTGCTGTATAGCATCTATATCAATGATTTGCATGAAAACGTACATGGCATGATTAGCAAATCTACTTTTGTAGACCCAGATATTCTGTATTGGTTTTTCCTTCCTTGAATGCCCAAATGTATTATTTATTTATTTTTAAAACATTACTCAGAAGTATAATAGATTTTACAGTACGCCCGGCAAGTTTAAAAGGAGGAAATATGTAATCACTCCAAACCCTTACTCCTGCTGCAAATCTACCTCCATTTCCAGCAGCTGAGGTTCCAGATCCCAGCCTTGGCTCTGATCACAACTGAGACTCTGGCTCACATTCCAGGCAAATAGCCTGACCAACTGAGTTTTACTATAGTTTACTGTACTGATAACAGCTTGATTGATGTCAGCTTGTTTCTAACCATGTGTATTGCTCCCCAGTATGTGCACTGTCCGGTAGAATGCGGTGGCCCGAGGGATGTACTGGCAGACTCCTTGGAGTAAGATGGCAGAATACAAGATCAAAGTAGCAAGCAATGGACGCTTCCCAAAATTACAGGAGCTGCTGGCTGCCTGGGTCTAACCTTCCAACACTCTCCTGGCTTCGATTCGCAACCTCTCCACTTCCTCCATCCTACCCTATCACCCGCTACATCTACAATCGCCTGCCAACAAGAGCCAGCAGCAACTCAAGTCGTGTTAATGGAAATTGTAATAGGCTGGTTTTAAATCCACAACTGCAATGGAAAAAACCCTGCCCCACAGCTTCTGAAGAATTTCAACCCTCTCTCCCACTACATATAAGCTATACATGGGTTAAATGAGCGCACTGCTAATTAATAAAATGCACACCCTTCTCTTCAAATGCCCTCACCCCACTATCAAATGATCAAAGTTGTAATTGTGTAACTGAATCAGCTGTTATTTATCAGTACTTTCTTCCTTCTCTTCCCCAATATCATTTTGTAATTCTCTAATTCTTATACTGTTGAATAAACATGGATGCCACTTGTGCTGGAAGATGTCCTTTGCTGGTATATTTTGTGTGACCAGTGATTGTTTACAGATAAACAGCAATTTGATGAACCTCGTTTCAATAAAACCTTTAAACACGACAGAGAGCCTTCCCCTAGTGAAGCAGCAAATTTCAGTAAGCGAAAGGAAATTCTGCAGCATATAAATCTCAACGCGTATCAGCCAGAACAAATCGCTGTGAGACCGCTTCAAGGATTTTCTGGCACACTGGCCTTAGAGTAGACACAAAATGCTGGAGAGAAGGAATGGGTGACTTTTTCAGACTTCAGACTGGCCTTAGTTGGCTAAGGGCTTCAGGTTTAAGGATTCTGGGTGCTAAGGATTCTGGGAGCTAAGGACTCTGGGTGTTAGGGATTCGTTATTTATTAGTAAAGTTTAAAAAATAAAGTTTTGTGTTTAATAAAAATTAAAAAAATAAAATAAAATAAAAAAATATATATATATATATTTAATAGAGTAAATTGGGAGTAAGATGTCAGTGGAGATTGGTCGCGTGGTTTGCTCAGCCTGCAACATGTGGGAGAACAGGGATATGGTCGGTGTCCCTGATGACTACATTTGCAGGAAGTGTGTCCAGCTGCAGCTCCTGGCAGACCGCATTGAACGATTGGAGCTGCGGCTGGATTCATACTGGAGCATCCACGATGCAGAGAAAGTCGTAGACAGCACATACAGCGAGTTGGTCACGCCACAGGTAAAAGGTAAGAGGACAGAAAGGGAGCGGGTGGCCAATAGCCAGCAAAACAGTAGGCAGGTAGTGCAGGAGTCCCCTGCGGTCATCTCCCTACTCAACAGGTTTACCATTTTGGATACTGTTGAGGGAGATGGCTCATCAGGGGAATGCAGCAGCAGCCAAGTTCATGGCACCATGGGTGGCTCTGCAGCACATGATGGGGGGAAAAAGAGGGGAAGGGCTATTGTAATAGGGGATTCAATTGTCAGGGGAATAGATAGGCGTTTCTGCGGCCGCAAAAGAGACTCCAGGATGGTATGTTGCCTCCCTGGTGCAAAGGTCAGGGATGTTACTGAACGGCTGCAGAACATTCTGGAGGGGGAGGGTGAACAGCCAGTTGTCGTGGTGCATATTGGCACCAACGATATAGGGAAAAAAAAGGGATGAGGTCCTACAAGGTGTATTTAGGGAGCTAGGAGATAAACTCAAAAGTAGGACCTCAAAGATAATAATCTCTGGATTATTATCAGTACCACGGGCCAGTCAGAGTAGAAATAGGAGGATATTGCAGATGAATACGTGGCTTGAAAAATGGTGCAAGGGGGAGGGATTCAAATTTTTAGGGCACTGGGACCATTTCTGGGGGAGGTGGGACCAGTACAAACAGGACGGTCTGCACCTGGGCTGGAATGGAACCAATGTCCTTGGGGGAGTGTTTGCTAGTGCTGTCGGGGAGGATTTAAACTAATGTGGCAGGGGGATGGGTGCAAGAGCAGAGAGGCAGCTGGGTGTAAAACGAGGGTGGAAGCAATAGGGAGCAAGGTGAAAAGTAAAAGGGGTAAGAGCGTTGTAAAAACAAGCCTGAAGGCCTTGTGTGTCAATGCAAGGAGTATTCGTAATAAGGTGGATGAGTTGAACGTGCAGATAGCTATTAATGAGTATGATATAGGGTTACACAAAAAGCTGGAGAAACTCAGCGGGTGCAGCAGCATCTAAGGAGCGAAGGAGATAGGCGACGTTTCGGGTCGAGACCCTTCTTCAAAATGAGTATGATATAGTTGGGATCACGGAGACATGGCTCCAGGGTGACCAAGGCTGGGAGCTGAACATCCAGGGGTATTCAATATTCAGGAGGGATAGAGAGAAAGGAAAAGGAGGTTGGGTAGCATTGCTGGTTAGAGAGGAGATTAACGCAATGGAAAGGAAGGACATTAGCTTGGAGCATGTGGAATCAGTATGGGTAGAGCTGCGAAACACTAAGGGGCAGAAAACGCTAGTGGGAGTTGTGTACAGGCCACCTAACAGTAGTAGTGAAGTTGGGGATGGTATAAAACAGGAAATTAGAAATGCGTGCGACAAAGGCAAAAGTTATAATGGGTTACTTCAATCCACATATAGATTGGGTGAATCAAATTGGCAGGGGCGCTGAGGAAGAGGATTTTTTGGAAAGTATGAGGGATAGTTATCTAAATCAACATGTAGAGGAACCAACGAGAGAGCAGGCTATTTTAGACTGGGTATTGAGTAATGAGGAAGGGTTAGTTAGCAGTCTTATTGTGCGTGCCCCCTTGGGCAAGAGTGACCATAATATGGTCGAGTTCTTCATTAGGATGGAGAGTGACATTGTTAAGTCAGAAACAATGGTTCTGAACTTAAGGAAAGGTAACTTTGAGGGTATGAGACGTGAATTGGCCAAGATTGACTGGCAATCAATTCTAAAAGGGTTGACGGTGGATACGCAATGGAAGACATTTAAAGACTGCATGGATGAAATTACAAAAATCCCAATTTGGCAAAAGAATAGATCAGGGAAGATAGTGCATCCGTGGATAACAAGGGAAATCAGGGATAGTATCAAAGCAAAGGATGATGCGTACAAAGTAGCCAGAAAAAGCAGCATACCAGAGGACTGGGAAAAATTCAGAGACCAGCAGAGAAGGACAAAGGGCTTGATTAGGAAAGGAAAAATAGATTATGAAAGAAAACTGGCAGGGAACATAAAAACTGACTGCAAAAGTTTTTATAGATATGTGAAGAGAAAGAGATTAGTTAAAACAAATGTAGGTCCCTTGCAGTCAGAAACAGGTGAGTTGATCATGGGGAACAAGGATATGGCGGACCAATTGAATAACTACTTTGGTTCCGTCTTCACTAAGGAAGACATAAATAATCTGCCGGAAATAGCAGGGGACCGCAGGTCAAAGGAGTACTTGAGTGAAATCCAGGTTAGTCGGGAAGTGGTGTTGGGTAAATTGAATGGATTAAAGGCCGATAAATCCCCAGGGCCAGATAGGCTGCATCCCAGAGTACTTAAGGAAGTAGCTCCGGAAATAGTGGATGCATTAGTGATATTTCTTTCAAAACTCTTTAGATTCTGGAGTAGTTCCTGAGGATTGGCGGGTAGCAAACGTAACCCCTCTTTTTAAGAAGGGGGGGAGAGAGAAAACGGGGAATTACAGACCAGTTAGTCTAACATCGGTAGTGGGGAAACTGCTAGAGTCAGTTATTAAAGATGGGATAGCAGCACATTTGGAAAGTGGTGAAATCATTGGACAAAGTCAGCATGGATTTACGAAAGGTAAATCATGTCTGACGAATCTTGTGGAATTTTTCGAGGATGTAACTAGTAGCGTGGATGGGGGAGAACCAGTGGATGTGGTGTATCTGGACTTCCAGAAGGCTTTCGACAAGGTCCCACATAAGCGATTAGTATATAAACTTAAAGCATATGGCATTGGGGGTTCAGTATTGATGTGGATAGAGAACTGGCTGGCAAACAGGAAGCAAAGAGTAGGAGTTAACGGGTCGTTTTCACAATGGCAGGCAGTGACTAGTGGGGTACCGCAAGTCTCAGTGCTGGGACCCCAGCTATTTACAATATACATAAATGATCTGGATGAGGGAATTAAAGGCAATATCTCCAAGTTTGCGGATGACACTAAGCTGGGGGGCAGTGTTAGCTGTGAGGAGGATGCTAGGAGAATGCAAGGTGACTTGGATAGGCTGGGTGAGTGGGCAAATGTTTGGCAGATGCAGTATAATGTGGATAAATGTGAGGTTATCCACTTTGGTGGCAAAAATAGGAAAACCGACTACTATCTAAATGGTGGCCAATTAGGAAAAGGGGAGATGCAGCGCGACCTGGGTGTCATGGTACACCAGTCATTGAAAGTAGGCATGCAGGTACAACAGGCAGTGAAGAAAGCCAATGGTATGTTAGCTTTCATAGCAAAAGGATTTGAGTATAGGAGCAGGGAGGTTCTACTTCAGTTGTATAGGGTCTTGGTGAGGCCACACCTGGAGTATTGCGTACAGTTCTGGTCTCCAAATCTGAGGAAGGACATTATTGCCATAGAGGGAGTGCAGCGAAGGTTCACCAGACTGATTCCTGGGATGTCAGGACTGTCTTTATGAACAAAGACTGCATAGACTCGGTTTATACTCTCTAGAATTTAGGAGATTGAGAGGGGATCTTATAGAAACTTACAAGATTCTTAAGGGGTTGGACAGGCTAGATGCAGGAAGATTGTTCCCGATGTTGGGGACGTCCAGGACAAGGGGTCACAGCTTAAGGATAAGGGGGAAATCCTTTAGGACCGAGATGAGAAGGAATTTTTTCACACAGAGAGTGGTGGGTCTCTGGAATTCTCTGCCACAGAGGGTAGTTGAGGCCAGTTCATTGGATATATTTAAGAGGGAGTTAGATGTGGCCCTTGTGGCTAAGGGGATCAGAGGGTATGGAGAGAAGGCAGGTACGGGATACTGAGTTGGATGATCAGCCATGATCATATTGAATGGCGGTGCAGGCTCGAAGGGCCGAATGGCCTATTCCTGCACCCAATTTCTATGTTTCTAAGGGTGAGGAACAGGATAGTGAGATCAAAGGATACCTTCACTCTGGGTGGGGTGAAGACTAGTATGTCGGTACAAACAAGGCATCAACTTTTCTCACGTATTGCCACGTGACTCCCATTTTCAATGTAATCCAAGACACTTGTTTGTTCATTGGACTGGTTTATTTATAACCTGGCAACCAATTACCTCCAGAGAACAATCTCCAACATCAATAACAGCAGTGGACACATAAAAAAAAAACCACAAATCATCAATGTGGCCCAATGAATGAGCTGATAATAGAGTGAGACTTCTAGTGGTGGAAAAGTCTCAGGTTGGTGTGGAACAGAGTTATACCCAGCTGCTCACATGCATCGGCCACTACCTGGTCAGCTGCCGACCCTGACGGGGCAGCGATGACATTTACTCCACTCTGCAGAAAGGAAAGAAAAAAGGTGAATTTAATGTGATTACAGTATATATTTATATGAAAGATTTTAAAAAGGCAGAAGTGTCCAAAACTAGATATAAGTTCATAACAGATCAGAGCAAGATTTTACCCCCTCACCGATAAGAGTGGTTGGAATCTGGAGCACAGTCGCTGAGAGGGTGGTGGAGGCAGTACTCGGTCTCATAAGATTTAAAAAGCACCCGAATCACCAAGGCATAGAAGTCTACCGAACAAGTGCTAGGAAATCAGATTAGTACAAATGATTGGTCTGCCACAGGAAAGAAGTTCCTGTTTCTATGCTCTATGATCAGAGCCATTGAAAGTAATTAGAGTGCGCATATGAGGATTTGCAATAAGGATTCACACCACTAGGGCATCAGGAGTTTGAAGGTAATAAAACCGAATGCACGATTAAAGCAATAAACAGATACATTTAAGGTTGGCAGACTGATGAGTAGGAGGCCATGGAGGGACAGGGTAAAGTATCCCAATTTGCTGATGTTACTTGGGAAAGCAAGCTATAAGAGGGGTGCAAATCTCAAAAAGGAATTCATACCAGTTAAAATAAGTGGTGGGTAAGTAGAAAGTGGGGAATTTAAATGTAATCATTCCCTTAGGTGAAAACCTTTCAAATGGAGAGTAATTATGCTGACTAACGAGACCTGGGTGAAAGGTAGAGGGCACTTTGCAGATAAAATAATTTTGAAGAATGAAGATGGCATGACCAACCTTACTGAAGTTAAACTTATAAATCTGAAAAATAGTCTGATGGACTCGCGCATAATCTCAGAACATAAACAGCAGTTATAGGCCATTCTGCCCCTCATTCCCGACTCCCCATTCAATGAGATCATTGCCTTGGGAGCCAGAGCGTAAAGCACAGAAACAGGCCCTTTAGCACAAATCGATGTCAATTATTTACATTAATCCCATTTTATTCTTCCCACATTTTGACCAACTCTCCTACACAATAGAAGCAATTTGCAGCAGCCATTTAATTTATCAATCCCCAAGTCTTCGAGATGTGGGAGCAAACGAGAGTATCTGGAGAAAAGTTGCTGTCACAGGGAGAATGTGCAAATTCCACACCATAGTAGAGCAGAGGTCAGGATTAAACCTGGTACGTGGTTCTGCAAGGTAGCAGCACTGCCAGTTCTGCTCCTGGGCCACCCTGTGATCGCCTACCTCGAGGCACCTTCCTGCACTTGTTCCATAACCACCGTTACACTGGTTCCAGACATTCATCCTTCCATACATCACTCATGCAAGTACCTTTATATGTTTAATTGAAACATCCTCTACTTAGCAATCAAATCATTAACAAGCAATCAAATCATTATCAAATACTGCAGAAAAAAGCAATTGGATTTGGATCAAAAGGAGAGACAACAATTGGGCTGCAAGATGAAGACAGGAGGGTATGGAATTGAGGGGGTGTAACTAGGACGCCAGGCATCACCGTTGAGCCCTCTGGAGATGTTGTGGACTTATCAATGAAACGTCAAAGGAGGAGGATGTCCACCTGATGACCCCGATGACGTACCTACCCTACCTTTCACCACTCCAATCACACTGCAAATAGCAAGGGTGCCGACTTATTACAGGGATTGAAACATCAAGTCCTATTAGCTCTACTAGGAAGCACAGGCCTGATCTACTTGATAACTCCTTACATAAAACCTGGAAACCTACCCAGTGGATCCTCTATCTTTCTCTCGTGCAAGAGACACCAGGACTGTACACAGTATTCCAGATAGTCTCACCAGGGTCCCATATCCTAATTGAAGCAAGATATCTATTATTGTACTCAAATCTCTTTGCAATAAAGGCCAGCAAAAACATCCAAACTTGCCTTGTAAATTGCTTGCATGTTAATTTTCCATAATTGCTGCATTCCCAAATACCAATATCTTTCAATCAAATTGATAACCATTTAATAACTATTCTGCATTTTATATTTTTTAATAAATGCTAGGGTATCAAGAGTTCCATCAAGAACGTTACTCGTTTCGCTTCTCCCACCCCGAGGTCCATCATATAGTCAACAGTATTAAGTTCAAGTGCACTCTTGACTTCCCAGCATGGCTAGCCAAGACAGGTGCTTAACAGGGGCGCTGAGCCCACAATCGTAATGTGCCACAGGATGCTGGTGAAGACCAGCGTCCCTCAAGTCTCACCAGAAAATCTCCATTAACACTCCATTCACCACCATGGGGTCCTCTGTTTAAAGGCAGTGGGCGATCATTACAAAACTGACCTTCTTGGCTCGTTCAACGTTGTCCCGGAAAGGAAAGAATGCATCGGAGCTGAGAGCAACGCCACTCAGCCTGGAGATCCAGTTCGTGCGCTCCATCTCCGACAGCTGCTCTGGAGCCTCCTCAAACATTCCCTGCCACTTGGGCAGCTCTGTGACCTGAGGGGGCAATAAGAGGACATCCAATCTCTGGAAAAGCAACAAGTGTGGGCAAAATAAGCAGCTCCTGAGTGGCCAACTGGACCAGAGTGGAGACTGTCTCCATAGAGACTGCAACCATGTTATAGGAAAGCAACCATGTTATAGGTGGCACCATGTTATATGAAAGATATTGTCACGCTTGAAAGGGTTCAGATAAGATTTACGACTATGTTGCCAGGACTGGTGGGTGTGAGCTATAGGGAGAGGTTGAGTAGGCTGGGTCTCTATTCCTGAGAGTGCAGGAGGATGAGGGGTGATCTTTTTTTTTTCCAAAGTCAAAAGAGTTTATTGTCATGTGTCCCTGACAGGACAATAAAAATCTTTCTTTGCTTAGCACAACAGAACATAGAAGGCATTGACTACAATTCTATACATAAATACACCCATGACAATAAATTAATAAAGTGCAAATAACAGATGGAGGGATATTAATGTTCAGAGTTCCGAGCCAGGTTTAATAGCCTGATAGAGGTGTACAATCTAGATCTTATAGAGGTGTACAAAATCATGAGAGGAATAGATTGGGTAGATGCACAGAGTCTCTTGCCCAGAGTTGGGGAATTAAGGACCAGAGGGCATATGTTCAAGGTGAAGGGGAAAAGATTTAAAAGGAATCAGAGGGGTAACTTCTTCGCACAAAGGGTGGTGGGTGTACGGAACAAGCTGCCAGAGGAGGCGGTTGAGGCTGGAACTATCCCTTCATTTAACAGTTAAGACAGGTACATGGACAGAACAGGTTTGGAGGGATATGGACCAAGCGCAGGCAAGTGGGACCAGTGTAGTTGAGGCATTGTTGGCCAGTGTGGGCAAGTTTCCAAGGGCCTGTCTCCACACTGTATCACTCTATGACTAACCAGGCTGGCTCTACACTGGTCAAGGGGGTACCAAACTGCTACCTTCACGGAAACCTTACCTGTAAATTCTGATGGCAATTTCTGAGAGAGCTTGGTCCGCATAAATTGGGTTCTGCATCTTAAGAAATGCTATGGCAGTAACGTGCTTTGAGCCCCTCAGATCACAGGAGGAGCAGCACAGATACTAAGTTACAGAGGAGAAGTGCCCAATTCACAAGTTATGTTCTGCACATGTACATAAAGTGAGGCACAACAATTTCCATGTTCACACTGAACCACCAGATCAAGGATGGAGACTAGTTTGTATAATCAGGAGATTATACAAACTGTGGGATCTCTCTGTCAAGTCTACACAGGTTACCTGCAGGGGCCAGCATGCTGGGTTGTACCTTACCTCAATCAACTCGCCTACATACTGGTCGATGGCATTGGCGATCTCGGCCCGCTTGACACCCGCTTTGAACTTCATGGCCAGCACTCTGGGGTGGTGACGGAGCCACCAGTAATCGGTCTTGTCCCCTGCCAGTCTGGTGCAGTGAATGCGGGACTGCTGACCTGCACCTATGCCCAGTACCTTGGTAATTAGCATTCAAGTGATTAGTGATGGCACAGGTACACAAACAAAAATAATACACAACATCCCCACCAATTGTTCCATCCCTTCTGTTGCAAAGGAACAGGCTTAATATCTATGGGCAGTTTGATTCACAGCAGCATCTCATTTCTAATCCTCTACTGTCATCTACATCCCCTGGCTGGAGCACATCCGACCTAGTCGCTCACAATTTTGGAATACAGTTGTGTTGTGGGTACAGGGAAGCAACAGTCGTGGAGGTGCAGAGGAATGGAGCCTGCAATCGACTGCACAGGGAGCAGGCAGTGGGAAGGGCTCCAGTCTCACAGGAGAAGGCAAGAGGGAAAGTCACAGAGATCAGGTAAAAGAGGGTCAATCAATATAGGTCCTTTGTCCCTTCTCCCCTTGACCTGCTTGGGTCTTCCCGGGAGTTTTATGGCAGGGTATCAGCAAACAGGGGGGGCGTATTAAGGCTGGGCAGGGATGATTAGTTGCTCTCACTGATAAATTCCAGTGGGTGTTACTGGGACCAAGCAATGCACTCAAGTCCTCGTTGCAAGGCTTGGGAAGGCAATCATCCTGATGACCGCCTCTGCCTCAATCCCACCCGGCTCCTGCTCAATGCAACACTCACCTGGCCATCCTTCGCGTAACACACCGAGTTGGACTGTGTGTACTTCACCGCAATGCTGGCCACAATCAGGTCACGGATGGCAGACTCTGGCAGCTGTAGAGAGAGAGAGAGAGAGAGAGAGAGAGAGAGAGAGAGAGAGAGAGAGGGGGGGGACGGTCAACGCCAGTGAAGTAACCAGGTCTCAGTGGCCAGCCCCACCTGGAAATCATTTCCACTAGACCCAAGGCCGAGGAACACTGCAGCATTGGGCTGGCTGCATGAGACCAACTGACCGGTCAGGGAGGATACAGGAAAGAGCAGCCGTCTACTGGACATTGCCCATGGAGATTGGCTTATTCTGCCAATAGAGCCCTCATGAGGTTTGGGCTTCAGATGTGGAATGTTCCACCGGAATTATGCCCTATCACACCCAGGGATAGTATCCTAGCTCCCATATTTTTCCAAAAGAGTCTGTCACGGGAGCCACAGCAGACATGGAGGATCATTTTCAGATATTAGACATTTCTTGGATGAATTAGATAATATGTGAATTATCAAAGAGGAACCACTGGCAAGTTTAAAGCGCATTAAGTTGGATGAATCTCCTGGGCCTGACCAAGGCTTACATTCTCAGACCTTGTGCGAAGCAAGGGAAGGAATCGGAGAAACCCTTGCAGAAATATTTGCATCATCTTCAGCACAAGTAAAGTTTCTGAAGACTGGCGGGTGGCTAATAGACATAGAATATAGAAAATAGATGCAGGAGTAGGCCATTCCGCCCTTCGAGCCTGCACCACCATTTAATATGATCATGGCTGATCATTCAACTCAGTATCCTGTACCTGCCTTCTCTCCATACCCCCTGATCCCTTTAGCTACATCTAACTCCCTCTTAAATATAGCCAATGAACTGACCTGAACTACCTTCTGTGGCAGAGAATTCCAGAGACTCACCACTCTCTGTGTGAAAAATGTTTTTCTCATCTCGGTCCTAAAAGACTTCCCCCTTATCCTTAAACTGTGACCCCTTGTTCTGGACTTCCCCAACATCGGGAACAATCTTCCTGCATCTAGCCTGTCCAACCCCTTAAGAATTTTGTAAGTTTCTATAAGATCCCCCCCCTCAATCTTCTAAACTCTAGCGCGTACAAGCCGAGTCTATCCAGTCTTTCCTCGTATGAAAGTCCTGACATTCCAGGAATCAGTCTGGTGAACCATCTCTGTACCCCCTCTATGGCAAGAATGTCTTCCCTCCGATTTGGAGACTAAAACTGTACACAATACTCCAGGTGTGGTCTCACCAAAACACTGTACAACTGAAATAGAACCTCCCTGCTCCTATACTCAAATCCTTTTGCTATGAATGCTAACATACCATTTGCTTTCTTCACTGCCTGCTGCACCTGCATGCCTACTTTCAATGACTGGTGTACCATGACACCCAGGTCTCGTTGCATCTCCCCTTTTTCCTAATCGGCCACCATTCAGATAATAGTCTACCCTCCTGTTTTTGCCACCTGTTACAACATCATTTAAGATGGGCCATCAGAGCAAGCAGTAGACAGGGCAGGTCAACGACCTTGTGTGACGTTGATTCTGATTGACAGGGTGTCAAGGGTATTTCCAAAGCTGCTGAGCTTTCCCACAACCCGCTGCTTGCAAAATCCACACCAATTCACCCTGTCTTGATTATTTAAAGCACCACTTCAGAAACTTCCTCACAAGTATTTAGCTAGCACACCATCACATTCAGCTATGGGAGCATCACCCTTTGGGCAAGATATTGAACCGAGATCATGTTTGCTCTCTGCACTGGGTATGCAAGGAATCCCATCAGATGGGATGCATTCCAATCACTTACATCCTTGGATGAGGTGACCTGGTTCTTAAACAGCGAGCGATCGATGGGTACATTGTTCCTCTTCTGGGCCAGATGCAATCCAAATATTGTCCGGGTTTCAAACTCATCTGGTTCATATTCTGGATCCATCTATGAAAAGAGTAGACACAAAAAGCTGGAGTAACTCAGCAGGACAGGCAGTATCACCGCAGAGAAGGAATGGGTGACGTTTCGGGTCGAGACCCTTCTTCAAAAAAGTCTTTACATCTGCGCATAGTTCATTCTTACACTATCTCCTGTGCCACACCCATTAGCAATGCAACCTTAATGCCACAAATGGGCTTTATAGATTATTTGGCCTGCATACAGGTGGTATGTGACCAGACATTTAGTCCCGAGGCCTGAATCTAGGATTAATGGGCTTGCTTGGTCCAGTCAACCCCTTGGATAGAGTTCAAACGTAAAGATAAAAGGACAAGCAAGATCTCCCATCCTCCAACTCATCTTCAGCAAACTCCCAACAGAGAAACAACTTACATCCACTATAAAGCTGCACAGCGTTATGAAGGTCAAGAAGGGAAGCAGGATATCACATCAGAAGAGATGGGGCCAATTAATCCACTTACCCGCAGAACACAGTAGTTCCTATTTTTCTTCTTGGATAAGATTTCCAAGGCCTCTTCCTCATAACCGGGAGCAATGATTCCATCCGACACCTGTAGCATAGGCATGGGTAGATTAGTTTCAGGAGACTAAACAGGCTTTACGAAAGTACAGTTTATTTAACAAGGAAACTACAATACCCTATCCCATCATCCGTTCCCTATGCTTTCATAGCCATTCATAAAACTTATGAACTTAGTAGCAAAATTAGGGCATTCAGTCTATCAAGTCTGCTCCACCATTCAATCATGGCTGATCTATTTTTCCCTCTCAACCACATCTCCATAACCTTTGACACGCTTACTAATCAAGAACCTCTCAATCCCTATTTTAAAAACACCCATTAATTGAAATGAAGTTTCACCACCCTCTGGCCAAAGAAATTCCTCCTCATCTCCATTCTAAAGCTACATCCTTTATTCTTAGGTTGTGTTCTCTGGTCCTTGACCCTCCCACTACTGGAAACATCCTCTCCACATCCATTCGATCTAGGCCTTTCATTATTCAGTAGGTTTCAACGAGATTCCACGTCATTCATCCAAAATCCAGTGAGTACTGGAGCCATAAAATGCTCCTCAGACATTGACCCAATCATGCATGGAACCATTCATGTAAACCACCTCTGGACCCTCTCCAATGCCAGCACATCCTACCTCAGATATGGGGCCCAAAACTGCTCATAATATTCGAAACCTGACCTGACCTGCGCCTTATAAAGCCTCAGCATTAAATCCTTGCTTCTATACTCTAGTCCTCTCAAAATGGATGTTAATATTGCATTTGCCTTCTTGACTAGTGACTCAACCTTCAATTTAACCTTTTGGGAATCCTACACCAGCATTCCCAAGTTCCTTTTCCGCTTCTGATTTCTGAATCCTCTCTCCATTTCGACCAAGGTGCATTTCCACCCATTTAAAACCACTGTATATTTCCAAGGGCTGTGGTAACGATTTGTATAAATACAGATCTCTTCAGATCCTTTCTGATGAAGACAGTGGGGGAGACCATTTTCTTTTGCCTCATACTCCCCCTCCCTCCCCCACCCCATCAAAGTCCACGTCAACCCTCTTAGTCTTGGTTTCACCATCCACTGAGCTCCAATAAAGCACCCTGCTTCTTGGACTTGCCTCTCTGGAGATTATCCGGGCTGTCTGGACATCACACACATCTGACAAGGCCACAAAGTCACCAAAGGAGGACATCCTGTCAGCACCTGCAGAGAACAAGAGTACAGTTCCAAACCACACCTGTGACTCTCCAGTGACACTCAGGTAACAAGACTCACCAGATCAGAGAACAGACAGAACTTGGCTGTGTTAAGATTCGTGAGGGACAGTGAACAAAAAACTAACAAAGCACACCCGGTTGTTAAATACGTTGTACTGAAATCAGAACAGCTTTGGTCACTGACAGAATCGACAAGAGCGCGGGTGCGATGAAGGAGACGGGACAGAGGATTAGGTGCCTGGTCAACAAATAGGCTGGAGTGAGGGTATGGAGGGGTTGGATGGTTCAGTTAACAATTTGCGGAATTAAATAGTTGATGATGTTGAGGAGAAAGTGTTTATATTTTAGCGGGTGAACTGCGACAAAGTAAAGAGGAAACAACCCAAAGCACAAAGAAAGGAGAGTTAAAGCTCGGGAGTGAAAGCAACGGGCTATGGAAGCGCCAACTATGACGGTTAAAATGCCATGACTGGCCTTTCCCTGCTGGTTCATATTCTAATGGACATGGATTCAGCCACAATAAGCAAGTTCGGTATTCTGACAGCGCATGCCCAGGTCAAAGGTCACTCTGCACAAACATTGCTGGAAGCAGTGGAGTTGTTTACTTATATACCTCCATTTTATCCGTTTTTTTCAGCTTTGATTCTTCTAGGCAAGAAAATACTTTCAAACCGCGAATTAGATGTATTTATTGTTCCTTTGTTAAAAGCTAAGATTATTTTGTTGTTTTTATTGCTTTATGCTTTGGTGAGTGAGCAAGATCATGCTCGTCCATGGTCGAGGAAGGTGGCACTAGCTCCAGCTCTTTCCTTGTCCAGTAGCTTTTGGTTGACCCCCTCGGTGCCGGCGGGGACTGGAGTCCCGTCGTTCCGGGGCTGTCAGTTTTCTTAATGCTGAATGACCTTTGACAAATCCCTCGATTCCTTCTATTTTTCGGAATACCGAACTCGCTTATTAACCTGAACTGTGGGACAACCTCAAGAAGTTGACTCGGTAGCTCTAGTAGTTATCATTCTTCCACATACAAGCCCCATTTTTCTTTGTTCCCAGTTACTTTTGTGGCGGACTGGAGGGCGTGTACTGACCTCTGGCTCTGGCATATGCTGTGGCCAAAGGAGTGAGATCACTGTACTTGTCATGGACCATGCAGACCTTGGCTTCCTCCTCTGTAAGCGGCACCCCAACAGCTGCACCTAGTGGCAGAACAACAACACTACAACAAAGAACACAATGTACCCCGGGTACCCGGCCACCCACTGCACCCTTCCCCACAAGGGGTTGCAATTTTACAATCAATAATAAAAATGCAAATGCACATTAAAAAACGCACATTCACAGCTGATATACAGGCTGGCTGTGAAATGTCTAAACAAGTTAACCTGCAGAATTGATTATTATAATTCCTTCTCTGTACAGTTTACAACAATTATTTCACTGACGCAGTTTGATGAGGAAGCAGAGCTCATGCATTCCCTGGCTTAGGATGGCGAGAATCAGGTGGTCATTCTTAAAGATAACTGGTAGCTCTTTATAACAACGACAAGAAGAACATATCTTCACCCAGAGTGTGGTGAATTTTTGAGATTCTCTACCCAGATCCCTGCAGAACTCCACTGGTCACAGCCTCAACATTGTCCTACCACCACAACCCTGCCTTCTATCAGTAAGCCAGTTCTGAGTCCATACAATCAACTCTCTTTTACTCCCATGCATTTTAATCTTCTGGATCAGCCTACCATGGGGAACTTTACCCAGTATGCCATACTAAAATACACGTACACAATGTCCTGCCCTACACGCATCAATCACCTTCGTCACCTCCTCACAAAACTCGATAAAGTTAGTAATATACGACATCCTTATCCCTCCTCAACCCAGCTACCCATGTCAACACTTTCAGGTCTTTGTGCTCTACAACAACCTCCAGGGCCCTACCATTTGCTTGGTTTGTTTTAACGAAATGCAACACCTTATACTTTCAGAATAAATTCCACCTGCCATTTCTTGGCCCACCTTCTCTAGTTGATTCTCACTGTCCATGATACCCCCAAATCTGGTGTCATCCGAACATTTACTAACCACGTTAACTGTTAATACAGATGACAAATAAACTGGATTGAGGAGAGATCCCTGTGACACACCATTGGTGACAGACCTCCATTCAGAAAAATAACCTTCCACCTTCACCCTCTGACTCAATCCAACAAGCAGATTTTGAATCCCTTTCCTCTCCAGCTCACTCTGGATCCCATGTGATCTAACTTTCAGGAAACAAACCTACCATGTATGACTTGTAAAAGGCCTCGCTGAAGACCAAATGGCCAGTTTACTGCCCTACTCTCATCAATCCTCTTGATGACCTCTTTGAAAGTTTATCAAATTTGAGACATGATTCCCCACACACAAGGGAATTAAGACATGGGGTTAGTCCAAGAAATTGGTGCTAAAGTAATGTGACATATCAGCAAAGCGGGCAAGAGGACCCAAATAGTCTGTTTCTTATGGAATTGAAAGAAATGGCAAGATTGGAACATGGTGTCATAAAGCACGGAAACAGGAACTTTGGCCCAACTCGTCCATGGCGATCAAGATGCCCCATCTAAGCTAATCCCATCTGCCCTCATTTGGTCCATATATCCCTCTAAACCTTTCTTATCCATGTACCTGTCCAAGAGTCTTTTAAATGTTGTTATTGTACCTCCCTCAACTACTTTCTCTGGTAGCTCAATCCATACACATACCAACCCGAGTGGAAAAGGTTTCCCCTCAGGATCCTGTAACTGATCTATAAGAGGATAACAACAGATCTTTCCCATCTTACGTTAAACCAGTCTTCTGATTCTTGATTCCCCTACCCTGGGTAAAGTAATCTGTTCATTCACCCTATCTATTGCCCTCATTATTTTGTGCACCTCTATAAGATCACACCTTAGCCCCCTCAACTACAAGGAATAGTCCTAACTTACCCAATCTCTCCCTACATTCAGCTCAAGAGCTGCCAACATTCTCTACATTCTTTCCAGCTTAGTGACATTCTTCCTTTCACAGTGACCAAACGGACCACAATACTGCAAATGCAGCTCACCAACATCTTATACAGCCATAACAGAACAACCCAATTTCTATACTCAATACCCTGACTGATGTAGGCCAATGAACCGGAAGCTGTATCGACCTTCCTATTGGTGACACAATTTTCATTGAACTGTGCCCCTATACTTCCAGATCCCTCTACTCTACAATACCTCCACAGGATCTCACCGTTCAGTGAAGATCCTGCCTTGATTTGACTTGCCAAAATGCAACACTGTACACTTACCTGCATTGAACTGCATTAGCCATTCTTCAGTCAATTTGCCCACTTGATCGAAATTCTGCTATAATTTTTGATAACCCACCATTGTCTATGATACCACTACTTTCATGTCATCTGCAAGCTTACTAATCATGCCTTGCACATTCTCATCTAACCCAGCATCAATCCCCGAGGCATACCACTGGTCACAGGCCTCCAGTCCAAAAAGCAGCCTTCCACCGCCACCTTCTACAAAGCCAAACCTGTATCCAGGCAGCAAGCTCTCCCTGAATGCCAATTGATCTAACATTCAAGGTCAGCTTATTGTCACATGTACTAATTAAGGTTCAGTGAAATTTGAGTAACCATACAGCCATACCAAGTGAAAAGCAACAAGACACAGAACCACATAAGAGTTAACATAAACATCCATCACAGCAGATTCCACACATTTCTCACTGTGATGGAAAGCAACAAAGTTCAAACTTCCTCTTTTTTCTCCCACGGACGAGGCAGTCAAACCATCCGCAGTCGGGGCAATCAAAGCCCCGCAACCGACGATCGAAACCCCCGTCGGGGTGATCGAAACGCCAGCGTTGGTGTGGTTGAAACTCTCTCTGCGGCATGGACCTCCTGAAGTCGGCCTCTTCTTATGTCGGCTTCACGATGTTAAAGTCCACAGGCCAAGCGGTTGGAACATAGATCCCCGGCAAAGGGATCGCAAGCTCCGCGAATGTAAGTCCGCAGACTCTCCGAGGGTCTCCAGGTAAGGCCGCCAACTCCTCGTTGTTAGGCCGCCGTGCGGACGGAGATACGATACAGAAGAAAAACCGCATCTCCGTCAAGGTAAGAGAATGATAAAAAAGTCCCCCCCCCCCCCCACATAAAACAAAGCAAAAAGCACTAAAACATACTTTTTAACACACCAAAAATAACAAAAAAGGACAGACTGTTGACGAGGCACCCATTGCTGGTGGCGCCACCCACCATTCCAGAGCAGCCTACCAAGCAGAACCGTATCAAACTTCTTACTTTGATGGACACCTATGGCTTTACCCACATTAATCTTCTTGGTTACTCCTTGAAAAGTCTAATCTGCTCTGAGCAGCGTCATTGAAGGAATCAAGCTTTACCAAAAGGGTTAAAATATGCAAAATAAACATCAGTGACTGGATTAAGAAACAGTCTGGCGAGCATTTTTTGGAATATTATAATCTCAAGAAAACTTTTACAAGAACTATTTGAGCTCCCTATCCAAACTGGAAGTTTACTGCCAGCTTAAGAATCACAACATCACTAGCATGAAATGCAGAGCAGCTAGAGGAACTCAGTGGGTCGGGTAAAGAATAGTCAACGTTTCAGGGTGAGCCCCTTCATCAAGACTGCTCCCCTAGAAGAATGGTCTTGACACGATCGCTCAACTGTCCATTTCTCTCCACAGATGCTGCCTGATGCTGAGTTCGGCAAGCTGTGCTTTTTTTTGCGAGATGACAGTGTCTGCTATTCCACTAATTATGAGCCTAGATTTCCTGCAGTCGAGCAATGAATTAATTTCAAAGGCCAGCTCAACCTAACAAGTAAGGTGACAATTAAGATGCCTTTTCTATGAAAAATCAGCAGAGTTCTGCAAATTCTGCAGATCTACAAGCCAATAGATGTGGATGTTAGTAATGCGAGCAAGCAGTTAACATGCATTGTTCTGCCAGTGCTATCTGGCCCTTTCACATTTGACTTTTACATGCCAGACATCCAGCAATACACACTTTAAATCAACCATTTGCAGTATTCAAGGAACCAAGGAACCACAGTCCTTACCTGCAGGACTGACATGCTTGAAGGACGTGGCAGCAGGGAGACCCAGGGCCTGCTTCAGTTCCCTCACCAGCTGCCAGGCATTCAGAGCATCACACAGATTGATGAAACCAGGTGATCCATTCAGAACTGTCAGGGGAGGGGGACATAATGAGGGTCAAAGACAGGTAGTACATCCACAGGCTCCCCTAACATAATAACCAATTGATTGAATTATTCTTTGAAAGAAACAGCATGGAAACAGGTTATATGACATCAAGTCCACACCAACCAACAATCACACTTACACACTAGTTCCATTTATCCCACGTTCACATCCACTTCCTATTCACAAGGGGCAATTAAGAGAGGTCCACATAAAGAAATACAAACTTCACACAGAAATCACCTGCGTTCAGGATCAAACCAGGTTTTTGGTGCTGTGAGGCAGCAGTTCTACCAGCAGTGCCACTGTGCTGCCCTGGTTGAGAGTCAAGGGTAAAGGTAGATTGTATGTCCCAGCCTCATCTGGCCTTGAGTAGGTAACCCAGGCTGATAGGCCAAGGACTCATGCAACAAAGGTCTCAGATTTTGCTAAATATTGTAATCCAAGTCCTGATCACACCAGAGTAATATTTCAAAGATCATCAAGTTGAAGGTGTAGAGCGATGGGCTCTCTTGCCCAATATTTATAGTTGTCTTAAAGTACAGAAAAAGATGCTTTGGCTCATTGAGTCCATGTCAAATCCCCCTTCTTTTATGCGTATCTCATTATATTCTCAACTCCTGGCAGAATCCACCACTCCCCTACACACGGGCAATTTACAGTAATTAACTGATCTACATCTGAAGGATGTGTTGGGAAACCAGAGCACCTGAAGAAACCCACACAGTTACAGGGAGAGCATTCAGACTCCACACAGAAAGTACCTGAAGGAGAGAATTGCAAGGTGGCAGCTCGACTGACTGAAGCATGTTGTGCCCTCTGTTGTTTTAACGAAGAACACCAGCGCATTGTGTAGCAATGTACAAAATTTTGAGATTTAAAAACTCAAGTCTGCAATTTATCCCATCAGATAAAGCATAAAAAGTTTAATTTGACACCTAATTCACTTTCATATCTTCAGTATTAACAAAGTTATTGCCATTTTCATACTCGGAAATTAGCATCTTGTAACAATTGCTTTTCCATTGACTTAACACAAAAGCTGTGATTGAGGACAGTCAAAAGCCCATAACTTTCTTAAAAGAGATTTTCAGTTATTATAGATTGAAGCATTCTGAAACAAATATGAAACAATCTTACTTGGATGATCTGAAATTAAAGCATATAATTAGTTAGTTACCCAATTGTAGCTAATTACAAAATTCAATTACTAGATATAAACATCTATCCATTTCTTAAGAAAAGATAAACTTTTTTTAATATCCTAAGTGTCCAAATAACATTCACACAAGAATTCACAATATAACGATTTTAAAATCTCATTGACATTAATTTATAGGCTAAATGGAAGGAATTTAGTGTTTAATTCCCGTAAATTAATGGCCAATTTTAATCATCTTGCGAGTGCGTTTTTGTGAAACGCGCTCGTTTGGAACGTTGCGGTTGAGGTGAATTTAAAACCCATATCAACAGGAAAAATACTGCCAGTTCGTATGGGGCCTAAATCACCTTTTCATAACGTAAAATGTAGATTAAGGTCATCCTAAGAAGCACGTTTATATGTAAAATAAACTGCTTTCCTTTACCTGTCCTGTACATGAAATCCGTCCCCGTTGTCGGCGTTCACGGCATTAGAAGCTAATTTTTATTTTACTCCAGCGATGAAATTGTCGGGCAATTTAAAGAAAAATAAATTTACTGAACGGCAGTCGGAACAAATCTTCAGCAAAAGCTCGCACCCCGAGAAAATAAAACTCCGGCAGTCAGGGGAAAACCACATTTTAACCCCCCCTAAAAGGCGCCAAAGTCGCGCGCGTGGCCAGTGACAGAACTGCAGCGCCGCTGAAGGTAAGTTTTGTAACATACCTACATTGTGGTGCATGGGTTCTTTCTCTGCACAAACAAGCTGCTGCTTTTCCAACATCACAATAGTAACTATACCTCAGAAGCCCCAAAACAATTTTGGACATTCTAGATCACCAAAAGGCACCGCATAAACTAACTTTGTCCAACATGCTCAATGCAAGTGCTTTCCACCCACCCTAACCCTACCCGGCTGCAGAAGCTGCCGATTCACCTTTGAACGGGAGCTTGGGCCTTAGCGTGTAGACCTGGGCAGGAGTCTGGTGTGGATTCATTCCATATCTCAGCTGCAGCTGGGACTCTCCCTGGCTGCATTCCTTCCGGAGGTAATCAGAAATGGCTGCATCATACTGGGCTGTGTGGGTAAACGCCTAGTGAGAGAGAACACAACAGAGTGAAAGCCACCATACATTTGGCCACAGTAAAGTGCAGCTGGTCACTGCAGATCAAAACCGGACTGCAATGCTCAGCGGATTTTAAGTTAAATCAAAATGTCAACAATGTCAAACAAGGAGTAGGGATGATAGTGGGGTTCCCTTCAACACACCATCATTATTCAGGGGTGCATATGTTGACCTTAACCCTGGGCTGCAACAAACCTTAGATTCCCAGCAGAACGACAGCGAGGCAATAGTGCAAGCAAAAAAACACAAGCCCTGTTCTGACTTCCATCATGGGAAAACAGATGATGCCAATGTGAAGACTCTTGGCCACACCAGTTTGCAGAAGTCTGGCCACAACGTACCCCCACTGAAAGACCGACAAGGCCTGGTGTGTGTCTGCCAACCAAGGGCCACAATCAAATGGCATGTGCTTGGGCCCCAGAAATAGGGCACTTGGCAGTAAGCTTGAGCTGGGACGGAGCACAGTAAGAGGGGAAGAAATAACTCTAGGCCCATCCAACTTCCTTCCCCTTTGAGGAGTGAAATAACAAAAGTCACCGTCGATTTAGAAAGAATACCTTCAATGCCAAGGCTCTCCGTGTCTCTGCACAAGTGTCCTTCCGCTCGGAAGCCTCCATTTCCTGGGTAACGGTCATGTAGTCAGCGGGATCGCACACTATGGTCACACGGGCCTGGTTCTTTGCTGCTGCTCGCAACAGGGTTACACCACCTTTGAGAAGATAAAGGGCACACGCAGCATGAACAACATTACACATGCCCAACAGTCAGTGCAGTGGGAAGGGTCACCCTTGCCATCTGTCACCTGACGCTCTGAGGCACAACCGAATGCATGCTATATTGTCGGACATGCCGGGGAACTTTGATTCCCAGAAACAGGTGGCCGCTGGTCAGGAAATGTATAAACAAATCTCAAACCCAAGCACAGCTCGCCAAGAATCCCCTCTCCCTTCTGACTAATGAGGTACAAAACAGGAAGTGGAATCCCTATTTAATTATCGCAGTGAGGTCACTTGCTTCAGATACTTCTACAGGTTGAAGCTTGCCCATTGATTCTTCCCAGGACCCAGCCAAGGGTAGTTAAGGAACATAAGAACCAGGGCAGTCTATTCGGCTCCTCCTGCCTACTCCACCATTCAACAGGATCTTTTACCTCTGCACCACTTTAAACATTAAACCATATCCCTTCTTAGGCCCCCTTCGGTCATGATTGACCATGGGTGTCTCCAGAGTGCTTTTCCCTATATGGAGACGCCTGTACGTGACTTTGTGGGGAGACCGGTGCACAGGCAGCCACCGCACGGTCCTTGACAGAACTGGGTCAGGATCCAGTGGCATGGAGTCCAAGACGACCAGAGACCCTTTTCTGCTGCAGCCTTCATCCGCCTTCCCAGCCGTTGAGACGCTCCACTAAGGTCAGCCATCGTCCTACGCCTGTTCCACCTTTGAGATCTTGGTTGGATTGCTCTATGTTAGAGATCCCCGCCTCGACCTTACCGCCATTGGTGGCCCTACCAGGATCATAGCTCCAGACGGCATCGCTCTCAGGATATCCCTTCATTCCCTTATTATCTGTGGCTGAGACTCCATGGTCCTCGAGTAAAGAATCCCAGTGATGCACCGTACACTTTGTAAATAAATTTCTTCCAAAAAATCTCCCCTGAATGATTGACCCTTTATTTTGAGATGGTGACCCCCCCCCCCCCCCCCACCCCCCATAAATATTCCAGTCACCCCAGCCACAGGGATCATTATCTACCCTTTCAAGACCTGCAAGAACTATTTATATTTCAATTAGATTTTTCTTATCTCAAGATGGTCACTAACTCCACAGACACAAAGACTGCGGACGCTGGAACCTGCAGCAAAACACTAACTGCTGGAGGAACTCAGCAAACCAGTCAGCATTTGTGGAGTGAAATAACAATTGACCCTTCCTCTGGACTTAACCCGAAAAGTCGACTACGTGTTTCGCTCCACAGATGCTGCCTGACCCAGAGTTCTTCCAGCGATTTTGTTTTTTTATTAGTTACTAGTCCAGTTTTCTTAAATGTTTTATTGGAAAGCAAATTTCCTCCCAGGAATCAATCTAGCAAATCCTTTGCTGCACCCCCTCAATCAGGCATATCCTTGCTCAGATAGAAAGATACACTATGTTCAAAATATTCTGTCTGCATAATTAGAGCAAGGATCGCTACCCTTGAACTAAAATCCTTTTGTTCAAGGGTAACCTTCCTTTCCATGCTGCTAGTGAGGCGGGAGGCCTTCTGCCAGGCCTCTCCAAAACACCCAGCGAGGGGCTTGAGAGGGTGAATTGGGGGATTGGGGGGGGGGGTATGATGGTTCCCTTGGCCAAATGCCCAGAGCCAGTGTCACAAAAGTAAAATAAGATAACCCATTCACCCATCAATAACACAGCTGACAGCATTTTCAAAGACATATAAAAGAGTTTCCCTCCTGGCGGCTGGTAATTATTTAGTCAGCATCACTAAAGCAGATTTACATGGACAATTATTTCTTTGCTGTTCTGTACCAATTGGGTGTATTATTTTCAATGTTCCAACATCAATGCAAAAATGCTTTTGGATCCAGGGGTCCATAGAAATAAAATTATTTTCTTACAAGGAGGGGCGCAGGTTAGCGGCAAGTTAAATAAATTTCAAAGCTGCATCTTCCCGAGTAAATTAAACTCCAGTTAAAAACCCACCAATGTCGATTTGCTCCACAGCCTCTGCCAGGGTCACATCTGGAGTGGAGACAGTTTTCACAAACGGGTACAGGTTACAAACCACAACTCTGAGGGAGGGAAACACAAAGACAGAAGTGAAAGGCAAGTGGAGCCACACAGGTGCCCATCAGCAGTTGACAGCTCTAGAGTGCGGATGGCGTAATAGGCAAGTTTGGACCAAGCAATAACTGTTTCTGACATCTTTCCTACTAATGTTTCACACTGGCACCCAACACCTCTGAGGGAGGAAACTGGGATTTGGCTTAACCTCTCATCTGAAGGCCAAATGGCAAAAGGTAGGATTCAGGTAAATGAGTGTTTATGGTCAGGTTAAGGGTTGTTTCTGTACTGTATTGCTGTAAGATTAAGATTGGTCAGTGAAGCAATGTGGACGCAGGCCTTAGTCAAAAATCTTCACTCTGGCTCATGAAAACTCATCCCACATCCTAAACCCGCTCAATACTGCACCCAGCATTTGTTGCTCAACTATCTGCACTGGGACAACTATCTGATGAACAAGGAAGACGTAGACGAAGACGAAAGAAGACGTAACAAGAATGTACAGCAGGCAGTGAAGAAAGCTAATGGAATGTTGACCTTCATAACAAGAGGATTTCAGTATAGGAGTAAAGAGGTTCTTCTGCAGTTGTATAGGGCTCTGGTAAGACCACATCTCGAGTATTGTGTACAGTTTTGGTCTCCTAATTTAAGGAAGGACATCCTTGTGATTGAGGCAGTGCAGCGTAGGTTCACGAGATTGATACCTGGGATGTGGGGACTGTCATATGAGCAAAGATTGAAAAGACTAGGCTTGTATTCACTGGAGTTTAGAAGGATGAGGGGGGTTCTTATAGAAATATAAGGACTGGATGAGCTAGATGCTGGAAAAATGTTCCCAATGTTCGGCAAGTCCAGAACCAGGGGCCAGAGTCTTAGAATAAAGGGGAGGCCATTTAAGACTGAGGTGAGAAAAAACGTTTTCACCCAGAGAGTTGTGAATTTGTGGAATTCCCTGCCAGAGAGGGCAGTGGAGGCCAAATCACTGGATGGATTTAAGAGAGAATTATATAGAGCTCATGGGGCTGGTGGAATCAAGGGATATCGGGAGAAGTCAGGCACGGGTTATTGATTGGGAACGATCAGCCATTATCACAAAGAATGGCGGTGCTGCCTTGAAGGGCCGAATGGCCCCCTCCTGCACCTATTTTCCATGTTTCTAAGACATTTTCAACCAGTCCCTGCAAACCTGTACTGTGCCTGCCTGCTTCAAATTCTCCACTACTGTCCCTGTACACAAAAAGGCAAGGATTACTGGTCTTAATGACTACAGGCCTGTCGCACTGACCTCTGTAGTCATGAAGACCTTTGAAATGCTTGCGCTGGCCAAGCTGAAAAATATCACAAACCCCCTGCTCAACTCTCTGTAGTTTGCATTTTGGGCCAATAGATCTGTGCATGACGCAGTCAATCTGGGCCTGCACTTCATCCTCCAGCACCGAGACCACCAGGTGAACTATGCAAGGATTTTGTTTGTTGACTTTAGCTCTGCATTCAACACCATTGTGCCAGAGCTACTACACTCCAAACTTTCCAGGTTGACTGTGCCTGAACCCTTCTGTCGATAGATCACCAGTTTCCTGACAGAATGGTGAAGAACCTCTCTTAGATTCTCCTGATCTAGCTTATGGATAATTTACAGCAGCTATCAAAACAACCAGCATGTCTTCATGATGAGAGGAAACGAATGCGTGGATATCACCAGAGACCAAGATCAAACCCAGGTTGCAGGAATTGAGAGATAGTAGCACTCTCAGGGAGATCCCAGATTTCCTTTTTGGAATATCTGGTCCCTCAATGTCAAATTTACATCCTTAAAGATGCGTGACCCACTTGCTCCCTAATGCTCACTGCTTTGGGACTTTAGCAGGCCCCTGTACAGGCACCTGTGAACCCTCCACCAATTAGTGAGGAGGATGCTGAATCAAAATGGAGAACGAGGAGGGTAAAAGAGAAGCACTGAATTTCCCAGTAAATACAGAGAGACAAAGTGAAGGGGAGAAACAAAGTCCGCTTTGGTAGAAATGCAAAATGCCAAACTCTTGGGAAACCTCTTGAACCCTGAACTCTGTGCAATGTATACATTGAGAAACTTGAAAAACAGACACCCTATCGCACTTGTACATTAACCAGTGACTTTCTGATAGAGCCAGTGTCCACATTGCTTCACTGACCAGTTGTAATCTTACAGCAATGCAGCACAGAAACAGCCTGTCACCTGACCATAAACACTCATTTACACAAAACCCACATTTTGCCTTTTTTTTTGCTATCCCCACATTCCCATCAATTCCCTCCAGATTGCACCAGTCATCTACACACTAGGGGCAATTTAGTGTCCAATTAACCAACTGACCCGCACACCATCACAATGTGGGAGGAAACCCAAGCAGTCACAGTGGGAATGTGGAAACTTCACACCAAAGGCGCCCAAGGTCACTATTGATCCCAGGACTCCGGTACTGTGTGTCAGTGTGGCTGTGGCAGTCTGCTGCCTGGAATCAGGCCAGTTTGCATCTTTTGAACCTTAGGTTCAAAAGGATGCCAGTTCATTCCACGCTGACATCCCAGTTTGTACAAAGAGCCGTGCTATTAGAGGTTGGACTGTGTATTGAAGTGGCTCTCTGTACTTCCTGCTGGCTCAATATTAAAGATTTCAGACACTTCCCTATCCAACCCCATAACCACTAAAATGCAGCATTCCTAATCACTAGACCATGAGTGGGAGACTGCTGTTCACAGACATTTGCTGTAACAATTTAGCATTTAACATTTCACAGGTAAGTGTGCTTTAGAACTCCCTTCACTGAGTGAATGGATAGAGGAATTCTGAAATAAAGGCACATTTCTGAAATTCCATACCCACTAAATTCCTTTCGCCCACCTTTGCAAGCAACATTTGCCAAATTAGGATTTGCTGCCATCAAATCTATGCCAGGAACATAAACCCATGAATTTTATCTCTGTGTGCTCACACAGCAAAAATAAATCAAACAGATGCTGGACACTGAAACAGAAACTGCTGGAAACACTCGTTGGTCAAGCAGCATCTGTGGAAAGATAGATGGTCACCATCTCAGTCCAAAGATTCTTTGTCAGGGCGAGCTGCACATGGTTCACGTGACCCTTGGCTTATCTGGGAAGACAGCTCAGGTTGTGGAGCACTGGAGGATTAAAGCTTACTCAGTCACTGCCACCATTTACAAACCGTGACGATGGGCCACAGATCTCAACACTCCAGATTCAACAGAATACACCAAAGCAGAGTTTTCCTTTCATGCATCAATTTACAGGTCACCAGTCTGCAGAACATGGAACTTTTCTCCTGGACAATTCACGTGTTCTTTCTTCATGACTCAGTGTGGGCGGGCACGCTCACCAGAGTCACAGGCTTGAGGTCATATTTGAAACAACATCCAACACTCCAGGCACCAATGGAGCACTGCACTGTCGGAGGGGACACCTCTCCCGTGAGGGATTAAAATATGGCACCTCAGCATGGCTCTGCTCTCAGGTTCCCAGACAGGCAGATGACAGAAGAGAGCAGGAAGGAATGGCTGGACTGACCCAACCGTGACTGTTTCTGAAAGGAAGGGACACAGTCAGCCTTGTGCCAGTATCAGCACTGGAGGGGGTGGGTTTCTGAGCAGCTGGAAGACACAAACCTCTCCTCCACCACCCACACTCTTCCTGTATCACTGTTATATTTAGTAAAGGTCTGCGACACACACCCTCAAGCAGAGTATCTCCATCACACTACCATCTCACCTTATCAAGCTGAAGCCAAGTTTCTCAACCTCAGACTTGTCTTCTGGAATATTCTGGGCCAAAATACCTAAACACAGAAACACAAGGACAAATCCTCAAAGAACATTGCAAAACCTCTCCTTGTGAATACATAGCAATACATCTGTGGCAACACAAAGGGAGATATTCCACCCTCCCAGCGTCTCAACAAAGGGACTTCACTCACCTCCATGTACTACAGGATGCAATGTCTTCACTCGCCCTCCCAACATTTCGGGAAACCCAGTAATCTCCGACACATCCCTTGGGGAATAAAGCAAACAGCACCAATTAATAGCGTAGGAAGGAACTGCAGATGCTGGTTTACACCGAAGATAGACACAAAATGCTGGAGTAACTCAGCAGGAAACATAGAAACATAGAAGAAGTAGCATCTCTTAAGAGAAGGAATGGGTGATGTTTCGGGTTGAGACCCTTCTTCAGACTGACAGACGAGGCAGTTTTAAGAGTTTATTAAGTATTCTGTGGATACCACCCTGAGAGGTCAGCGGTTTGTACGGGCGGAATAAGCCATTCTGTGGACACCACCCTGAGAGGTCAGGGGTTTATACGGGCGTAATAAGCCATTCTGTGGATACCACCCTGAGAGGTCAGGAGTTTGTACGGGCAGAATAAAGTATTTTGTGGATTCCGCTTTGGGGGACCGAGGGTCTAAGGGGCAAAATACGAATTTAGGGTAAGTAACAGAAACAGTGTACACAGTGATAAAATATTGTAGAATAGCAGAAAGTAGAATAGCAATACGAATAGTGTAAGGTAATGTAATGACCACGAGGACAGAGGAGGTGTAAGGACTGAGTTTCTTAACTGTGGAGATAAAATTGCCGCAATCTCTCTGCTGAGAGATCAAGGCAAAATGTGCTTCTTTGATTGGAGATTAATGGGAGTGGGGTGTGGTCAAAGGTTGAGTGACTAGGATTTTGATTGATTGTGATCTTAGTGGGGTGTGGTTAGAATTTGAGTGACGGTGAGTCTGACTAATCACGATCTGAATCAATGTCCAATCACAGCGTTCAGGAATCTGACTGATAGGGGATTAGACCATCCTACTTTAACTTAAAAGGGGAGATAAGAATTATATAAATGTTAATTTTGAAACTTTAATCTGTGTAGAAAATTGCATAAATTCTTTGAAGTAAGAATGGAACGAATGTGATTTGTGTGTAAAAAACGGTTTTGAATGAATGAGGAAGTTCATATATGTGATAAATCTTTTGTTTGTTGTGGGCCACATGCTGTAAGGGTAGGTGTGTGTGTTCCTTTAAGAAATTGTAAGCAATGGGGGAGATTACGAACAGCTGTAAGGTAACGATTAACGCTTTGTATCATCGCATCTTAAAAGGGGAAAGTTGGAAAATGTAGGTTGCTTGGTTTTACTGATGTTTCTATAGATTTCTTTTCAGTAAAGTTAATTTGGAAAAGTGTTACTAGTACTAGGAATTGGAAATTTAAAATAGTGGTGAGAATGGATTGAAATAATTGGAAATAAGTTAATTGCTGAAACATGACCAGCTTTTGTGGTTTGTTTAGATAAACATTCTGGTTGGAGAAGGGTAATGCTTGTTTGGTGAGATTTTCAGAAACAGTTGTGTGGAAGTGGCCAAAGGAAGGCACTTTCAAGATAAATGTGTGCTAGATGGAAATGTTAATTTTGAATTATATACCACAGTTAAGTTGGAAAGGTGGGAAAAGAGGAGAGGAAAGGAATTAGATGCACTTAAGCAGTTTAGAGAGAAAAGGGGTGAGAGGCAGTGAGGAGGTAACAGAAGTAGGAAACGACAGGTGTGAAAGTTATAAATCAGGAGGAGTCAGTGGAAGACTTTAAAAGAAAGGCGAATACATTTGCAAAGGAGAATAGACTATCTGAGAAGTAAGAAATTGAGTTTAGAATAAGAAAGAAGGCATACCAGAAAGGATTAAAGTGGGAAGCAGAGGGATAAATTGATGAGGGTTACACAAAAAGCTGGAGAAACTCAGTGGGTGCAGCAGCATCTAAGGAGCGAAGGAGATAGGCGACGTTTCTGGTTGAGACCCTTCAAATTGATGAGACTGCTTTAAAAAGAAAAGAGCAGGACAGACACAGATTATCCTTTGGGGCACCCATAAACTGAGAGGGCTAAAAAATACCTTGCCCAATGTTCCTGATGGGGCAGGAAATGGATTAGGGCTTTGGAGGACGATTATTGGCTATGGGAGATTTGAAGGCACTGTTGGTGAAAGTGATAGGAACCACTAAACTGACAGAACTCCTGAAGATAGCTGGTATAAAAATGCTTTGAACAATGTAATAAACAATGGCACGCTGTTTGACACAGTCAGGCAGAGGGTATGGCAGGCCCTCAGACAATAATTCAGCAGCCTATCTGGAGAACCAGCTGAAAAGGTGGAGACTGGAAACTGAACAAGAAATAGAAGGCAACCAGTTAATGAACACTATATTTTGAACCACTGTGGTGGATGTCATTCCTCCTAAAGTCAAGTCTAGATTGGAGGAGGTGGTGGGATTGTCATCTATTCCCCACCCCCGATTCAGCGATCATTGGTCAATGAGGTCGAGAAATATCGCAAAGATAGGAAAAAGACTTACAGACCAGCAGGTAGAGGTGCAGAGAAAAATTATGCAAATGTAACTTGCAAAAGAGCTCAAAAAGAAAGAGCGTGAAAAAAAAAGAAAGACAATATTGTCAATAACAACAGACCTGGTTGAAAAGACCGAAATAAGTGATGCACTGACACACAGTGAGTCCTATGACAGAGCCAAACGGGCCAGAGAATCCCATGCCAATAATAAATGTCTTTGGGGGAGTGTTTCCTCAAATGCCCCATCAGGAGTGAAATAAATCTGGATATATGCCCAGACAGGACTGGGGTCCCCAAGGGAACGAGGGATCTCAAGGAGGAGGTCAAGAAAGGCTAGTAAGGAGACAGGTAATGGATAAGGTGTGTTGGGGATGTGAACAGGTATGGTAATCGGGTAATAATAATAATTATTATATTAAGATAGTGGTGAACATAGCTATGGTAAGAACATTAAGAAGAGGTATTAAATACACCTAGGCTAGGATGCAGCAGGGTTTTAAATGCTAGCCCCATGTTTTTAATCAGATGTTATAGGCAGATTTGGAAGGTGTTGATATAGTATGTGGATGATTTGTTGGTTTGTTCCACAAGTGAGAAGCAATGTCAGAGAGACATTGTAATTATCTTGGAAAAGATGGCATAGGAGGTCATAAAGTATCAAGGAAGAAGTTGTTGTTTTTTCAGCAGCAGGTAGAATATTTTGGACGAGTAATATCTAAAGAAGTAAAAGCTATAGAGCAGGATCAAATTGAAGCGATAATTGAAGTTCCCAAACCTCAGACAGTAGGACAGATGATGATGATATTGGGAATGGCAGGATATAGTTCAGACTAGATTGGAAAGTATGTTGAAATTGTGATGGCATTAAAAAATAATGAAGGAAGAAGGACAGACAAGTCTGAGAAATGTTTTACAGTCAGAGCCTTTGAATGAAGGGGACAAAAAGGTTTTGCTTGTGGATGTTTCTTGTTAAAGGGATCATGATAGCAAGTATGCAGGGTTTGAAGTGGTGCATCAGGATGAATTAGACTTTAAGGTAATTAAATTGGAAGCTTGCCTGCAATCTTGCTTTAGCTCAGTTGACAGAAATTAAGGCTTTAAGAGCAGCATGTGACATGAGGGAAGGTGAGAAAGCTGAAGTTTATACCGACTAAGCATATGTACATGGGGTCTGGCACATGTTTGGAGCAGTAGGGAAATAGAAAGGCTTTGAGAAAAGCAACGGAGACCCCAGGCAAAGTTAGCAGTAAAGTACAGACCTGATAAGGGGAAAGATAAAGCCAGGGGCACTAGCTGTCATTAAATGCCAAGCACATAAGAAGGGAAATCAAATTGTAGAGAAAGCAGCCAGAACAGAATCTGGGGGATGATCAGCTGTTATTGCACCTAGGGTAAGTTTGGATAGACTTGGGTGCAAGAACGCTACAGGCCCTTAGAGTAAAACACACATTTGGGAGTGTAAGACCTGCAGTCACAGGGCATGGTGGAAAGAATAAATGGAGCATTGAAGGTTAATATAAATAAGATTTGTATAACTACAAGATTGAATTGGATGGAGGCCCTGCCACTGGCACTGAAGAGATGTTGCATGCAAAACTAACCGAATAACCCACATAACATCACATGAGATGCTTACTGGCCGACCCATGCCAGTGGCACAATGGAGAGGTCCCTACAAGGGACCAAGTTTGAAACAGAGGTAGAATTTAAGAAGTATATGTACCAGTTAATTATGATATACAAGTTTATTTATGCACAAGCAAAGTAAAATCAGTTGGAGGTGGACCTGGAGGAAAGACCCTTCAAACCTGGAGACAAGGTGTATGTATGAGCTTTCCGAACCACCCACCACTGTTCAGGTAGAAGGTTGATCTACCTGGTACCATTTCAATCATTACATGAGGGATGTCCCGCAGGTGCAACTCAATAATAGCCATGAGGTAAGTGAACAGGACGACAAAGAAGTGAGGGAAAAGCAGAGTTCTAACAAGATCGTTATTTGATGTCAGTGGTGGGCAAATTAATGGAAAGGAAACTTAAAGATATATATAAGCATCTGGATAAACAGGGCCTGATTAGGAACAGTCAACATGGATTTGTGCCTGGAAGGTCATGTTTGACTAATCTTAAATTTTTTGAAGAGGTTACTAGGGAAATTCATGAGGGTAAAGTGGTGGATGTTGTCTATATGGGCTTCAGTAAGGCCTTTGACATGGTTCCATATGGATGGTTGGTTAAGAAAGTATAATTGTTGGGAATTATTGGTGAAGTAAGGATAAGGGGGAAATCCTTACACCTTTAAGGATAAGGGGGAAATCCTTTAGGACCGAGATGAGAAGGACTTTTTTCACACAGAGAGTGGTGGGTCTCTGGAACTCTCTGCCACAGAGGGTAGTTGAGGCCAGTTCATTGGCTATATTTAAGAGGGAGTTAGATGTGGCCCTTGTGGCTAAGGGGATCAGAGGGTATGGAGAGAAAGCAGGTACGGGATACTGAGTTGGATGATCAGCCATGATCATATTGAATGGCAGTGCAGGCTCGAAGGGCCGAATGGCCTACTCCTGCACCTAATTTCTATGTTTCTATGAGTAGCAAGATGGATTGAACAGTGGCTGAATGGGAGATGCCAGAGAGTAATGGTGGATGGCTGTTTGTCAGGTTGGAGGCCGATGACTAGTGGGGTGCCTCGGGGATCTGTGTTGGGTCCACTGTTGTTTGTCATGTACATCAATGATCTAGATGATGGGGTGGAAAATTGGATAAGTAAGTATGTAGATGATACTAAGATAGGTGGTGTTGTGGATAATGAAGTAGATTTTCAAAGTCTACAGAGAGATTTAGGCCCTTTGGAAGAGTGGGGTGAAAGATGGCAGATGGAGTTTAATGTTGATAAGTGCGAGGTGCTACATCTTGGCAGAACAAGAGAAAATGGGACATACATGGTAAATGGTAGAGAATTGGGGAATGCAGTTGAACAGAGTGATCTGGGAATAACTGTGCATAGTTCCCTGAAGGTGGAATCTCATGTAGATAGGGTGGTAAAGAAAGCTTTGGTGTGCAGGCCTTTATAAATCAGAGCATTGAGTATAGAAGTTGGGATGTAATTTTAAAATTGTACAAGGCATTGGTGAGGACAATTATGGAGTATGGTGTACAATTTTGGTCGTTAAATTATAACAAAGATGTCAAAAAAAATAGAGTACAGAGGAGATTTACTAGAATGTTGCCTGGGTTTAAGCAACTAAGTTACAGAGAAAGGTTGAACAAGTTAGGTCTTTACTGTCTGGAGCGCAGAAGGTTAAGGGGGGACTTGATAGATGTCTTTAAAATGATGAGGGGGATAGACAGAGTTGACGTGGATAAGCTTTTTCCATTGAGAGTGGGAAGATTCAAACAAGAGGACATGATTTCAAAATTAAAGGACAGAAGTTTAGGGGTAACATGAGGGGGAACTTCTTTCCTCAGAGAGTGGTAGCTGTGTGGAATGAGCTTCCAGTGGAAGCAGGTTAGATTTTATCATTTAAAAATAAATTGGATAGGTATATGGACGGGAAAGGAATGGAGGGTTTTGGTCTGAGTGTAGGTAAATGGGCCTCGGGGAGAATAAGTGCTTAGGCACAGACTAGAAGGGCCGAGATGGCCTGTTTCCGTGCTGTAATTGTTATATGGTTAAGATAATGTGAGGTTTTTGGAGACATTAGTGACTATGAGGCTAGTGTAAGTAAGGTCAGAATGAGGGGGTGTATGTGTCTTGTTTGGGGAACAATGTTTCACCTTCATAGGTGATAATACTAGCCCGGAGGGTGTTTCACTAAAGCCCATGGATAAGCTAAAAAACCAAAGGAGTGAGGTTAAAAGAAACATAGGGTTCAGACATCAATTGTTTGGATGGCTGGAGAGCATGTTGGGGAGCATGGCTGATTAAAATTGGTTTGACCATTGGGGTCGCATTACTTGCAGTGGCAATAATGTTGTGCCGTGTTTTCCCCTGTATTAAGTCTCTCCTGGTGAAAGCTACTGTGAAGCAACTACCAATGATAATGGGTGAAGATGAATCTGGCCCTCAAGGAAAGTGGACCTCGGCGATAGAATACTATTACGATGGAGAAGAAAATGTTAGGAAAATTTTAAATTAAGTCTGTAAGGGAAACTGGATCTTTTTTCCTGCCTCATGTAATGGGGGTGGGTTTTTGGCCTAGTTTCTCAGGAGGTCAGAGAAAGAACACTGGACAGCATTACACTAACTTAATTAAAAGAGCCTGCATTTTAGGGCTCTATGGGTGATTTGACCTGGGGAATGTGTGTGTGGTTTTCTTTGTCTTTTGAGACTCGTTGGGGTCTCAGAGGAGGGAGTTATGTGGAAGTTATAAACAAGTTACTTTAAGTTATAAACAAGTTACTTATTTCTACTTTTACACCTTTGTATTCTTAATAAATACCTTTATATCCTTGTATTAAACATAAACTAAAATGGTGTGTGTAAGAGTATAAAATGGCTTCAGCTAAAACATAGCTGGGAGTTTAAAAAACATAGTTTGGAATTTAAAGGTGGCGAGTGAAGGAGAGATACGAGGGGAAATGTAAAGTTTAATAAGATTGAGCCAAGGTCGGAATTTAATGGTGGCGAGATAGAGAAAATTAGAATTGAAGAAAGATTGATGCGAAAGGAGTACAGCATGCGAGATAATGCAGCAGAGATAGGGCTAGAAACTGTAATAAAAAACTGCTTGTTTCTGGGATTCAGAGAGCAATTAGAGAACGGACAGGTGGTGTCGTCTCTGAATGTTCCAAGCTGATATTTGCAAAAAGGCTTTCGTCTTCTTGAAGAATTCTCTGTGTCTGTGTCGTATTATCCAAATTTGAGTCTTAAAACCACGACAAAATTTGGAAGGGTAAGGTGTGAAAACAGATCTAAGGGGATGATGATCAAGGAAATGTAGAATGGTTCATTGTTAGCTTGACCTGAAACGTCACATTCCTTCTCCAGAGATGCTGCCTGTCCCGCTGAGTTACTCCAGCAATCTTCAGCACCAGCTAATTGGTTTCCACAAGCCGGGCAGTTCTGTGATATGGCAGGACGTGAGGGAGGGGGCATGTGAGCTTCAGCTGCCCACATTAGGACCCCCCCCCCCAATCAGAGGGTCGTGCGTTCAATCCTACTCCAGAGACAAACCCAAGCTCCTTGACTGACAGCGTGCTCCAATGTTTCTTAGTTCAGCAGCTGAGGCTCCAGGACAATATTTTATACATTTTCCTTTACATTTGGATCCCTCTGTTACTCAATCTACCTGCTTTGGGGAGGAGGGGGGGGCTACCATTCATGCTGTATATCCCTGCCTTATTACGCCTTCCAAACTGCAAATGTCAGGATTACTTCCCATTTGTCGTTGGTCCATTCAACTTTCCCGCATTTGTTGATAAATATCATTCTGTAATCTAAGACAATCCTTTTTACTATCCAAAGCACCAATTTCTGTGTCGTTGGCAAACTTATTTCCAATATTTCTGGCAGATAAGTCTCCACATTATACATTAAAGATCACAGATGAATGCAACTTAACATTAATGCAGTTTATTACATTAGTGTCCTTTTTTAAAAGATATTTATTTGATTTCTTCTTTCACGAGCCCATGTGCTTTTTATCATTTTACGTATTTAGCTACTAGACTGCTGCAGAGAAACATCTTGCAGCTAGCACTTATCAATGACAACCCATTTATTCCCAATAGTACGTTGACTGATGCATTTCAGTTCAGCGCACACAGTTTAAAGATTTCCACTACACTTCACAGATGACCTTATGGATGGAAAAATAAACTGGTTTAAGAATGATAAAAAATGACTTGCATTTCCCAGTTCAAAATAATACTAATTGTTACAGTTTGATTGAACATTGCCAAATTTTGACATTTCTAATTATTTATTTTAACAGCTGATTGAACCACGGCCTTAGTATCTACTTAAAACAGAAAGGCTAAGCTAGTGTACTGCACCC
This sequence comes from Raja brachyura, assembly GCA_963514005.1. The sequence goes on from OY740787.1 coordinate 50,580,565, forward strand.
GATTACGGGACACACAAGTTTGTTCCATGCTTGAGTATCTGAGCAGAGCCATGCGTTAACAAATGGCTCACATCTCTCCTCATCCTTCACCTGACAGTGAGCCCAGCATCGCGCAGAACCTTTGCTGTCCCGCCAGATGCCACCAGGGAGAGACCGATGGAATCCAGGCTCCGGGCGAAGTCCACCAGACCAGTCTTATCAGAGACACTCAGCAACGCTGCAAGACAAAAATTGCAGCCACACAAGTAGCAGTGGGGTAGGCCATTAAATGCAAGTCTTCTCTGCATTGAGCCAAGGCAAGGCTGATCTGTGGCCCATACTCCTGTCTTTACTCTGTATCCCTCAATAAAATTGGTTAACAATCTATTAAACTCGGACTTAACGGGCTGGTGGCGCAGCGGTAGAGTTGCTACCTCACAGCAACAAAGACCCAGGTTTGATTCTGACTACGGGTGCTGTCTATACAGAGTTTATACATTCTCCCTGTAGGTTTCCCCCAGGTGCTCCGGTTTCCTCCCACACTCCAAAGACGTACAGGTTTGTAGGTTAATTGGCTTTGGCAAAGATTATAAATTGTCCCTGATGTGTAGAATAGTGCAAGTGTATGGAGATTGCTGGTTGGCGTGGGATTGATGGGCCGAAGGTAAGGGAGGTTTGTTAGAAAGTTGGCTGGACAAAGGACAGAGATGAAAAGACAGAAGGTGTGAGACAAAAGGATTGAAGAACTGTGCATTGTGAAGAAATGTAAGGGGAGAAAGAGGTGCAAGTTCAGGTGGAGCACAGGAGAGGGGGAGGGGTGGTTTGGTTAGTTACCTAAATTTGAAGAATTCAACACTCATACCATGGGGCTACCAAGGCAGAATAGGAGGTTCTTCCAGTTTGCATCTGGCCTCCCTCTGGCAATGGAGGAGCCCTGGACAGAAGGATCAGTATGGGAATGGAAAGGGAATGGGTATGGGAATGAGTTAAAATGGTTAGCAACTGGGATATCTTGTGGACCATTCGCAAGTGTTCGGCGACACGGTTGCTGCGTCGATACTTGGTCTTGCCAATGTAAAGGAGACCACTTTGGGAACACTGGATGCAGTAAATGAGGTTAGAGGAGGTGCACACGAACCCCTGTCTTACCTGGAAGGATTGATGGGGTCCTTGCATGGAGGCGAGGGAGAGGATATCGGGACAGGTGTTACGTCCCCTGACATTGCAGCGGAAAGTACCTAGAGAGGGATGGTTTGAGTAGGAAGAGATGAGTGAACCAAGGAGAGGTCTCTGTGGAAGGCAGAAAGAGATGGGGCTGGGAAGATGTGACAAGTGGTGGTATCACGTTTGAGGTGAAAGAAATGTCAGAGTATGGTGTTTTTGATGTGGAGGGTGGTGGGGTAAAAGGCGAGGTCCAGGGGAACTCTATCCGTGTCTGGGGAAGCACGAGGAAACTACAGGACACATAGACACCAGTGAGGGATCCATCAAGACAACAGGGCGGAATACCATGTTTACTAAAGAAAGGATATCCCTGAATATACATCAATGATTTGGATGATGGGATTCAAAGTAACATTAGCAAATTTGCAGATGACACAAAGCTGGGTGGCAGCGTGAACTGTGAGGAAGATGCTATGAGAATGCAGGGTGACTTGGACAGGTTGGGGGAGTGGGCAGATGAAGTTTAATGTGGATAAATGTGAGGTTATCCACTTTGGTAGCAAAAACAGGAAGGCAGATTACTAACTAAATGGTGTCAAGTTGGGAAAAGGGGAAGTACAACAGGATCTGGGGGTCCTTGTACATCAGTCTATGAAAGTAAGCATGCAGGTACAGCAGGCAGTGAAGAAAGCGAATGGCATGTTGGCCTTTATCACAAGAGGAATTGAATATAGGAGCAAAGAGGTTCTTCTGCAATTGTACAGAGCCCTAGTGAGACCACACCCGGATTATTGTTTGCAGTTTTGGTCCCCTAATTTGAGGAAGGACATTCTTGCTATTGAGGTAGTGCAGCGTAGGTTTACAAGGTTAATTCCCAGGAAGGCGGGACGGTCATATGCTGAGAGAATGGAGCAACTGGGCATGTACACTCCGGAGTTTAGAAGGATGAGAGGGGATCTCATTGAAATATAAGATCGTTAAGGGCTTGGACACACTGGAAGCAGGAAACACATTTCCGATGTTGGGGGAGTCCAGAACCAGGGGCCACAGTTTAAGAATAAGGAGTAAGCCATTTAGAACGGAGACAAGGAAACACTTTTTCTCACAGAGAGTTATGAGTCTGTGGAATTCTCTGCCTCAGAGGGCGGTGGAGGCAGGTTCTCTGGATACTTTCAAGAGAGCTAGATAGGGCTCTTAAAAATAGAGGGGTCAGGTGATATGGGGAGAAGGCAGGAACGGGTATTGATTGGGTATGAGCAGCCGTGATCACATTGAATGGTGGTGCTGGCTCAAAGGGCCAAATGTCCTACTCTTGAACCTATTGTCTATTGTCTATTGATGTCCTGGAATGGAAAGCCTCATATCGGAAGCAGATGCAGTGGAGATGGAGAAATTGAGGGTAGGGTGTAGTGTCTTTGCAAGAGGTGGTGCATGACGGCGGGAATAGGCATAGCCCAGATTACTATGGGAGTCAGTGAGTTTGTAGTAGGCTTCAGTCAATCGACTGTTCCCTGTGATGGAGGCAAGAATGGTCAGTAATATGGAAAGAGGTGTCAGAGATAGTCCTAATTAATTTAAAGGCAGTGAAAAGTAGTAGTAAAATTAATGAAATCAACGAGTTCTGCACACATGCACGAGGCAGCCCTGATGTAGTCGCCAGTGTCGTGGAGAAAGAGTTAGGGGATTTGGCCCGTATGCGTTTGGAAGACTGTTCAATGTAACCAACAAATATGTAGGCTTAGCTGGGACCCACGTGAGTACCCATGGCTACGCTTTTAACTTGAAAAAAAGTGAGATGAGTCAAAAGGGAAATCGTCTACAAACTATATATAAAGATGCCTATGAGCAAGAACAGCTTCCAGAAACCCTAAAAGAATCTACAATTACACTTATTCCTAAAGTAGATAAAGATCTAGAAGATCCAGGATCATACAGAGCAATTGCTCTTCTAAATACGGATCAAAAATATTAACTAAACTTTTATCTCAAAGGTTAAGTTTAGTGATCAACAAATTAATACATCATGATCAAACAGGCTTTATCCCTAAACGATATACCACTTATAATTTGAGACGCCTATTCAATATCATATATTCAAAAAGAATGAATGATATTGAATTAGCGGTTATATCCCTGGATGCAGAAAAAGCATTTGACCAGGTCGAATGGCCTTACCTATTTAGGATAATGCAGAAATTTCAACTGGGGGAAGGATTTTGAAAATGGGTTAGAATTTTATACTCTGGCCCAACAGCAAGAATCCTAACAAATCAAATGTTATCAGCAAAATTTAATCTTTCTAGGGGTTGTAGACAAGGTTGTCCGTTATCACCTTTATTATTTGCACTTGCTATAGAATTATTAGCCAAAAGGATTAGATCGGAACCTGAAATTTATGGATATAATACCAACACCATAATTTTAAAAATATCTTTATATGCAGATGATGTCCTAATATACATAACAAAACCGGAGATTAGTATCCCTAAATTACTTAATGTTATAACTGAATTTAGTATGTTCTCAGGATATATAATCAATTGGAATAAAAGTGAAATTATGCCTATAACAGGAATAAAATTGAATAAATTACAAAAATTTCCATTTAAAATAGTTAATGATCAAATTAAATATCTTGGAATTAATGTACCAAAATCTTATAATTCTCTATTGAAATCAAATTTCCCCCAATTACTAAATAAACTAAAAAATAATATCTTATATTGGAAAACATTACCAATATCAATGATTGGTAGAATAAATGCCACTAAAATGATTTTTTTGCCACAATTACTATATTTATTCCAAGCCATCCCGTTATATCTTCCTAAAACTTTTTTTTAAAATTGATTTCATTGTCAATAGCTTTATTTGTGTTTATAAAAATCATAGAATAAGTAAAATACACTTATGTAAATCTAAGATAAATGGTGGACTAGCACTACCTAATTTCTTATATTACTTCTGGGCGGTTCAGATTAAGAATATGAATTTTTGGTTGGTACATATGGAACAGGATTGGTTAAGAATAGAAAAGGAAGATTGTTTACCCTTTGATATAAGTACAATACTCCTTGCTCCAAGGGTGGTACAAAAAAAAAATAAGGAAAATCCTATAATTTTAATCAATATACGTATTTGGAAACAAATAGTTAAGATTTAACATTTAGAAACTATGCCGCTTTGCTTACCAATTATGAATAATCCTCTGTTTAAGCCCTCGTCATTGGATGTGGGGTTTAGACATTGGAAAAATTTAGGAATTATAAGGATAGAACATCTTTACAGGAATGGGAAATTTCTCTCATTTCAGGAGTTGAAAGAGATTTATGGATTGCATGCAAATAACTTACTTAGATATTTATAAATCAGAGATTATGTCAAATCAAATACGCAAGATTATAGAAATAGAGAACCAGGTTTACTGGATGAAGTGCTTAATAAGCATCAAAACACAGAGAAATTAATAGCATATATATATATATATATATATATATATATATATATATATATATATATATATATATATATATATATATATATATATATATATATATATATATAACATCCTTTTGGACAGAGAAATACCAACAACAGAATCATTTCGACATATATGGGAAAATGAAACTGGTTTACCGATATTAAAAGATTTTTGGGAAGAAAGCTTACAACGTATACATCGTTGTTCGTTAAATGCCAGACATACTTTGATACAATTCAAAGTATTACATAGATTACATTACTCAAAAAAGAAATTAAATAGAATTTTTCCTAATATATCACCATTGTGTGATAAATGTCAACACATAGAAGCTGATTTAACTCATAGTTTTGTAATATGTACAAAACTTAACAATTATTGGACTGAGATCTTTAAAATTATTTCTATAGTTCTTAAGATTACATTAAATCCTGACCCAAAGCTAATAATATTTGGTGTTTTAGATTCAAATCAAACATTAACAGCAAATCAAAGACATTTTCTTGATTACTGTTTAATGATGGGAAAAAAATTAATATTAAAATTTTGGAAGGGACCATTATCCCCTACAATCAAAATGTGGACAGTGGAAATGTTGGAGACGCTGCAATTGGAATTAGGTTTATCCTAATGGATAAACACGAACTTTTTGAACAAATATGGTCTCCATTCACTGATTATATGAAGGGGTAGCTGGGCTCAGCATTGAAACTCAACAAGTACCCGGTGGTAAAATCAAATTAAAAGGTTTAATCTGAGATTTATATACTTGTCTCTATATATGTATTATTAGAAATTGTTCCATTCATTGTTAAGATGTATACTGTTTTTCTATCTTTAAGTATAATAATTGTTTGCTATTAATATGGATTTTTAATTTTGTTTGTTTTTGTTTTTATTTTATTTCATTTATTTATTTTTTCTCTCTCTTTCTCTTCTCACATATAATCAAAATTATAATCACACTTTTTAAATTAAACATCTATTCTTTCTTTACTCTTTTTTTTCTTTTCACTATTAAAAAAATTGAGGCTTATATATATATATTGCTTTGTAATACTCATATAATTTTGGAAATATGTAATATGCATATCTGAAAAAATTATTATTATTTGTAATACATATGGCCTCTAATAAAAATATATACAAAAAAAAGGAAATTGTTGAGGGCGGGGACAAATACCATCAAGCAGAGAAGAGTGTTGGTGGAGGGTTATTATTGGGTCTCTGTTCGGGGAAGAATCGGAGGGCCTTGAGGTGGGGGACGGAGGTGTAAAGGGACATTGGTAAAGATGAGGCACGAGGGCCTAGGAATTGAAATTGGGCATGTGAGGTGCTCCAATGTCTTTGGAGCGCCAATACTTTACTGCTATGCTGCAATGCTACAATGTTGAAAGTATAGGAATTAAAGGAACAGCAGCCAATTACATTCACAGGACTTGACCTGTGGAGACCAGTGAGGATTTTGCCCAATGCTGCAGCCATTCACTAGGCTGATGAACAGTTGAGTATTGGGTGAGAAAGCCATGTCTAACTTTCCTACAGACACAAAGGCACATTGTAAGCAGTAGAGAAGGCAGCATAAAATAAGGATATTCACAAATTTGATGGGCAAACTATAGCAAATGGATTTCAATCCAAAAAAAACAATGCCGTCCACTGTGAGCCAAAGGAATAGCTGAACTGGAGTAGCTCTACACATGAAAACCCTGAACATTTCAGTAGAAGGAAAAGTGTTATTCTTTTCTACATGGTGGGGAACTGGAATAAACTGTCCGTAATTACGGTGCAGAGGATCCTGCCTTTATTGGTTTAAAAGAATGAACAGATCTCATCACTGTTTAAAAATAACATTGATAATTTGGTCCTTGGAACTCTGTTCCTCAATATGCATTGAATTCAGTCTTAATATCTTAATGCACAAAAAAAGAGCATGAGAGGTTCTTGATAAGCAATGGGTGGCAGTGAGAAAGAAAATGTTTCAAGATTTGTGCAATGTGGTTTATATTCGAGCCAAATGAGCCACGATCTGCAAACGATGGGACAGGCTCAAGAATTGAAGGTCTGAAGACGGGTCTCGGCCCAAAATGTCACCCATTCCTCTCCAGAGATGCCGCCAATCCCACTGAGTTACTCCAGCATTTGGTGTCTAACTTCAAGCCGATGAATGTTCTACTCCAACTACTAATTTTAAAGTCTAAGGTTTAGATGGAGTTCTACCCACAACCATCAGACTATTAAACACTACGAACACTAACTAAATTCTGAAATGCCTTGGTTGCATTTGAGACTTTGTTTTATTTTACACTATACTGGATTTTGTTAAATTTATAGAACTCTTCCTTTATCATGTTGAGTATTGTGTTTACAAACCTGTTGTTACCAAGTAGGAAAGTCATTGTTCCATTTTGGTACAATAAAACACTCGACTCAACCAGTCCCTCCAAACCTGTACTGTCCCTGCCTGCTTCAAATTCTCCACTATTGTCCCTGTACCCAAAAACGCAAGGATTACCGGTCTTAATGACTACAGGCCTGTCACACTTACCTCTATAGTCATGAAGACCCTTGAAAGGCTTGTGCTGGCCAAGCTGAAAAATATCACAGACCCCCTGCTGTTTGCATACCAGGCCAATAGATCTGTGGATGACGCAGTCCACCTGGGCCTGCACTTCATCCTTCAGCACCTAGACCACCAGGGGACCCAAGCGAGGATTTTGTATGTTGAATTTATCTCTGGATTCAACACCATTGTGCCAGTTTCCACGAGTAGTAAGTAGCTCTACTCAATAACCAAAATCTATAGCCTCCTTTTGCTCTGGTATTTTATTTAATTCACACGTTTAATCGATAATGTTTTATTATTAATGTTTTGTGTCATTCCTAACTGTCACTGTATGTCATGTTGTCACTTGCAGGCGGAGCACCAAGGCAAATTCCTTGTATGTGAATATCCTTGGCCAATAAACTTATTTGCTCCAGTCTGAAGAAGGGTCTCGACCCGAAATGTCGCCTATCTCCTTCGCCCCTTAGATGCTGCTGCACCCGCTGAGTTTCTCCAGGTTTTTGTGTAACCCTCGATTCTCCAGCATCTGCAGTTCCTTCTTTAAAACTTATTCGTTCATTCATTACACACTAGGAACCCCAACCTCAAAAATGGTTTAGTTAGTTTATTCCCACGTGCACCAAGGTACAAATAAAAGTTTTTGTTGCGTCATAACCCCCACCCCTAATAAAAAAACGAAACATTTCACACTCCCAAAACCCAGGTGACTGGCCAAACCTCTCCACTCGCTCCCAAGTGTCTAACAACCCATGCAAACCCAGCTCACGTGCCTAGAGATTCAAGCAAACCCACCCCCCGCCCCCGGAAACAGAGAGCGATTTAATTTGCAAATCTATACTAGTCGCTCTCTCCATTTCCAGGTACCCCGAGATCCAGACAAAACCCTCTCGATTCCCACGTGGTTAGGAATCTGGATGCCGGGGAAACAGCACAACCCCAGCCCAGGGTAACCGGGGAGGGAGGGTGTGCGGACACCTCTCCCAAGCTGCAGAGAGCAGACGCGCGGTGAAAATTCCCTTCCGCCTGCGCTCCGTAACTTGAGAGTCAGCGCCGACTCCATCACTGCCTCCCTAGTCCCGCCGCCACCGCCCCTAGACCGTGCAAACGCCGCCTCACCCAGCTCCGAGGATGCCATCCTGACGCTGCCCGCTCTGCTCCAGCTCCAGCTCCAGCTCCAGCAACACGTGGACGCTGCTGGGCGGAGCTGCCAGCGGAAGGCTGGGGCGCAGGCGGATCCGGGAGAGGCCGGCGTGCTTGTATTATTACACCAACACTTTAGCTCATGCATGTAACTCAACAAAAATTAACTTTGCAAGAATATCCGTTTGGTCGCACGTGGCAGTGAGTTAGGGACAGAAAAACAACGTTGCAGGAAAAAAATGCATTGCCTGAAAAGTTTAGCAAATAGGTAGACACAGTAACCCTGAGATACTCCAGCATTCTGTGTCCATTTTAAGTGTAAACCAGCATCTGCAGTTTCTTACACAAGTTTAGCAAATAGATCTATTGCATCGAAGGTAAACGTAGTGAACAACGAATAACCGCCCGCACCGCGAATAAATTCATTTATACAGCAAATAATCAACTGTGCCGCAAATAAGCGAATTTATACAGCAAATAACCAACTCGCGCAAATATGCTAATTTGTACAGCAATTAACCAATTGTACTGCAAATAAAGTTGATGTTTAACGAATAAACAACCATCTCGCAAAAATAAAAGAAAAGCAAGCAACTGTAGATGCTGATTTGCAAAAATATATACTTTGGAGTAACACAGCAGCATCTCTGGTGCCTGACCCGTTCTACCACCAATAAACTCAGCCATTGCACAAAATATAACTGATGTACAACAAATAAACCAACCGTGCAGCCAATAACTTGCACATTAAATACATATTTTTGCAGGAAAATCATCTACACTCCAATAAATAAATAATCATATAGCAAATATACCTATTTTAGAGCAAATAGCCTATTGTACAGGCCTAGTAAACCCATTCTACATTATGGCGAGCAGACCTAAATGTGCACCTTTTCATTTGCAGCATCATTGGCAAAGGCAGCATTTATTTATTTTTACTTCAAAAATAGACTTTATTCAGAATAAAAGCAATGTACAAAAAACCCATGCAAAATCTCTTAATATATTCTTAGAGTCAATAAATAGTGTCATACTCTGTAGTGTTTGTACCCATCTTCAAACAAAACACCATTGCCACACATGTGGCTGTGGTGATATTCCTTCCTTTATTTGAGGGGTATACCCACCTGACTCTACCTTTCAATGGACAGCAGTGGAAGGACCCAAGACTGTGGTCCTCCCCCCAGGGCCTTGGTGCCATCTGCATCAAGCTTCAGCGAGTCCTTCAGCATGCACTCCTGTCTGGTATGGGCCAGTCGCCAACATTTCACGATGGATATATCGCCCTGCTGGGAGATCAACAAAATTAGAGAAGACCAAAGAGTGTCCTTCATAACTTGATGGTCTTCCAGTGGCATTTATACCCTTCTCGAAATGTGTCTCTGGGAACAGTTTATTAAACTGTTAAGGAGCTGTTGAGGATTAACCGTGACAAGGACCATTGCATCATTCTCTAGACCCTCTCCACAAATCCACAGTCTCTTCTACATAGCAGCCGTCCCAAGGGTAATGGGCATCAGTAATGAGACCTAGACGGTACAGGAAGGATCTGACTGCAAGAGTCCCTGTTGCCGCCAACCAAGCTTGTTGGTGCGTTCTGGCATTGAGGCATTTCACCAAAGAAATTGCTCAGGGAACTACTCCACAGAATCTATCACACCCTTGTCCCACAGTGCCTGTGCAATGTTCCAGGCTGAACATTACCCAAGGACTTGTAGTCAAAGGTGCTGGGCTGGAAGAACCTTTCCATGAAGTACAGTGGTGCGGCAATGTCCAGCTGAGTGACTCATTGTGTGGCATCAGTTGCAGATCCATCCTTTGCAACACTGGGGACAAGTCGAACCTCAGCCGGTAGTGATACTCAGTGCCCACATGATTTGGCTCTCCACAGCCTGATGCAGCTATATACTAAGGTGGGCATCAGGATGAGGGTGATGATGGGTACAACTTTATCCCCTCTGTCTGTGGAGTTTGATGTGCATGATGACCTGTAGGATTCACTCCATCTTTGCTCGCCGGCCCTTATGGTTCATCCCAAATGGTCCTCGAGAAGGTGATGTCAAGCTGCCTTCTTAAATTGCTGCAGTGTTGTTGAAAGTGCATCCTCAGTTTGGTTGTGGAGAGAGGGAGTTCCAGGATTAGACTCAAACATTTAAAGACCGATTATATAGTCCAAGGCAAGGCATTAAGCAACTTAGAGCATGTGGAAGCTGGTCATACCTCTGCTGTTTTTCTTGTTCTTTTGGCAGTGGGGATAGCAGGTACAGGAGGTGCCGTTGCAGTAGTCTGGGCAAGTCACTGCAGTGCATTTTGTATACGGTGCACACTGTGTCCAGTGGTGGAGGGGATGGATATTTAGGATGATGGATGAAGTGATTATGGGCAACATAATGTGTGAGTAAACATCAATGTCTATTTGCAGCAGTAGACCATGATCTCTTGTTGTCTTGAATCTTCTCATCATTGTATTCAGACATCACTATATGGTCACTATAAGACCATGAGGTAACTTTTGTGCGATGGCCATTACACTTCGAAAGAATTCACCCAGAGACATCTTCACCAGAGAAATGGTGAAGTAAGTCATCCTCAACACTGAGGGCCCGAGGGAGAAACAAAACCCTTGCAGCATAAGTAGGTAAGTCCCCCTATGCATCCTCTAATGTTACACCTTTCATACTCTGAAGGATTTTAAAATAATTTCCGTACACTTTTAAGGATAGCAAAGAAACACATCTACAACTGTTGTGTTGCATGATCCCACAGTGCATCAATGGACAGAAAGCCTACAACCCCAAAATACTCCCATTTGGTCATTCTGTCCACAAGGTTGGGTGCCCCAGATTAACATCTCATCAACTGGTGAGATCTCGGATGTAACACACTCTAATTTCTGGGCTTTGTTCAAAGCTTTAGATGTCTGTTTAGAGATATAGCATGGATACTCTCATCCACTCCCTGCACACCAGGAGCGATTTTCAGGGGCCAATTTTACTTCGGAGTCACGTGAGTGACTACGTGAAGACCCCGCCAGCACGCATGCGCGACATATCGTCGTACGCATGCGGAAGCGACAGTCGGGAGGAGCGGGGCTCCTCCAGCGTAAGTTTAAAAAACTTACGAAAGGTAAGTCTCACCGGAGTGGTGAGCGTGGCGACTCATTGTATACTTGTTTTTTCAGGAATTCTACATGGAGTCGCGGAAATTGAAAAGAGCAGCGGCAAGAGCTGCTGCCATGGAGAGCAGCCAGCAGCGTGCCGCTTCTCCTGAGCTGCAGGTGTTACCCGCAGCTCCCAACTTTTCGCCTATGAGGGCCGCAGATATGCCGCGGTCGGGCGATAAATCCACCCGAAAGTCGGACGGGGCCGCCGACCCAGGTGGGTCCAGTCCCGAGGACACCCCGTTCGCTGATAGCGACGGGGGTCGTCTTGCCCGCATGGAGCGGATGGTGGAGCAATTGCTCCAGCGTGACCTGCTTTTGCAGGGGCAGAGTCACGGTGGGCCTCTTCGCAGGCCCACTGCAGGATCCTATCATGGACTGCCTAATGTCTCGCCCTCTTCGCAGAGGAGCATTGGGGGTCAGAACTGTGCTGACCCTGAAGAGGGGGAGTTGGCTGAACAACCAACAGTGTCAGGGTGCAAGAAGAGTTACTGGATATGGTAAACAAGCATGCAGTTCCCTCTCAAAAAGGCCTATCTATCCACCCAAAGCTGGCAGCTAGTATCAATTATATGACTACAAACCAGCTTCAGGAGCAAGCCATCAATGCAACAGCTGATAAGTATCTTGCTCCTGAAAATTGTAACTCACTGACTGTTCCTGCGGTGAATAACCCTATATGGGGGAACATGAGCCCTACGATTAGAGGGCAAGAAGTCAAACTTCAGAGGATCCTGAAACTTTTGACCACCGGGATTACGGCAGTGGCCAGAACTGCGGTGGGAATAGAGTTACCGGAAGAACTACAGGATGCTCTGGCCTTGCTGTGTAACACACAGTACAAGATAAATAACTACAGGAAGAGCATTATCAAACCGGCACTTAACCCCAAGTTTGCGGGGTTATGCAGACCAGGTAACGCTCAACCACCAAATCTGCTGTTCGGGGATAACCTCCCCAAACAGGTGAAAGACCTGGATGAGGAGGCCAAGGCCATAGGCCTGATTAAGGTACCCAGTACCTCCAAACCTCACTACCAACAGCGGCAGCACCCCTACACACCCACCGGACAGCGATATCACAACAGACCGTCCGGTGGTGAAAGCTCGAAGGCCGGCCCACCTGCACAACGGTCTTTTTTAGGCCATGGCCCAGCCCGGCCTTCTTGGAAAATGCGCCACCCCTACAATGCAGCAACTCAACAGAAGAAACAAGGGCAAAGACCGCAACACCGGCAATAACCTTGGAGGTAGGTGGGTCTGGCTCCCCCAGGAACATTGCTTGTCTAAATTCATCTTATGTGGGAGGCCGGTTGCACTTGTTTTATGAAGTATGGCGCACTTTTACCTCTGATCCTTACATACTCGGAAGTATTCAGGGCTATAAAATTGAATTCATTTACAAACTCCCTACCCCGGTCCAGCATTCGCCTAGCCGAAAGTTTATACTTTCACAAAAAGAAAGAACGGCAGGCCATGTTGAACTATTAAGACTAATTAGTAAAGGGGTAATTGAGAGAACCACCAGAGAATCTCAGGAGTTCGTATCTAATATATTTACCAAAAATAAAAAAGATGGCGGGTGCCGCATAATCATAGATCTGACTGAACTGAATGCTTCTGTTCAGTATGTTCATTTCAAAATGGACACTTTTGACACAGCTAGACAGCTAATAGCTAATGGGTACTACATGGCATGCATTGACATTAAAGATGCATACTATTCAGTGCCAATACACAAGGATCATAGGAAATACCTTAAATTTATCTGGATGGGACAATTATAGCAATATAAAGCCTTACCCAATGGGTTATCATCAGCACCCAGGCTATTCACCAAAATATTGAAACCAGCTTTGGCCTATTTAAGGAAACAAAACCATACTGTTATGGCCTACCTTGATGATATCCTCATTGTCGGGGAGAATTTGGAAACGGCTACATTGGCAGTTCTAGCCACAAAACATCTCTTTCAAAAGCTGGGGTTCATCATACATCCAGATAAATCAAAGTTGGAACCCTCTACTACCATGGATTACTTGGGGTTCACCATTGACTCGGTGCAAATGTCTATCACCTTACCACCGAACAAGGTGGTGGACTTGATAGAAGCTTGCAGGAGCCTTACTGGCATCAGGGATCCATCCATACGGCAGGTGGCCAGGGTAATTGGGAAGATAGTGGCTGCTTTTCCCGCAGCACAATTCGGACCACTACATTATCAAAACCTACAAAGAGCTAAAATTATAGCTCTCAAAAGTCATGCAGGCCATTTCGACAGGCCTATGAAGTTACCAGAAAAGGCAAGAATTGAATTAAATTGGTGGATGGAAAATGCTCAATTCTGTTCCAAACCCATCACTATCATAAATCCCTTGGTCATCTTACAAACTGATGCCAGTGCCAAAGGTTGGGGAGCAACTAATACCACCACTAGTTGTGGAGGCAGATGGAGTGCACAAGAGCTAACCCTATTTGAAACATTGGGGATTAATTATTCAGAAATGCTGGGAGCATTTCATGGCCTTAGGGCATACTGCTCAGACATGCACCAAGTACATGTTAGATTACAAATTGACAACACCACAGTGGTGGCTTATATTAATCATATGGGTGGAATAAAGTCGATATCATGTGATGAATTGGGTAATAATATCTGGCACTGGTGTCTGCAAAGGGAAATTTGGATTTCAGCCACTTACCTTCCAGGTAAGCTAAACACAGTGGCAGACACCAGGTCACGCAAATTCAACGACAACATAGAATGGATGTTGGATCGGAAAGTGTTCACAGATATTGTAGAACGTTATGGGACACCAGATATCGACCTTTTTGCATCCAGATTAAATCACCAATTGCCAACATATGTTGCTTGGGAACCAGACCCAGGGGCAGTAGCAATGGACGCTTTCACGCTACATTGGGGGGATTTGTTCTGTTATGCCTTTCCCCCCTTCTGCCTCATCAGTCGGGTCTTGCAAAAAATCAGACAAGACTCCGCATCGGGTATTTTGGTTGTGCCCGACTGGCCTACCCAACCATGGTTCCCAGCGGTACAGAAGATGGCCACAGAACCTTGTATTCGGGTCAACAAACGACCTAGCCTATTAATACATCCCGTCACAGGGGAACACCATCCATGTCATGACCGCATGGACCTGTTGATTTGCAGATTCTGAAACGGCCACTTCTGGGATACGGACTCACCAACAGTATAATAGATACCATCTCAGCGTCATGCAGGGAGTCCACTAGGAAACAGTACCTGACCTACATCAGGAAGTGGGAAGTGTTCTGCTCTACAACAAACACAACCTACGAATCGGCTACCATCACGGAGGTTCTGGAATTCCTGGCTACCCTTCACTACGATGAAGGATTAAGCTACAGTGCCATTAATTGTGCCAGGAGTGCACTATCAACCTATCTGGGCAAGGGGAGTGATCAACTGGGCATTGGATCACATCCATTAGTGTCTAAGCTAATGAGAGGAATATTTAATTCCAATCCCCCCAGGCCCAGATACAACCACACGTGGGATATCAGCATAGTATTGACTATGTTGCGAGGATGGACACCAAACTCGGGGCTCACCTTGGACAAACTCACCTACAAAATGGTAATGATTATGGCACTTGTCACGGCACAACGGGTCCAGTCCCTGCACAAGTTAAATCTGGATGCCATGACTATCTCCAATGGCAAAATCACTTTTCATATGCAGGGGCTGTTAAAACAAGATCGACCCGGATCGTCTGGACATACATTAGAGTTTCTAGCCTATCCAGCAGATACTCGACTCTGCATCGTCACTTTGATATCACGCTACATTTCAGTCACCAAGTCTCTCAGGGGCATGGAGAAAGCTTTGCTTATAAGCCACAAAAAGCCCCACCACAAAGTCACGGTGCAAACCATATCTAGATGGTTAAGGGTGGTACTGGATGCGGCGGTGGTGGACACTAATATTTTTAAATCTCACTCCACCAGGGCAGCATCCACTTCGGGGGCTAGGATGATGGAAGTACCCATGGACCACATCCTGGCCACAGCGGGTTGGAGCAATGAGAAGACGGTTCAACGCTTTTATAACAAACCCGTGGCCTCTCCTGACTCTTTTGCAGGAAGCATTTTGAGTTCTGCTAAATAATTACCCTATATGGGATATATATTTTGTTTTTGGTATGAATAAATACCTATTTTGTTTTTCAGCCAGTGTCATGTCTGAAATACGTTCATCCTCTTATCCCAGCATAGCAGTGTGTGAGCATGGGGTGTTCCAGGGCATGAAATCACAGAGCTTTGAAATCTTCACGTAGTCACTCACGTGACTCCGAAGTAAAATAGTAAGATTAAATGAGAACTTACCAGTTTGAAGTTTGATCTTTATTTTATGAGGAATTACGATGAGGGATTACGTGCCCTCTGCTCCCAAACCCTCTATTATAAAGATCAACTGGTATGAAAGTTCTCTCTTATCTTACTATATTAGTCTACGTTGTTGTCTGTGATTTCACACCACTGCTTTGAAGAATGTCGCGCATGCGTGCTGGCGGGGTCTTCACGTAATCCCTCATCGTAACTCCTCATAAAATAAAGATCAAACTTCAAACTGGTAAGTTCTCATTTAATCTTACTATTAAATTACAAATCTGCACGACTTTGGGACGAGGAAGGAAAACGGAGGAAACCCACACAATCACCAGGAGAACATGTAAACTCCACATGAACAGCACCTGAGGTCAGGATCGAACCCTGGTCTCTGGTGCTGTGAGGCAGCAGCTTCACCAGCTGCACCACCATACTGCCCCTTGGGTGCATGGATATGGATTGGATGCATGATCTTATAACAGAGTGATGATAGTGCAACCCACTGAACCTACTTTTTCCACAAAGACTCTGATCATCTAACATACCATTTCCTTAGAGCACTCTGAGAAATTACAAAGTACTATATAAATGCAAGATTTAAACCCAATTCATCCATCTGCATACATTCCTCCCAGTTTATCAATTTTAACTTCTAAACGAACACCCTAATAATAGCAAAGGAGTTTAAGTGAATCATTGTGTGGAACAACTCAACTATATTCCACTTATGGCTCACATGACTGAATAGCAATATGTTTATCCCATTAGCTGAAGCTCGTGATCAAATCGTGCACTGCTCTGTTTTCATCAATAGCAAATAAGATTCACAAGACAGTGCCTCATGTCAAAGTAATTATATTTCTTCGCACTGCCATGTTACTAGTCTTTCAGGAGCAGCAACCATTCCCTCTGAGCGAGTTTATTTGGCCACCTCGCCTGATCCCATTTGCTTCACTGCCCCCCTGCTCCTGATCAGTGCCCACCTGAATGTGAATAAATCAAAGGATTTTCTCCTGGGTTTGCACTTGGGCCTGGACAAGGGTATGATCTGCTCTTTCCCCAGATTCCAGTAAGAACTTCGCATCCTCATATATTTATTCAATTATTCTTGAAATATATTATTGAACCAGCTTTCACAGCCCTTCAGACATTGTTGAACATAGCAATTACAAAGTAATTTTCCTCATTCACCTTACTGGTCTTCCTAATGTTGTTAATATTTATTGGCCTTCCCAATAGAAAATAAATCCACTGCACAATATGTGACCCAATATGTCCTAAATAATCATGGAGTAAATATACACATGCACCAGCAAAAAAAAACATGTGTTGGAATATATTTTTATGTCACTCAAGCTTTGACCGTGGTATAAAATATGTTGTAAAAGAACAAATTCTAATTGCGAATTTTGACCTGTTTTTTATAACTGAATTTGGGAGAACAAATTACCAACCAAGGCTATCTGTAAGGAACGTAAACATGTAAGGAACATACACATGATTCTGAAGCAGATATCCTCCGTGGCAGAGGCAAAAGTTCTGTTCACTAGAGAGAATATGGCTATCGCTCATAACTAGCCTGTTGCGTAAAAGTGACTTTTAAAGGGATGTTTTATTATGAGCACACAATGGTAGGAGCCTTATCTCTGATTGTTCAAGAGTTTGCTCAGTGATTAAATGTTTGAAGATTGTTCAAAAGTTTGCTCAGTGATAGAAATATAAAATAAAAAGATACATTTCTAAAAATACTCATCAGGTCAGAAGGGATCTGCGAAAAGAAAAAAGGGATTAATATTTCAGGCCAATTATTTTTCTGATGAAGAATCTCGTAACTTGTTATCTTTTCTTACGACATAGAAGAAGGCTATTGGAGCAGATTATCTCAGAGAGGCCTCATGTTTTGACTTGAAATTATATATAAATACCTTGGAGTGGACCTGGACAGTAATCTGGACTGGTCCAGGAACACTGAGGCCCTGTACAAGAAGGGACAGAGCCGGCTGTACTTTTTGAGAAGGCTCCGCTCTTTCAACGTCTGCAGTGAGATGTTGCAGATGTTCTACCAACCGGTGGCAGCTAGTGCCATCTCCTTTGTTGTTGTGTGCTGGGGCAGCAGGGCGAAGGCTGCGGACGCCAATCGGATCAACTAACTCTTCAGGAAGGCCGACTCCATCCTGGGGGTGGAATTGGATTCAAGGGAAGTGGTGTTAGAGGGGAGGATACTCCTCAAACTGCGGAGCATCCTGGACAATACAGCTCACCACCTCCATGACACACTGATCAAACTGAGGAGTACCTTCAGCAACAGTCTGGTTCCACCACGATGCAGGGCAGAACGCCATGGAGATCCTTCTCCCCTGTGGCTATCAAAATGTACAACCCCTCCCCCTTCTGCCGTGGGTAAACCCAATCTTTGCACATCCCCCGAGCCTTTCCACTCGTTACTTTAATTTCATGTTTCATGTATTTTTGTGTTTTTATGACTGTTGGCAGATCAATTTCCCTCCTGGCATAAATAATGTTCTATCGTATCTTATTGTATCGTATAAGTCTGTTTCTCTCTCCATTGGTGCTGCCTGGTATGCAGAGTATCTCCGACATTTTCTGTTGTTATTATTTAAATCATTGCTTGGTTGATAATGGAATTGTCCCATCATCTTCACTCTGCGGGGCTGAAGCATCATGACCAAATCCAGGCATTCCTGTTACTAGCAGCACCAATTACAGTCGATTTTCCTGCAGCCATTTACATTATTTCAAATGGATTAATCCTGCCCAATGACCGCATGCAGACAATTCAAAGGGTATTAAATATTTTCGTCTGAGATCTGCTGATTAGTAAATGTATCCTGAATTGCACTTCACATACCTTATTTTTTTTATTGTACAGTGTAAATTCAGTTGACAGTGAAGAATCACTAGAGCTGTCTGATTTATGAAACTCCATGACAAATTCTGCCTTAATTGCTCTCTGCCCCTGTGCTCTCTTTAGTTTAGTTTAGTTTAGAGATACAGGCCATTTGACCCACCGTGTCTGCACTGATCAATGACCTCCGCACACTTACACTATCCTACACACACTCGGGACAATTTACATTTATACCAAGCCAATTAACCTACAAACTTGTACATCTTTGGAATGTGGGAGGAAACCAGAGATCCCAGAGAACGTACAATGGGGAGAACATACAAACTCCATACAGCCAAGCACCTGGGGTCAAGGTCCAACCCGGGTCTCTGGCACTGTAAGGCAGCAATTCTACCGCTGCGCCACTATGCCACTCTTTGTAATAGAGTCATACAGCATAGAAATGTCCTTCAGCCCGATCATCCAAGCTGACCAGTGTCCATCTAAGCTAGTCCCATTTGCCCACATTTGACTCATATCCCTAAACATTTCCACGTACTGATCCAAATAGTTTTAAAATATTGATATTGAACCTGCCTCAACTACTTCATCTGGAAGCTAATTTCATATACATATCAACCTCTGTGTGAAAAACTCACCCTTCAGGTTCCATCCTTTCACTTCTCACTTTAAACCTAAGCCCTCTGGTTCTTGATCTTCCAACCATTGTGCATTTAATCTATCTATGCTCCTCACGATTTTATAGACTTCAGTTTTGTAAATTCCAGGCAATGAAGTCCTAACCTGCCCGACCTCTCCCTATAACTCAGTCTCTCAAGTCCCGGAACAGCCTCATAAATCTCTTCTGCACTTTCCACCTTTGACTTCCACATTAACCATCTATATAATTAAAAGTCTCATCTTGACCACTTCCTAGCTGCGCTGTATATTGATTTTAGAAAAATGCTACTATATATCGCTATGATTTTTGGCCATCGTACTCACAGTCCTCGTCCACTGAGCAGGCCCCGAGGATTTTTCCCATCGGTGAAAAATTAAAAAATTCTGAGTGTTTAAAAAACCTTGACATCCTCTTGACTGTCAACCACTGCGATGAAGGTAAAACCCCGGATGCCTGAACATGACTCGGTCAACCTGCAAGATCTTCGCCCCATCAGGCCTGTACGAGCCCAGGAGGAGTCCCTTTGGCCCATCATAAAGTATTCCCCCTACAAGTATTAAACCTCACCCCAGTATTTTTCTCCCTCCCTTCATTGGCTCCATGTGAGATCCAGGCCAGGATAGACCCTCGGCCCATCAGGCCTGTACTAGCCCAGGAGGAGTCCTTTCAGCCCATCAGTAAGTATTCCCCCTACAAGTATTAAACCCCACCCCAGTATTTTTCTCCCTCTCTTCATTGGCTCCCTGTGAGATCCAGGCCAGGATATTGGCCCATCAGGCCTGTACTAGCCCAGGAGGATTCCTTTCAGCCCATCAGTAAGTATTACCCCTGCAAGTATTAAACCTCACCCCAGTATTTTTCTACCTCCCTTCATTGTCTCCCTGTGACATCAAGGCCAGGACAGGCATTCCTCCTTCATTGCCGAAATCTGCAGTAAAGATGAAAAATGTCTAAAATTGATCTCTCCCCCTTCTCTCTTACAGAGTCTCTCACCTGTTTAATGGCAGTTTCTGAGCTGCCAGCCCACCAGGCCTGAGTGACTAAGCTGCCAGCCCAACAGGCCTAAGTGACTGAGCTGCCAGACCACCAGGCCTGAGTGACTGAGCTGCCATCCCACCAGGCCTGAGTGACTGAGCTGCCAGTCCAAGAATCCATTCGGCCCACAATGTTCATACTAGCCCTCTGGAAACCAGTCCTTTCGGCCCACAACACCCATACTAGCACTCCAGAAAGCCCCCCCACCCCCCAACTGGCCAGCAATATTGGAATTGGTGGAGAGGTGGAATATTGCATTGGGGGACAAGCCTTCCCGTGTGAACATGGGACCCCACTTAGTCTGGTAGAAGTCTAAAATTTAAAGCTACAAGAGGATGAAATAGAAGCAGGAGTAGGCCACTCAGCCTTCATGCCTGTTCCTTCACTAAGAAAGATCATGGCTGATCTACTACCATAGAGCCATCTTCCCACATCAATGGTACAGTACATCTATTAATTCCCTTAATGTCACAAATTCTATCAATCTCCATTCTGAATTTCTTTAGGGTAGAAAGATTCATTATACTCTGAGTAAATATGATTTCGCATCTCAGTCCTGAATGTGCAACCTCCTTTGAGATCGTGAACACTGGTTCATGGCACCCAGACGGTAACGACCCAAACTCCACAAACACCCCATCAAGCTCCACGAAAGTATTTTGTGTGTCGAGGAAGCCATATATAATTCTTCTAAACTCATGCAAGTCAAAATTCAGTTGTTGTAATCTCCCTTCCTGATGACAAATCCATCTTCAGGGAATCGACGATGAAAGTTCACCGCACTCTCTCTATCACAAATGTATTCTCTGTTTGATAGGGAGACTGGACATGCAGAAAAGATTGCAGATGAAGTATTACTAATTAACTGGAACAAGCTGTCTCTGCTGTTGTGCTCAAATTCTATTGCAATAAAGGTCAACATGCCACTTGATTTCCTAATTGCTTTCCATACCAGCATGTAAACTTCCAGTGTTTGATGTATGAGGGCACTCAGAAGACCAGCACCTTTTAATCTCTTACCATTTTAACATAGAAACATAGAAAATAGGTGCAGGAGTAGGCCATTCGGCCCTTCGAGCCTGCACCGCCATTCAATGTGATCATGGCTGATCATCCAACTCAGTATCCCGTACCTGCCTTCTCTCCATACCCCCTGATCCCTTTAGCCACAAGTGCCACATCTAATGCCCTCTTAAATATAGCCAATGAACTGGCCTCAACTACCTTCTGTGGCAGAGAATTCCAGAGACTCACCACTCTCTGTGTAAAGAATGTTTTCCTCATTTCGGTCCTAAAGGAATTCCCCCTTATCCTTAGACTGTGAACATTCCCCCTTATCCTTAGAACATGCACTATCTTTCCATTTTTAACTTGAAAAAACCAGAAAATGTTAGAGGCACTCAGTAGATCTAGCAAAATCTGTGGAAAGGGAAACAGGATCAGTGTTTCAGGTTTGACAGCATATACAGTGGCTTGCAAAAGTATTCATACCTGTTGAACTTTTCCACATTTTGTCACGTTACAACCACAATTGTGAAGTGGAAGGAAAATGATACATGGTTATCAATTTTTTTTTTTACAAATAAAAAACTGAAAAGTGTGGCATACAAAAGTATTCAGCCCCCTTTACTCTGGTATCCCTAAATAAAATCCAGTGCAACCAATTGCCTTCAGAAGTCACCTAATTAGTAAATAGAGTCCACTTGTGCGTAATCTAATCTCAGTATAAATACAGCTGTTCTGTGGAGCTTCAGAGGTTTGTAAGAGAACATTAGTGAACAAACAGCACCATGAAGCCCAAGGAACACACCAGACAGGTATGGGATAAAGTTGTGGAGAAGTTTAAAGCAGGGTTAGGTTATAAAAAAATATCCCAAGCTTTGAACATCTCACGGAGCACTGTTCAATCCATCATCCGAAAATGAAAAAGTATGGCACAACTGCAAACCTACCAAGACATGGCTGTCCACCTAAACTGACAGGCCGGGCAAGGAGAGTATTGATCAGAGAAGCAGCCAAGAGGCCAAGAGGTAACTCTAGATGAGCTTCTCAGGTGGGAGAATCTGTCCACAGGACAACTATTAGTCGTGCACTCCACAAATCGGGCCTTTATGGAAGAGTGGCAAGAAGAAAGCCATTGGTGAGCCAAAGGAACTCCCATTTGCAGTTTTTGCCACAAGCCATGTGGGGGACACAGCAAACATGTCGAGGAAGGTGCTCTGGTCTGATGGTCTGGCGGAAAACTAACACTGCACATCACCCTGAACACACCACCCCCACTGTGAAACATGGTGGTGGCGGCATCATGCTGTGGGGATGCTTTTCTTCAGCAGGGACAGGGAAGCTGGTCAGAGTTGATGGGAAGATGGATGGAGCCAAATACAGGGAAATCTTGGAAGAAAACCTGTTAGATTCTGCAAAAGACTTGAGACTGGGGCGGAGATTCACCTTCCAGCAGGACAACGCCCCTAAACATACAGCCAGAGCTACAATGGAATGGTTTAGATCAAAGCATATTCATGTGTTAGAATGGCCCAGTCAAAGTCCAGACCTAAATCCAATTGAGAATCTCTGGCAAGACTTGAAAATTGCTGTTCACAGACACTCTCCATCCAATCTGATGGAGCTTGAGGTATTTTGCAAAGAACAATGGGCAAAAATGTCAGTCTCTAGATGTGCAGAGCTGGTAGAGACATACCCCAAAAGACTTGCAGCTGTAATTGCAGCGAAAGGTGGTTCTACAAAGTATTGACTCAGGGGGGCTGAATACTTTTGCACGCCACACTTTCAGTTTTTTATTTGCAATAAAGTTTGGAAACCATGTATCATTTTCCTTCCACTTCAAAATTATGCACCTCTTTGAGTTGGTCTATCACTTAAAATCCCAATAAAATACATTTTCATTTGTGGTTGTAACGTGACAAAATGTGGAAAAGTTCAAGGGGTATGAATACTTTTGCAAGCCACTGTATCAGACATGAACTCCATCTCTCCACAGATGCTGCCTGACCTGCTGAATGTTTCCAGCATGTTCTATTTATTTCAGATTTCCAGCATCTCGTTCTTTTATTTACATTTCAATGAGGGAAGCTCCTACCACAACCAAGTGAAAATCTCTCCTGACTGGCTTTTGTTCACTACTCTCATTCTTGCATTTGGAGGTATCCGCCCCCTCCCCCGTCCCCTACTCTCTTGATATCACCCCTCTCTATAAACCACATTCGCTCCAAGACCTTAGGACCTCCAAGACCTCCATTGCTGCACAATTGTGCAATCCTCCATTTTCATTACTTCAACAATAATGGACATCCTTGAAGCCAAGTGCTGCAATTCCTTCTTAAATCTTGCCAACCTGTCTCAATTTTTTAAAGACTATTCTTAGATCTTGCCATCTTCATAAAACTTTTATTTTCCAAGGCATCGTTCATCTCCCCAACACCCCAGCCACAATTACAGCAATATCTTCACTGGCTCTGAAGCTATTTCTGTCTGACTGTGCATCTATGAAGCGCTTGGGGCTTTTCTCTACTTTATAAGCATTATATAAATCCACAATGTCAGCTGGTTATATTTTGGTGGACATTGCATTATTCATGAATCCCAAGATTTGTGTCTTCATCAAACCTAAACAAATACAGATTGCAGAGGCAAGAAAGAAGACACAAGGAACTACAGTTACTGGAATCCTGAGCAAAAAAGAAAGTACTCTGTAACTAATGGGGTCAGGCAACATCTGTGAAGGGAAATGGACAGATGCCATTTTAGGACTCTTCCTCGGAGTAATTAGAGTAATGGTGGGACAAAACTTGGCCAGTGATAGAAGGATACAGGTGAGAAGAGGGGTTGATTGGCAAATGTGTGGAATAAGTGACAAAGGCTAATGGTGGAAAGGAGACAAAAGGGTGTCAAATAAGGAAAGAAGAAGAGTGAAGTGGAAGGGAGAGATATGGGTGGTAGGGGATGAGCGGAGGGAAAAAGAGGGGATAAAAGGAAAATGTGGACTGGGGTGGGGGTTGAGCATATGAAGGATGGGAAAGGAGTAGGGGGACTGGGGTGGTGGAAGAAATATGTAGGCACTGGGGTGTGAGGGGGCAGAGAATGAGAGCGGAGGGAGGAAGGTTTTAACTTGAAATTGAAGAATTCAGTGTTCATACCTTTGGGTTGTAAGCTACCAAAGATAAATTGAGGTGCTGTTTTCCAGTTTGCGTGAGGCCTTACTTTAGCAATGGAGGTCAAGGACAGAAAGGTCAGTATAGGAATGGGGAGGGGGAATTAAAATAGATAGTAAATGGGAGATCCAGCAGGCCTTGGTGGACAGAGTGCAAGTATTCAGCAAAATGGTCACCTAGGCTACTCCTGGCCTTACCAATGTAAAGAAAGCTACATCAGGAGCACCAAATGTAGTAGATTAACTTAGAAGACGTGCACATGTACCTCTAGTTCACCTGGATGGGCTGCTGGAGCCCTTTAATCAAAGTGAGAGAGGAAGGTTAGGGACAGGTGTTAGATCACCTGTGGTTGTCAGGAAAAGTGCCAGGGAGGGAGTGGTTTGATGGGAAATGATCCCTCTGGAAAGTGGAAAGGGGTGTGGACGGTAAGATGTGACTGACGATGGGATTACGTTGAAGGTAGTGTAAATGTGGAGAATAATGTGAAGGCTGTGGGGTGAAAGGTGAGGATGAGGGTAATCTATCCTCATTCAATCTAGGGGGAGGAGGGAGCGAGAGCAGAACGGTATGACACGGAGGAAACATAGGTGAGGGATTCATCCACAACCGCAGGGTGGAAAACGACATTTACTCAAAAAAGCGAACATCTTGAATGTCCTAGCATGAAAAGCCACATTTTGTAAGTAGATGCAGTGGAGGTGAAATTAAGTGTAAAGAATGGTACATTTGCAAGAGACTGGGTGGGAGTAGGTGGCATCAATATACCTGTTGGAGTCAGTGGGTTTTTCAAAGTTGGCACTTGATAATCTATCCTCTGTAGTGGGGACAGTGAGACTGAGAATGAGGGGAAAGATGTCAGAGATAGTCCAAGTAAATATCAGCGCAGGGTGGAAGTTAGCAGTAAAGTTGTTAAATTCAATGAGTTCTGCAAGGTGTAGGAGGCAGCCCCGAAGCAGGCTTTGAGGTAGCAGGGAAAGAGTTGATAAATGGAGCCAGGGTAGGTTCAAGGAGTGTTCAATATAACCAACAAGTCAGGCATAGCTGGTGAAAAAAAGATCTATTAAAAATCTCCGCTGTCCATGAGACAGTGGGGGCGGGATGGAGGGCGCCGATTGGACGAGAGAGTCGTCGGTCAACAGGCAATGGAGGGGGGGGGGGGTGTACATGATGATTCAACGCGATGATTTGAGGAGAGAGGTGTTGGTCAGAGGCGGAAGTGGGGATGTGGGGCTGAGGATAGAGTGCGGTGATTGGAGGAGGTCCTGGTGGGGCAAATATCATAGAGTGGAGCTTGACTCGACCCATTCGCAGGGCCTTTCATTACCCGGTCCGGCACGGCATAAAATCGGCTGCAGGATCTTCTGAAGCCCCCACCAGGTGATGGAAGATACCACGCCCGGTTTTAAGCCGTGCCAGGTGATGAAAGGCCCCTTGAACGGGCTGATTGAAGCCCGATTCGGGCGGACGAAGCTGCTGTTGCTGGAGTTTGCAGTCGGTCACCAACCAGGTCAGCTCCCAATGTTACCATCCACAGGGCCCTCGGCCGAAGCCTCCGAAGTCTTGTGTGCGTGTTTGTGCGTGTGCGTGCGTGGCCCTCAAAAAAATTGGTCCTCGCCCCATGTTTTGACAGCGATTTCCGTCCCTGGGTTGAGGAACTATGGGGTTGGAGGCTGTGAAGGAGAGATCATCAGAGGTGATAAGATCAATAATGGAATGGGAGATGTGGCCTAGTGTTTGTTCGTGGGGTCATGGTCAAGAGGTATGTATGAGGAGATGTCCGAGTGCTGATGCTGGCCTTGGAAGAGTAACGGTCAGCCTGTATGACGACCACAAACCACATTTTTCAGGGGTTTTGAAGACAATATTGGAATTGTCACTGAGTGAACATTTGGAGGGGGTTGAGAATGGATTGGGAAGGACCTTGCCAGAGAAATAGGCATGGAGGCACAGGAGATGAAAAAAGAGTTTGACATCATGGTGGGCTCAGAACTTATTGGGGG
This sequence comes from Raja brachyura, assembly GCA_963514005.1. The sequence goes on from OY740787.1 coordinate 50,607,162, forward strand.
TACAAATGTAAAGCCTCTACTGAGGACAGTTGGCTCTGAATTCAAGAGGAAGAAGTCAGTGGGATGGTGAAAAGAACAGATTTGGAGCTGGGGTCAGACATGGTTTAAAATGGGAAGAGTGGGGAGGAGGTGTAGAACTACCTCGTGCTGAGAAGGCGCCTGCCTGTGGCGACATTTTGCCAGCAGCTCAACAGAAGGGAATTATTTATAGCTTCACTCAACTCACCTGGATCAAAGAAACGGCAGAAATCAACGCCGTAACGGACAAGCTGCTAATGCACTTGAAGGCACCAGCGATATCGCGATCTCCCGCAGCTGCGGGAGCCCCCGACTGTCAACGATCCCTTGATCGCTGGAGAACACCCATCATAGGTACAGTACCTGGAAACACCGGGAAGACCTCCGGAGCCGACGGGCAGGATCTCCCAGGAGCAACGAAGCTGGAGCTGCTGACTGTGAGGGAATCCCCGATCGCAACGGAGCTGGAGCTGCTATCTGCAAGGGTATCCCCGTTCCAGCGCAGGTCCACAGAAACAGCAGGTACAGTAAACACAGTATTTAAGAAGGAACTGCAGATGCTGGAAAATCGAAGGTAGACAAAAGTGTTTGAGAAACTCAGCGGGTGCGGCAGCATCTATGGAGCAAAGGAAATAGGCAAAGTTTCGGGCTGAAACCCTTCTTCAATTTGAATAGGCAACGTTTCGGGCCGAAACATTGCCTATTTCCTTTGCTCCATATACCCTTCAGCACCCACTGAGTTTCTCCAGCACGTTTGTCTACAGTAAACACAGTACCTGGAAACAACGGAGAGGCATCCATTGTGTCCGGAAACATGGCCGACGGGCATGTCAGACTGAAACGCAGGGAACTTCGACCCCCTCTCCCTACCATCCTACTGGCCAATGTTCAGTCCCTTGAAAACAAAGTGGAGGACTTAAGGGTAAGGCAGCTTTACCAAAAGGAGCTGAGGGAATGCCCTCTGTTCTGTTTCACAGAGACATGGCTCACCCCCAGCTCCCCAGACTCAGCGGTCCAGCCTGAAGGTTTCTCCATCCACCGTATTGACCATATGCAAGCATCTGGGAAAGGGAGAGGAGGGGGCATCTGCCTCATGGTCAACTCTGTGTGGTGCTCAGACGTGACAGTCCTATCCTGCTCGCCACACCAGGAACACCTGGCTGGGAAGTGCCGTCCCTTCTACCTACCGAGGGAATTCACCTCCATCATCCTGACCGCGGTCTACATCCCACCCCAGGCTGATGTCCATCTGGCACTGGGGGAGCTGCATGCCATAGTCAACAAGCACCAGACGGCTTTCCTCGAGGTGTTTACCACCATAGCTGGGGACTTCAACAAAGCCAAACTGAAGAAACCGCTCCCTGGTGGTGTCTTTTTAAAATAGCTGTTTTTTCTTTCTTTTCCTCCCACAAATATGTAATATGTGAATATATGATGCTGCTCCATTCTGTTTTGTAGTTTTTTTGCACAAACAGCAAGCATTGCCACTTTTCATTTCACTGCACATCTCATATGCATATGTGATGAATAAACTTGACTTGACTTGACTCATCCACAGACCACAGTCTGTCCGTATTGGTGGAAATGTGTCATCCTCGATAACAATCAGCACGGAGCACCTCAAGGCTACGTGCTCAGCCCCATGCTGTACTCACTCTATACTCATGACTGTGTAGCCGGACATAGTGTGAACTCCATCATCAAGTTCACCGACGACACCACTGTTGTGGAATGAATCACTGATGGTGACAAGCCAGAGTATAGAAGAGAGATCGACCGATTGACCAAATTCTGCCAGCACAATAACCTGGCTCTCAACACCAGCAAAACCAAGGAACTGATTGTGGACTTTGGAAGGGGTAGGATAGGGACCCACAATCCCATTTATATCAACAGGATGATAGTGGAAAGTGTCAAGAACTACAAATTCCTGGGCGTACATATTTCCGAAAATCTTTCCTGGTCCCTGCACACTGATACAATTATAAAGAAAGCACATCAGCACCTCTACTTCCTGAGCAGATTACAGAGAGTCTGTATGTCAAAGAGGACTCCCTCAAACTTCTACAAGGGCACAGTAGAGAGCATGCTGACTGGTTGCATCGTGGCTTGGTTCGGCATCTTGATCGTCCAGGAACGGAAAAGAATGCAGGAAGTTGTGACCACTGCCCAGTCCATTATCGGCTCTGACCTCCCCACCATCAAAGGAATCCATCACAGTCGCTGCCTCAAAAAGGCTGCCAACATCATCAAGGATCCACCATCCTGGCCACACACTCATCTCTCCACCGCCATCAGGTAGAAGGTAAAGGAGCCTGACATCTGGTACATCCAAGTTCATGAACAGCTTCTTCGCAACAGCCATCAGGCTATTAAACTTGCCATCAAACAAACTGAACTATAACAGCCTATTGCACTTTATCTGTTTATTTATGTGTATATATATGGTCCATGCTATATAGACACACTGAACTGACTATATCTATGCTCTGGGACTATATCTGGGACACATGACAATAAACTTTCTTGACTTGACTGTGGTGTGGGGGAGGTGGTGCTGTTAGCATGAGAGGAAAGTTAGCAGGACACTGTGTCAGTGAAGTGCCTGCTGTGCAGGCAGCCGGGGGAGCAGTAAGACCCAGGAGGGTCAACAGTCCTGGGCTGTGGGCAGCTGGGAAAGATGTAGGAGCTAGTAATGCTGATGACCCCAGCATGAGGGGGTGGGTTGGGGTGGGGGGATACAGTCAGATCCAGTGGTCAGCGACCCCAGGAGAGGTAGCCAGGGAGGATATGAGGACAGGCAGTGTTGTCCTGGTCTGCGGACAAGCGGGGGATGAGGCTGGGTTCAGTGCCAATGCCGTGGGGAGCCATAAAGTCATAACATCATACGTACTAGGAGCATAATTAGGCCATTCGGCCCATCAAGTCTACTCTGCCATTCAATCATGGCTGATCTATCTCTCCCTACGAACCCCATTGTCCTGCCTTCTCCTCATAGCCCCTGACACCCTGGTCCTGCTGTATCTGGTGGTGAAGGTTTCACAGGTCCCGTCCTGGAGCTGGTCAGGTGGTTAGGAGTGTGGTTGGGTCATGTGCTCCGGTGGGGGTCCCTGTCTGGAGGCGATTGGGTGGGCGGGCATGCAATCCTTCGTGGACGTCAGGTTAGTGAAGGAGTGCAGGTTTTAGGTGTGGACCCGGCACAGGATGAGGTGGAGAAGAACACACCACATCTGGGAGAGCGAGGCCTGGAGCTGCAGGGGCTACTAAGCTGGGAAGGCCAGAAGGTACCAACACATGGCAGAGATTGCAGAAGGGAGAACTGTTGCAAAGAGTGATGGATGGAGCAGTTTATGAACAAGAAAGCAGCTTGGCAACTGTACTTTGGGAATCAATCATTCAATTAAGCATTTAATTCTGTCCGTTAAAAGTTAATTGCCACTCTGTTACATACACTGGTTATGTTAACTTCGAATTCTCATCGGATCTGGTTCTCTAATGTACCAGCAGTTGCTTAATTGTGAGATATATTTTAATTAAACCACATATATTTTAAGCATTCTGTGTTTTAATCCATGTGCTGCCCTACAATGGTTTAATTAGAGTCAATGAGAGTCTGTCTTGTCACCACTGTAGCCAGCAGTCACCCATTAATTTGGGAACAGTCATTTGATGGTAATAACTGAGTAAGATGGCGTACATGAATAAACGATAAGGATAGTATAACTTGACTACTTCTTGGGAAATATCAGAGGCTTTGCTAAATGTTAATTGATTTGAAATCTAATTCTTATACATTGGGAGCATTTAGGTAACTTCTCTGCTAATGTGATCTACGGAAACAGGCCGGACTCCAAAAGCTTTATACAAAAAGGGATACAAATTGCTCGGCATTAAGCTCACCTTGTCAGGTATTGGCCAGGCAAGACTAGTAGCTCATAGTTAAGTTGTTCAAGTGCCAACCAGGTTCCTTTGCCTCAGGGGAAAAACAGTGTTTGGGTGCTTAAATATATCAGTTATGGGCTTACAGGCAATTGACTGAAAATAGAGAGGAAATAGTCATAGAGCTCGTTACCTGAACCAAATTGGACAAACCTTCAATGTGTTTGGTTCATTTAGGTTGGAGTTGTGTTCTGATGAAACATGCAGGTTGGGTCAGATATACTTGTAGATCAGCACTTTATGGGTCAGGGTGATTTGTTCAGTGTTGCCACATATCCTCTGCTTACAATCAATATTCAGTGCTTCATCTTCATACAGATCCGTGACATGTTTGAAATCGCTATTTTGACATTGGTGGTCGGGCTTGTATAGACAAAAATCAGAGTCCTCATGCTCGGGAAGGGGTTAATTCTGCTTGGGATTTAATTTTATTCTTGAACAGCCTGTGACATGGGCAGCTATCGGGCTAGCTTTGCTCAACAAAAAACAGACAAAAATTCATCTGCTGCCATGCTTGTCCCTCACCATTACAATTCAGTCTAATCCCCATTTCCTATAAGTGATTGGGAGTGGGGTCGGCTGCTCATCATTAAATTTATCTCCTGTTGAGTAACCAGTGGTGATGTGACAATGATGTGACAAAGTGATACCTTGCATTAAGAATTCTACTGGTTTCTATCCATCCCTTGCTCCAGGTCTCGACCTGAAATGTCACCCATTCATTCTCTCCAGAGATGGTGCCTGTCCCGCTGAGTTACTCCAGCATTTTGTGTCTATCCTTGCTCCCAAAACTTGAGCTTAAATGCACAAAACCCAAGTAGTTAAATTCTACCTCTGGGAGGGAGAGACATCATCTGAAGATCTAAAGAAATCTATAGATGGGCCTTTGGACAGTATGTTCTCACATTTCCATTTCCATTTTGCCAAAGAAGGAGACAAAATGTGTAGGAAGGAACACAATATCTTTGGTATCTTTATACCAACGATAGACACAAGTGCTGGAGTAACTCAGAGGGTCAGGCAACATCTCCCATTCAGGCATTTATGGACATAATACCAAATATACCACCAATAAAATCTTGTTATATGCAGATGATATACTTTTATACATTACTAATTCCCAAGTTAGTATTCCAAATGTTCTAAACATTATAGAACAATTTGGTTATTTTTCTGGATGCAGAATAAAGTGGAATAAAAGTGAAATCATGCCAATAAAAGAACAAGACTCTTCTCAACAACAATTTCCTTTCAGAGTCGTTACTGAAAACTTCAGATACCTTGGAATTTACGTGACTAGAAAGTATTCCTCTTTGTTTAAAATAAACTTCCCACCATTAATCACTAAATTGTACGCCATCCAATTTTGGGAAACACTTCCTATCTCCCTTATTGGTAGATTAAATGCCATAAAGATGATCTTCCTTCCGCAACTTTTATATTTATTTCAACCAATACCGATATAGCTCCCTAAAAGCTTAAAAAAATGATTCAATTGTCACTAACTTTATTTGGGACTTCAAAATGCATAGAATACACAAAAGACATTTATGCAAATCAAAATAAAACGGAGGATTAGCTCTACCTAATTTTTTTTTTACTACTGGGCAACTAATATTAAAAATATAACTCTCCGGTTGGACATGTCAACATGTAAATTGGTTAAAAATGGAGAGGCAAGATTGTTTGCCTTTTAGTATAGGCTCGATCCTACTATCTCCAATATATTTGAATAAGTCAACGTATGAGCAAAATCCGATAATACATAGTACTATCCGTATCTGGAAACAGCTGAAATTCAGTCTCGAGAAATCTGCCTCTCCTTCTTATTGCAAATAATCCCTCGTTTAAACCGTCTACTTTAGATATGATGTTTGTTCAATGGAAGAACCTGGAAATCAATACTGTGGGAGACCTCTATAAGAAGGGGACTCTCTCTTCTTTTCAAGAACTACAGGAGAAAAATCACTTGAATGCCAATAATTTTTTTAGATACCTTCAAATCCGAGATTATGTGAAAACATATACACAAGACTGTCCTCTTATGGGTCCGGATATATTAGACAATTGTTTGAATAGACATGCCGATACAAGTAATTTGATATCTTACATTTATAACACTCTTCTAAACATTGACACCCTACCCTCTGAGATTTAGAGGACGAGCTGGGTTTATCCATTTCGAACGATATCTGGGAGGAAAGCCTACTATACATACACTACTGTTCTTTAAATGCTAGGCACTGCAGATACAATTTAAAGTATTGCATAGGTTATACTACTCAAAGACCAAATTGAACAAGATCTTCCCAACTGTCTCTCCTCTCTGTGATAAATGTCACTTCCAAGAAGCCACCCTAACTCATTCTTTTGTATCCTGTATAAAAATACAAAACTTCTGGACGGGAATATTCAATATAATTTCTAAAACACTTAAAATTCAATTAGAGTCAGATTCAAAATTAATATTAGGAATGTCAAAGTGCTGCCCTAATTTAACAACATCCCAAAGACGCTTCCTTGACTATGGTTTAATCATAGCGAAAAAACTTATACTTACACTCTGGAAAAAGATAACAGTCCCCACAGTGAAGATGTGGATCACAGAAATGACGGAGACACTACATTTAGCAAAAATAAGGCTTGTCTTGACTGACAAACCAGATCAATTTTCCAAAATATGGTCCCCTTTCATTGAATTTCTTCAACAACATAATAGTTGAACACAAATTCAAAACCGACGCTAGGGTCGCGTGAGCAGGCGTAGGGAAGGGTAGTGGGATATATCTCCGCTTCATTCATTTCTTCGTTAGTTCAGAACTGAAGGTGGGGAAAAGGCCAGAGCAAACCAAGACCGACAATAGATGACTAAGGAAGGGTGGAGCCAATAATGGGCCATTGTTGGCTGGGGAAGAGGTGATAACGAATGGATACATGGAATCAGTTTAATGACTTGGGTGAGAGTGGGGGGGGGGGGGGGGGAGAGCGAGAGGGTATGTAGGGTTTACTTGTAATTAGAGAAATTAACATTCATACCATTGGGTTGTAAGTTGTCCGAGCAAAATATTCTGCTAAGTCTGCCAGTGTTTGGTAAATCTGGTACCTGGGGAAACTCTACATGGTCACATGGAAGTGGAGAAAATGGACACATGGAATACTCCACCCAGACAGGACTAGGGGCCAGGTTGCCAGTGATGGGTTAAAGCAGCACTACCTGCTGCACCACTCTGGCTAGAAAGGGGATTTGTCTCTTTTCAAATGTTTAAACATTTAGGGATAAAGGCTATCCCTCCCTGCTAAATGGTATGAAACAAAGGAGGGCCAGGAAAAAATGAGGTTTAGCAGCAAAAGCAAAAGGTGGTTAAAAAGTCCAATGAGGTGATGCATTGTAGCTCAAAGGGACAACAAGTAAATGACTGGTAGTTATGATTTAGCTCCACAATGCCTTGGACAAATTCTAACTGGAAAATTGCATGCCACCTTAGGAGGGATATATTGGCCCAAGGGGGAATGGATCCATTTTCATTTGAATTTTCATGGGGGTTAAATGAGTTGTTGTGAAAACAGGTTGCATAATCCTGGCTGTGCCTCTTCAAGGATATGTGAGCTAACAGTAGACACAAAATGCTGGAGTAGCTCTCTGGAGCGAATGAGAGAGAGAAGGAGAGAGAGACCATTCCTTCCCTCCAGAGATGCTGCCTGTCCCGCTGAGTTACTCCAGCATTTTGTGTCTACCCTTGATTTAAACCAGCATCTGCAGTTCTTTCCTACACATTTTGTGCTAAACATAACAATAAACTCACTTGAACTTGAACTTAAAAGTGTTACAATTCATATGACAGCTGTAATTTCACTGCTATTCATTTTTGTTTATCTTTGTTGAGGTTTATTAATAGGGAACCAAACATCATCTCTATTATCTCTGATCTAGTTGCTGATATTAGAATAATATCTTTGGGATGTTCCTCTAGACATCACAATGATAACCTGCATCCCTTTCACTAGCTTCCACCCTTCCATTTATTTAATATCTGATTCCAGTCAGAGGGTTCCATAACCAAATGTGACTCACAGGTAGAATGGGTGCTTCTACTCCAAGCTTTGATTTTATGGGCCCTTCATTTGAGAATAATTGGTTAGGACAGGTTGGAAGTAGGCCTTTCAATGAGCCTATATGTGAATATACCCAAAACTCAACTGGAGTGAAAATCAGGGTATGTTAGAAAGGGATGTTGACAGTGGAGGATAGACACAAAATGCTGGAGTAGCTCAGCAGGACAGGCAGCATCTCTGGAGAGAAGGAATAGATGACATTTTGGGATGAGACCCTTCGTCAGACGCTTCTTCAAAAGGGTCTTGACCCAAAATGTAACCCATTCCTTCTCTCCAGAGACGCTGCCTGTCCTGCTGAACTACTCCAGAATTTTGTTTCTATCTTTGGTTTAAACCAGCATCTGCAATTCCTTCCTACACTTAGAGGAGATCGTTAAGGTTGTGTTATTCAGGCTCTGAACAACTGAGAGACAAGGAATTCAGAAGGTTTGAATTCAAGCCATTGTCATGCCCATGAATAGAGTACAGGGTGATTAGAACACCACAGATTAGATGTTTTTAGTCAAGATGGAATGAGAAGCAGAAGGGGGCATTGGAGCAGTTTATTATAGAGATGACAAAGCCATGGATGAGGATATTAATGTAGGGGACCTAAAGAAATGGCATTGAGGCATGGAAGGGATAGGATGTAAGTTTTAAATGTAAATCCAGAATTGAAAAATTACCAAGATTTAAAAATTGGATGAATGTTAGATCCATATAAATAGGAGTTGATGGTCGATGCAGAATCAGAGCGCTGAAGAGCCTGTTTCTGTGCTGCACCTCTCTATGATCCGTATGATTCCGTAAAGGAAGGAAGGCTTGTGGCTGATGGTATTTTTGGTCTTCAATATTAAGTTAGAGGAAGAGGGTACACAAAAGGCTGGAGAAAGGCTGCAGCATCATCTAAGGAGTGAAGGAGATAGGCGACGTTTTGGGTCGAGACCCTTCTTCAGTTAGTTAGAGGAAATTGTGCATTGCCTAAATTTGTTTTTGATGAACAAAGTATCAACACAAAGGGCAGTGCATGCCTCATGGTGGCAGTGTAGAGATGGAGTTGGATGTCATTGGTGTACAAATGGGAAATGTTGGAATTGAGTTGGAGGAAATAAAAGAAAGGACCACAGAGTAGGATAAATCTATGAGGTAAATTATTGTCAATAGCGTTAGACGATAGATGAGTTTTAATTGATTCTCTTAGGTATTCAAGCAAATGGTTTCATTGTTACATTTTACCATGTGCTGATGCAAGGTTACATTCACAATCTTGATACACAGTTATTATTTTATTAGCAAAAGCACGAAAAGCACAAATCCAATTTTGTTGAGAGTTGAGAGAATTTTGCAGAGATATTAATGAATTACCCATTATATGTTAAATTTTAAGAGCTGATTTATGCCTTGAGAGCAATATAATTGTCTGCTTCGCTGGAAATTAGTTTTTTTTAAATGACAAATTTTTAATTTGGTAATTTGAAATGTTTCATTAGTATTAGTCTAGTGAGAGTTAAAGATGTCCCAGAAAATATTTAACACGAAGAAACCAAATTTATATTGCATCTTTCACAGCTGTAGGATATCCAAAACCACTGAAGTATTTTAGAATGGTAGACACTGTAATGCAGGAAATGTGGCTGCCAAACTGTGCACAAAACGGTTTACGGTGCTCATGGCCTTTGGGAATTGGCCAATGTGGGCAAGAACCTGTTTCATCATTTTATAGATATAATGGAAATTAAGCCCACAGCATTGCACATGACAAGAACACTGGCACTAATTCATGGACCATTACTTGGATCTCTATATTTTATAGTTAGAGTGGTTGCATGGTTCCATCAACTATTCCCTTTCAAATGCAGTTCAATATTCTTTATTTCTACTATCTGTATTTAAAAATGTTATTCTCATCTCTTTTTACATCTTTAAGAAAATGCCAAAGAGCTTTGCACTTGCAAAATGTGTCTGTCGGGCTGTGGAGAACTAAATCTACTTCACATTTTAAGACTAACCCAAAACATATTCTCCACCCTCATACTCCCACAGCCCCTCACTGCCTGCACCCCTCCCCTTATAAACAGGGACATGACAGCACAAGTTATTATCTGTGACTGACTGGTAAGTGAGTGGAGGTTAGCAATCAATCAGCTGACATTGAGGCAGGTGGACTGGTCCAATTGATTGTATAATCAGAGTATTTCAAGTCTTCCAGACATTTTGAAGTGCTTCACAAATGTTCCACTGCTGCTTTCCAGTGAAGTAAATCAACAATCTATAAATTACTTCAAACGGAAAATCGTTACTCACATTTCGGTCGTCAACTTTCAGGTTTGTCACAGGTTTAATTTGGAGAAAGTTTAGCTGTGAGATGCGGAGATGAAAATAGTAAATTGCCATTGATTCTTTATCATGAAATATACTCGCATCGCACTTACTGACTATTCACCAACAAATATAACAGCACACTTAAAGCACTTGCCATTGTAAATGTGGAAATTATCCAACATTTGGATTAGGCAGAGATATGTTTTGAGTTCTGGATGTTCTGGATGATTTGCTTTGTTTTATTACTAGCAGGTAAAACTCTAAATTTCACTATTCAACCGTTGCACATTAATTACTAGTTAACACCGCGGAGTTCTGGGATGTAGTTAAAAGGGTAGATGCCCTTTTCACAATGTGATGATTGATAACTCAGCCGCACTCTCTCAGAAAGACATTATATTGCTAAATATATTGGGTTTAGAAGAGGGATTCTTGGTCCAACAAGTAGTACTCCAACAGCCAGTTGCCAGAAAAGATGACTGATAGCTGCATTCTAATAAGATTAGGGCAAATTCTAATATCGACAATATTGTGACCACAGCCTAGATCAAAGATATGTTGTTAACCTGAAAAGTGTTGTCACTAACCTGTTGAGCAAAGACTAATTGATTTTTCTTGCTGCTTTCATAGAAAGCAGTGGTCCGGCTTGGATCCAAGATCATCTTCCGATCCAGGGTCCGCCATGTGGAGCAGGATGAGACATGCTCACGTTTCTTCTTCCATAAGGTTCACAGGGGGAGCTCTGTGATGAACAGCCTTAGGGAGGAGAATGGCTCGGTAGCATCCTCACAGACAGACATGCTGAGGATCTGCAAATCCTTTTACACAGATTTGTATGACCAAAAGGCCATAGACAGTACCTCCTCCCAGAACTTCCTGTCCTCAATCACAGAGGTCTTGGAGGACAGCAAGCGGGAGAGTCTGGACCAACCAACAACCCTAGAGGAGCTGACTGGCTCCATCCGTTCTTTTGACTCGAGTAAAACTCCCGGAAGCGATGGCTTACCGGCCGAGTTGTATTCGGCTCTGTGGGACTTGATGGGCCCGGACCTGCTAGAAGTGTACAACGACATGCTTCTAGCTGGTAGCATGTCAGACTCCATGAGGAAGGGCAACATCACCCTAATCTACAAGCAGAAGGGGGAGATGAAGGTCATAAAGAATTGGAGACACATAACACTCTTGAATGTAGACTACACTGTCCTGTCTAAGGCCATCACCAACCGGGTCAAGTCTGCTCTAGGACGGGTGATCCACCCGGACCAAACTTGTGCTGTACCTGGCAGGAAAATCTCAGACAGCTCAGCGCTGCTGAGAGATACCATCGCCTACGTGCAGGACAGACGGGTGGATGCCTGCCTAGTCAGCTTGGACCAGGAGAAGGCCTTTGACAGGATTTCGCACACGTACATGAGGGACGTGCTCTCCAAAATGGGTTTTGGGGAGGGAATCAGGAATTGGATCAAACTACACCAACATCCGTAGTGCAGTCCAAATCAATGGGTGGGAACCAGACAGTTTCCCTGTAAGGTCTGGAGTCAGGCAGGGTTGCCCTCTCTCTCCTGTCTTGTTTGTCTGCTGTATTGAACCCTTTGCCGAATCTATCAGGAAGGATGCGAGCATAAGAGGAGTGACACTGCAGGCAGTCAAGTAAAAACCTCCCTGTACATGGACGATGTCACTGTCTTCTGCTCGGATCCAGGGTCTGTCCGCAGACTGATTAGGATCTGCGACCAGTTTGAGTCGGCCACGGGAGCCAAGGTGAACCGCAGGAAGAGCGAGGCCATGCTCTTTGGCAACTGGCCCGACAGATCTTCCGTCCCCTTCACCATCAAGCCTGACTTCTTGAAGGTGCTGGGGATCTGGTTCGGGGGGGGCTGAGGCGTGTAACAAGAATTGGCTGGAGCGGATAGCCAGGGTGGGGAGGAAGCTGGAGCTGTGGAGGCAACGCTCCCTCGCCATAACGAGAAAGAATTTGGTCATCAGGTGTGAGGTGCTCTCGGGCCTGCTGTACTTGGCACAAGTGTGGCCTGTCCCACCTTCCTATGCCACAGGGATCACCCGGGCTGTCTTCCAGTTCATCTGGGGGTCGAGGATGGACAGGGTGCGATGGGCCACAATGTACAAGTCAGCAGACAACGCGGGTAAAAGCGTGACCAACATCGCTCTCATCCTGATGACCACTTTCGTGTGTGGCTGCATCAGGCGGAGTGTAGAGCCAAGGCACGTGGGCACCAAGTGTCACTACCTGCTGAGGTTTTACCTGTCCCCGGAGTTGCGAAGGATGGGCCTGGCGCAGATGCTATGCAAGGTGCCAGTCAGATGGACACTGCCGCCCCATCTGTCGTCTGTGGAAAGGTTCTTCCGGACCAACACCTTTGACCACATGTCCATTGGGCAGTGGTCAGCACGGAATGTCCTGCAGGCACTGCAGGGAAAGGACTCGATGGACCCGGTGCCGTGGTTCCCTGAGCAGACTGCCCAGCTTGTCTGGCAAAATGCCTCATCGCCAGAACTCACCAACAAACACCAAGACCTGGCTTAGCTGGCGGTGAGGGGAGCCCTCCCAGTCAGATCCTTCCTGCACCGTCGGAACCTCACTACCAGCGCACGCTGCCCTCGGGACGGCTGCTATGGAGAGGAGACAGTTGCCCACCTCTTTACAGAGTGTGGATTTGCTAAAAGAGTCTGGAGAAAAATGTAAGAGTCCCTGGTACGCTTTATTCCAAACAGCTCCGTCACAGAGGACTCTGTGATTTACGGACTGTTCCCAGGGACACATTCAGAGACTGACATCGAGTGCTGCTGGAGGTCATCAATTCGGTGAAAGACGCTCTGTGGTCTGCCCAAACGTTGTTCACCACACAGCAGAGCGAGATGTCTGTCGGGGAATGTTGCCGACTGGCCCACTGCAGACTGCAGGAGTACGTGCTGAGGGACGCACTGAAGCTCGGTACAGCTAACGCCAAGGCTCGGTGGGGGAGGGCCACAGTCTAGGGTCCTTCCGCTGCTGGACATGGGGGGCACGGTATGGTGGAGACACCCCTCAAAATAAGGGAAGGTATCCCATGCCGGGGGGCCACATGAGTGGCACGGGTAGGGGATCGATTCGCGAAATTTGAGAAATGTATATAGACTGTATGGAACAGTTTGTATAGCCTCCGAAAATGTCGGATGGATTTTTCGCACGGTTGATGTATTGTATATATTTATTACTTGAATAAAGTTTATTTTGAAATATTAAAAAAAAAAGGTGGTCCGGCTTGGAGCTGCGGTGCTCCAGCGGTGGCGGCGGCACTGTTTGGAGCTGCGGTGCTCCAGCGGTGGCGGCAGCCCGGTTTGGAGCTGCGGTGCACCAGCGGCTTCGGAGGCCTGGATCGCCTCAGGGAGAGCTAGGAGGGATGAAGGCAATGACTTAAGACTTTTGCCTTCCACCACAATGAGGAGGTGCCTGGTGAACTCATTGTGGTGGATGTTGGGTATGTGTTTATTGTATGTGTGTTTTTTTTTTAATAAGTTTTGACTGTATGGTAACAATTTTGTTCAGACTGAAAAGTCTGAATGACAATAAAGGAATCTGATCTAATCTAGAAAAAGTCAATTTAGAAAAAAAGCTGTTTTATTCCAGTTCCGAACAGGACATTTTTCAACCGTGTCAGAGGATTGAATTCATTTTCAGTGCTGGTGCTATAATAAAGGACTCATTTGTCAACAGAGACCACCAGCGTGCAATTCCTCCAACTCGGCTCATCAGAACGAACCAACTTAACCGTAATTAATTATTTTCCTCTGTGATTAGATCACCAACTGTTTTCCTGTCCCCTTATTCTACTTTTCTAAACATACTTAAGTATTTCCTTATCCTTTGAACTTAAGTGCAAATAAAGAGCATACATTTGAAATATTATCTGCTTTTTTCACTTTGTTTTTTTTTCAAAACCGATATGCAGAGAGAAAACACCATTTCTGTTACAAAGTGGTTTCAATGGCCAAAGCAATATGTGACCGTTTAGTCACTCCTGGCTTCACCACAGCTTCCTCCATTCTGAAACCTTATCAATCCTCATCGCCAACTAGAAAGTCGAAGGTGGTTTTTGTTTCAAGGATGCCTATTGGGCCGTCAGTTGCAATAAAAAGGGAAAATGCCAAGGAAGCTCAGCAGGTCAGGCAGCAACCATTGAGAGGGAATCAGGGTTAGCGCTTAAGGTTAATCAACATCAGGTTGAAAAGAGAGAAAACAAGGCTGTTTTGCATTTTAGAGGGAGGGTGGTCACTTCTTCCCCACCCTCTCATCCACAAGGCAAGACCACTAAAATTCCCTACTGCTGAACCTCTACCCTTCACTACCCCTACCTGTCTTCTCTCTTATCTTGTGTTCTACATCATGCTCTTTCAGTGCTACACTTATGAAATGCAAAGCCACAACCCTTCATAGCCGTCATGTTACATGTTATAGTTAACATTCCTCTCCTCCCAATCCAAACAACTGTTGCACTTCCAACTTAGTCAAGAAGTAAGGGTTAACGATAGGTGGCTTAAGGGGTCGGAGGAATTATTTTAACAACAGTCGAGAAACCATCCCATGAGAAGGCACTAGACCAGGTGCGGACCTGTTGTGCCCCGTTCCTCCAAGGCAATATTCCACCACTTACCCATACCCCCCAACTGCACAGCCACGGCTGAGGGGTTCCCGTTGTGACACCAGACATCGCTGTTGTGACGCGAGTCACAGCAACCCTCCCCCAACTGCACCTTGCCATCCCTCTTCCTACCCCTATACTCCTCCATTCCCCTTCATCCCCAGCACTCCCTCCCCCTCCTCTTCACCCTCCCTCTTCTTTCCCTAATTCCTCCTTCCCTTCATAACCCATCTCCCTGCTCCCCCTCACCCCCATCCCACTCTCCCTTCTCACCTCCCCCACTGCCCTCCTCTCCCTCTATTCCCCACTCCCTACCTCCTCCTCCTCTCCATCCATCCCCCCTCCTCCCCTACTCTTCCTCGTCACCTCCCCCACTTTCCCCTCCCTCCCTCCCTACCCCCTTCTCTCCCTCTATCCCCCTGTTACCCCACTCCTCACGTTCCCCCCTGTCCCATCCCTCCACAATGAAAATTGTGATGTTGAGCGCGGTTGACGGGCAGGCTAAGTAGAAAAATGGTTTGAAAGGTTGTGTAAGGTTTAAAATGTGAATAACTTGTAAAATATAACATCAATCCAAACAAAACTTGTTTACATCCCAGGACAATGGTGAGTAAGGTGGGCCAAAAATTGTAGTGCTATCGTGTACCGTTTTGGCTGAGTTTTGGGATCTCATGCACACACACACGCATGCACCCGTTGTGATGCGAGTCATGGCAACCATCCCCAAGTGCGCCTCGCCATCCATCTTCCTACCCCTATCCTCCTCCATTCCCCCTCATTCCCAGCACTTCCTCCCCCTTCTCTTCACCCTCCCTCTTCTTTCCCCTCTCCTCCACCCCTGCCCTACTCCCTCCCTCACCTCTCCCTCCCTCTCCATTCCCCTACCCTCACTCACTCCCTCCCTCCCTCCATAACCCCTCACCCCTCCCTACCCCCTCCTCTCCCTCTATCTCCCTGCTCCCCCATGTGGCTGACGGGTTCCCATTATGATGCCAAAGATCCCGTTGTGACGTGAGTCACATCCCTTTCCGCAAGTACCTCGCCATCCCTCTTCCTGCCCCATCCTCTTCCATTCCCTCTCATCCCCAGCACTTTTTCACCCTCACTCTTCTTTCCCCTCTCCTCCTTCCTGCCCCCACTCCCTCCCTCACCTCTCCCTGCCTCTCTTTTCCCCCACCCTCAGTCACTCCCTCCCTCCATAACCACTCTCCCCTCCCTACTGCCCTTGACGTCATCGTGAGGTGAAATTACTGTGTTTCTAAAACTGATTTTTAAAAATGTAAATGAGATCCCATTGTGATGACATTGTGGGGTGGAACACTGCGGACAGGCAGTTTATGTAAATTAGATCCCATTGTGACGTCATACAGTGCTAACTGCCAGTGTAGTTGGAATTTTTTTTTCTCAATGTGGGGTTTTGTAAAGTTTTAAATGTGAATAATATGTAAAATATACCATCAATCTCAATGAAACTTGATACAACATACCACAGGACAATGATGAGTATGGTTGGAAAAAACATTGTTGCACTATCATATACGGTTTTGACGTAATTCAGGACAACACAGACAGACATAGACAGACATAGAAACCCCTCTTCCCTCCGTACCCCCTCCTCTCCTCTTTCTCCTTGTTCCCCAACTCCTCACCTCTTCCCCATCCCACTCCCCTACTAAATATAATGTTTAAATAACATTTCTCCTCCTCCCCTCCCCCACTCCCTCCCCTCCCCCACTCCTTACAGCAATGTAACAAATCTCTCATTGCATTGGGAGTGTTGTCTCCCCTCCCCCACTCCCTCTCTCTCCTTACAACAATGTAACAAATCTCTCATTGCACTGGGTGTTCTGTCATTTGGTAACATGTTAACAGGCAGGGCAAGTTTTAAAGTGAAAAGTTTGATTATTTAAAATGAAGTTATTTTAAAAAAATTTATAATGTGAATATCTTGTAAAATATAACATCAATCTAAATGGAACACTGCTGTGTTTTATAAAACAGACGTTTAAAAATATAAATGAGATCCCATTGTGACATCATATCCCATTATGACATCATATGCTGTTAAATGCCAGTGCAGATGGAAGAGTTTTTTTGGTGGGGGGGGGAGGGGTGTGGGTGTGGGTGGGGGTGTTTGTGTGGATGGGGGGGGGGGGGGGGCCATTTGTGGGCAGGGAGGCTGTGGGGGGAGGGGTGTGTGGGTGGTGGGGTTGTGTGGGGGGAGAGGGATGTGTGGGTGGTTTGTGGGGGGAGGGGGTGTGTGGGCGGGGGAGGGGGGAGTGAGCTCGGAGAAAAGACGGGGAAGAGCCATGGGGGAGGGGGGGGGGAGAAGGGGGGGAGGAGCTAGTGAGGGGGACCAGAGGGTTAATGGCTGCAATTGGCAGTGCGATGGGGACTCACAGCGGGCGCTGGTCACTGGCCGTTCTCGTCCACCGTTTTCCATTTAGCGACATCGGTGACATCTCCGACTCTGGGCTGGGCTGGATCTCCAACTGTCTGGGCTGGGCTGGGATGGATCTTCGACTCAGGGCTTGGCTGAGCTGGGTCTCCCATGCTGGGCTGGGCTGACTCTCTGACGCTGGGCTGGGCTGGATCGCGTCTCCAACGTTAAGCTGCTTGGGGCTGGGCTGCTCAGGGTTGGGCTGCTTCGGGTGACTTCGGGTCCCTCCAAAAATTGTGTCTGGTTGGAAACCTCCGCCGACCATGCTCAACTCCAGTAAAGACGCCATGGCGTAGGAAGGGGTGGACTGTCCCGGGGAGTGACAGGGGAAGAGACTAATCCGTGCAGCGCTGACTGGCAGGAGAAGAGATCGATCTGCGCATGTGCGGCTTATAAAATGTTTAAACCTCGCTACATTTTATGACATTCAACCGATCGGAACGAAACTTGGTACATTCACAGCACAGGAGAACAGTTAGTGAACTGGCGAAAAATCGTAGTGCTATCGCTACCGCTTTTGTGCAGATGGAAAGACCGCCAAACTGGAAGATAACAAGTTCAGAGTTTTAGTTATGTATAGATAGATAGATATGTCATTTTCACGACAATCATCTCACTGGGAAAACACCAAAAAAGAAAGGGAACCTTCCATCGGACCAGCGTATTGATGGTGACCAAAGAGGCGGCAGCACAAGGATTTTTATTTTATTAGTTTATTGTCATATATACACCAGGGTGCCTTGTTCCCATGAAGCAGAGTAAACAGGGTACATACAGCATACTCACCTACATGATCCATACAGGAGGGTCATCCTCATCCATGAGCGATCATCTGATGGTGATGAACATTGTGCCACAGTCAGCAAATTCTGAGCCTTTCTGAAGTGATACCACTTTTAGTTTGTTCGCAGCAGCACTTTGTTTAAAGGTTCTTTTATTCAGTAAACCTTCCAATTCCCCAATTTGTAGATATATTACATTTGGGACGAATCTAATTAGAATTTTGTTTTATTTTCAGTTACTTCCAGTAAGTAGCTGCCTCTACTTGATAATTCTATTGATTTATCCGTGCAGTATTTGTCTGCTTCCAATTTAATGTATTTCATCTCTCAGTCAGCACAATATAATGATATGTCAAATCAAATATGGTTGATTGGAAAGATGCCTGCCAAGCCGGTTCCAGCGCTGTATCAGCACACAATGCCCATTTCTTTCAGTAACCTGAGCTTTAATTCCAGTGACCTGACCTGAGCTTTAATTCCAGTGTCGACATGAAATGATAAGAGGGCGTTATGAAACCTCGAGGATGGTCTTGGAATCTCCAGGAAGTAAACATTATTCTCAATAATCTGGGAGCAAATCATTGGCATCAACAAAATTGCTTCTTATGCATTCCAACAAAAGCCTGATGGAGTAGCACTCAAGAACAAAGAGGAACAAATAAACCATTTGCTTTACAAGTGTCAGAGTGAGGATGGGTGTGCTGGTCATTCATTATGACAGGTTTAGGTTTAGATTTATTATTGTCACATGTATGGAGGTACTGTGAAAAGCTTTGTTTTGCATGCTATCTAAACAGATCATTGATTAGATACAACTGTACAATAGATAGAGAAAAGGGGAAGATACAGAGTACAGAATATAGTTCTCAGAATTGCAGCGCATAAGTTCCACAGACAAAGTCAAATGTCCTTAATGGGATAGAAGTGAATCAGACATGACCCTAGCTTATGGAAGGACTGTTCTGAAGAGGGGAATAAGTTGTTCCTGAGTCTGTTGATACATGCTTTCAAGCTTCTGTGCCTTCTGTCTAATGGGAGCAGGGTGAAGTAGGAACAACCGGGGTGGTTCAAGTCTTTGATTATGTTGGCTGTTTTTCCAAGGCACCATGAAGTGTAGATTGGGTCAATGGTGGCAAGTCTGGTCAAAATGATGGTCTGGGCTACATCTACAACTCTATAATTTCTTCCAGACTTGGGAAGAGCAATTCCCAAACCAAGCTGTGATGCAACCCAAAAGTATGCCTTCTATGGTGCAGCAGTAGAGGTTTGTAAGAATCACTGAAGACATGCCAAATATCCTCAGGAAGTAGAGACATTGGCGTGCCTTCTCGGCTATCACATCAGTTATGGCAAGAGATCAACATTCAAGAAGATCTCCATTATTAGTTGGCCACCCTTTAGACGAGTCTCCTGCTTACTTGGGTTAGAAAAGCTCCAGGAAATTATTTGGGAAGTCCAGTCCCAGTTTATGAAGGCAAACGGGGCCCATTGCAAAGCTGATAACAGCCCGGCACTAAATCATGAATCTTATCCTGACATTTCCTGAGTATTGGAATTGACTCCAGTGCAGATTCCAAGAGCTTGACGAGGAGTGGATGGCATGGCTTCATAATGCTCTGTTGAGCATTATTCTGCTTTTATTATATTTGGTAAGATATATAACACAGTAAATCAGCAGGAACGGTATGTGGCTGTAAAGAAATATTCAATTACAATCTGTCATTGGTGTAAAAATGTTCCACTGCACAAAGGCTAGAGAGTAAAGGAAAGTAACTGCAAACTGTGCTCTGTGGAAGAACTAAACCATCAGAGAGAGACCATATAAAGTATGTGTTCTGTATGCATTCAATCATTGTGCTTCAATAGAGCTCACTTATTACCAACAAATCTGTGAGCGTGTTGTCAAATTCTAAGTCAAGGTACCAAAAGTGTGTTTTTTTCTCTTTTTCACCTTTTCACATGACCTATTTTATTTTTAGCAATTAGGGGTGAGTGTGCAGAGCATATAGTTAAAGGTCTGTGTTCACTCTTCCATCACAACTTCCTGCTTCATGATTTATGTGGCAATGGAGTGCCCGGCAGGATCTAAATGATTTCAGTATTTGTCGGGGATTGGAGCAGCAACATCACTGGTCAGCTGACTCGACAGCATGGTAAATTACCCGATCTTATTCAGCACCACAGCAAGATTCTACAGAGACAAATCACCCTCAGTAAAACCATACTGCTCTAGTACTAAATATTCAACAATAGCTTCACTAGAATATTGCGGCTGAACATTTTTTTTTGCATTCACAATGGGAGAGAAAAACTTTCTTCATGCCTCCAAATACCCCAAAGCCACCAACACTGAATTAATTTTGTGCAAAGTTTAAAAACATGTGGACAGGTATATGGATTGGTATTGGTTTACTATTGTCGCGTGAACCGAGATACAATGAAAAACTTTGTGTGTTATCCAGTCAAATCATACTATACATGAGTACAATCAAGCCATACACTGGTATAACAGATAGTGCAAAGAGAAAAATACCAGAATGCAGAATATACTATATTATAGTTTTCCAGTTACAGAGAAAATCTACAAGGTTTGCAACAAGGTAGATTGGCAGATTGGGACTGCACCCTAATATATGGGAGGACTGCTCAATAATCTGAATACAGTGGGGAAAAAAGCTTCTCCTAAATCAGGTGGATATGTGCTTTCAAGCTCTTGTTCCTTCCACGCGATGGAAGAGGGGAGAATTATTTTAATAGAAGTACATTCCAATAGTTCAGAAAATCTCCCATCCAGCACTGCCCAAAGCTGCAGGATTCTCCCACTTTAACCAGACTTCCAGTCTTAAAGTTCTTAGAAATATCATCCTGTTCAGATGGAATGGTAATGCAGAGGCTCCAACCATAATCTTCCAATCTTCCTTAAATAATTGGGAGGAGTACTCAGATGTAGAAAGTGCTAGATGCTTGTCAACTAAGATGAAAGGGATGAAAATACAAGTTAAACATTAGCAGAAGACTGTAATAAAATGCCTCTGACAGATACATTAAACATTTTCAGAATTTACATTTGGTAACAAACCAGTTCACCAGAACGCAAAAAATAAAGTGCTGGAGAAACTCAGCATGTCAGGCAACTCCTGGAGAGGTTATGGGTAGATATGGGTACATATTTTGGACAAACTGTTTTCCGACTGATGGAGCTGGATGAGGAGGGTGGTGGGAGCTGGAAAAGAGAGGTGGAGGGCAGGACAAAGTGGATACAAAAGGTGACAAAAGTTAGAGGTGAAAAGGAGAAAAAAATGTGTCAGATAAGGATTGAAAAGCAGGAGTGAAAGGTGAAGTTACAGGGAAGGATATGGATGAAAGGGGACAGGAGGGAGGGGAAAGAGGAGAAATTACAGGTAAATATGTGTATGAAGAAGGGGCTGGGCACGTCCATAGGTTATAGGAGCAGAATTAGACTATTCGGTCCATCAAGTCTATGCTGCCATTCAATCATGGCTGATCTATCTTTCCCTCTCAACCCATTCTTCTGCCTTCTCCCCGTAACCTCTGACACCCGTACTAATCAAGAACCTGTCAATCTCTGCCTTAAAAGTATCCATGGCCTTGGCCTCCACAGCCATCTGTTACAAGGAATTCCACAGATTCGCAACCCTCTGACTATAGAAATCCTTCCTTATCTTCTTTCTAAAGAAACATCCATTTATACTGAGGCTATGGCCTCTGGTCCTACACTCTCTTGCTAGTGGAAACATCCTCTCCACATCCACTCTATCCAAGCATTTCACTATTTGGTAAGTTTCAATGCAGGGTCCCCTCATCCTTCTAAACTCCAGCGAGAACAGGTCCAGTGCCATTAAACGCTCATCATATGTTAACCCACTCATTCCTGAGATCATTCTCGTAAATCTCCTCTGGACTCTCCAACGCCAGATCTTCAATTTGCGTGTGGCTTCACTGGGACAGTGGTGGAAGCCGAGGACAGAAAGGCAAGAATGGGATTGGAAGTGGAGGTAAAATTGTTAGCAATCAGCAGTTCCTGCAGGACTTGGTGGGCAGAGCACTTATTCTGTAAAACGATCACCCATATCTCTCCATTCGACTTTAAATTTCACTCCACTTGTTTCATTATCTGACACCCTTTTGTCTCCCTTTCACATCTAGCCCTTTGTCACTTACCAGTATCTGCCTCACTCCCATCTCGTTTGTTTGTTCATTTGTTCCGGTCAAGTTGCTGTGAACACGGCAGCCAGCCAACAGTCGCTTGTCTTTTTATTTTTGTTTCACATTTAATTTCAAGTTTTCGTGTACCTTGTTGTGTGTTGTGACTGTTGGCAGACCAATTTCCCTTCGGGGATGAATAAAGTTTTATCGTATCGTATCGTATCTTTCACCCACTCCATCAAAATTAAGAAAGGCGTTGACTTGATTTTTTGGTGAATGCATCATGGCGCATTAAGGGAGGGTTTCGGCCTTACAGCGCCAGAGACCCGGGTTTAATCCTGAATACCACATAGAAACATAGAAACATAGAAAATAGGTGCAGGAGTAGGCCATTCAGCCCTTCGAGCCTGCACTGCTATTCAATATGATCATGGCTGATCATCCAACTCAGTATCCTGCATCTGCCTGCTCTCCATACCTCCTGATCCCTTTAGCCACAAAGGCCATATCTAACTCCCTCTTAACTATAGCCAATGAACTGGCCTCAACTGCCTTCTGTGGCAGAGAATTCCAGAGACTCACAACTCTCTGTGTGAGGTACTGGGGTACTGGCGTTGGATATCAGTTAACATTTAAATAAATAATATCTACTTTTAACAGCAAACCAATCATTCTCTGCATGGGACACTACTCCATGTATACAGATGTGACACTCAATCCCGGAGGCCAACAATTTGATCCAATTTGCAGAAGGATCAAATCGCCCGCTGGCCACAAGCAGATTGCTTGAAAAGTAAACTGGCTAGAAGTTATATGGTACTGAAAAGTACTAAGTTGTATGGCCTTAAGCACTGGTGTGTGCAAGGCACACTGAAAGGGAATGTGGAGATGCGATCCCAGAGACAGAGAGCTACGTGCCAGAGTTAGGCGTTTGGGGTGGGGAAGTTTGGCCAGAGAATGCGTTGGGCTGTGATCAGTCAGAAAGGCCATTGGACAGGTGGTGGTGGTAGGAGGTGGGTGGGGGGTTTGGAGGTGGTAAAGTGGCATTTAAGGGGCTCAGAAGGCCTGTGAACCAGGGGAGATGGAGAGGTCATGGACAGAAGGGGCTGGTGAGAGGTGGGGAGGGGAAACAAGAACAGTGAAAATCACTTTCAAAAGTGAAAGGGTTGCCTATCTTGAAGATAACGGATGCCTCATATTCATGGCATTGCACCCTATTAAGCTGAATTCTTTTAACAGTCAAGTTAAACTATGGTGTGCATGGCCCACATTATTTATGGGAATTTTCCACCAGCCCCTTTTATTTGAAATTATTCCACAAAGTACAAGTATATGTGTTCAAGTTCCAACATTGTGCTGACAACGTTCTCACTTCTGAGTTAGTAACACATAGTTGCATCCCACACAAAAACCTTTGAGTCGTGCAGAAGAATTTCCAGGCCAACGTGTTCTCTTAATGGATGATCACTTCCACAGTAAATTAAAGAATTGTAATAAAAAAAGGAATATTTACTTTTATACAGTGACATATGACATCCATAGCATCAATTCAATATTATTTCAATTCAATATAATCAGAGGTTGTTACTTTTCCAATATTTTACAATTCTCTCTGGTGTTAAATATGAGTTTAGGACTGCATTTATATTCTCCCTGCACAAAACACAGTTGGCTCCTAACAAAGTTTCATTAGTTCTTAACAAGTGGATGCCTTTCCCTCTAGCCTTCGCAGCACCTCCAGTTTTGATAAATGTCTTTCAGTAATGGAGCAAGACAAGGTAGAAGTCACTTCATTCATTCATTTCAATCCTCATTTCTTGCTTTCATTATAATTAACTCATCTAGGAAAAGTATTAGAGCTAAATGTAGAGATCCACACCTTGCGTGCGATGGAAACAGAAATGGAAATATAATGTGCATACTGGGCGTTGTGATCTGATAGTAGTTGGTTAGTTTTTGATCTGAATCTTAGGGGAGCATTGACTAGGAGTGAATAATGAGCAGAGGTGTTCACAGATATGAAGCTGCGATGGAATAGAAATGAGGATATGTTGGTGCAGATTTTTAGAGCAATGTGGATTGTTATTTATTAGAGATAATGGGGTTTGTGATTTGGACATACATTGTTGCATTAGTGTGAGGTGATAAGTTTCATTACTCTCTGCTTTGATACAAGAGCTTTAGTTTAGTTGCATCAAAGTAGTTTGTGCTGAAGGGCCTGTCCCACTGTACGAGTTTACCCAAGAGTTTAAAAAAAAATCAAACTCGTGGTAAGTACGTAGAATGTACGTAGCGGGTACGTCGGAGCTCAGGTCGTCTCTTAGCGGCTCGTAACATTAACGGCAGGTACTCGGTAAGCGTGGTAAGCTCGTGAAGTTTTTTCAACATGTTGAAAAATGTCCACGAGGGCCCCAAATACCTACGAGCGGCTATTACCGTAATTCTCCGAGTTCGAATCAGGGGAAACTCAGGAGAACCCTTGAATTACCTTGTACAGTGAGACAGGCCCTTAATTCTTGGTCTGTTTCCTGGAACCTCATATTAGATCAGCTAGTGATACAGAAACAGCCAAAGGAATTTTAGTAGCACTCTATGGACTTTGTCCTCGTCCATCCTACAATTCAAAAACACACGCAATGCTCACATTGTGTGTGTAACTGGACTGGCATGTCTTAATGAGGCATTTATTATCTCAAATCATCCACTTGAAATTCAATGGCTGAGCAACAGCAGTTTTGCAGGGTGCAGTATACCAAAGATTTGCAACCATCTGGATAAATAACTTTCTCTTCATTTTATTCTTAAAGCTGATCCCTTGACCTGGGTCGAGGCACCCCTATTTCTAGTCCACATAATCCCCTTTGGCCCTTCTCCACTTTGTTGATCCATCCCTGAGAAGCAGAATGGTTCATAGAAACATAGAAAATAGGTGCAGGAGAAGGCCATTCGGCCCTACAAGCCAGCACCACCATTCAATATGATTGTGGCTGATCATCCAAAAACAGTACCCTGTTCCTGCTTTCCACCCATATCCCTTGATTCCATTAGCCCTAAGAACTATATCTAACTCTCTCTTGAATATATTAATAGTACAATAGTCCTTCCTCAGGCCAGAGGATGGGATGGGAACTGAATGGTTTGCTTGCCTTACAAACACCAGGAGCTTGCGCATCAGATGTAAAAGCATGGAAGAATTCTACATGAATCCTGCATTCTCTTGATGTGGTGATTCATACTTGGACTATATATGTATGCACTTACACAGACGTATGTCACCAGCACGCACGCACATATACATACACTATATAATGGTGCATGATCTCTAATGATAAATGAAGAAATCTGTAAATAAGGGCATTGGTCCTATCTTACTTGGCAAAAATGTCATTGTCAAATCTTCCATTAGTGTGGGCAGCACGGGGGCACAGGGTAGAGTTGCTGCCTTACAGCGCTTGTAGCGCCAGAGTCTAGGGTTTGATCCCGACTATGGCTGCTGTCTGTACGGAGTTTGGACGTTCTCCCATGACTGCATGGGTTTTCTCGGAGATCTTCGGTTTTCTCCCACACTCCAAAGACGTACAGGTTTGCAGGTTAATTGGTTTGGTATAAGTGTAAATTGTCCCTTGTGTGTAACCTGAAAGATTTAAGTGGGAATACAGCAGGAAAACAGATTGCCCAAGTTAAATTGTTGAGTATCTACTGTAGATGGCACACATTACAACTGAAGTTTCACATTTGTGATAGCAACTTATATTTTGACGCCTACCCAATTGATTCGTTGACACCCTTGTGCAGGACTGAAGTGGACTGAGGTATTATTAGATGTGGCCGTGCTGGATTATTGAGGGAACTCTCCAAATGAACCCCTTCCCACGTCCCCATCTCTCTTCTTGCTGCCTGCAGTAAATGTTTGTTTTCTGTGTGTTTATTTAATTCCCTGGTGCAAGCTACTGTTTCCACTATCCTGTCAGGTAAGCTGTACAATGGAGTTCATAACAACAAACTGCATAAACAAGTGCCTTCACATCCCTGCTCTGATCCTTTTACATTTGTTGTTACTAATCAACTTAAATGGTTTCTTCTTACTTAAGGGCCTGTCACACTAGCGCGCGATTAGACGCGACAAGCGCGACCTACCGTGGTCGCTTTAGTCGTCCGGCCTCGCGTGACCCTGTCCCACTGCGATCGCCGGAGTCTCGTGGAGTTGCGCGGACTCGTGTGTAGCTGGTGTCGACATCGCGCGTAGTGTCCAAAAACCGACACTGCTTAAAAAGTACGCGCGGCAAAATCCTGTCGCGCGGAACGTGATGACGTTTTGACGTTGTGCGTCTTCAGCGTGGCGTTGCGTGATGACGTCACTGCCCGACGTCGTGCAACGCGCATGCTCATGCGCATCGTCACGTGATGAAAAATAACGTCCTTCCTTCGGACGTAGCGCGTGTAATCGCGCACTAGTGTGACAGGCCCTTCACTCGCACCGGGATCGCCTGACCCCCATGCGACCCCCGCGTCCGAATTTGTCGCGCTTATCGCGTCTAATCGCGCGCTAGTGTGACAGGCCCTTTACTATTTCAAAGCCTGTCAAGGTTTTGATTGCATCTAACAAAAGTCCCATGAGACATTCAAAATTGGAACAGTTGTGCCTACTATAGGATCTGAATGCAAATCCAGTTAAGTGAAGGCAAGGGCATAATGACTGTGCAGTGTTGCAACGGCTGGTGCTGCAATTTCAAATTTCCAGAGACCTGGATTTGAACTTGGCCTCTAGTGCTGTTTATATGGAGTCTGCGTATTCTCCCTATTACAAAATGGATATCCCCTGGGTGCTAGTTTGCTCCTACATCTTAGAGACATGCTGGTTGCTAGATTAATTGGCTGCTGTAAATTACTCTGAATGCAGGTGAGTAGAGGAGAATAAAGGGCCTGTCTCATGGTGCGAGTCCACCCACGAGTGACCCCAAGTGAAAGAAAAAAAAACAGACTCGTGGCTGTGTACGAGATTTCACATTTATGATCAAGTGTTTAACCGAGTTCCCACGGGTATGTCATTTATGCGATGTTTCAAGTTCCTCTCCCGAGTTAGCAATTTCCTCTCCCGTTACTCTTGAGCCAACCATGAATGAAGGTATGTTTTCATAACTGTTCTTTCACATTAGATTGTTGGGAGACAGAGCTCAGGGTTCGCCTCCTGAGCTGCTTTGATGCCCAGGCGTGAGTTGAGGTGGAGGGAGGTTGGGGAAGGGGGGGCGTCATTAATCTGCCGGGGGTGACAAGGCTCTTGGGTTAGGAGTGGTGTGCGAGGGAAGCTTAATTCTCTCCCATCTCTCTGAAGCCCCGGACAAGAACAAAGGAAACCTCTCTTGCCACCGCGTACAAGCCCGTTGTATACAAGCCCGTTGTATATGACTTTGCTGCTGACGCGCACACGCACTCTCTCTCTCTCTCTCTCTCTCTCTCTCTCTCTCTCTCTCTCTCTCTCTCTCTCTCTCTCTCTCTCTGCTCTCTCTCACTGCAGCTCAGAGCCCAACCTCGCCATCCTATAGTGGTAACATTCACATCGGGTCCCCTCCACACCCACACCACCTCTCTCCGACACACACCCCCCACAAGGCAACAGGCAGCGTGAGAGACAGAGAATTTGTAGGGTGTTGGTTTTGTATAAGGATTTATTTTTTAAAGTATTAGCCAAGGTCGCATTTACTTATTTTAAATGAAGTTTGGAGCGCTTGACAATACTTTTTTTTTTCTCTTTGTGCTCGTTTTCAGAAAGGGTTCAGACCCCGCTTGGCTCATTGCCCCCTTTGAACCAAGCCCTGCGAGAGGGAGGGAGGGAAGGTGTGAGTGAACAAGAACGCCGAGGAGGAGAGGGAAATAGGGGGGGTGGGGTGGGGGGGTGGGTGGAGGAGAAATTGGGAAGAAGTTAGTTGTTCAGATCAGAAACCTGTAGGCTGGGGGAGAGACCCATAATGGTGAAGAGCGCACCCAGTTCTTCTGAGGAGTGCATAAGAGACATCGATCAGAAGCAATGTTCTCTCTAGAACTATAACTGAAACCGTGTCCACATCACCTCCTCTTGGCCGGACCTCAAGACCCTAGGGTTATCGGTCAGCGCTCCCCGCCACAAAGGAATCTCAAGAGGGCAATGCCAATGTAAACCACGGCATCTCCTAAAATATGCCTATTCACACACACATTAATTCTCTCTCTCTCTCTCTCTCTCACACACACACACACGCACGCACACACACACACACACACACACACACACACACACACACACACACACACACACACACACACACACACACACACACACACACACACACACACACACACACACACACACACACACACACACACACACACACACACACACACAATATCATCCAAGAGTGTTCGTGTAAAAGGCAACATTTGCCCAGAAGATGCCTGCAGATGCTGGTTTATACCGAAGATAGACACAAAAAGCTGGAGCTGACAAGGGTCAATCAAACATCACAATATCACCCCGTCACCAATTCCTTCTCTCCAGTGATGCTGCCTGCCCGCTGAGTAAAAAAAGAGCGCGAATGTGATCTGAGAGGAAAGATAGTGGAGAGAAGTGAATTGTAAACTGATGGAAGGGGAGGAAAGGCGCCTGAGCAAATGATAGAGCAGAGAAAACCCAGCAATCGATTTATAGAATGTACTTGGAAGAGGAAAAAAAATCCCTTTGTGAATACTCTATTCACGCTGATAATGTTAGTTCGGTCTGATCAACGTGGGTTGTGACCGAGCGATGGTTGTGATTGTTTACAGGCTGTAAATCAGGAAACTTGTGATCTTGTAATCGCTATTGGTTGTAAATCTACGCGTCAGGAAAATCCAACGTTCATTGATTCATCTCAGAAAGCAGCGACGCACGGCCCGTTGCTGTCCGGAAGTTCGGACACCCTTCCTGAAGTCTGATTTCACTTTATGGATGCAATGCGCTAAATTTGCTTCTTAAACTGGTGAATGGTTCACCCAAGCGCGAATGAAATTATTTTATGGAGTTAATGGAACTAGAGGGGTGGGTGAAGGGTGAATGACATAATTTATCCAGATTTTGTTTTCTATACTTAAAAAAAGACATTGCCATTAAAGTGGTTAGTAAGCTCATTGGTTTTAATGGCAGTGGATCTGGAACTTTGATATGTTTTTTTTATCTATACCTATGGTTTTCTAATTTTTAAACTAACAGGATATTTCCCAAATTTACTGTAATATAACCGTTTAAGGAAGACCAGACGAGCTGGTGTGGTCATACATTTATAAATGGCAACACTGGAGGATCGCCATATGCAACTGTTGAACTGTAACTTTATTTCGCGTAGAAATGTAGCTACCAAAGTTGATATTTGGTGGTTTTGTGAGCTTTCGGGGAGGGATATAGAAAGATATTAGTAGGAGAGAAATATATTAAATCACACACTCCATGGTTTTTATAGCTAATTTTCCAAGAAATAACTGCAGTGATCAAAGCCCGAAACGGTAGGATAGGGCTGAAGCCCAGTGTTTAGACGTTGTAATGTTTTTTTTTATCATTCTAATAGAATGATTTTCCAACTCCTGTGGTAATTAAACTTTTTTTTCACTCCTAGTTTTTTTAACATATTTTTAGGATGTTGAAGCTGAATAAAATAAACACTTACGAAATGAGTTCATTCATGTATTTTGCTCATGTGACAAAAATACATTATATATAAAATTGTACACAAGGTAAAATAAGACGAAAATTATCAAAAAAACAAAGAATATTTAGTCGAGGGTGAATTGAATTTTGTGATTAAGACTCGAGGGTGAATGGCACTGAAATAATTTAAAGAGTTCCCACAGTAGACGCATGAATCACAAAGGTAAACGCACGGGCCCTACGTTCTTACAACGAGTCTAAATGTTTCAATTTTAAACTTGAACACTAAATTTGACTCGTGGAAAAAGTCAAACATGTTTGACTTTTTTCACGAGTTCACAAATTTCATGGGTACCTGCCGTTAGCACCACGAGTGGACAAGTTGATCGCGCGAGTTCCGACGTTCCCGCTACGTTGGCTGTACGTGATCACCACGAGTGAAAACTCAGGGTCACTCGTGGGCCAACTTGCACAGTGAGACAGGGGTTTTAGGGTGGAATTGAAAGGCATGTGAGAGGGAATTGGGGAATAGGATTGCCGTGAACATGAACATAGAGTCAATAAGCCAAGTGACCTTCTTCCTTGACATGAGAAACATAAGATGGATTAGTGGTTGGATGGACATGAAAGCCCAAAATGTGGGGAATGCAAACCATTCTCTGAGTGAAAAGAATTCCCAATAAATCTCATAAACATTACCCTTAACCTATGTTTACGGGGGGAATATTACCTGCTATTAACTCTATCTATGTCCTAGATTCTTTTGTATACTCAGATCACCCCTCAGGTTTTTCCATTCCATTTCCATAACAAATCCAGCCTATCCAGTTTCTCTCACAACTGAAATGCTCCATTCTAGGCAAGATGTTGGTGAATCTTCTCTGCTCCTCTCCAGTATAATCATGCCCTGTCCACAGTTTGTTAACATAAATTGTACATAATCCTTCATCTGTATCCTACCTAATGTTTTACTAAGTTGTACATAACTTGCTTGCTGTTATATTTTATTCCCTAGCTAATAAATGCAAGAGTCTAAAGAGTCATCCTGTTGCCATAGGTCACCCCATCAATATCTTGTGAGGTGATTTTGGGAGAAGGCAGGAACGGGGTACTGATTGTGGATGAGCAGCCATTATCACATTGAATGGCAGTGCTTGCTCGAAGGGCCGAATGCCTACTCCTGCACCTATTGTCTATTGTCTATTGTCTATTGTGTTAGCCCCGTGTTTCTATTTTTCTGATTTCTCAGGACATACATCACTATGGGCATGGCATCTGGCCACAACAACCTATTTTGCTGGCATCCTTTGGCCAACATAGCTTTTATTTCTCCATTTACTATTCCTACCATCCCCGAGGACTGGGGTTGATATGGTACGTGTAATTTCCACTGAAACCCAACAGCCTTTGACAGGTTCTGAACTAATTTACTGACAAAATTAGTTCCTCTATCCTCATGGGTATCCTGAATTTAGGTATTATTTCTTTCATTAAAATAGTTACTACCATTCTTCCATCAGCCCTCCTAGTGGGGTGTGCTTCCACACATCTGGAGACCATATCAACTATGGTCAGAACGTATTTAAAACCCTTTGCTCTGGGCATATGTATCAACTAAATTTGCAAATTCTCAAAGGACAATTCAGGTTGTGGTAGGTGATCAAATTTTGCAGGTGTCTTCCCCCTTATATTTTGTTGACACACCAGGCACATTCTTGGAACTTTATCAATTCTGATTGTTATACCTGGTACATACCATTGCTGGGACAATGCGTGTGCCATCCCCCCTTTTCCCATGTGAGCTTGTCCATGGGCTAGGCAAGACAAGGCCAAATATAGGCTTCTGGGCCAAACTACCCAACCATCAGGGTGGACCCAGACAATGGGGTCTTGATAACACCCTGCTTTGCTCCAGGAATTATTTTGCTGGGGTGATGCCAGGCTCTGGGCATTGATGTAACTGGGTTACATCAATGCTAACTGGGAGCTGTCTTTGTGCTGGAGACTTAATTTTAACCACTTGTAATTGCAGGGTTTGCCTGAGGGCAATCTGTTTGGCAACATAATCAGCTGACCTGTTTCCCTTTGATACATCATCATCTGATAATGTATGAGCCTCGCATTTAATTACTGCAATTTGCCATGGCAATTGGATCGCATCCTGTAACTTTAAGACCAGTTTATCATGTTTAATAGCCTTTCCGGTTGATATCTTGTGATCCTATAACTGCCCAAAGTCATGTACAACCCCAAACGCATAGCGAGAATCGGTGTAGATATTTGCACTTTTATCTTTTGCCAATATGCAGGCACAAGTCAGGGCATGCAGCTCAGCTTCCTGAGCAGACATTCTGGATGGTAAAGCATATGCCTCCAACACTTTGTGCCATGACCACTGCATATCCTGCTAATAATCTGTCATCGCTAGGTCGGTGTGAAGGGCCATCAGTAAATAGGACCAGGTCAGGATTATCAATTGGATGACTCCGTAAGTCCAGCTGGGAAGTAGCAGTGGCTTCTACAAGCAATAGACAATCATGATCACATCCTTCTTCTGGCAGTGGTACAAAGGTAGCTGGGTTTACAGTAGGCAATCGCTGATAAGTACAGTTCAGATTTGATAAAAGGATAACTTTATATCCTGTTCTTCAAGCAGCTGTGAAATGCTGTGTGCCTGCAGAGTTCAATAATAACATCACGGCATGAGGAACAGTCACAACACACGGGTGATCAAGAACAATGGGGACTGATTTTTCTATCATCGTAACTGTTGTCGCTACAGCTTGCAAGCAGGCTGGCATGCCATTTACTACAGCAGATAAAGCCACAGAATAATAGGCTACTGGTCTTTTTCCCCCTCCATGTTCTTAAGCCAGGACCCCGGTTGCAAACCCTTTTGATACTAAGGGGGCGATAGCGATTACTATTTTTTTAATAGCTCAAAGGTCCTGAACAAAGCACCATTCATTTTGTCTTCCCATTTTCGGGATTGACAGAATAGGAGTATTACACGGACTTTGCATTTTCACTAATACTCCTTGTTGTAATAAAGACATAACAACTATAGCTATCCCTTCATCTGCCTCTCGGGTCAGTCAATACTGTTTTGAACATGGCAAGGCAGCACCCTTTTTTAAAGTCACTTTATGTTCAGGAGCTGATCGCACTCGCCCCACATGATTCTTATGTTTTGCCCATAGTTCAGAGGGTACTTGAACTAGAGCCATTGGTAACCTTGGCGGATCATCGGTAGGTGGCTGCTGCTTTACAAAAATAGCGCCCATTCCTTTCTGACCCATATAATCTTTCCTTCTGTATCACTAAAGAAGTAAATCTGGACCTCTCCTTTTGCCATTGGTAACTTTAAAACATGAATTGTCTGTGTGTCTTCTGCTTTTTATCATCCATATTACTAAAAGTAAGATCTTGACCACTTTTCTGTTTTTCTGTTTCATGATTTTTGAAAAAACGCTGCCACTTACGGCTGTGATTTTTGGCCATCATACTGAGAGTCCCCCTCCGCTGCGCAGGACAAGAGGATTTTTCCCATAGATGAAAAATAAAAGAGTTATCAGTGTTTAAAAAATGTTGACATTCTCTCTGCTGATCCTGCTGGTGGGAGGTGGTAGGGACTATAAATCTCGGAAGTGTTGTGCCTCACTCAGTCTCTGCAAGATGGAGGAAGCGAGAGGGTCGTGTCTCTCTGAGCTGTGAATAAAACTGGACTCATGTCTACTCAACTGTGAGTGCCCTTAATGTGGCTTGAAAACGAAAATGTGGTTGCTTTGAAATGCTGCACTGCAAATGGTTGCTGGTGGTAGTAACTGCTTTGAAATGCTGCACTGCAAATGGTTGTTGGTGGTGGTAACTGCTTTGAAATGCTGCACTGCAAATGGTTGTTGGTGGTGGTAACTGCTTTGAAATGCTGCACTGCAAATGGTTGTTGGTGGCGGTAACTGCTTTGAAATGCTGCACTGCAAATGGTTGTTGGTGGTAGTAACTGCTTTGAAATGCTGCACTACAAATGGTTGTTGGTGGTGGTAACTGGACAACTTCCTGTTTGCACTGTATATTGATTTTAGATAAAATGCTACCACTTACGGCTGTGATTTTTGGCCATCTTACTCAGTCCCCTTCCGCTCATCAGGTGCAGAGGATTCTTCCCATCAATGAAAAATAAAAGTGTTATTAGTGTTTAAAAAAATGTTGATAATCTCTCTCTTGTCAATTATGCTATGAAGGCCACGCCCCTTCTGGTGGGAGAGGGGAGGGATTATAAAACTCGGAAGTGTGGGTGTGGCTCAGTCTCTGCAACATGGGGGAGGGAGAGGTCACGACTGTCTGAGCAAATTCATCCTCTACCGGGGGGTGCCTTTTCTACAGGGAGTCAAGGATATATTGCTGCCATTTGCTTTGGTATTATAGGCACAGTTCCCCCATTTCCCTTTTTCTGCTTAACACCTTTCTCCTCCTCTAGGGGCTGGTGTCTTTTCTCCATCCCCGCCCTTTTCCTTATTGTTTCTATCAATTTTAAAGTTATAAACAGCAGTCTAACTATAACTAACAACACCACCACTGCAAATATTAATTGTGCTCCCATCTTGCCAAACCATTTATTTTTTAGAGAAAAGTAGGACAGAGATAGCTTATAACTTCCCCCACCCGGCCAATTTCCATTTGATTGATCAGCTAGATTACCACAAAAATTTACCATACATTGGTCATGTCTGTTCTTTGTTATTATCACATCTGCTGGTGATCCTGGTTGAACAATGGGATCTCCTACCTTTTCCCGGTGTTTATCATTTTTTTTTCACCTTGGCAGTGTTCTCTCTTATCTGTATCTTTCCCTCCTGGACCACCTGTTATTTTTCCTTCTATCTCTCTCTATCAGCAGGATCAGATTTCTCTGATCGACTACTGTTGTCTCGCATATTCTTTTCACAATTCAGTAAAACAAAAGTTAGGTTTCCGCGGACAATTACAAGGGCATCTTGACATTATTCTATCGCACCTTTTAGGCAGGCCGCGCCAATATCCCCTCTCTGAGCCAATCAGAAGCCCCCATTTGCTGCAATGTATCTATGCTACTAGTGGTAGGGGGAGGGGATGGTCTACTGTAACACACTGCGGAGAGAAACAAACTTCCTTATCTCCGTCTACTATTTCATTTTTACATTTACTATCTACCCTTCAACACGTTCTCAGACAAGAGGTCTTCTTATCGAGTCCACACGCAAGATTAAAAGTTGTTAGATACGAGGTAATACATCTAATCTTATTTTGCCGATTCCCACGAACCTCTTCTACAACTGGCCAATGAGAGATGCCAATTGTCGTATCCAAACACCCTTTCGTTACCTTGTTCAATTCCAATCAAAATTATGTAAGGATGGATATTAATATTTTCTTCCGCACAAACCTTCAGAAATAAAAATGAATGGCTTGCACTTACTTAGTGACTTTCACATCTCAGGATTACCAAACCACTAAAATCAGTGAAGTGATTCACAAGTGAAGTAACATTGGAGATCAGCTTTCTGCCAAAAATTGTGTAATGATTGATGAGTGTGCTCCAATGACAATGAGGGGAAATGCTGATGAGAACTCTATTCCTCTTCTTTGAAATAATCCCATATGTTACATTGAGGACCAGTGGGACCTCAATTTAAAATCAAACTAGAAAAGAAACTAGTAGAGTCTGAAGAATGGTCCCGACCTGAATCGTCACCCATCATTTTTTTCCAGAGATTCTGCCTGCATAACTTCAGCACTTTGTGACTATTTAAAAAAAAAGCAACATCTTATCCAGAAAAGCACTTAATCAACTTTGCAGCAACAGTATTAGCCCAGATAAAGTACAGGAATGTCCGGTGCAAAATATCAACCCTGACCCAGAGACGCAAGGTCAAAGCACTTCTGGATGTAATAATTCCTTTGCTATACTTTTTTATTAGAACGGATGAAAATAAACCATGCAACTGCAAGAAATGCTTTGTAATGGAGTAAAAACAAATAATCTACAGTGGTCTTACTGATTTGTGCTGGTGTTTATAGAGTCATGGTCTCATACAGCTTAGATACGAGATTGCTGAGTACTATCAAACATCCATTTATACTAAGTGTTAAAGAAGGAACTGCAGATGCTGGAGAATCGAGGGTTACACAAAAAGCTGGAGAAACTCAGCGGGTGCAGCAGCATCTAAGGAGTGAAGGAGATAGGCGACGTTTCGGGTCGAGACCCTTCTTCAGACTGAAGAAGGGTCTCGACCCGAAACGTCGCCTATCTCCTTCACTCCTTAGATGCTGCTGCACCCGCTGAGTTTCTCCAGCTTTTTGTGTAACCATCCATTTATACTAATCTGGTACTAATCCTATTTTATGCTTCCCATATTTCTATCAACTCCCCTGAGATTCTACCACTCATCTACACACAAGGTGTAATTTACAGTGCCTATTTAACCTACCAACCTTTGCACTCTGTGAGGAATCTGAAGAATCAAAAGCAAACCCACACAGTTATAGGGAGAACATGATATCCAGATAAACAGCGCCAGAGGTCAGGATAGAACCCAGGCTGCTGGCGCTGTGAAGCAACTGTACTATTAACTGTTCCAAATGAGTCTCCCCACAGACTTCCATTTCAGTCTACCAGATATCCTCTATCCCTATATTGTTCTGAGGATTCTCTAGGTTTCCCATATGCTGAACTGTGGTGGCAAGTTATTCATTCTTACCAAAGTCTCTCCTGATCTCCCCATTGAATTTATGTGGGAATAGATATTGCCCGGAATTTTCTTGTCCACACTTATTGACCCCCCCCCCCCCCCCCCCCCTCGCACCCTCTCTCAATTTGAAAGCCTTCTCTCTGGTCACCAGCAACAACTTTCTGAGAAAACGTCACTCAGATTTTACTAACGTATTTAACCTCCCGATTTTGATATAATCTTCATAATTCCTCTCTCCAATCTTCACTAAAGCCTTTATATCATAGAGCTCACAACTATAAACAGGATAAGAGGACACGAGGATAACAGCATGGCAAGAGGAATACACCCAGGGTGGGAATTGAATTGCAGATCTCAGAGTTTTGGGTGAACATGCGCTGATGCTCGTGTTTAAAACTCAGCAAACCTCAACTAATAGAGCTGCCACTTTCTATTGCTAATACACACCAGCACCTTGAACTTAAAGTAATAATTTATTAAAAACTGAAGCCATTTGTTATTAGATCACAACACAGGAAAGTTTGCAACCTGCTGGACATAGTGAAAAATGACCCTGTTTAATTGGAACATTTAAATCGGGTTTTAACAATCTTTTGCTTGGTGATGCCATTTAATTTCAAAGACTTTCCATAGTCTGGCCGGCTGTCAAACCATATGTTCTGCACAAAATTCACTCACTGCAATCAGCATCAAACCTAAATGTATTCACAAATAATATTGATTTTTAAAAATATTTAGTGGTTTTAATTAGACGGAACAGGTGAACAGATGGAATGATAATTATTAGGTAAATAATTATTACATGTGAAAGGTGTTATATATAAAGTAACTCACTGAGTTCTGAAAACAATGTGAAATATGGCCATCTGCAGTTCCTGATTCTAGCTTAAAATGTTTAAATCAAAACACTTTTGGGTTCTTGAGAAGTGGGAAGACCCTACGGACTTCGGTTTTGCACTATTATGAACTAGTTACATGGTAATACTGAGTCATATATTCTTCTTATATTTAATGCTTTATTGATCATGAGAGTCATAGTCATTCAGCGTGGAAGCAGGCCCTACAGCCCAAATTGCAATGCCCCATCTAAGATACCTATTGTGGCACCTCGTTCCATATAGCCATTACCTTCTGAGTGAAAAGTTACCCCTCAGGTTCCTATTCAATATTGCCGTTCTCACATTAAACCTATGATTCTTAATACCCCTACCTTGGGTACTGCATTTACCATAACAAACAGGCCCTTCGGCCAACCGAGTCCATGCTGACCAACGATCTCTATACACTAACACTATCCTACAAACACTAGCAGAGATCCCAGAGAAAACCCACGTAGGTCATGGGGAGAACGTATAAACTCTGTACAAAGAAGTAGCCATAGTTAGGATTGAACTCGGGTCTCTGGAGCTCAAACACTGCGTGACCGTACTGCCCTTTATATGATTATCCCTCGGCCTGCTGTCCTCCAAGGAATAAAGTGTAGCCTGCCCCGCATCTCCCTATAGCTCAGGCCCTCCAGTTCTGGCAACATCCTCGTAATATTTCTCTGCACTCATTCGAGTTTAAAACATCCTTCATTGTGTATTTATTTGTGTGTTTTATGTTAATATGCCTGTAAAACTGCAGCAAGTAAGAATTTAATTGTTCTGTTGCTAGTAGAAATTACAATTTAACATTATAGACTCTTAGCTGGCAAACAGGGATGTATAAATAAACTAGAAAATGTGTCTGACATGTAGCAAAGTGGGGGAGCAGGCTTCTCACAAAACCTCCCTGCATACCACTGCAGGACACACAATTAATTTCCATGTATTGCACATGTATTGTATATTTCTTGAGGGATATCAAGCAAATTCCACAATTCCTGCACAGTGGCGCAGTGGTAGGGTTGCTGCCTTACAGCGCCAGAGATCCAGGTGCAATCCTGACGGTAGGTGCTGTCTGTATGGAGTTTGTACATCCTTCCTGTGACCACGTGGGTTTTCTCCAGGTGCTCCAGTTTCCTCCCACATTACAAAGGCGTGCAGGTTTGTAGGTTAATTGGCTTGTGTAAGTTGTCCCGAGCGTGTAGGATAGAACTAGTGTATGGGTGATTGCTGGTCAATGTGGACTCGGTGGACTGAGTGGCCTGTTTCCACATTGTATCTCTAAACTAACTAACTTAAACTAAACTAATACTGGTTCACCCACTTTAAGGAACTGAAGCAATTAACTACACATTTTTTTTCCTATTGTCAACTATGGTTTAAAACACATACTTGCCTCCCAGCTGGAAAGTTACTCCAGAAACATGACCATGCAACCTGCATCGATTCTGCTTTAATTCTGAGGGTGTGCAACATTGTTGGGGAAGGCACTTTACAGTTAAGATATTAAACTGAGGCTGTCAGTCCTCTCGACTAGATTTAGAAGATCCCATGACACTACTTAAAGTAGTCTTTGTGCTCCCAGCTGTCCTGATCAATAACTATCCCTCAACCCACATTTGTAGATCTTCTGCTTTTTGCCATGATACTCTATGCGGTCCCATTCTAAATGCTTTTTCCAATTGGCCGTTGGTTTTCTAATGTCACAAGAGTGTTTGAGTGAAACTTGTTGGACCACCCATGCTGTGTACATGCCTGACACCACATGAGCTTTTAACTGGTGGAAGAAGACAAGATTCAAGAATATACTTAAACACTGACGCCAATAATTTCTATGCCAGGATCACTCAAAGAGCATGTGGGAGACCTTTGAGTTCATTCATTGGGAGTACAGAGAAGCTCTGTGTGGGCAATGGAAGGAGCATATCATTGTATGACTTCCCCAAGGCAGTCCCCACGTTGGCCTCATTGGCACCTCAAAGCCCACAGAAGTGGGGTGGAAACATGCCATCCTCAATCATTTGGGAACAGCTAAAATAGAAGCCAATGGTGACCTCCATTCAAAAAGCGCTTCAATAGCTGTAATAGTTTTGGTATATTCAAAGGTGATGGAGTGTGCTACAGAAATCAGTTCAAATTTCTTCCTTATCTTTCCATGTGCCAATGTTGACCTTGCTCTTAATGTGCTTTTGGCAATCCATGCTGAACATGAATATGCAAGCAGATGGGTTGGAGCTCTGCGCCAAGCACGTTTCGGCCTCAACATCTTCATTATTTACAACCTTTCTTCTCTGTACAGATGTCAAAGCAGTTAACTGTGTGAACCCGCTTCTGTATATTACGTATCCATTGCCATGGCTCATGTGTTGCATATTTTTTGACATAGATTTGATCATGGAGCATTCTTATGCCATTGTAATAACAAAGGTAGCACCCTTCATCCTTCACAGAGAATACTGACATACTTCAAGGTAAAAAATAAGACTATGGGAAAGGTAAAACGTCAGCATAATTGTAAAAGATTGGACTGCAGTTTCAATGGTGCTGATATAGACACAATGAACTCTTTGTGCTACATGTGTAGGAAAGAACTGCAGAAGCTGGTTTAAATCGAAGGTAGACACAAAGCGCTAGAGTAACTCAGCGGGACAGGCAGCATCCCTGGAGAGAAGGAATGGGTCTTGACCTGAAACGTCACCCATTCCATCTCTCAAGAGATGCTGCCTGTTCCGCTGAGTTACTCCAGCATTTTGTGTCTACCTTCGATTTAAACCAGCATCTGCAGTATTTTCTTACACATTTTATCCACACCTCTGCAAAATCTCCTCAAGGTATGTCTACTTTGAAGAAGTTCTCCTCCTCTTTCTGATGAGATTTCAGCAACATCCTCTCTCACTGCTCCCTCTCTGTGATTCCTCCTTCCCCCCTGAAGAAGGGTCTCGACCCAAAACGTCACCCGTTCCTTCTCTCCAGAGATGCTGCCTGGCCCGCTGAGTTACTCCAGCATTTTGGGTCTACCTTTGTGGCACATCACTGACTGATTCTAAAATACAGATGGCAGGGATAACAGAAAAGGTAAATCGATACAACATCTGAGACTGCATAAATAACAGTAACAATTTGTATTTATATGGCACATTACCACAATAAAATATCCCAAGGCAATCATGAAACCAAATTTAGCACTGCGCCAACAGAATAATTAATTACACCTGATGACCAAAAGCCTGGTCGTAGTGTCAGATTTAAGGAGCATCTTAAGAGATGTAGAGTGAGTAAACACAGGAATTCCAGTTTAGGGTACTTGCTGACATACATGGAACACAGGAGTGTTCATGAGCATAGATTGTAGGTGTGAAGAATCTCTGAAGATCGTGGATTGGAAGAGGTGACAAGGATGTTGCAAGAATGGGGTTAGGAGGGAGAGATAGATAAGCCATGATTGAAAGGCGTAGACTTGATGGGCCAAATGGCCTAATTCTACCACTATTCCTTATGACCTTATGACCATATAATAATAATTTTATAATAATAATAATAATAATAACTTTATTAGGGACTCAAGGTCCAGACAAGGGGCAACATTACATTAAAAATGCATTGCATATCAAATATCATAAATATATATAAAATCATGGTAAACCACACAAAAACATCATAAGTTATATATTTAAAATCCCACAATAATTAAGTTAAAAATCCAGAGCAAAAGATGATCAATGTCATACAACGAGACAACGATACCAGTGTCTCCACAGCTGGGATTTGCAGCGTGTAGTGCTAACCCTTATGTTTGTCAAGGCCACAATAAGCCCATTTTTAGAGTCATTTATCCTGCAAATTAATTTATACATGTGGTGTCTTAGGATAGCTTCTAAAGTACTGACTCCTGCAGCCACAAACATATTACTGGCACTACACCATCTTGGTTGCCTTAGCAGTGTTCTCATGGCATCGTTATATGCCACCTTTAGTCTCTGCATACTTGTCTTTAAATAGTTCAACCTTAGTTGCGCAATGTAGAGGGGTGTGCAGTATACCCTAAATAGCGACATCTTCACCACATCTGCACACGTACCAAATTTACGCGAAGATATTTGCCTGTATATACAGCATGCGTCGTTGCCTATAAATATCCTCATCATCTGTCATTTGTTCTGTAATAATGATAGGGTTATGACCTTATGACCATATGATGACTGGTCTATCTCTCCCTCCTAACCCCCATTCTCCTGCCTTCTACCCATAACCCCTAACACCCATACTAATCATGAATCTATCTATGCTTCACTGTTTATATCTCTGGTTTCCCTGATCCCTGACCAGTCTGAAGAAGGGTCTCGACCCGAAACGTCGCCTATCTCCTTCGCTCCTTAGATGCTGCTGCACCCGCTGAGTTTCTCCAGCTTTTTGTGTAACCCATGAATCTATCTATCTCTGTCTTAAAAATAATTATTGGCTTGGCCTCCACAGATTCACCACCCTCTGACTAAAGAAATTCCTCTTCATCTCCTTCGAAAAGGAATCTCCTTTAATTCTGAGGCTATAGTCCCAGACTCTCCCACCAGTGGAAACATCCTCTCCACATCCATTCTATCCAAGCCTGGTGAGTGGATGTGTGGTTCAATGGTCAGAAGCATATAACACCAATGCTGTAAATCAATGTCAGAGTACCAGGAAGAGGAATAGAGTCGGTGACCAACAATTGAATTTTGTTGCAGTGATTGAAGCCAATAGGTTTGGTCTTTTCCATGGTCTATATATGAAGGAAATTCCTTCCCATCCAAGTACTAGACTCTGACACTTTACAATTAGAGGAGGAGTCAAGGAAAACAAAATTAGTGTCATCAAAACACAGATAGAAACTGACACAAATTTGTTGTTGATATTACAATATGTAGATGTGGAAAATAAAGATTGCTCCTTGGACAGCACCAGTGGGAGTGATGCTGGACTCATTCCAGTTTATTCCTGGTGTGAATTAAGAGATGCAGTGCCACCCAGCAAGACAATATTGCATTGCTGCGAAAGGAGGATGGTTGAGAAGACTGAAAGAGGCCAGTTTCCATTTTTTTTACAATCATTAGTTACACATGAGCAGCGCTTTATTGTGCTGATATGCAGCATACCATCACCTCTTAAAAAGTTTCTAAAAAGAGATTGTCAAATGTTTAGAATTTTTAGTATTACAACTAATAATACTAACGTTTGAAAAATCATAATTATCAATTATATGAGGCACTTAAACAGCTTAAGCAGCTTATAGGACGATGATCTAACATCAACACCAAAAGCAAGAAACAATATGTTAACCAGCACCATTCTTGCACTAAAAAAAACCACTGCACATGAGCATAATGTTGTGTTTATGGCAAGAGTGGATACACAATTAGAAGGATTTAAACATGGCCGCTAAAAACACAGTCCATAGATTTGGGATGTGACAGTGTATATGACATCCATGGTCCTATCCGATAGTCCAAGCCCTTGTAATGGTCTGGTCAAAACTTGCAGATGAACAAATTCATATGATCATGCAATGGATTAACTTGTTCTGTCACTGGTTGTACCAACAAATCCCTGGAGCTGGGAATCATCATAAATGGTTCAATTATCATTCTAAGCATCAATGGGAACCATGGCTGTGTAGGCCAGTTTGGAACCACCAAAACACCCGTGGCAGAGTCTTGCTCTATTTTACTGAGACATTGCCTAATCAGGCAAAATGGAGGAAAAGCATGGAAAAACATATTTCCCCAATGTAGCGAGAATGCATCCAATGCTACAGTTCCTGGATCAGGCTCCCATGACACATATTTAGGCAATTGGTGATTTAATCTGGACGCAAATAGATCAATAGATCTGGTACACCATACCGATTGACAATTTATTGGAAAATGTGATCTGTTGTCTGCCACAACATTGTCTTTCCCTGGGAGATAGATAGCTGAAAGCCAGATATTCCTAGATACACACCAATTCCACATCAGGTTGACCAGATGATCACATGATACTGATCTTACTCCACCCATGTGATTGATATATGCTACAGCTGTGGTATTGTCTACTTGTAATTGAACATGCAAGTTCTCCATTGTAGAACAATAAGCTTTTAATCCAAAAAATGCCTCCAATAACTCCAAATAATTAATACCATATGTTTGGAGAATTAAATCCTCTTGGACAGTCCATCTACCACCACAGCTGGTGTTATTGTCCGTAGACCCCCC
The DNA here is from genome assembly GCA_963514005.1 of Raja brachyura. The sequence continues at coordinate 50,651,040 of OY740787.1, forward strand.
CCCCCCCCCCCATCCGAGAGCACTAACATCAGTTTGCAATACCACTGTACGTTGCTGAATAACAATGTTTTTAGTAGCTTGTGCGACATTCCCAATCCACCACTGTAATTCAGCCAACGCTTCCGTTTGCAACTGCATGGGTCTGTCAAAATGACCTGCACGTTCTTTTAGTGCTTGTGCTTTTGCCCTTTGAAGATTTTGATAATGCAAAGGACCAAACACAACAGTGGGAAATGCTGCTACCATCTTACCAATAACCCTAGCTACTTCTCGGATGGAGGGATAAGGTTTGTCAGCAAGGCAACTACACGCATTTGTAATATCCACAACTTTATCTGTTGGTAAAGTTACTGACACAGCAACTGAATCAATGACAAATCCCAAGTACTCAATTGTTTGCAACGGCTGTAGCTTAGATTTTGTTGGATGGATCAGAAACCCTAGCATTTCCAACAGGCTTATAGTTGCTGAAACTGAATCTTCAGCTGATTCCTGAGTGGCATTTAACAATTTAAAATATCATCTAGGTAAGCCATGACAATGTGATTTTGAGCCCTTAACAATGCAAGTGCTGGTTTCAATAGTTTTGTGAACAGCCTGGGAGCTGAACTTAACCCATTAGTTAATGCTTTATATTGCCACAGCTGACCCATCCAATTAAACTTCAAGTACCTACGATAATGGTGATGAATTGGCACTGAATAATAGGCATCTTTTAAGTCTATAGTAGCCATGTAACACCCTATGGACAACAACTCCTTTGCAGTGTTGAAGGTGTCCATTTTGAAATGTCTATACTGGACATATGAATTCAATTTTGTGAGATCCAGAATGACTCTACAACCCCCATATTTCTTTGCCCTGGGGAAAATATTTGACAATATTTGTTGTGGATGATTCTCCATACTTTCAATTACCCCTTTTTTAAATAAATGTTTTACTTCTTCTTTTACCTGAGAATTTTCAGGCGCAGAAAACACCAAACCCCAATTAAGTTTATCCTGTACAGGTGGATCAACTCCTTCCATAAATTCTATAATAGCACCTGACACAGTATCTAATATAAACCGATCAGATGTTATACAGTACCATTCATCATAAAACAATTGCAATCTATCACCAACCGGAGGTTCTACAACAGTTTCCTCTGTGATAGAATAAAGTTTTTGTACCTCAGCAAATGACCGTAACGGTCTCCTTCTCCCAATATATGGATTAACATTGGGCTGTGATGGGTGATAATACCTTCTCACCATACCTCTGCCTCTGCTTGTGCCTGCTCCTGAATCAACCCCCTTCTCATCCAGCCAGATTGTCTCCTTTGACCAAATATAAAAAGTTTTATGAGGCTGATAGTCTTTGCCTCCTCATCGATATCTTTAATTTGTTTAGGCAGGTTTTCTCCGAATAAATAATCTGGAGCTTGAACATTGCTTGATTTACTCAAACCAGCAAATCTTGGGTGCAGGATGGGCCAAATGGCAATTTATCTCATACAATTAATCTCAAATTAAGAGTTACAAAACGATGCCAAAATGTCTTTTTGGATTTTGGACATAGCATGCCCTTCCAACTGCCTCCCAAAAGCAGTAATGCCAGCTACAATGAGCTTGAGGACCCTCCTGTCCTCGCATTGTTAAAGTCATGGGTGTCCAATAGCTGGATTCACCTTCGGCACCCTCAGTGATGCACAATTAACAGGTGTTTTATAGAGGTCTGCTGTCTCAATCATGACAGTCTCCTGAAGCTGGTGAGAAACCAAATAATTGATGTTGTCCACCAGGTTTTCTTCCATGACCTCACTGCTTCCCTCTGGTACAGCAAAGTATTGTGCTACATCTGGTGCACCTGTAGTTTGACTTTTGTGCTGTGGTGGGTATTCAAGACCAAAAACACCACCTTCAGGGTCAGTCTCTTGCCGCCCTGGTACTCCTGAGACTTGCTCAAAGGAGACTTCTTCCAGACCTAAACAAGGCTCTGGAGGTTCACATTCCCATGTTGTAAAGGTACCATATTCGTGATATGGAACCCCCTCAGGGGCTGCCTGGGAATATTCTGGGTCTTTTGACCCTTGGTTAATAATTGTTTGAAGCATTTTCTCCATTTGGTCCATCCTGAGCCACAGGCTCGTTTGCCTGGCCCTGCCTCTTCTTCATCAGATTCATCTGATATTACAGGCTTAGCAGACTTCCTTTTATTTTTCCTTTCCACTGGAGAACCCTCCGTGGCCTGTGGCTGTGGAGCGTCTAAAGGCTGAACTATGGCAGGGTCAACGGCTACCGGTATCGGAACCGGCTCCGTACTAATCTGTGGTCCCGATCTTAATTGTGTTTTCACCCGGGACGCGCACTTTCACCGCGCCAATTTTTTCACCGTGTCCATTTTTTAAAAAACGTCCCAAACTCCTCCTGGCTATTCCAGCCAGCGTCACGGAGTTTCTACCCAGGAAGTAATTTCAACCCACTTACCTGCGGGCCTGTTACTTACCGCTGGTGGAGCTGCGATCTGCAGCCCGTTCCTTACCGACATGCGTCGACGTAATGCCGAGCATGCGCCTGGCGGGGCTTCTTCACGTAGTCACTCACGTGACTCCGAAGTAAAATATAAATCATTCAAAATGCAGTGTTAAGTGGAAACCACACATCAAAGTTTTGATTGCTGCTGACATTGAGATGACTTGCTGTGATAGGAGTAAGTGAATCAGAAATTCTGTGATTACGTGGGAGAAATCTCAATTACTTCATTGTAGACTACCTGTTGCCCTCCATGACAACAGACCCCTCCTTCTCAGGTGAGTGTTTGTTTATTGCTCACTGCATTATTTAGATTTACCACAAGAGAGGGGATCATATGGAGAGAGTAACGATGTTATGCACAATATTGAGAGTGCTTGGAATTAGGGTAACCTTTGAGCATAGATTGGTTCAGAAATGGAAGGTAAATGTAGAAATAAATTTAATGTTTTCTGATTGATCGAAAGAGAAAGTAATATTCCCCCAGCGACTTGTGCTTAAATCTTAGCTTTATATCAAAGACTTAAAATAAAATGAGAAATCAAAGAGAAATCAAAGAGATCCACATTTACCATTGCAAAGGCTGTGTAAATGGCAGCAGTGTTAAATAAAAGAGCAAAACTGCGGCACATGGAGTTCAACGTGGGAACATGTGAGACATCCATACTGTTTTCAAGAAAGGTTAATTTAACTATTTTCTAAACGGCACAAAGATTGAAAATAATGGACAAGAAAGAGGGTTAGATATTCAAGATTGTAAATCACGAATAACTGGTGTAAAAGGAAAAATATATAAACTGGATGCATGCCTTCATCTCAAAGAAGGAATGACATTATGTTTCAGCCAAACAGAGACTTGCTCTGCTCATCATTTCAGGATGAATATATTGACTTTAAAATGGGTGCAGTGCAAAATGAGCAGAATGATACCATGCTTAAAGGTTCAGATGAATGTCAGGTTTTCTAAATATTGGTTGCGAATACCTGGATATAGAAGGTAAGGAATTGTCTAACGGGCTTTGATGAGAAAGATAAAATGTAGAGAAACCATTTCCTCTGATGGATGAGTCCCATCACACTTATAGGTAGAGCTGGAAGCACCTCTTCACACAAGGGATGCTGGAAATTTGCAAAACCGTCTCGATTAAAAAGCTGGGTATGTTGGATCAATGTAAATTTCTGAGACTGAAATTAATTGTTTTTTACTGTGTAAGTGGAACAACGCGTGAGATACAGATCTACCAGTCCAATTAAACAGTGAAGTCGACCCAAGGGGTTGAGTGGGTTCCCCCTGTATTGTCTTAAAGGCAAACACATATCTGATACAGTAATTGAAGTAAAGTCACTCCGATACAGCAGGGGATGCTCTTGTCTGCTGAAAGTGGAAAGTGACCTTTAACTGAGTACCGTACTTACATTACCTAGATGAGCAATGATATATATGTTTATTAGACAATATTTAGCAAAGCGCCTTCTTCAATGACAGATGAATTTCACAAGAGTCACAGTTTGTCATTTGTTGGGTCAGAATATAAAAGTTTTTTATTATAATTCTATTTTGCAAAAATAAATTTGGAATCAGCCAGCATGAAGCCAATTTTCTTTTCAGAAGGCTTCATACTTCCATATTATTCAACTGACAGTTTGCTTAAAATTATAGTGTAGGGACTACAGCCCCCAGAAATTATGCTTTCAAATTGCCACAACTTCTCAGCCTTCACTGCAAGTATGCACTTACGTACACTTACAAGTGAATTCACAGCACCAATACACAAGCCACTCGCTGTCAGTAATTCTTCAAGCTGCCTGCGGTCCAGGCTTTGGAATTTCCTCTCACATCCTTTATTTTGTTTCATTTTTCAAGTTTGGTTTATTATTGTCATATGTACCGAGGTTAGACAATAGACAATACACAATAGACAATAGACAATAGGTGCAGTAGGCCATTCGGCCATTTGAGCCAGCACAGCCATCATGTGATCATGGCCGATCATCCACACTCAGTACCCCGTTCCTGCCTTCTCCCCATATCCCCTGACACCGCTATCTTTAAAAGCTCTATCTAGCTCTCTCTTGAAAGCATCCAGAGAACCGGCCTCCACCGCCCTCTGAGGCAGAGAATTTCACAGACTCACCACTCTCTGTGAGAAAAAGTGTTTACTCGCCTCTGTTCTAAATGGCTTACCCCTTATTCTTAAACTGTGGCCCCTGGTTCTGGACTCTCCCAGCATCAGGAACATTTCCTGCCTTAAGCGTGTCCAAGCCCTTAACAATCTTATATGTTTCAATGAGTTCCCCTCTCATCCTTCTAAACTCCAGAGTATACAAGTCCAGCTGCTCCATTCTCTCAGCATATGACAGTCCCGCCATCCCGGGAATTAACCTTGTTAATTGGCCCTCTGTAAATTGCCCCTGAATGTAGGGAATGGATGAGAATGTGGGATAACATAGAACTAGTGTGAACGGGTGATCGCTGAGCAGAAGGACCTGTTTCTATGCTGTATCTTTCAATCAATTCATTTCTGCTTCATAATCATAAGATCATAAGTGATAGGAGCAGATTTAGGCCATTTGGCCCATCAAGTCTTCTGCGCCATTCAATCATGGCTGATCTATCTCTCCCTCCTAACCCTATTCTCCTGCTTTCTCCTCATAACCCCCAACACCCGTACTAGTCAAGTATCTGCCTTAAAAATATCCACTGACATGGCCTCCACAGTCTTCTGTGGCAATGAATTCCACAGATTCAACGCCTGCTGACTGAAGAAATTTCTCCTCGTCGCCTTCCTAAAGGAACGTCCTTTAATTCTGAGGCTGTGACCTCTAGTCCTAGACTCTCCCACTGGTGGAAACATCCTCTCCACATCCACTCTATCCAGGCCTTTCACTATTCTGTATGTTTCAATGTGGTCCCCCCCTCATCCTTCTAAACTCCAGCGAGTACAGACCCAGTGCCGACAAGCGCTCGAGTCAGCAAGAATGTGTTATTACTCAAATCACTAATAGAATACAAAAAGCTTTCTGGCCGAGCAGTTCTTGAAATGGAGTTAGTCAAAATGCTCGGTAAGGAATTAGATAAAGAGGAAAGGATCTGTGGAATTAGCAGGGAAATGGGATTAGAAAACATTGTTCCAGCATTGAAGCAAACTCCGGCATATTAATGTGAAGGAAGAAACTGAAGATACTGGTTTACAACGAAGATAGACACAAAATGCTGGAGTAACTCAGCGGGTCAGGCAGTATCTTTGGAAAACATGGATAGGTGACATTTCACAGAGTGCTAGAGAAACTCAGCGGGTCAGGCAACATCTGTGGAGAACATGGATAGGTGACGTTTCACAGAGTGCTGGAGTAAGTTCAAGTGGGACGGCACGGTGGAGCAATGGTAGAGTTGCTAGCTTACAGTGCGTGCAACCCCCGAAACCTGGGTTGGATCCTGACTACGGGTGTTGTCTAAATGGAGTTTGTGTGCTCTCTCCGTGACCACGTGGGTTTTCTCCAAGATCTTTGGTTTCCTCCCACATTCCAAAGACGTACAGGTTTGTAGATACATTGGCTTGGCTTGGTATAAGAGTATATTGTCCCTAGAGTGTGTAGGATAGTGTTAATGTGTGAGGATCACTTGTCGGTACGGACTCAGTGGGCCGAAGGGCCTGTTTCCGCACTGTATCTCCAAAATAAACTAAAAATCTATACATGAATACAATCCCTGACCAAGGGTTTAGTGATCTTATAATGTAACTCCATGCTGTGAAATGCAATGGAGCTTTTCTTTACATTAAAGATGCTATATACAGTGCCCTCCATCTGAAGAAGGGTCTTGACCCGAAACGTCGCCTATCTCCTTCCCTCCTTAGATGCTGCTGCACCCGCTGAGTTTCTCCAGCTTTTTGTGTGCCCTCCATAATGTTTGGGTCAGACCCATAATTTATTTATTTGCCTTAGTACTCCAAAATTTAAGATTTGTAATATAAAAAAATCGCATCTGATTAAAGTACACATTGTCAGATTTTAATAAAGGGCATGTTTATACATTTTGGTTTCACCATATAGAAATTACAGCAGTGTTTATACATAGCTCCCATTTCAGAGAACTGTAATGTTTGGGACACAGCAATGTCATGTAAATGAAAGTAGTCATGTTTAGTATTTTGTTGCATATTCTTTGCATGCAATGACTGCCTGAAGTCTGTGATTCATGGACATCACCAGTTGCTGGGTGTCTTCTCTGGTGATGCTCTGCCAGGCCTCTATTGCAGCCATCTTTAGCTTGTTTTGGGCACCAGTCCCCTTCGGTTATCTCTTCAGCGTATAAAAGGCATGCTCAATTGGGTTCAGATCGGGTGATTAACTTGACCACTCAAGAATTAACCATTTTTTAGCTTTGAAAAACTCCTTTGTTGCTTTAACAGTATGTTTGGGATCATTGTCTTGCCGTAGAATTAACTGCCAGCCAATGAGTTTTGAAGCATTTGTTTCAACTTGAGCAGATAGGATGTGTCTAAACAGTTCAGAATGCATTATGCTACTACCATCAGCAGTTGTATCATCACTGAAGATAAGTGAGCCAGTACCTTCAGCAGCCATACATGCCCAGGCCATAACACCCCCACCACTGTGTTTCACAGGTGAGGTGGTATGCATTGGATCTTGGGCAGTTCTTTCTCTCCTCCATACTTTGCTCTTGTCATCACTCTGATATGTTAATCTTTGTCTAATCTGTCCACAAGACTGTTTTCTAGAACTGTGGCTGCTCTTTTAAGTACTTCTTGGCAAACTGTAACCTGTCCATCCTATTTTTGCAGCTAACCAGTAGTTTGCATCTTGCAGTGTAGCATCTGTATTTCTGTTCATGAAGTCTTCAGCAGACAGTGATCATTAACAAACCCACACCTGACTCCTGAAGAGTGTTTCTGATCTGTCAGACAGGTGTTGGGGATTTTTCTTTATTATAGAGATAATTCTTCTGTTATTATAGAGATAATCAGCTGTGGAGGCCTTCCTTGCCAGTCTATTTGCAATTAGTAAGCTCACCAGTGCTCTCTTTCTTCTTAATGATGTTCCAAACAGTTGATTTTAGTAAGCCTAAGGTTTGGCTTATGTCTCTAACAGTTTTATTCTTGTTTCTCATAATGGCATCTTTGACTTTCATTGGCACAACTTTGGTCTTCATGTTGATAAACAGCAATAAAAGTTTCCAAAGGTGATGGAAAGACTGGAGGAAAGACTAGGTGCTGAGATCTCTCTTATACCTGCATTAAGGAGGCAATTAAACACACCTGAGCAATTACAAACGGCTGTGAAGCCATGTGGCCCAAACATTATGGTGCCCTGAAATGGGGGGACTATGTGTAAACACAGTTGTAATTTCTACATGGTGAAATCAAAATGTATAAAAATGACCTTTAATAAATGATGGGTCTTTGTCCTAAACATTAGATACACAGGTAGACACAAAATGCTGGAATAACTCAGCGGGACAGCCAGCATCTCTGGAGGGAAGGAATGGGTGATGTTTCGGGTTGAGACCCTTACATTTTTATGATACTGCATAGTACATGTGGCAGTAATGGTATGATGATAGCAAAGAGCACACACAGTGGATGGGATGCCAATCTGGAAGGCTGCTTTATTTTAATGATGATGAGCTTCGAAGCAAGTGAAGAGAATCATGTTCCTGACAAGTCATTTTAGATGGTATGAGGGATTTGGGGTATTGAGGGAGGAGTCATTAATGCGGGATGCCCACTTTTTAACCTGCTAATTATGTGAATGGTCCTATTGAGAGCTTGGTTAATGGTGACCCCCCCCCCCCTACAGGCTAACCTGACCAACAGTTAGGAGACGGTATCTGATTCTGGTGGTTGCTGATTCACATCGCCTGCAGCTTATGGCCTTGCATGAGGGGGGATTGAAACAGCAGTGTGACCTTTTATAGCAGAATAGTTGTTTGTGCTAATGAACACTTCTGCTACTAAGGAAACAGGACATCACTTGCCTCGCCAGAATCAGTGCTGTAGGAGATCCATAAATACTGAGAACTGAAATGGTATGTGCACATCGCTCTTGACAGGTCAGCTCTGAATGTGTATCATAAGCAGTTTAAAAAAAAAGCAGAGCAAGTATTCCTATCAAATCTACATAGAGATGAAAACGTGGTATTTTAACAAAGGCATTCATTTTCTCTGCGATAATTTCAATTAAAAGTTCACTTCTTTTATTTGTATATAGAAGCCTTATAAGAATCTAATGTTATGTTTCCACCACATGGACAGTTTTGTGGTGTAATCAATAACTTGCATTCATTTTGCCCTTTCAAAGTATTAAAATATCTTACCATACTTTTTAGCTTCTTTTGTGTTACAAAACCGTTGACACCGAGCAACATGAAGCAAAGATCAAAATCTTACTTAAAGAGGTAGGTATAGGGATGTTTCGTACAGGAGAGGAGGTGTGGGTATGGGTTTAAAGTGGTAAATTCAGGGCTTCAAATTGCATATGGGATGTTTCTAGTTATTAGTCATAGCATAGAAATACAAACAAGAAGAGGTTGTTTGGGAGGTTGTTTAAAAGAGAAACATAGATGTAGTGACAGATTTTCATATCGTGCAAGGAATCTTTCCTCTAGCCACTATGATTGAAGACAGGGGTTTAGGAGATTAATCGAAACACATTTACGAGCTCTCTACAAGACATTCCATGCCAACCAAAGATAAAACTTCAAAACAAACTCTTAATTAATAGTTTCTTTAATGCAGTAGTAAAAACAGTAAGATATTCATCCAAACTTCTTCTTGTATAAGTACATTTTGATCTTACTCGTAGTCAAACTCGTGCATGGTCGAAAGCTATGACCTCTCCCCCATGCTTCTTCAAACTAAACTAAAACTAATTATTAGGGCATCTGCGCGAGAATCCCAGCCGCAAACACGCCTCTGACTACATAATAAATCCCACCCACATAATTACAGGCAGATAAAAATTAAAGGTAACTGGTTATAGTTATAACATACTGAGTTAAGCTAAATGGCTACTACATACCGGCCCCTAATTGTTCTGAGTATATAACGAGGCAATTATTAATAAAAAAGGAGCCATAAAAGTTTAACATTGTGACGGCACCTGGTGGCAAGCCACGGGCACAACGAACACTCGGCTCTGGAGGGCGTCGTCTCGGTGTGGGAGGCGCTAGTCACGGGGTTTGTACCCGAGTTGGTATTTAAGGCCGGGCAATGCCTATGACCTTGGAGGAGTAGGGAGCTGTATCGTACAGAATAAACACGTCTCGTGCACACAACTTGTGTCCGCTTAGTTTTTGACTGGACTCCTGTGAGTCTCCACTACAACATATATGAAAAAACAAAAAATAGCATGCATTATATATCAGCATTCGGACTTCTTTAGCGATTCTTCCATCTTCACCTTTGCCTTTTAGAAGCAAGCACAACTTGGTTATTGGTCTTAGTTCTTAGTCTGAAGTTGTACTGTACGCACCAAACCCTTAATATCAGGCATGATACCCACTATATAGGTAACTGGTTATAATTATAACATACTGAGTGAAGCTAAATGGCTACTACAGCTAGTTTTTTACATATAAAGTATTGGGTGCCTAGGATACACTGCCAGAGGTGGTGGTGGAAACAGATATGATAGTGGCATTTAAGAGGCTTTTAGATAGCTATGTGAATATGCAGGAAATGAGAGAGATGGATGGAATGCAGGCTAGAAGGGATTAATTGAATTTGACATCATAAATGGGACGGACATCAGGGTCAAAGGGCCTGTTCCCATACTGTACTTTTGTTCCATGTACGACATTTTAGAAAAATACACAGTACTAGTTAGACCACAGCTTGAGTTATGGCACATTACAGGGAGGTTGTAATTACACATTAGATGGTGTGGAAGGATTTACGAGGTGATTAATGGGGTTAGAACATTTTATAGTGTCATAGAGCACATAAACAGGCCCTTTGATCCAACTCATCCATGTGGCTCAAGCTGCCCATAAAGCTGGTCCCACATGCTTGCATTTGGCCCGTTTCTCTCCAAACCATTCCTATCCATGTACCTGGCCAAATATATGATATGGATAAATTGGGGTTGTTTTGTTTGGAAAAGAAGCTGAGGAGCATAAATCGCAAGGGAGAGAGAGAGAAAACAGGGAATTATCGACCAGTTACCCTGACATCAGTGGTGCAAATGATGCTGGTGTCAATTATAAATGATGTAATAGCAGCACATTTGGATAGCAGTAACAGGATTGGTCCGAGCCATCATGGATTTGCGAAGAGGAAATCATGCTTGACTAATCTTCTGGAATTTTTTGAGGATGTAACTAGAAAAATGGACACGGGAGAGCCAGTGGAGGTAGTGTACCTGGACTTTCAGAAAGCCTTTGTTAAGGTCCCACATAGGAGATTAGTGGGCACATTTAGAGCACATGGTATTGGGGGTAGGGTACTAACATGGATAGAAAATTGGTTGGAAGACAAGAAACAAAGAGTAGGGATTAACAGGTCCCTTTCAGAATAGCAGGCAGTGACTAGAGGGGTACTGCAAGGCTCGGTGCTGGGACCACAGCTATTTACAATATAAATTAATGATTTAGATGAAGCGATTAAAAGTTACATTAGCAAATTTGCAGATGACACAAAGCTGGGTGGCAGTGTGAACAGTGAGGTGGATGCTATGAGGATGCATGGTGATTTGGACAGGTTGGGTGAGTGGGCAGATACATGGCAGATGCAGTTTAATGTGGATAAATGTGAGGTTATCCATTTTGGTGGCAAGAACAGGAAGGAAGATTATTATCTGAATGGTGCCAAGTTAGGAAAAGGGGAAGTACAACGGGATCTGTGGGTCCTTGTACATCAGTCAATGTAAGTAAGCACACAGGTACAGCAGGCAGTGAAGAAAGGTCCTTCTGCAGTTCTACAGGGCCCTGGTGAGACCACACCTGGAGTATTGTGTGCAGTTTGTCTTCAATTTTGAGGAAGGACTTTCTTGCTCTTGAGGGAGTGCAGCGTGGGTTCACGAGATTAATTCCTGGGTGGCGGGACTGTCATATGTTGAAAGAATGGAGCGACTGGGCTTGTATAACTTGAATTTAGAAGGATGAGAGGGGATCTTATTGAAACATAAGATTATTAAGGGATTGGACACGCTAGAGGCAGGAAACATGTTTCCGATGTTGGGGGAGTCCAGAACCAGGGGCCACAGTTTAAGAATAAGGGGTAGGCCATTTAGAACGGAGATGAGGAAAAACATTTTCACCCAGAAAGTTGTGAATCTGTGGAATGCTCTACCTCAGAAGGCAGTGGAGGCCGTTTCTCTGGATGCTTTCAAGAGGGAGTTAGATAGAGTTCTTAAAGATAGCGGAGTCAAGGGATATGAGGAGAAGGCAGGAAAAGGGTACTGATTGTGGATGATCAGCCATGATCACAGTGAATGGCGGTGCTGGCTCGAAGGGTCAAATGACCTACTCCTGCACCTATTGTCTAATGTCTATTGTCTATTATCTATTGGCCCAAGGAAAAATAAATAGGAAGGATATTTAATTGGCAAATGGGTCAAAACCAGGAATCAGGAATTTAAAATAATTGGTAGCGGAATTGGAGAAAATATTTTACCCTAATGGATTTGCTTGAAAAGGTATTGAAGGTAAAACCATCATATTTATAAGGTTCTTGGATATGTACCTTTGGACACAGAATTACAAACCTGGTGTCTGAAAGTGCGGTTATGCTGGCTAGCTTTTTGAATGAATTAATTAATTAATAAGTTTATTGGCCAAGTATTCACATACAAGGAATTTGCCTTAGTGCTCCACCCACAAGTGACAACATTACATACAGTGACAGTTAAGAATGATACATAAAACATTAAACATTAATAATAAAACATTATCGATTAAACAAGCATGGGGATTATGGAATGAATGGCCTCCTTCACATGCTAAGCATTCCATGATTATGAATTTTAGAGCTTCGGTTTATTAAAAGTGCATACTGGCATCTTCCTGTTGACAAAAAAGCACTGGCTACAAGTGTGTTGTGTCAATTTGAGCTCCATGCAATGCTAATGTGAAATGTGTTCACAAATGGATCAGCTTTAAATCTTGTAGCTTTTCTACAGCCTCGTTGTTTATGCAGTGCTGTGAAAGGGTTTGGCAGTTGTCAGGATAGAAAAAAGGTACAGTGCAAAAATATTCAGCAGTCAGGACGATGCAGCAGCAGGAAGGACAGGATCTATCATGCGTAGACAGTGTGGGCCCATGCAAAAAAACATGACAATCTGTTTTGATTACATTTATCTTTTCCCTTCTATTTAAATTACTTTCTCTGACTTCTTGAAAAGCCTTCTTTTAATTTCTGCTCAGTAGCTCTGTCGCTGCAATTATCAGTACATTTCAGATTTTGTGCTTCTTCTCTTTGACATTCTTGGACTGTAAGCAAATCACAGTTAGTTGTGCATAAAAGCAACTACTGTATGATGACTCGCAATTGACCCTGTGTTGATGCCTAGGATGATCAGCAAGTGGTAGAATGCTTGCGGGAGGATTCATGTGGGTCTCGGAGAACAGGTTGATCAATTCAAATCCTATAAACTGGAAGGTCAGGGTACAGTGGATGGGCATGTGGGCAGAGAAGGAATTTGGAAAAGTTTATCGATGGGTATTCTCTCACAAACAGCATAAACTCGGTGGGCCAAATAGTCTCCTTTAATTCCATGAGAAAAGATGCGCAGTAAATGAGTAACATTAGAACAGTTATGTACCATTCAGCACCTCAAGGCTCTTCCATCATTTAATAGCTGATCTGATTTTATTACTATCTATCCATTTCATTTTCATGAGCATGCTGCACAAAATTTTACACATTCAAATTCTGAAATTTTAATTTCATCCCTCCAGCATCAACAATGTTTTGAAGAAAAGTTTTCCACAACTCTTTGTGTTAAGAAATATTTCACTCCTGAACAACTTACCTCCAAAGCTCAAATATCCCTTTATTGGGCAACTCCATAAAATGTAAGAATCTAAGCATATAAGTGGCATTTCAATTTAATCCATCAAAACATTGAAATTTGATCAAATTGTTTATCTGCACCAGATAGTTAAACCTTTTGGGTTATAGGTCCATCATTTCAATTTTCCTGAATTTCACCCAATCTCGCTATCATCTTTAAGCAATGATGGCCAAAGCAGTGAACGGCACTCTGAAAGTGAACTGAGGTGCAATGCAAGTTTATGGTCTCAAAATTGTCTGTTGACTTAAAGAATGATTTGAATCAACTTCTTTGCTGTGTCAGTATTATGTGGGGCCTTTGGGCATAATACGCAAGGTCAAAGGTATCATGCTTACGTTAGCAGCTCTTGTGTGACAAACATGCCTGAAGATTTTTCCTCAGCTACGTGCATATTTGAATAAATAATGCAGGAAAAGCAAAGGAAACAGAAGTGTGGGTGTTTATGTAGGCTGAGGATGGGGAGGGCAGCTGTTGGAGTGGAGGAATGTTGGGAAGGTGGATCAGAAGTAGGGGATGGGACATTGAAGGATGTCACGCCATTGAGGTTTTGATATGCAATGAAATGGGGGAGTTGCTGTGGGTAATATGATTGGATAGAGTGGGAGGAGGGGGGTGGCAGTAGGAGTTAGAAAGGTGATTAGTGAACATAATATTAGCAGATAGCGCTGTAATGGAAATGCGCTCAATGACTATGAATTGACTAAAGATTGATTCCTTTTGAATAATGGAAAGGTGGCTCCACCTGCTTCTGACTTGTTTGAGTGATCTTGCATTCATGGACTTTGGATGTACAAATTAATCTTGCACTCGTAGCATTGAAATGTGCGTTGCACATTCTGAATCCAGAACAAACTTAAGACACTGTGTGGCTGTGCACAAAGGTTCTAGTCATCACTTGATGATCAACCTTTCAAACAAGGGTTACACAAAAAGCTGGAGAAACTCAGCGGGTGCAGCAGCATCTAAGGAGCGAAGGAGATAGGCGACTTTTCGGGTCAAGATCCTTCTTCAGACTGGTCAGGGATCAGGGAAACGAGAGATACAGACGGTGATGTGGAGAGATAAAGAACAATGAATGAAAGGTATGCAAAAAAGTAACGATGATAAAGGAAACAAGGCCATTGTAAGCTGTTTGTAGTGTGAAAATGAGAAGCTAGTGCGAATTGGGTGGGGGAGAGATAGAGAGAGAAGGAATGCCAGGGCCCGAGGGCTGAGGGAGAGGTGGGAAGGGGAGGAGGCAGCCAGGGTTAACAGAATTGAGAAAATTCAATGTTTAAGCCCACGGGAATAAGTCCTCGCCCCCCACGGATGATCGCTTTTCCTGTCTCCCACGAACCCCCTCCTCGTGGACCTCCCCTCGTGGCCTTCCAGCTTTAGAACTCTTTATACAGAACTGCCGTCGGGACATCAACTGCCTCGACTTTTCCACTCCCCTGTCTCACTCCAATCTCTCCCCCCCCCCCCGAACGTACTGTCATCGACTCACTCCGTAACAACCCAGACTGGGTTATCAAACCCGCCGACAAGGGAGGTGCCGTGGTAGTCTGGCGCGTCGATCTCTACAAAGCGGAGGCCACGCGCCAACTCTCAGACACCTCCTCCTACTTATCCCTGGACCATGACCCCACTGACGAGCACCAGGCCACCATCTCGAGCACCATAACCGACTTCATGAACTCCGGCTCCCTACCCCCCCGAGCCTCCAACCTCATCGTTTCCCAGCCCCGCACGGCCCGATTTTACCTTCTCCCCAAAATCCACAAACCCGACTGCCCCGGCAGACCCATTGTCTCTGCCTGTTCGTGCCCCACCGAACACATTTCCACATACCTTGACTCCATCCTATCCCCCTTTGTTAAATCCCTCCCCACCTATGTTCAAGACACCTCAGACACTCTCCGTCGGCTCCACGCATTCCATTCCCCAGGCCCCCATCCTCTCATCTTCACCATGGACGTCCAGCCACTATACACCTCCATCCCCCACCAGGATGGTCTCAAAGCCCTCCGGTACTTCCTCGACCAGAGGAGCAACCCATACCCATCCACTGACACCCTCCTCCGCCTAGCGGAGTTGGTCCTTACCCTCAATAACTTCTCTTTTGACTCCTCCCATTTCCTCCAAACACAAGGCGTAGCTATGGGCACACGCATGGGCCCTAGCTACGCTTGCCTCTTTGTCGGGCACGTCGAACAATCTCGGCGTACCAGGGCCCCACCCCCGACCTTTACCTCCGTTACATTGACGACTGCTTTGGTGTCACCTCCTGCACCCACACACAACTGACTGACTTCATCCATTTCACCACCAACTTCCATCCGGCACTCAAATACACTTGGACCATTTCCGACATTTCCCTACCATTACTTGACCTCACCATCTCTATTGCAGGTGATACACTCCTGACCGACATCCACTACAAACCAACTGACTCCCACAGCTACCTGGACTACTCTTCCTCCCACCCTGCTTCCTGTAAGGACTCCATCCCCAATTCCCAATTCCTCCGTCTACGCCACACCTGCTCCCAGGATGAGGTGTTCCACACCAGGTCATCACAAATGTCCTCGTTCTTCAGAGAATGGGGATTCCCCTCCCCCACTACAGATGAGGCTCGCACCAGGGTCTCCTCCATACCCCGCAACACTGCCCTCTCTCCCCATTCCCCCACTCACAACAAGGGCAGAGTCCCCCTGGTCCTCACCTTTCCATCCCACCAGCCGGCACATACAACAGATAGTCCTCCGCCAGTTTCGCCACCTCCAACGTGACCCCTCCACTCGCCTCATCTTCCCATCTCCCCCCCGTCTGCCTTCCACAAAGACCGCTCCCTCCGCAACTCCCTTGTCAATTCTTACCTTCCCTCCTGCTCCACCCCTTCCCGGGGCACTTTCCCTTGCAACCGCAAGAAATGCTACACTTGTCCCTTCACCTCCCCCATCCACTCCTTTCAGGGACCCAAGCAGGCCTTCCAAGTCCGACAGAGGTTCACCTGCACCTCCTCCAACCTCATCTACTGCATCCGTTGCTCCAGATGCCAGCTGATCTACATCGGTGAGACCAAGCGGAGGCTGGGCGATCGTTTCGCCGAACACCTCCGCTCGGTCCGCAATAACCAACCCGATCTCCAGGTGGCTCAGCACTTCAACTCCCCCTCCCATTCTGTATCCGACCTCTCGGTCCTGGGCCTCCTCCACGGCCAGAGTGAGCAACACTGCAAGTTGAAGGAACAGCACCTCATATTTCGCTTGGGGAGTCTGCATCCTCTGGGCTTAAACATTGAATTTTCTCAATTCTGTTAACCCTGGCTGCCTCCTCTCCTTCCCACCTCTCCCTCAGCCCTCGGGCCCTGGCATTCCCTCTCTCTCTATCTCTTCCCCACCCAAGTCGCACTAGCTTCTCATTTTCACACTACACACAGCTTTCAATGGCCTGTTTCCTTTATCATCGATACTTTTTTGCATATCTTTCATCCATTGTTCTTTATCTCTCCACATCACTGTCTATATCTCTCGTTTCCCTGATCCCTGACCAGTCTGAAGAAGGGTCTCGACCGGAAACGTCACCTATCTCCTTCGCTCCTTAGATGCTGCTGCACCCACTAAGTTTCTCCAGCATTTTGTGTAACCCTCGATTCTCCAGCATCTGCAGTTCCTTCTTTAAACCTTTCAAACAACTTCCTTTATATACCACGTAAAATATTGCCTTATGCAAAATTGAATTCTGTCCCAAGTTCTCTTTTTAGTTCTATCATCAGCCCTTCTGCTTGGTTTGTTTTGTTGGTTTGATCACGCCAGCATTTTTTGAGATATTGTACATCTGTGTCCGTTGTAACTCTACCTTACCTGGATTTTTATTTTCCAAGTAAATTCCACCATATTTTCTCTACAGAAATCTCACAACTCACAATCATCTAGGTTTAAATTAATTCACCAGTCTGTTACAAAAATACAGAAACATAGAAAGCATAGTTAGACATTTGACTAATTTAGGGACAGCATTTTCCTTATCTCAGTCCTAAATGGCGTACCTATTATTATCCTCAGATTGTGACCCCAGTCCTGAATTCCCTGCCCATTGCAACATTCTTCCAGCATCTCATCTGTATGGAAGTTGCATTTTTGATTCCAAGCCTTAATCATTCACATACACAGTGGTTCCAGCACTGATCCTTGGGGATACATTTTTCTACCTCCTGATACTCTGAATGAATACATATGCTTTATCCCTTCTTTCTGCCGTCTACCTTGAAACCAGCGAGCTATGCATTCTTCTCCTTGGCCTCCGACTGCTCATAGATTATTCATTAATCAATTATGTTAGGCCATAGTGAAACCATTTTAGAATCTACTATTTACTATTCTCTCTTCAATTGCTGAAAATAACTTAAGGCGTCAGTTATACAAGAATTTCCCTTTCGAAATCCATGTTATTTATTATTATATATTTAATTTGAAGTAATTTGGTGCAGATTCCATTATCATTCAAACCATTAACGTTAAGCAATTCTTTCTTTAGATCCCTGGATATAATCTTATAACTAGTCCTAACTTCATCCGTCCACTGTCACGATATCTATTTCCAATGATTTATGAAATATGGTTAATAGAGCTTTTGGTATCAGCTCCCTTGGTTCTTTTAAAAGCTGCAGTCATAAACCAATCACAGTATAATTTTACTTCGGAGTCACGTGAGTGACTACGTGAAGACCCCACCAGCACGCATGCGCGACATATCGTCGAACGCATTGCGGAAGCGACAGTGTTAAAGGTGGGGAGCAGCTAATACCACCACTAGTTGTGGTGGCAGATGGAGTGCACAAGATTTAACCCTGTTGGGAGCACTAGGGATTAATTATCTAGAAATGCTGGGAGCATTTCATGGACTCCGGGCCTACTGCTTAGATATGCACCAGTTGCATGTATGGTTACAAATTAATAATACCACAGTGGTGGCCTATATTAATCATATGGGTGGAATAAAATCGATATCATGTGATGAATTGGCTAATTACATCTGGCACTGGTGTCTGGATAGAGAGATTTGGATCTCAGCCACTTACCTTTCAGGTAAACTAAATACGGTGACGGACACCAGGTCACGCAATTCAACGACAACATTGAATGGATGTTGGATCGGGACCCGGGGCCAGCAGCGATGGATGCTTCTCGCTGCATTGGGGGGATTGTTTTGCTATGCATTTCCCCCCTTCTGCCTCATCAGTCGGGTCTTATAAAAAATTAAATAAGACTCCGCAACGGGTATTTCGGGTTTCCCAACTGGCCTACCCAACCATGGTCCCCAGCAGTACTAAAGATGGCCGCAGAACACTGCTTTTGGATCCTCAAACAGCCGGGCCTGTTGGCACACCCTGTGACGGGTAAGTCATCCGTGCCATGATCGAATGAACCTATTGATGCAGATTCTGAACAGGCCATTTCTGGACTACGGACTCTCCGACAGGACGATCTATGTCAACACAGCGTCGTGCATGGAGTCCACCAGAGACAGCACTGACATGTGTCAGAAGATGGGAGTGTTCTGCTTTAGAACAAACACTTCATATGACTCGGCCACCATCACTGAGTGCTGGAGTTCTGGTCACCCTTCACTCCATGAAGGTTTGAGCTACAGTGCCATTAATTTTGCAAGGAGTGCCCTATCTAATAACCTGGGCCAAGGGAGTGATCACCTGCCTATAGGATCACACCCACTGTATCTAAACTGATGAGGGGTATTAATTCCCCCAGGGCCAGATACACCCATACATGGGACTTAGGCATAGAATTTACTATGCTTTGAGGATGGACATCGGGGCTCACTCTGGATAAACTAACATATAATATGGTTATGTTATTGCACTTGTAACAGCACAACGGGTCCAGTCTTTATAAAGTTAAGTATAGATGCCATGTGTTAACCAATGGTAGATAACCTTTCTGATACAGGGGTTACTCAAACTATATCGACCCAGTTCCTCTGGCCAAAAATTATCATTCTGGCCTACCCTGCAGATAGTCGGCTCTGCATTGTGACATATATTTTACGATATAGAGGGAACCAAGAATCTAGGGACACGGAGAGGACTTTACCCATAAGCCACAAACGCCCTCATCATAAGGTCACAGTGCAAGCCACTTCCAGTTGGTTAAGGGTGGTATTGGGTGCAGCGGAGATGGACACTAATGTTTTAAATCTCACTCCACCAGGGCTGCATCCAAATCAGCGGCTAGGATGATGGGAGTTCCCATGGACCACATCCTTGCTACAGCGGGTTGGAGCAGTGAACGGACTTTTCAGCACTTCTATTATAAACCCGTGGCCGCTCCTGAGACGTTTGCAGGGGGAAAATGTTAAGTTCTGTTACATGATTTACCCAATGTGGGGCATATCACTTTAGGTATGATTAAATACCTTCTTTGTTTTTCAGCACAGTATCATGCCTGAAATACGTTCATCCTCCATCCCTAGCATGGCAGTGTGTGAGCATGGACTCATTCCAGGGCATGAAATCACAGAGCTTTGAAATCTTCACGTAGTCACTCACGTGACTCCGAAGTAAAATAGTAAGATTAAATGAGAACTTACCAGTTTGAAGTTTGATCTTTATTTTATGAGGAGTTATGATGAGGGATTACGTGCCCTCCGCTCCCAAACCCTCTATTATAAAGTTCAACTGGTAAATAAAGTTCTCTCCCATCTTACTATGTTAGTCTACTCTGGTATCTGTGATTTCACACCACTGCTTTGAAGAATGTCGCGCATGCATGCTGGCGGGGTCTTCACGTAATCCCTCATCGTAACTCCTCATAAAATAAAGATCAAACTTCAAACTGGTAAGTTCTCATTTAATCTTACTATTTTAATCTCTGGGGTATGTTAATTATTTAATACTGTTTTTTAATTTTATATCTGGTTATAGCATTTCTGATCCTAAGATTATAAAGCAGAAATAAAGACACCGTAGATGTTGCAAGAATGCTTCCTGGGATGATAACGAAAGTGTGTGGTTTTATTGAAAGAGAAGGTAGTTTGAAAAGACACAACAAACTGCAGAAACGAGTTTACGAAATAAAACACAGTGCTGGAGTAACTGCAGATCAGGCAGCATCTCTGGAGCACGTGGATAGGAGACGTTCTGGGTCAGGACACTTTTTCAGACAGTTTGTTTTAGGATTGGGAAAGTTCTTCCTTTATTGCCATCTCTAATCATTCCTCATTTGGTTCTGCTCGTCATCTTCTTTTCTTATCTTCCAGAATCTGATCTCCTCCCAGCCTATTCTCTCCCTCAACTGACTTTGCAGATTTAGTTTAGTTTAGAAATACAACGTGGAAACAAGTCCTTCGGCCCACCGAGTGCGCTCCAACCAGCGAACCCTGCACACTAACACTATCCTACACAGTAGGAACAATTTTTTGTAATTTTACCAAACCAATTAACCTACAAACCTGTGCGTCCTTCGAGTATGTGAGGGAACCAGAACACCCTGAGAAAACACAAGCAGGTCACGGGGAAAAACGTACAAACTATGGGTTTTTTTTCATTTTAATTTAAAAAAATCTTAGTTGCAGTTGAACCAGTTGATTTTACCAACATACAGCGTTAGAATATTCTCCAGACAAGACATCACAAATGTTTTTGAGCTCTGACCAGTTCAAGCATTGGTTTTAGTAATTTGGTAAATAACCTTGGAACTGAAGTTAACCCATTTTGCAATGTTTTTTATCATTGCCCCTATCCAGAAAAATTTCAAATGTCTCCGGTGATCCCTGTAAATGGGAACATCCTATGGTAATCAGATGCAAAGTTTCCTATTCGGAAAAATTTATACTGCACATGCGAGTTAAACAACATTCTGCATCTTTCACAATGAACAGGCTACTCTAATTCCGTACCTGCTCTAGCAACAACTCTGGCACGATTTCCGAGCCTGGCTTGAAAACCAATCCTGGCCATAATACTGAGCGTGCCTCAAAAGGCAACTCTGAGCCTGCCTCGAAAGACAATTCTAGCCGCAATTCCGTGCTTGGAGACCTAGTATTGTGCAGTTTCACATGGTTAGGTGCCACAATCATTTGTGTGTTGTAAGGCCACTAGGGCCCCTTCCATCCTTACCAAGGGAATTCTACTTTCGTACAACAAATAAACTAAACAGGGTTACACAAAAAGCTGGAGAAACTCAGCGGGTGCAGCAGCATCTAAGGAGCGAAGGAGATAGGCGACGTTTCGGGTCGAGACCTAAACTAAACATGTTATCATTATCATTTGTACAAAAAACAAGTGTAAATATTACCAACTTGTAGATGGTCCCATATTTTTCCTGAGACCGACTTGGGCCTCAGCTTGAAGACCTCTGCCCAGCTCTCATGCTGCCACCAACTTCAGTGAACTGCTTACTGCCAATGGAGGCGTGGGGTGTGTTGTCGCCGCAACGATGAAGCTTTGCTCGTCGTTGGTACCTTGATTGGTCCGACAGCTTTTACTTCCTCATCCAGGTTTTACCTGTTGAATAGTTCTTACCTGAAGAGAAGATTCGGCGGCTGGTCTTTAATGTCACCCCTGATAGCGCTGCTCATTCCCGGTACTTATACCATGAGCGGAACTCTGGCCCCTTCCGGGTATCCTGCCACCTTCGTTTGCGAGGACTCTCTTGAATCCATACGCAAGTGCTCCAGTACGTTCCACGGACATATTTTAGAATTTTAAGTCAGTTACCCACTGACCACTCGCACTCCCCTCCACAGAGAGGGAGATTCGTAGGCTGCCCTGAACAGGTGCAGCCCCAGGTCTCTGCCTCGTGGTGTGCTCATCAGCTATACCTCCGATCTCGGAGTCAGAACAAAACTGACTCCATGTACACACCTTCTCCAAGAGGGAGACACCATGCAGCCCTGCTACAGGTGCTGCTGCCACGGGCCCCCGAGGAGACCCGCGGATATAAAGCTCCTCTTGCCGGAGCATATCGTGTTGGAGCATCTTCTTCATCAGGAGCTCTTCCCAGACAGCCCTTCAACAGGTGCTGCAGCCACGGGCCCCTGAGGAGACCCGCGGATATAAAGCTCCTCTTGCTGGAGCATCTTTTCTGGACAGCCCTGAACCAGGTGCTGCTGCCACGGGCCCGAGGAGACCCGGGCTGATAGCTCCCACCTTTGGAGCATATCATTGTGGAGCCACCGTTCCATCAGGTGCTCCATGTGGACCAAATGTCCGAAGACGCTACCCATTGAAGGAGGGGAACCCTCCTGGCCCGTCTCCCCGAGTCCATAGGCCTGACCGACTTGTGGTTGGATTTACCTTTTTTCATGGGCACACCATCGGTCTGGGACCCGCTGACCGCACTGTCAGCGACTCTGGTGGCGACACCGCTCCTGGATTTATATCATCCACAGGAACCACAGCGGTCTGGAAGCTGCTGACACACTGTCAGCGGCTCTGGTGGCGATACCGCTGCTGGATTCACCCCCTCCACGAGAACCACAGCGGTCACTGCGGTAGCGAACCCTGAGGGCCGCTGGTTACCTGCGCTGCTATGGTGCTGACCGGAGTATCAATTCCCCACGGCTCATAACCGGTTTCCCGCGGCCCATCCAGACTTCGCCCCGACATATCCAGCAGGAAATCTCTTATAAAAAGAGATTCCTGCAAGAAAAACACAACCTGGTAAAAAATATAAAACTTACCTGCAGGTTTAAACTTACCGCTGGCAGGAGCAACGCGCCTTCCAGTCCGGTGCTTCGCCATGCGAACGACGTAAAGACGCGCATGCGGACTGGCGGAGCTTCTTCACGGAATGACTCACGTGATTCCAAAGTAAAATGGCTAAACACCTTCTATTAGCAGCATGTCACCATTTTTCACCCATCTAATCCCTACATTCCACATCTGAATAAAAAGGTGCTCTACCAACATTGTTCGCATGCCCAACCTCAGATTCTTGAAACAAACATTCTATTCTTAGCTCTGCACTGAGAAGAGATAACCAGGCAGACAAAGGGAAATATTCAAGAATGTGTTCAAAGCTACCTTGGAAAAAATATAACATCCCCACTATATATTTTTATATATATATATAAAATATAAAAGTATAACATCCCCACTGACTCCCACAAAATCCTTAGCCCTGGGCTATTTAAAGTGGGGAAGTAGCATTTGAGATATTGACAACCCTGTCCACGTATCACAAATTCACAGGATTCATGCATAAACAGTGTACCACATCCAAAGCATCCATCTAACTGCTCCAATATCTTAACGGCCACGGGACTTGCCATCGCCCGCCGGGGGCTTTAACATCGGGAGAAGAATGCAACACAGGGGAGAGGTAAGACTTTGCCTACCATCACAGTGAGAAGGAGATTCCCTGTGATGGAAGTTTGTGTAAATTGTGTTGTTTGTGTGTCTTGGTTCTTTTCTTGTTGTATGATTGCAGAAACCAAATTTCGTGAACTTCTTTTGAAGTTCAAATAACAATAAATTTGTATGGCAATAGCTACCTCCTGTGTCTACTCTGTGATCATTATCTGAACAAGAAACCTTATGGCACCCTGGTATATCTGACAATTAACAAACGTGGCGAATCTGAACCTGAATCCCGTCCTATCTGTGCAAGATTCTGCAGATCCCACATTTGCTTTTACCAGTCACCTCAGAACTACCTGAACCAGAGTTAAAGCAAGTCTATCTCAATCCCTCAGGGTGAAGAGGGGTCTGGACCCGAAACATCACCCATTCCTTCTCTCCAGAGATGCTGCCTGTCCCGCTAAGTTACTCCAGCATTTTGTGTCTATCTTCAATCCCTCAGCGTTACCTCAGAAGAATGTCCTTCCGCTACTTTCTTTCCGTCATCTACTTCTTGATCTTAGTTTTGCTTTTTACTGTGCAGTCAGTTCACTGCCTCATTGGTCTTTTTGTCAGAAATGCACTTGAATATTTATTTGTTAATCTAAGAATATATGAGCAGAAATAGGCCATTTGGCCCCTTGATCTCGTTTCAGTTATTTGTGATTGAAAGTGTATGTTTATTACATTGAGGTTCATGTAACTTAACTGTTAAGTATCACTTTAAGGTTGGTAGGATTGTTACTTATAAAGGAAACTATCTGAAAACCATAACATTGTATGCTGCAGGATTCAGCTTCTACTGAGAGGTGGCTGCCATAGTAATTATACCCCTTCATACTATTTGTTAAACTCCACGATGAAGGACATGAAGAATCCAAATCTATTACAGTGGTAACTGAAATTTGGTGTGAAAAATGAAACTGGGACTTACAAAAACCAAGGCAACACAGATGGATGAGTCTCTTGTCACTGAAGTAAGAAGTAACAATTGTTAGTTGGGTTCATAATGTGATGGCAAAGATGACACACTGAAACAAAGAACAGAAAGCAGGTGTGTCATGTTAACATTGGACAACCAGATATCTACACTATTACTAAAAGTCTCATCTTGACCACTTCCTGTCTGCGTTGTAAATACATTTTAGATAAAAACGCTACCCAATTTCGCTATGATCTTTTCGCCATCTTACTCACCGCCCCCCTCTCTTCCAACCACCCCAAGGATTTTTCCTATCCGAATAGTAAAAAAGTTATGAATGTTAAAAAAAATCATGAGATCAGCAGATTGGTCATCTCGCCTGTCTGTCGCCATGAAGGTAGTGCCCATTCCGGCACCCGCGGAGAATAAAGTCCCGGAGGCGGGGCTGAGTCTGTGAGCTGTGGCAAGGCAGAGAGCAAGTTAAACCGGAAGCTTCTGAGTGAAGTCGAAGTGGGACCGGGAGCTGTGCGTGAGGCCGAAAGCTGAAGGTGCGCGGTGAGCTGCTTCTGCTGCTACCACCCCCCCTTCCCACACATCCCCGTGTTCGTGGGCTGCTGTCACAGGCGGGAGCTGCTATGTTCTTGGGCGGGGGCTGCTGCGTTTGTGGGCTGCTGTGTTCGCGGGCGGGGGCGGTGACCACCATGAGGAGCCAGGTGCGGATTAGTGCAGCTGGGGCTGGGAGTCTCTGAGTGCGACAGGCACCGGGTCTTGGGGCCGATGAGTGAGTCCGGAGCCAGGACCTGCAGCCGCTGAGCTCCCACAGACTCCCCCTCCCCTCACCTCACCTCCCCTACCCTACCCTACCCCAACCCCACTCCCCCACACACACCCTCTCCCCCACACATCTTCCCTCCCCCACACATCCCCCCCTCCCCCAAACCCCCCTCACCGACAAACCCCCTCCCCCCACACACCCTCCCCTCCCCCCCCCTCCCCCCCTTCCCCACACCCTCGTCCACCCACCCCCCGTTCCCCACACCTCCCGTGCACACACACCCCACCTTCCCCACACCCCCCCTTCCCCAAACCCCTCCTTCTCCACACCCCCATTCCCCACACCCACCCTCTTCCCCACCCACACCCCCTTCCCACACAGCCCCTCTCCCACCCCCCCTTCCTACCCCTCTTCCCCCTCCCCAGATTGGTGGACATTGCTTTGAGGGAACGGGTTGCATTGGGGGGAACGGGTTGCATTGGGGGGAACAGGTGAGTGGTGGAATATTGCGTTGGGGAATGGGTTGCGTTGGGGGGGGGGGGGGGGACCAGGCCTCCCGTGTGACTGGGACCACTTAGTCTGGTATTCTTTAAAAGCAACGGCATTGCAGAACTTATAGATATTAATGTAGAAGAACACAATACAGTGATGTAAACAAAAAGACGACATTCAATTTGTGAGTGGGTGCAAATGCTTACATAAACTATCCAACAAGTGGTTAGTGCTATGTTGTGTAATGAAGGGGTTGAAACATTGCAGACCTGCAATGTCTGAAGGATTTACAGTCTCAATCAACCAAATTAGTTGCCAAAGAAGGGAATCTCCATTGGTACTTACTTCATATGTTTGAAAGACCTAATGAGACACAGATATTGAGTCACAGTAATATAACATGAAAATAGGCCATTCAGCCCACCATGTCCACAGCAACAATTAGGAACCCATTAGTATTAATTCCATCATCCAAGACTTAGCCTGTGGTCTTCAATGTTAAAGCAATTCAAGAACTTGCCTAGACATTTCTTAAATGTTCTCAGCAACTCTGTTTTACCATTCAAAATTATTCAAGCGATATTTAAACATTTCTAGGCCAAAGGCTGTGGGACAGATTAGTTGCATATCAGCTGATGGACCGAGAGAGGCAATATTCTTTAATACAAATGATTTAACCTTTGCAGTTACAATGGAAATGGTGCAGAATAGTTGTGTGAGTTTTGGTCAGTTCAAGGTATGAATTAATCATGCAATGTTACAGGGGTAGTAATGGTGGGCACATGTTATGTCTCCTTCATTAGGCCCTAGTCATGAAGGAGCCAAGAGTAAACTCAATGGAGAACAGCCAGCCACTTGGAAACAAACGGCAGGAAACCTACACAAAATGGGATTGCAGCAGAGAGGAGGCTATGCTATAGATTCCAGGGAAATCATGCAGTTTTGTTTCATTCCCTCATTCAATATATCCTGCAGCTATAATGGCAGGAAAATAGATCAAGTTGCACAAGTTTGCAAAAGTAGACAGAATATTGAGGGTCACAGTTGAGCATCTCTTGCAGGCAGAATAAATTCTTAGGTGCGTCTTAAATAATGACAGTGATTGCCTCTCATGCCCAATTTGCCCTGAATCTGCCTGGGTGTAAAAAAAACAAATCTCACAGAGCAGCATACCCCAGGTTCTAGAGATGTAAAACTACATATAGGCTACAAATAAAATATAAATGTAATCTACGAAACAAACTTCTGCAAGCACTCATTCTTGATGCAGGGTCTCGACCCAAAATGTTGACAGTCCCTTTGCCTCCACAGATGCTGTTTGACCCGTTGACTTCCTCCAGCTGTTTGCTTTATGCTCTAGGTTCCAGCATCTGCAGTCCCTTGTGTCTGCAATATAAATGCAAGCACTGCAAATAAGAAACCACAGAAGGTTTAATGATTAAAGCACACTGTAAAGTCTGTACCTTCTATAGCTTTAACTCATAGCTGTAATTGTAAATTGAATTGACATGCAAGACTGTACTTTGGCTCATTCTGGTGATCTGTCACAGGAATGTGTTCCCATCTATCCAAGCAATTAAATATGTCCTGTTGTTCTCCTGTAATTGCCTTAAACTTGCCCTCCATGCAAACACTCCAAACAAAATAAAATCCCACCCATGGCAATTGATTGACCAAAGTCAGTTTGTTTTTTCATCTATTTAAATGTTTTACATTTGTGTTAAAAGTTTGTGTAAATGTTCTCCGGTTTGTTTTATGTGGGGGGAGGGGGAAGGGTTGGGGGAAACATTTTATTTCAGTTTCTTACCTTGCCGGTGATGCAACTAATTTTCGGATCGCATTCTCCGGTCGTTCTGCAGCCTACCATTAATGAAGCTGGAGGCCTCCTCGGATTGACCTAGGGCCCCACCAAGTGTGGACTTACATCAGAGTCGATCCCTTGCCTGGGATTGCTCCAACTGCGGCCTGCAGACTTTACATCGGGAGCTTGCAGTCTCAGGAGAGGCCGTGGATGTCAGGAGCTCCAACGTCGCGGAAGGTTCGACCAGCCCCCAATGCAGGGTTTGATCATCTGGCGCAGGGGAGCCGATATCCCCCTGATGCAGGAGCTGATCGCCTCAATGCGGACGGCCCGCCGCCGGCTACGGGACTCAAGATCATCCCATCAACAGAGAGCTCGAGGTCCCCGACCATAGGAGAGCAAAGGGAAGAGATTGGATATTTTTTCGCCTTCCATCACAGTGAGGAATGTGGAGGAATCACTATGATAAATGTTTATGTTAAAATGTGTGTTCCGTTGCTTTTTATTTGTATGACTGACTCGGCAAATTAAATTCCTCGTATATTGCAAAACATACTTGGCTAATAAAGTGTGATTGTGATAGTGAAATTAAGTGGAAAGTTTATTTTTGATGGGAATGAATTCTGAACTTATCACCATATTGAAAAGTTCTTGTTCTGGTGAACATTACGACTGTTGGCCAAAGATTCTGTGGGCAGTTGTTGTTGCAGAACCGCTGTTGAGAATGTAATTAAATCATGCCCTTGGGTTAATTTTGTTTATGTCACTGTATGAATGACCTATTTTTCAGATTATTTAGCCTACAGTCTATGTTAAATGCTTCTTCAAAATGTTCCATGGCTCCCCAAGGCATGCTCGGAGGGGAGATTTGGCCACCTATATTTGTGAAGGCTTCACCTCTTTAATACTGGTTTAACCCGAGTTAAATGCGTCCTTACTGCAATTTGGCTACAGAAATCCACTACTCAAGGGATCAGACTGCTGAAACCTCTTTTCCTGATCTTGCCGAACCAATTCCTTACACTTTATGTTTTGCTGTTTCCTCGTCTTCTATCATTGCATTTGTCACTGTCTGATATAATAAACAGATGACAAAAATCATTTGATCACAACCAGTGCATAAAACACTATTCCTATCCAAATAATTATCCCACCTATAGTTACAGAGTTTCATAATAGCCATAATCTCCCTAATGATAAAATCCTGATGCCTCCCCACGGTGTCTTTGCTTTAGTTTGTTTGATACATGAGAACAATGTTGTTCAGTGGCTTCATTAGTTCTGACTCAACCAACTCATTACCATGTTAGTTAATCCAACTAGCTAATGCATTCCTCCTCGTTGAGATTGGATAATTGGTCAGACATATCAACGCTTCTTTCTTTTCTTTGGTGTAAAGGATGTAAAATACTTAATGCTCTTGATAATATCTGAGCAGATTCAAAATGTTGGATGTATAATTGGGCACATAATTTCCAGGGGTAACGGATTTATAACGTGCTTATACAATACATCTCATTCCTTCACAAGCCAAAGTAATAATTCCATGTTTTTCTGGTGTACATTACAAGATACAGTTGCTCTTCTTCCAGACAATCCACATCTCAACAATCCAGCTGTTTAAAACATATGATAGTGATAAAGGACAACCACTATGTCACACAGTGTAAAGGAAAGAGGGAATGGAGAAGCAATGAACTGCAGGTGCTGGTTTACAAAGAAAGGACACAAAATGCTGGAGTAATTCAGTGGGTCAGGCAGCATATCGGAGAATAAGAATCAGGGATAAGTGACCTTTCGGGTTGGGAACCTTCTTCAGACTGAAAAGAGGAATGGTTGGTTAAGATTTTTGGTTGCTCATTGGAATATGTTCAGCATTTGAAGTTTGAGAACCACGTTCAATAAGTTATGACTTGCAGCAACAAATGCATAGTTTCTTTATAGAAAGTCCAGTCCAGAAAGTCCATATTTGAAATAGAAGTGGAATGGAGAAGGCATTGAATTTAGCTGTTGCAGAATATGGAGGCATGAAGTGAAGTGACCAGAGATTGAGAATTGAGTTAGTAAAAATGAAGGGATTAGTACAGGAGTTCCAGTTTGGACTTTGAGGTGAACTGTTATTCTGCTATATCAGACTAGAGGGACCACTCTCCAAGACTTTGGAAGGAAATATCTTGGAAACATCCACATGGAATCTGCCTAATTCAATCAGGTCAGAATGAATGCAACCATGTCCTAGTGATCTGCAACAGTGTTGGTTTGGTTCTATTAGTATTTTAATTTTAAACCTCAGAATCTGAATAAGGTACATCTCAAGAGTCATTCTTTAGATCTGTCTACTACCAGGTTACTGACTACTGAAGATCGTAGCACTCCTGAAGGGGGTCACTAATTTTACTTCGGAGTCACGTGAGTGACTACGTGAAGAAGCCCCGCCTGGCGCTTGATCGACATTACGTCTACGCTGTCGGTAGAGGAAAGAGCTGCAGAGCGCAGCTCCAACACAGCGGTAAGGAAACGGCCCGCAGGTAAGTAAAATGATTTTACCTCCAGGGCGTTTTCTAAACTCCGTAGGCTGGTGGGTAAACCAGGAGGAGTTAAACTAAAATAGAGAAAGTTTAAAAAATCGCGGGTAAAACGTACGTCTCGAGGTGGAGAAGAGTCGGGACAGCAGATTATTGCGGAGCCGGTTCCGATACCGGTGGCCGTTGAAATACCCATTAGTGAGCCTTTGGTTGCTCCACAAACAAAAACTTTGAAAACCCAGTGCCTAAAAAATGTAAAAGAAAAGCTGAAAGGCCTGAGGTTTCTGATGAATTTGGAAGGTCCAGAAAGGAACGCCTTATGGCTCAGAATGGATCAAATGGAGAAAATACTCCAAACAATAATCAACCAAGGGTCTAAGAACCCAGAATATTCCCAGGCAGCCCCTGAGGGGGTTCCATATCATGAATATGGTGCCAGTTTGAATTGGGAATTTGAAACTCCAGTGCCCGGGATTGGGCTGGAGGAAGTCTCCTTTGAACAAGTTTCAGGAGTGCCAGGGCTGTGTGAGACTGACCCTGAAAGTGGTGATTGCGGTCAGGAGTACCCACCACAATACAAATATGTTGATCCAGGTGTGTCTGATGTGGCACAAAGTTTTGCTATACCTGGAGGAGGCGGTGAGGCCATGGAAGAAAACCTGGCGGCCAATATTAATTATATGGTCTTTCACCTGCTTCAAGAAGTTGTTATGGTTGAGACAACAGATTTGTATAAAAACACCTATTAATTGTACCTCACTAAAGGTACTTATGGTGAATCCGGCTATTTGGGCGCCAATGTCATCAATGATGGGGGTGCAAGAAATATGGTTCAAAGAATCCTCAAGCTAATTTTGGCTGGCATCACTGTTTTTGGAAGACAAGTGGAAGGTTGTGGAATGACCAAAGTTCAGAAGCATATGTTGGCATTATTCTGCAACTCATTGTTTGAGATAAATTGTATGAGGAAGATTGCCATTTGGCCTCGTTTACATCCAAGAATTGCAGGGTTGTGCACATCAAGCAATGTTCAAGCTCCTGGTTATTTGTTCAGAGAAAATCTGTCTAAACAAATTAAAGAAATTGATGAAGAGGCAAAAACTATTGGCCTCATGAAACCCTTCAATTTTGGCCAGAGAAGGGCTGGTCAAATGAGAAGGGGATTTAATTTGGATCTGGAACAAGCTGAGGCAGGAGTATGGTAAGGAAGAATTACCAACCAGCACAGCCGAATGTACACCCATTTGTTGGGAGAAGGAGATCACTACGTCTGGTTGGAGAGGTACAAAAACTTTATCATATTAAAGAAGAATTTTTGGATGAACCTCAGATTGGTGGTAGACTCCGAATGTTTTATAATGAATGGGACAGTATAACATCTGATCGTGTTATATTAGATACTGTTTAGGATCTACCATTGATGTTGTAAAAGGTATGGATCCACTGGGACAGAATAATCCTAATCATACTTTGATGTTTCTGTTCTTGGGAAAAAATTCAAATTGATAAAAAGGTTAAGAATTTGTGTAGAAAAGGAGTTATCGAGAACACAGGAGAGGATCCACAACAATTTGTGTTAAATATTTTCCCCAGGCCAAAGAAAGATGGGGTTGTAGAATCATTTTAGATCTCACACAATTGAATACATTTGTCCAGTATAAACATTTTAAAATGGATACCTTCAACACTGCAATGCAGCTGGTATCAACAGGTTGTTATATGGCTACAATAGATTTGAAGGATGCATATTACTAAGTTCCAATTCATCATCACTTTTGCAGGTATTTAAAGTTTAAGTGGTTGGGACAGCTGTGGCAATACAAAGCATTACCTAATGGTTTAAGCTCAGCACCTAGACTGTTCACTAAATTGTTGAAGCCAGCACTTGCATTGCTAAGGGCACAAAAACACATCGTTATGGCTTATCTAGGTGACATTTTAATTGTCAATGCTAATTAGGAGTCAGCTGAAAAATCAGTCTCAGCAACTACAAGTCTGTTTGAAAGGCTGGGTTCCTGATTCATCCAACATAATCTAAGTTGCAGCCATCCGAAACCATTGAATGTCTGGGGTTTGTGATTAATTCAGTTACCATGTTAGTAAATTTACCAATAGATAAGGTTATTGATTTGACAAATGGGTGTCAGCGCCTGATTAACAAACCTTATCCCTCCATCCGAGAAGTTGCTAAGGTTATTGGGAAATTAGTAGCAGCATTCCCAGCAGTAGAATTTGGTCCACTGCATTACCAAAATCTTCAAAGGGCAAAAACTCAAGTGCTTATACAGCGAGCAGGCCATTTTGATAGGCCCATGCAATTGCCAAAGGAAGCCTTATCAGAATTGCATTGGTGGATTGAGAATGTTCCACAAGCTGTTAAGAACATTTTAGTTCAGCAGCCAGTAGTGTTTTTGCAAACTGATGCTAGTTCTCTCAGATGGGGGGCTACGGATAATGAGACCAGCTGTCGGGGCAGATGGACTGTCCAAGAGGATTTATTGCTCCAAACATATGGTATAATTTATTTGGAGTTACTGGGAGCATTTTATGGATTAAAAGCTTATTGTTCTACTATGAAGGATTTACATGTCCCAATACAAATAGACAATACCATATATCAATCACATGGGTGGTGTAAAATCAATATCATGTGATCATCTGGTAAACCAGATGTGGCATTGGTGTATTGGTAAAAATATTTGGCTTTCAGCTATTTGTCTCCCAGGGAGAAATAATGTTGTGCAGACAAAAGATCACGAATATTTAAAGACAATACAGAATGGATGTTAAATCCACAAAATTTCAAAAATATAGTCAGTCGGTATGGAGTGCCAGACATTGATCTGTTTGCATCTAGATTGAATCACCAATTGCCCAAATACGTGTCTTGGGAACACGATCCAGGGGCAGTAGCGGTGGATGCTTTCTCGCTACACTGGGGTAATACGTTCTTTTATGCTTTTCCCCATTCTGATTGATTGGGCAATGTCTCAACAAAATAGCGCAAGAAGCTGCCAAAGGCATTTTGGTGGTGCCAAATTGGCCTACGCAGTCATGGTTCCATTGATGCTAAAAATGATTATTGAACCATGTATGACGTTTCCTAGTTGCGACAATTTGTTGACACAACCAGTAACAAAAGAAGTTCATCCATTGCATGATCATATGAATTTGTTAATCTGCAGGTTCTGACCAGACCATTGCAAGAGTTTGAACTGACGGACAGGACCATGGATGTTATAGGTGCAGCTTGGAGGAATAGCACTAAAAAAAAATGTTGCATATAAGGAAATGGGAAGCCTTTTGTAAACAGTCAAAAGATATCTTATCATACTGCAAACATTTCAAATGTATTGGAGTTCCTTGCTGGGTTACATTTTTGATGAGCATTTGAGTTATAGTGCCATTAATTGTGCTCGTAGTGCTTTGTCGTCCTACTTAGGACAAATTTCTGATCGAGACTCAGTTCGGTCTCACCCATTAGTATCCCGATTCATGAAAGGAAATTTTAATAAAATCCTCCCAAGCCCAGATTACAGAAATTTGGGATGTTAGCATTGTTCTCACTTTGCTTAAGCAATGGACTCCAATTACTTCAATGTCTTTGCAGAAGTTAACATTCAAGGTAGTAATGTATATGGTATTAGTATCAGTTCAAAGAGTACAAACTTTGCAATTGTTATGGTTAGATTGCATGCATGTGGCTGCAGATAACATTGTGTTTTATGTTTATGACCTGATCAAACAAAGCAGATCGTAACTCCTCATAAAATAAAGATCAAACTTCGAACAGGTAAGTTCTCATTTAATCTTACTATTACAAATGGGATTGGACAAGTTTACAAGAAGTATGTTTGTGCACATTGGTAATTCTGGTAGCAGCATTAGGGTCTAGCATGATCTGGTTCAGTTCAAAGAGAAGTGGTGAGTGCTCATCCACAATCCAGGAGGAGAAATTGTGTGCACTAAGTTTACAATTTTCTCCAAAAGGGTCCAAGAGAATAAATGTGTCTGCAAGGATGTTAGTGAATCTGAAACTGATCAGATATCCAAACTGCAGGAAGATCCAGAGGAATGATTTGTTAGAACAGGAGGCATGCCAGAGTGAAATTGAGATGTTGAACCAAAGGGGTTCCATGAGAGGTTCTGGGATGATCTGTCCCCAACACCAACTTTCGGAGTAGATATGTGAGAGATGCAAGACACATCTGCACTATTGTCGAAACAAGTAATTGCAGATGATGGTTAACACACAAAGGCAAAAACTGCTGGAGCAATTGAGCGGGTCAGCAGCTACTCTGGGGATAGGTGACGTTTCAGGTCAGGACAGAAGGGTCTTTCGAAAGATACTACCTAACCCACTGAGTTACTCCAGCACTTTGTGTCCACATTTGCACTGTGGATTGGGACTAAGAGGACAAAAACCCTCCATAAACATAGATCATTTATTTATTGTACATCACAGTAAATCTATGTGCAGTTAAAGTCTTGAATGTAACAACACTGGCAGGTTTATAATTGAAATCCATTAAATTAAATATATTAAAGTGTATAAATATATGTGTGTTGTATTGTTCATTTCTTTGTTTTAAAATGAGATGCAGTATTATATGTGTTTTTTTTTTAGAAATATATTTTAGTTTCTGAGCATAATTTTTACATTAAGTTTTGTGGGATTGTAAATACTTAAAGAAACTGTCATGAGATTATTCATTGCAATGTTGCATGCACCATGTATCTGGTTCAGTCTTGATTAATAGATATTTAACTATTAAGGGAATAAAGGGATTATGGGATCAGTACAGGAAACTGTCAGTGTGGTAAAAGAATAATGGATGGAGGAGAAGACACAGGGCAGAATCGAAGCTCCTGCGTAGGGGCGATTGGAGCTCCCGCTTCGGAGCGGTCAAAGCTGCTGTGGTGGAAGCTCTCGAAGTCTGTCTCTAAACAGGGACCGCGAGCTCCACGATGTTAAAGTCCGCAGGCTCCCGCAGTTGGCTCTCCCGAAGTCGATCGCCAGCAGAGGCCGCCAACTCTACGTTGTGAGGCCGCAGTGCAGAAAGAGATACAGAAAAAAATTACACCTCTGTTGAGGTAAGAGAATTTTAAAAGTTTTCCCCAACCCCCTCCCTCAACCCCACATAAAACAACCTCAAGAACACAAAAACATCCATTTAACACATACAAAAAACAACAAAGAAGGAAGGGACGAGACAGACTGTAGGCGAGGCGGCTATTGCGGGCGCCACCCAGTGGTCATCTAAGTAAGTTATGCACTATGTTACATATAAGAATCCAGATTCAGAAAAGTCATGGTTCATCTGTGAAGTTATTCTATTTGCTGCCATATTCCTTAATAGCTTTAGTATAGTTTTGATAACCAATTTTCAATTTAAAATGAACAGTTGACCTAGTAGTGATTAACATACGATTTCAAAGTTTCTCCCACCATTTGTATGTGGAAATGATTCCTAATTTCCCTTTGTAAGAACATCGCTCTGATTCTTACACCGACCATGAGTCCACAATTCACCAGCTAACAATTCACACAGAGAGTTGTGAGTCTGTGGAATTCTCTGCCTCAGAGGGCAGTTGAGGCCGGTTCTCTGGATACTTTCAAGAGAGAGCTAGATAGGGCTCTTAAAGATAACACAGTCAGTGGATATGGGGAGAAGGCAGGAACGGGGTACTGATTGGGGATGATCAGCCATGATCACATTGAATGGCTGTGCTGGCTTGAAGGTCCGAATGGCCTACTACTGCACTTATTGTCTATTGTCTAATGGAAATAGTTTTTTTTCTATATGCACAATAAATTGCTTGAATATCTAGAAAAAAAAATCATAGCTCCCCAAATGTTAGTGAATGCAGCCATGGTTTTTATAATCTCTTGCACAATTGGGCATAACTCAGTTGCTTTTTGCACATAGAGCCTTGCTATCTTTTATGTCCATGGAAAACGATCTGTCGCAACTGATAGACACAAAAAGCTGGTGAAACGCATCAAAAAGCTGGAGCATCTTTGGAGAGAAGGAATGGGCGACGTTTCGGGTCGAGATCCTCTTTCAGACCTGAAGCCCTTCTCCAGGTCTGAAGAAGGTTCTCGATCCGAAACATCACCCATTCCTTCTCTCCAGAGAAGCTGCCTGTCCTGCTGAGATACTCAGCTTTTTGTGCCTATCTTCAGTTTAAACCAGCATCTGCAGTTCCTTGCTACACAAAACATCTGATAGTGCAGACTCGGTCTAGATGACGTAAAAGCATAAAATAGTTTGAAGACACACACCACGAGATTCAGAGACAATTTAATCCCAGCTGTTACCAGGCAATTGAACCGACTTCTCACCAGTTAGAGTATGGTCATGACCCATTTACCTCACTGAGACAAATGAACTATCTTTAATCAGACTTTATTGGAATTTATCCTGTACTAAATACTAAACCCCTTCTCCCGTATCTGTACACTGTGGACTGCTTGATTGGAATCATGTATAATCTTTTCATTGACATGA
Organism: Raja brachyura; assembly: GCA_963514005.1. The sequence goes on from OY740787.1 coordinate 50,687,953, forward strand.
GAACACGCAACAAAAAATATTTGCATTATACCTCGATACATGTGACAATAATAAACTAAGCTAAATTGCTGGGTATACTCATCAAGTCAGTCAGCAATCATTGAGGGGTAAATAGAGTTAACATTTTAATTTGGCCTGATGGCTGGTCATTGATCTGATATGATATCTAGCCTACTGAGTATTTCCATCATTTTGATTTTGTTAACAAATCTGATTTTGTCTCAGATTTCAAAGCTTCTGCAAGGTATTTTGTTTTTTGATTACAATGTCCAATTCAGTGCAAAAGGCTTGATCCCACAGCTCTCTAACCTAGAGGCTATAGACTAAAGCTTAGCTAACACCTAGCAAACACGATGCATTCCAAAGTAATCCAATTTACTCATATTAGCACCAGGAATAATTGATTTAAATAGCAAGGGACAATATATGATGAAACAGCAAACAAGATGAACCATGCAAATCTGTTTGTCAGTTCTTGGAACTGAAACACAAACAGTTTCACTGCAGTAACAATAGCAATGATACAACACCCTTATGAAATATAATGAAGGCTGGCTTCCTGGTCACATATTTATGCATCTGCTTGTACACTCCATCAATCTTGATTCATGATCTTTCCTGCTAATCACATCAGATAAGCAAAAAGTCTCTGAAATCCATGGTCTGGTGCTAGTCTTTGTGCTGAGTGCTTTCAGAAGTAAGAAAAATATACTTCAAAGAAAAACTCATTGTCCCCGAGGAGAATTCCTAATTCAGCCAAAACTTAAAATGAATGCACAAACCTTCATGCTCCCCATTTTAAGGTTATAAAACATGAAATCCTCACTCCTTTTATTTAGCTTGCTATCTGCTATTGGCACACACCTCCCTGAACAAAATCACAGCTTTCCCATCTTATACATCAAAATGCTTAGACTGGCCACCAAGCAAGACCTCGGCCGATTTTGCAGGTCCAAAGATTTGTGGAGAGATAAGAACCAAATGTGAGCAGATGGGACCGGCATGGATGGGGCACCTTGGTTAAAATGGGCAAGTTGGGCAGAAGGGCCTGTTTCCATGATGTATGACTATGACTATAAGAGAGTTCTTGAAAGGGGTGGCAAGGCATCTCAGGACGCAAGACTCAAGCAAATGAGCAAAATTGATGAGCTGAACTTGCAATGGTTTAGCTACCCTTGCCTTAAAGTACAATGGGTGAGAAGCATGTTTACCACTATTTAATAGGCTGTGAACTGCCTTGGAATATCCTACATTTGAAATCCTCCAAGTAGAATCATGACATGGTGAAGGGGATATCAGGATGGATGAAAAGTGAATTTGGAACTGATAAAGGAGATCCATCTCTCAGCATGATCAAAGGTGAAGTCAACATTTGAATAGTAGAGGAGATGTGTTCATTACCGACAGGTTCAACTGAGTGGCAATCAATATTGAACAATTCTTTTTTCAGAGATTCCAAGAAGTGTAAATAAATAAAGGAAAATGCTAATCCTAGTCTTGTTTTGGCTTCTCCGACACACAGGGAACCCTTCCTCAGACTGGGAGTCAGGGGAGAGGAAAACTAGAGATATGGAAGGGCACAAAGTGAATTTAAGGTGTGAAAAGGACAGAATAAAGCAGGCGATCATCAACACACTGTGAACTGAGAGTGAAGATGGATCAGCGTGAAGCAGAATTTCAGGGAGCGTACAGTCCCAATTGCTGAAAGGAGAGCAAATGAAAGATGTACAATTTATTTGAATTGAATTGAATTATTTATCTACTACAATATCACACTGGAGGTGTTGAACACTATGAGAACCCTTTCAATGTGACTGGCAAGAAAGAAAGATAACACAAAATGCTGGAGTAACTCAGTGGGACAGGCAGCATCTCTGGAGAGAAGGAATGGGTGACGTTTCGGGTCAAGACCCTTCTTCAGAGAGTCAAGGGAGAGGAAAACTAGAGATATGGAAGGGTACAAAGTGAATTTAAGGTGCGAAAAGGACAGAATAAAGCAGACGATGATCAGCAAAATGTAGACTGGTTCATTGTTGGCTGAGGGGAAGGTGAAAACGAGGCATACAAACATTAAAATTAATCGAGGGGACAGTGAAACTAGTCAGAGAACTAGGGTGGGGGACGGATGGAGAGAGAATGCAAGGGTTACTAGAAGTTAGATAAAATAATTTTCATGCCGCTGGAATGTAAGCTGCCCAAGCGATATATGAGGTGCTGTTCCTCGAATTTGGAGGTATACAGGTTGGGTAAGTGTTTTTTAAAGGGCTTTCTGTGGGAAATGATGAGCAAAACTGAGTTAGTTTTAATAGAATCTACAGCAGTAAAATTGGCTCTTCAGTTAATGCTGCAGTTTGTTCTCCAGATGAGCCACCTCCCACTCTATCTCTTTCCCTTCCTTCAACATGATTGCAATCAGATTTTCTTACAGATTTCATCTCGGTTTCCCCCCCGGCTTCTTTTGATGAGCAGTGTTGGAACTGGATGCTCAGAAGTAATTTGACAGCAGAAAAGAGATTACTCCTCTGACTTTCATCTGGCCTTCCCTTAGTAGCATTTCACTGTGGACCTCTGCATGTTGGCGGATAAATGTTCTGCCAACTATCCTGTAGTGGAACCCTATGTTTCTGCACCAGATTATTACTTTTGTCCAACTAAAGTAATTACCATTATTCTCATACACCAGCCTGTTGTCATATTGAAATTGTTACGTGGCAATTAAAGTTCTGCTGAAAGGAAAGACTTGTACTCCCATGGTGGTTAGTAGCCTAAAGTGCTTCAAAGTCAATGAATTGTTGTCAGCATTGAATGGATGCAAGAACAGAGCAAGATCCATTAGTTGAAAGTAAATTGATGATCAATCATTCTTTTTCTTAAAATAATGGTTGACTGATACATGTTTCAGGTAGGCTACCACATGCTTCTTGAGATAATGTCTTGGGATCGTACCAGCTCCCCAGCAGGGCAGTTAGAGATCTCAATCCTCAAGATTTAATACCTAGCTTAATAATTTCACATAATATCTCCTTTTTGTTTCTACACTTTTATTTCAATTAGTCATGTTTGTCTTTGTACCATGAATGAAAACAGGTGCTGCGGGAAATGCACAACAGGTCAAGCAGCTTCTGTAGAAAATGAAACGGTCACTGGCTGTCCTGCTGAGTGTCCCTAATACTTTCTGTTTTGATTTCAGATTTCCAGCATCTGCAGCTTATTGATTTTCAATTTCTATCTCTATTGTTTTGTTCAAAATGCACATGCATTTCATCAGTGTACATCATCCATTCACCTCGTGACTGAAATCCATAATCATTTAACTTAAAGGTAAGGGTGCTGACACCGCTTGATTAACTTCATTCTGGAGATATATATAATCCCACATAAGAGATTAGCATACAAACATAAAGCACACGGTATTGGGGGTTCAATATTGATGTGGATAGAGAACTGGCTGGCAGACAGGAAGCAAAGAGTAGGAGTAAACAGGTCATTTTCAGAATGGCAGGCAGTGACTAGTGGGGTAACGCAAGGCTCAGTGCTGGGACCCCAGCTATTTACAATATATATTAATGACCTGGATGAGAGAATTGAATGCAACATCTCCAAATTTGCGGATGACACAAAGCTGGGGGGCAGTGTTAGCTGTGAGGAGGATGCAAGGTGACTTGGATAGGTTGGGTGAGTGGGCAAATGCATGGCTGATGCAGTATAATGTGGATAAATGTGAGGTTATCCACTTTGGCGGCAAAAACAGGAGGGTAGACTATTATCTGAATGGTGGCCGATTAGGGAAAGGGGAGATGTAACGAGACCTGGGTGTCATGGTACACCAGTCATTGAAAGTAGACATGCAGGTGCAGCAGGCTGTGAAGAAAATGAATGGTATGTTGGCATTCATAGTATAGGGATTTGAGTACAAGAGCAGGGAGGTTCTACTGCAGCTGTACAGGGTTTTGGTGAGGCCACACCTGGAGTATTGCGTACAGTTTTGGTCTCCTAATCTGAGGAAAGACATTCTTGCCATAAAGGGAGTACAGAGAAGGTTCACCAGACTGATTCCTGGGATGGTAGGACTTCCATATGAAGAAAAACTGGATAGACTCGGCTTGTACTCGCTTGAATTTAGGAGATTGAGGGGGGATCTTATAGAGACTTACAAAATTCTTAAGGGTTTGGACAGGCTAGATGCAGGAAGATTGTTCCCGATGCTGGGGAACTCCAGAACAAGGGGTCACAGTTTAAGGATAAGGGGGAAGTCTTTTAGGACCGAGATGAGAAGATCATTTTTCACACAGAGAGTGGTGAGTCTGTGGAATTCTATGCCACAGAAGGTAGTTGAGGCCAGTTCATTGGCTATATTTAAGAGGGAGTTAGATGTGGCCCTTGTGGCTAAAGGGATCAGGGGGCATGGAGAGAAGGCAAGTACAGGATACTGAATTGGATGATCAGCCATGATCATATAGAATGGCGGTGCAGGCTCGAAGGGCCGAATGGTCTGCTCCTGCACCTATATTCTATGATTCTATATGTTATTATACCTCTGAGAAATATTGCAGAGTCTGCTTCAGAATGCTTCATGTAAAAAAATCTCAGTGTTAATGACTGAACTTTGATCAGGGTATATTTTGATATGTTTGATACTTAACTAACAGGAATATCCAATTAGCATTAACTAGCCTGATCGCAATTGGAATGTAATACCCTATATTGTCAAAAAATTCAGCTAGAGATAGATTATGTATGATTTATTTTTGACATTCCTAATCACGACCTCATGATTATTACATGTCTTGTGAGTAAATACTGGAGGGTGTTCAGTAAAGCTATGAATGAACACTGCTGCTTGCTCACTTCACAATAATGGACAACAATTGTTTTCAAGGAACAGCATAGACTAAGGAAGTAATAACATGAACTGTAGATGCTTGTTTATGCTAAAGAAAGACACAGAATGTTGGAGTGAATCAGTAGGTCAGGCAGCATCACTGGAGAATGTCCCGACACGAAATGTCACCTATCCATGTTCTCCAGAGATGCTGCCTGTCCCACTGAGTTTCTCCAAAATTATGAGTCTTTCTATCATCTAAGGTCCTGAATAATGTTAGACTGGCACTCAAGTTAAGTGAGTTTATTGTCATGAGTCCCATATAGGACAATGAAATTCTTGCTTTGCTTCATCACAACAGAACATAGTAGGCATTGACTACAAAACAGATCAGTGTGTCCATATACCATTATATAAATATATACACACATGAATAAATAAAATGATAAAGTGCAAATAACAGATAATGGGTTATTAATGATCAGAGTTTTGTCCGAGCCAGGTTTAATAGTCTGATGGCTGTGGGGAAGTAGCTATTCCTGAACATGGTTGTTGCAGTCTTCAGGCTCCTGTACCTTCTACCTGAAGGTAGTGGGGAGACGAGTGTGTGGCCAGGATGGTGTGGGTCTTTGATGATACTGCCAGCCTTTTTGAGGCAGCAACTGCAGTAAATCCCCTCGATGGAAGGAAGGTCAGAGCCGATGATGGACTGGGTAGTGCTTACTACTTTTTGTAGTCTTTTCCTCTCCAAGGCGCTCAAGTTGCCGAACCAAGCCACGATGCAACCGGTCAGCAAGCTCTCTACTGTGCACCTGTAGAAGTTAGGGAGAATCCTCCTTGACAAACCGACTCTCCGTAATCTTCTCAGGAATTAGAGGCGCTGATGTGCTTTCTTGATAATTGCATCAGTGTTCTCGGACCAGGAAAGATCTTCAGAGATGTGCACGCCCAGGAATTTGAAGCTCTTGACCCTTTCAACCATCGACCCGTTGATATAAACGGGACTGTGGGTCCCCATCCTACCCCTTCCAAAGTCCACAATCAGTTCCTTGGTATTGCTGGTGTTAATGGCCAGGTGTTGGTTTTGCTGGTGTTGAGGACCAAATAGACAGTTGCTCGATCTCTCTTCTGTACTCCGACTCATCCCTATCAGTGATACATCCCACAACAGTGGTGTCGGCAGCGAACTTGATGATGGAGTTCGCACTATGACCAGCTACGCAGTCATGAGTATAGAGTGAGTACAGCAGGGGGCTGAGCACGCAGTCTGGAGGTGCTCCCGTGCTGATTGTTATCGAGTCTGACACATTTCCACCAATACAAACAGACTGTGGTCTGTGAATGAGGAAGTCGAGGATCCAATTGCAGAGGGATGCGCAGAGACCCAGTTCTGCGAGTTTGGTAACCAGCTTGGAGGGGATGATAGTATTAAATGCCGAGCTATAATCGATGAATAACAGCCTGATATATGAGTTTTTGTTGTGTCCAGAGCGGAGTGGAGAGCCAGCGAGATCGCATCCACCGTTGATCCGTTGTGGCGGTAAACGAACTGCAGTGGGTCCAGGTTTCTGTCGAGGTAGGAGTTGATTTGCGCCATGATCAACCTCTCGAAACACTTCATCACCACATGCATTAGTGCCACAGGTCGATAGTCATTGAGGCATGGCATCTTGCTCTTCTTGGGCACTGGTATAATTGATGCCCTTTTGAAGCAGGTGGGAACCTCGGACCTCAGAAGTGAGAGGTTGAAAATGTCCGTAAAAACTCCAGCCAGTTGGTTCGCACAGGTTTTTAGAACACGACCTGGTATACCATCAGGTCCAGGTGCTTTTCGAGGATTCACCCCTCTGAAGGATTTCCTGACGTCGGCCTCTGTGACTGAGACTGAAATACCATCACAGCGAATGGGGGCTCGGGAAGGCACATCGATGTTCTCGCTATCAAAGCGTGCGTAAAACGCATTGAGCTCATCAGGGAGTGATGTTTCTCCGACATTCGAGCTGCCTCCTGATTTCGCGTTGTAGGAGGTGATTGCATTCAGGCCCCGCCATAGCTGCCGAGCATCCGTCTCATCGTCCAGCTTTAAGCAGAAGTCCCTTTTGGCTTTTTTGATGGCCTTACCAAGGTCGTATCTGGACTTCTTGTAGACCACTCCATTAATTAACACAATTGTAATGATTTTCTTCTGCAGAAATATGGCAGCTAATTGCAGTCACATAAAGCAAAAAGAACTAAGACAAGCACATTTGTGCAAGTTACTGAAAAATAGTGAAAGTGAGCAAGTAGGCCCATAGTTGTAAAGTGAAATACATTATTGGTAACTGTGGGTTACCATGGCAACCATTGAGTAGAGTGGACTTTATAGGCAGCCAGAGGTGCTTTAAAACGAACACTTTTTATTGCCCATTATTACATTATTTATATTTATATAAATGCATCACGAAGAGCTGAAAATAAAAGAACTCTGGCCTTCAATTTTCACTTCCATACCTGATATTTAAAAACTGAAAGACTATTTACACATAATGGTCACAGAGACAGAGTTTTTCTTCTACCCTTGGCAATTGGGGCTGGCACCCTTTCTGTTATTCAGTCTATGGTTAACTTGAAAACTTGCAAATGTACAAAACCAATGAACTTTCTATTTAATACAAAAAGTATTCATGAATTAAGTCAATGTGATTATTTTTTGTATAACTGTTGTGCAATTTTTCAATAGGAATATATAGGAAGCCATTCAGCCCACTAAATCCAACTCTCAGAGCAGTCCCATCAATGCCATTCCCAACTCTTTTCTTTAAACCCATTCTCTCCCACATGACTATCAATTACCCTTCTCTGTCCTTCTGGCATCCACCCACATCTGGAAAGAAGCACGTTTTATAGGATGTGGAAGGAAACTGGAACACCTCGAGGTGAATGTGGCAGAGTGGGATGGCAGGGGCGGGGGGGGGGGGGGGGACAGGGAGCAAATGCAATCTCCACACATTTGCAAACAGAACCTCTGGTGAGGATTGAATCTGGGTCCCTGGAGCTGTGAGGCAGCGGGATCTGCCCATTTCCGCATTAACAGAAGAACAAGAAACAGAAGCAAGAGAGGCCATTCGGCCGGTCGAGCCTTCCCCATTTTACAATAAGATTGCAGCTGTGTTTACATTTGTGCCTCTTTCCTGTACTGGCCCCATCTCCTGTGATTCCCTGAACATGTAAAATTCTATGAATCTGCACAGCGATTAAGGCTCCTCGACCTTCATGGATAGAGGTTTCAAAAATCATTAATTGGGTGACAATTTCTTCTAACTTCATTATTCCTCTCCTAAAATTCCCACTCTTCTCTGCCCTGACATCGCTGTTTCCCGGGATCTCCTGTGGGAACATTAAGTATTGATCTCCTTTAAAACTGACTTATTTTCAAAGTACTCCATTGATTGTAAAGTTTGGAAACCATGAAATAGACTATATAAATGCAATATCTATGCTTGTAATGGAATGTTACTTTAATCCTGTAGTTTAAATTTCAGCACCTTTTATGCCGGCCTCCACTAACTTCACCAAAGAAAAGGTACACGATGAAAACTCTGCGGCAGTCATGCGTAACTGGAACTAGTGCATTATGTATCACTCTAGTTGTATATATGGAGCCATAAACATTGGTGAATTAGCATCTGCCTTTGCGTCCCTGTATATCAAGCTGCATTACGCCTATTTACTTGTCTGCTGGCTTTTGTATAAATAATATATTGCTAATTAAATTAAATAATTTAATATATTGCAAGAACATCACATTTCAAGGTTATGCCAAATTCAATGTCATCCCCCCTCCAGTAGTGAAATACAATCCAGTTAGCAAGCAGTTATGACGGGTTGAGATTAATGGTGGTTGATTTACATGAAAGGGATTACAAAACAATGAGAAAGTACAATTAAGATTCAGCAACCCTATTTTCTTCCTTACCATTACATTTGCTTTATGTAAATATCTTCCTACATAGCAACTCGCAGGTGGATGCAAAGCTTTTGTACAGCATTTCCAGAGATTAATTACTTTAGATGGTACTATTCTCTTTCATCCCTATTCTTTACAATCCTGTTCAAATAAATCATGAACAATGGCTTTTGTTATTTCTCAACCAGTAGCTGTAGAAGTGAATTACACTGCCTTAGAATGCTTTGTACATTGTATGAAATATATATGTCCTTGGCAAGGCTATACCTGCAATATTGTGCTCACGTGATTTTCCTAGCTAAGGAAGGATATACTAGTAATGGAGTATATCCGAGGTCGGCTGATTGATTGCCGGGAAGATGACCTTGTCACGTGAAGGAAGATTAAGCAAATTGGGTTTCAGCAGAATAAGAGATGCACTGAAGCATACAGAATTTTCACAAGGTTTAGGAAAGATTTTTAATGTCTCCACCCAGTAGGTGGTGAATCTTTAGAATCCACTCCTCATGGACTTTGGAGGCTCAATAGACAATAAATGCAATAGGCCATTTGGCCCTCGAGCCAGCACTGCCATTCACTGTGATCATGGCTGATCATTCACATTCAATACCCTATTCCTGCCTTCTCACCATATCCCCTGACTCCACTATCTTTAAGAGCTCTATCTATCTCTTGAAAGCATCCAGAGAATTGGCCTCCACTGCCTTCTGAGGCAAAGAATTCCACATATTCACAACTCTCTGGGTGAAATGTTTTTTCCTCATCTCCGTTCTAAATAGGCTACCCCATATTCTTAAACTGTGGCCCCTGGTTCTGGACTACCTCAACATCAGAAACATGTTTCTTGCCTTTAGCATGTCTAATCCCGTAATAATCTTATATGTTTCAATAAGATACCCTCTCATCCTTCTAAATTCCAGAGTATACAAGCCCGGCCACTCCATTCTATCAACAAATGACAGTCCTGTTATCCCGGGAATTAACCTCGTTAACCTATGCTGCACTCCCTCAATAACAAGAATGCCCTTCCTCAAATTTGGAGACCAAAACTGCACACAACAGTCAGGGTGTGGTCTCACTAGGGCCCTGTACAACTGCAGAAGGACCTATTTACTCCTATGCTCAACTCCTCTTGTTATGAAGGTCAACATGCCATTAGCTTTCTTCACTGCCTGCTGTACCTGCAGGCTCAGTTGCTGAGTATATTCAAGACAGAGATAGTAAAGTCCGTCGACAGGGAGAGGCACTGGCCTTTCAGGCCTGCCACTCAGTCTTAGCATCAGGTAGAGGATGAGACTTTATAGGGCTTCTTCTTGGCAGTCCAGCCTTGACCACATGGTGGCACTGGTGCTCCCAGTCTTCCTGATTTCCTTCTTTAGCATGCTCCTCAGTTCCCAGAACTCTTCCAGGGATACACTTGATCCCAGCTGCCTATATCAGTTCCATGTCTCCTTCTTATTCTTGACCAGAGCTTCAATTTCTTTGTTCTTATCATTACCCACATTCCCACATTGTTCTGTTCATCAGGAAACGTTACCTTTAAGGGCCTGTTCCACTTACGCGACTTTTCAGCAGACTGTTGTGACCTTCAGCTCGGGGGCACTCGCCTGAAAAACCACGAGCTGGAACGACCGTCAGCGCAGAACACACACACACACACAGCAAAGGTGGGGGCCAGGGAAAGCGGGGGAGCACCGTCTGAAATTCACACAATGCAAAGCCAAGGTGATACGCGCAATGAACAGGAAGGTTAAAGACGGCTAGCACAGTGTACGGTAAGTCCTTTAAAAGAGCGGGTAGAGGGGGGAGACACTTTTAAGAAGCCAGACAACTTTTAATAAGACAGCTGTGAAGTTTAGCGGGCATTTAACATTACCGGTCGGTTTTCCTTGGTTCTGCAAACTCATGCTTACGTTTTTTCCCCCCATTGAGCCAATGAAAATGACCGATCAGCAAAGGAGATTAACTAAAACTATCTACGGCTACCTTGACTACTTACAACGACATGTCAACCCCACTACCACTGCACTACGACTTCAAAAGTATCGATTTGTCCATGGCGACCAATTTTTGGTCACGGAAAATGTTTCAACATGGTGAAAAACTTTGCGTGACTACACTGAGGCCGCGACTAGTTACCACCATACGGGAACTCCTCTCGACCATGAAGGAGACTCACCAGAAACCACCTACAAACATGTGGCAACCATGTGACGACCATGTGGCGAGCTTGTGGAGAGCGTAGAGTCTTCTGAACTCGCAAATAAGGTCGCCTAAGTGGGACAGGCCCTTTAGTTTCTTCGGGCATCATTGATAGAGGTTGTAAATACTTTGGGGCCATGCACAATCCCTGTAGGTATCCCACTAATCACAACTTGTCATCTACAAAAGACATATATACTTCCTAACTGTTAACCAAATCTCAATTTGTGAGGATATTTTATCCCCAATTTCATGTGTTCTAACATTGTTCAGCAACTTCCTATGTGGGATCTTATCAAAAGCTTTCCAACTACATCACAAAGAACTCCTTTAGTAAAGTAGAATTTTCCTTTCATAAGTCCATGTTGATTCTACTCAATTATGTTTTATTTCGAAGTCACGTGAGTGACTACTTGAAGAAGCCCACCAGACCGCATGCGCATCAATATGTCTAGCGCATGGCGCTAGTCAGAGCAGTTCCCGCACTGCTCTGCAAGGTAAGTCCGTTTTCATTGGGCCATTCTATAGCGGGCCCCCATAAACTTAGCCGCTCCACTGGAGCTAGCGTAGGGTATATTTTTGCCACAGTCTCCAACGTAAGCAAGCGGCTGAAGTTATAAGGCTTCATACGGCTGTTGCCGTTCGTCTGCACGGCAGGGGACGACCCAGTTCAGAGACCGATAGGCTTGTTAAAAGCTGGGTTTACGACTGTGGCCATTATAGTCTTCAGCAGATGGCCCTAATAATAACCATATAACCATTACATCATGGAAACAGGTCCTCTCGGCCCTTCCAGTCCGTGCCGACCATTTATTTTCCTCTAGTCCCATCCACCTGCACTCAGACCATACCCCTCCATTCCTTTCCCGTCCATGTACCTATCCACTTTACTTTTACATGTTAAAATCGATCCTGCCTCCACCACTTCTGCTGGAAGCTCATTCCACACAGCCACCACTCTCTGAGTAAAGAAGTTCCCCCTCATGTTACCCCTAAACTTCTGTCCCTTAATTCTCATGTCATGCCCTCGTTTGAATGATCCCTACCCTCAATGGGAAAAGCTTATCCACGTCAACTCTGTCTATCCCTTTCATCATTTTAAAGACCTCAATTAAGTCCCCCCTTAACCTTCTGCGCTTTAAAGAATAAAGACCTAACTTGTTCAACCTTTCTCTGTAACTTAGTTGCTGGAACCCAGGCAACATTCTAGTAAATCTCCTTGTACTCTCTCTATTTTGTTGACATCCTTCCTATAATTAGGCGACCAAAATTGTACACCGTACTCCAGAATTGGTCTTACCAATGCCTTGTACAATTTTAACATTACTTCCCTACTCCTATACTCAATGCTCTGATTTATAAAGGTCAGCACACCAAAAGCTTTCTTTACCACCCTATCTACATGCGATTCCACCTTGAGGGAACTATGCACAGTTATTCCTAGATCCCTCTGTTCCACAGCATTCCTCAATTCCCTACCATTTATCATGTATGTCCTATTTTGATTTGTCCTGCCAAGATGTAGCACTTCACACTTATCAGCATTAAACTCCATCTGCCATCTTTCAGCCCACTTTTCCAAATGGCCCAAACCTCTCTGTAGACTTTGAAAATCTACTTCGTTATCCACAACACCACCTATCTTAGTATCATCTGCATACTTACTTATCCAATTTTCCACCCCATCATCCAGATCATTGATGTACATGACAAACAACAGTGGACCCAACGCAGATCCCCGAGGCACCCCACTGGTCACCAGCTTCCAACCTGACAAACAGCCATTCATCATTACTTTCTGACATCTCCCATTTAGCCACTGTTGAATCCATCTTGCTACTCCGCCATTAACACCCAAAGATTGAACCTTCTTAACCAACCTTCCATGGGGGACCTTGTCAAAGGCCTTACTGAAATCCATATAGACAACATCCACTGCTTTACCCTCATTAATTTCCCTAATGGCCTCTTCGAAAAATTCAAGAAGGTTTGCCAAACATGACCTTTCAGGCACAAATCCATGTTGACTGTTCCTGATCAGACCCTGTTTATCCAGGTGCTTATATATATTATCGCTAATTATCCTTTCCATTAATTTGCCCACCACTGACGTCAAACTAACAGGTCTATAATTGCTAGGTTTATTCTTTGAACCATTGTTAAACAATGGAACAACATGCGCAGTACGCCAATCCTCCGGCACTATTCTCATTTCTAATGACATTTGAAATATTTCTGTCATAGCTCCTGCTATTTCTGCACTAACTTCCCTCAATGTCCTAGGGAATATCCTGTCAGGACCTGGAGACTTATCCACTTTTATATTTTTCAAAAGTGTCAGTACTTCCTCCTCTTTGAATCTCATAGTTTCCACAGCTACTCTACTTTTTTCGCTTACCTCACAGAGTTCAATATCCTTCTTCTTGGTGAATACCGAAGAAAAGAAATTGTTCAATATCTCCCCCATCTCTTTTGGCTCTGCAGATACCTGTCCATTCTGGCTCTCTAATGGTCCAATTTTATCCCTCATTATCCTTTTGCTATTAATAGAGCTGTAGAAACCTTTTGGATTTACTTTCACCTTTCTTGCCAAAGCAACCTCGTATCTTCTTTTAGCCTTTCTAATTTCTTTCTTAAGATTCTTTTTACATTCTTTATACTCCTCTAGCACCTCATTTACTCCATGCCTCCTATAAATATTGTAGATATCTCTCTTTTTTCAAAACAAGTGTCCAATTTCCCTTGAAAACCAAGGCTCTTTCCAATTTTTACTATTTCCTTTCAACCAAATGGGGACATAAAGATTCTGTACTCTTACAATTTCCCCTTTAAATGTCCTCCATTTCTCTTCTACATCCTTCCCATAAAGCTAAATGTCCCAATTCACTCCTTTTAAATCCTTACGCATTCCCTCAAAGTTAGCCTATCTCCAATCAAAAATCACAACCCTAGGTCCAGTTCTGACTCTCTCCATAATTATATTGAAACTAATGGTATTGTGATCACTGGTCCCGAAGTGCTCACCAACGCATACCTCCGTCACCTGACCTGCCTCATTTCCTAACAAGAGGTCCAGCACTGCCCCTTCTCTGGTCGATACCTCTATGTATTGCTGCAAAAAACTATCCTGCACACATTTTACAAACTCCAAACCATCCAGCCCATTTACAGAATGTGTTTCCCAGTCTATTTTTTGAATATTGAAATCTCCCACAATCACTACCTTGTGCTTACTACTAATATCTGCTATCTCCTTACATATTTGCTCTTCCAATTCTCGCTCCCCATTTGGCGGTCTATAATACACCCCTAAAAGTGTTGCTCCACCATTCTCACTTCCACCCAAATATCCTCCCTAGACGAGCCCTCTAATCTATCCTGCCAAAGCACTGCTGTAATATCTTCTCTGACAAGCAATGCAACACCTCCACCTCTGGTTCCTCCAATTCTATCACACTTGAAGCAACGAAATCCTGGAATATTTAGTTACCAATCACAGCCCTCCTGCAACCATGTTTCACTGATTGCCACAACATCATATTTCCAGGTGTCAATCCAGGCTGTAAGTTCATCCACCTTTCTTACAATGCTCCTCGCATTAAAATATACACATTTTAGAAACCCACCATCCCTTATTCGCTGTTTATTATCTTTTTCCTCTTTCTCCCATAGAGGCTGCTGACATCACAGCTCCATTCGGGAGCAGGCAGCCAGTATTTGAAATTCAGGAGCTTACATTCATAAATTGCAGGGTGTTACTGCAGGAGATCTCCAGCAGCAGGTGAGTTTTAAAAATACCACTTAGGTAAGCAGCCTGCTGTAGCACCGAACAAATTTAACTGTGTTGCTGCTACAGCTATGCTATAGCACATATAGTGTATTATTTTAATTGGACGGCTATAATAGAGTTGGCATTTATAACAGTTGCCACAGGGTCACGTTTGTGACTATCATAGCCGATAGCATTTTATGAGCTACAAACTCCACACAGATCTATCTGTGGTCAGGATCAAAGCCAGGTCTCTGGTGCTGTGAACCCAGGTCTCTGGCATCAGCTCTACCAGCTGCACCATTATGCTGATATCCTTTGGTTTATAATATCAGTTCAGGTTTTATTCTTGTCACTATCATAAATATGTATTATCATGCCAATTTAGTTTATGATTTAAAAGAGAAAAATTACAAGGAACATTTATTATCACTTACACCAGTAAAAGGGTGTAGTGGAATTGGACCTGCCATGGCAGTCCAGAGCCCCTGGCTTGGTAAGCCTTGTTTGAGCTGTGCCTATCAGTCACCTGTGGGACCTTCACCTGGTGGCGTCATGGTAATTTCCGCTCATTAGAGGGGACTGTGGAAGATTCCTTTCCAAAAGACGCCAACTTTATGCATATCAATAAAGTGATCAAATCTCTGATTTAATAGCAATAGGGTTCTTTCAGTCATATAAACGTAATTGCCTATGACAAACACCTGCTAGGGTTGCAGCATTTCTCCCACTCTGTCTGGCGTATGGGGGCCAGAGGCGCTCCAGTCCTTCCCTGTAATTCTCCATTGGCACCGGAAGGGAGCAGGTCTCGGAGTCACTAGCACGTGCAGCCTGTTTGGTAAATTATGATACCAACAGAGCATCGATCTGCACAGCTAGTCCCAGTTTGGCTGCTGAAGGGAGCAGCCCGACAACCCCAAGTCGGGGCAAAGTCATAGCCAAGTCTTGGGACATCTATGTCGGACACGATTGGGGTTTGTCACAATTACGAACATCTGATGAATCAAATTATAACACAAGGAATGCGCTGTCTTATGAAGGCATGTCAGGCAGCAGCTCCTGGTTCAGGGTTGCAAATTTTCTTCCCATTCAAATGAACAGAGTGGTGGAGACGGTGCTAAGGTATATGCACAAATGCCTGAAGCAACGCCTGGTTCAAGGTTGCAATTTCCTCCCACTCGGTTGTACGTAGTGATGGAGATGGTGCTAAAGTATATGCACACATGCCTGAGGCAGCTCCTGGTTCAGGTTTGCATAGGTCCTCCCATTCGGATGTATGAAGTATGAAGATGGAGCCATATATATTATGCCCTGTATTACGGAAGCATACACAGGCAGTTCAAGTCATATGCCTGCAGCTGCCCTGGTTTCAGGGTTCGCATTTCCTCCCACCTGAAAGACTATCGGAGATGGTGTCGCATAATATGCTCGGTATTATAGAAGCATGCACAGACAGTTCGAGGCATTCGGATATGGCAATACCTGGTTCACGGTGCAACTTTTACTCCCACTCTAAGAGAGTGTCAAAGGTCAGTACGGACTAACTCAAAACATGACCCCGAACATGACTATGTGCCGGGATCCCATGCTTTAATGCATGATACGACAATCACATGAGGGAAAGCGGTGTGCTTTTGCCTCTAAAATTGCTGCTCCGTCGGGGATGGACTAGCCACTACAAGATAGGTTGGCCAGCAGCATCAGCTATCTAACAGAAATGGCAAACATGATGGACAGACTGCAATGGAACTTCGCTGAAGCTCCAACAAAGGTAAGCGACCTGGGGTTAGAGACGCTGGTAAGTAGGTCTCATTATTAACCTCCGTAAACTCTGAAATGGAGCAGTCTGTCGGCCCAGCTTAAGGTTTACTACCAGCATGGGCTGTCTAGTCGTTTTTTCACTGTCTCTGGGATAACATCAGGTTGATGTAGAGACATTGGCAAGGCGCCTTACACAGTAACCTCTGTAAGTTCCAAGTAGGAACAGTTTTGTTACCCTGGATCAGGGTAGACCATCATGAAACTGGCTGGCTATACGAGTCATAGTGACCAGAGAAGCACTGCTTCATCATCTATGCGAAGTATCAGACTGTGCAATAGAATTAAGTAGTTGAAGTTTTTCCTCAACATATGGTTTATTTCTCCTCATTTAGCAGAGTTACTGGTTCATTGGAATCTTCATTGCCATTTTCTCTGGGACAGATAGCTACCAGCAGGAAGCTTGTCTGCGATATATTATACATTTTTCTGACCTGCAGGTCATGTTGTGAATCAACAATGTATTCATAATAATCCATAGGTTCTCAATACCACTATTCCTGATTGAGTGGTACGTCCAACAGATTGTGTTATGCACTCTGGAGATTTGGACATGTGGTCTCAGTCAAAGGTCTGCGAGGTAATTCTTGATTCAGCTTTGCTAATCTCCACTCTGAAGGGAAACGCTACGTATTCATCGTGGCTCTTAGTCAAGAGTTGACAGGGAACTCGTTTTCTCACCTCTAAGGAAAACTGTGGTTCAGCTCTAGTCATTAGCTGCTGATTATATTATCAGCGATATGTATGAATAGCTAGATATGCATCTTTCGCGGGTAGGGGAGCCCCACAAAAATTCCATCCGTAGGATCTACGAAGGAACAGCGATTCCAAGTACATTCAGTGACAACTCATCCGAGGATGTGTGGTCTGACCAAGGACTAGAGGGGTATATTTCTCAAGATTACAGAAATATGGTGCAGGCCAAATTGGGATAGCATTAGGCTAATCAAATAGTGGATTCACTTAACCAGTTTAAGATGGATGATTGGGTGTCTGCAATTTAACTAACTCAGAGAATCGATCTGTAGTTGCATACTCTGTCATATCTATACACATAGGCACAGTTTCTGCTATTATAACAAAGCTAGTGGTGAAAGCCTATGCTGTCCTTCTCAGATTAAGGGCATTATGTCACCGAGTTTTGGGTATTATGGAAAATTGCAAACGATAAATCTTATGCGTTGTCGGTAGATATGTTTGGCAATATTACATTTAAGGCAACGTGGAATTTAACAGTACCAGTTTTCCTATTCAGTCACGCCATGGTAGACGGCTGAAGCTACTCTTACTTACTCCTTCATGTGTGACGGCTGGGACAGCCCGTCTTCTCGGCCAGCTAGCTGTGCACGATTGTATGAAACGTTTGTGAACAACATGTGCGAGTCAATTCTAACGGAAATAACAAAGGTTGAGTGGCTTCCAGTTTGAGCCTAGAGAAACTTTCTGGTACAGCACAATTGACAGTTCCTGTGCTGCTTTATCATTTCTGCTATACTTTAAGTGGGACTAAATGGTTAGAGCTTCACCCACTATTCTCTAATGTTATGCGGGGTGTCTTTTATTTCACCACTCTAATAGCCTACACTCATTGTAGTGTGCGACGTATATCAGTAATTTGTTGTGCAAATATTCCTCAAAATTTCCCTAATGGGACCAGTATCTTAAAATGATTATGCTTTCAGCAGCTGATCTCTGCATTAAGAACACATCCTTGCTCAATCTCTGGCTTAGTCTCCACGTCATACTGACGTTAGGGTAGCTTGTTATAGAAATAATCTCATAAGCAAATGAGCAGGATTGTGTGCATTTGAGGTTGACAGCATACCACCACAGCAGAGATCAGGGATGTCATTAGGCATACAAGTGCACTCAGTTGCTAGTGCCTATGATATGGAAGATAGTTATTTTCTTTCAATACTCTCAAGATGGCTCTTTAGCACCCAATACAATGGTTTTCACTTTCATCATGTAGCATGAGGTTTACATAATGCAGCTTAATAAATTATAACATTTGGTTGAATATGTCTGGTTGTTTGCAGATAGACAATAACTTATGCAACAATGTGCATAATTCTAACTCAACAGTCTATTGGGCCAGTTTAGAGCAATGGCTATGTATGCAAGTTAGCATCATTATATTAATACCTCATGTTTTCCTGCCATTCATGGTTTATCTGTTTTAGTATTTCACACACAGATTATGTTACAGTATGAAACCACAGAGCTTTGAAAGCGTCACGTAGACACTCACGTGACTTTGAAATAAAATAGAGAGATTAAACGAGAACTTACCAGTTTGAAGTTTGATCTTTATTTTATGAGAAGTTGCGATGAAGGATTACGTGCCGCCCACTCCCAACCGTATTCTCATAAACATCATTCGGTAGTTCTAGCCTTCAATCTCTCTATAGCTTAGGTCGGCAACTATTCTGTGGGTTCATACAGCTACTTTGAAGATTGACGCACATGCGGTCTGGCGGGCTTCTTCATGTAATCCCTCATCGCAACTGCTCATAAAATAAAGATCAAACTTCAAACTAGTGAGTTCTCATTTAATCTCTCTATTATCATTTATTAAGTATATTGATACTAGTTTCCTTAATATAGGGTTCAGTATTTCCCTAACTGCTGACGTCAGACTACAACATTGGTAGTCCTCTGTATTCTCTCTCCTTCCTTTCTTAAATTTGAGGATAAGAATGTGCAGTATCTGACTCCGTGATATAGGAGTGAAATAGGAGTCAATGCCTACTATGTTCTGTTGTGCTAAGCAAAGAAAGAATTTCATTGTCCTATCAGGGACACATGACAATAAACTCTTTTGACTCTTTGACTCTTTGATATTGATGTCTTATAGAGTTGGGGACAAACTCACAACCTGAGTTTGCCAGGGAAGAAACTTAAGATAGTAGATTATAACAGATGTGTTTAAAAATACAGAAGATGGATCAGGCAACATCATAGCTGCTTCTTGTTAGAGAAAGGGAAAGCACTGGAAATAAACAAGTCAAGTAGGTTCCATGGAGTGAGATAATCTATAACCTTCCTGTTGCAAGCTGACCAAATTAGCAACCGAATGAATATGAAAATCAGATAAAGGCACAATCAAATTAATATGGAAATGAATGCCTTAAATTCAAAAATAAAATGGTGGAATACATACATAAGCTTACATTGTAGCTCAGCATCCCCTCTGAAGGCTCAAGGTCAAGCAAACGCTGCCTTCATCATCCCTCTTTTGGTCCAAGCCAGAGTTCACAATGTGGTCTCCTCAACATTGGATAAACTAAATGCACATTAGGTGATCACGTTGTGGAACACCTACAGGAGCTCTGCAGGTTTGCAGGAGCAACTCTGAACTTTTCATTGCTTGCCACTTCAATTCTCCATCCCATTTCCACTAATCTATTGGCCTGTGATCTCCTGCAGTATCACAATGAGGCTCAATACAAGCTTGAGGAACAGCAGCTTAAGTTCTACCTGGGCACATCTGGGCTCAAGGTTGAATTCTCCATTGTCAAGTAACTTGATTTCTCGGTTTGTATTCATTATCCATCTGGGGTACTGGTGCAGCTGGTGTGTTTATTTCCTCTTTTTTTTCTTTATCTCTGGAAGTGGTAGACATGCCCAGACTGACCTGCCAGGCGCATCTATATTTCACAATTCATACAAATCTTTGTCCATGTTTTTTCACTTTAATTTTTCCCACACTCATTGATCAGATAACCTTGTTTACTCTGTAACCCTGTGATCCCAAAGATCACCATAGCTTTATCCTAGAGACATCCCCACTCTCCACACTCTCTGCCGGTTAACAAGCTTCCTTTCTCTCCTTCCCAAATATGAAAAAAGGTCTTCGACCTGAAATATTAACTCTATTTTTCGGCCCACAGATATGGCCTGACCGGCTGAGTATTTCCAGCAATTCTGTTTTCATCCCTCTTACAGTTATCTGCAGGATAGTTCCGAGTCTCCCTTCCTTTCAACTTCCCTCATTTGCTTTAGGGTACTCCTTAAGTTATTAATCATCAGTCATAATATCATTTTTTTCCCCCTATGAACGCTCCTCGGACACATATAGAGGAACAGGAGAATGCCTCAAAGAACAGTTATGCCACAATGCGAGGAGATTATAACCATCAGAAAATATTTCACATGTTGAGACCAAGGAGTTATTTAAAATAGTGATAGAGTTTCATAAAGTAAAACAAAAGCAAAAGAGTGCCAGAATTCTCAAAGGTTTCAAAGTTATTTTATTGTCACATGTACCAATTATGGTACAATGAAACTCGATTATCATACAGCCATACTAAAAAAAGCAACAAGATACACAACTACATCAAAGTTAACATAAACATCCACCACAGCGGATTCCCCACATACCTCACGGTGATGGAAGGAAATAAAATCTAATCTTCCCCCTTTATTCTCCCGCAGATGGGGCAGTCAAACCATCTGCAGTCGGGGCAATCGAAGCTCCCGCAAGGTAAGAGATTAAAAACAAGTTTCCCCTAACCCCTCCACCCCCCACATAAAACAAGCTAAAGAACACTAAAACAGACATTTAACACATACTAAAAAACAACAAAGAAGGAAAAGGACGAGACAGACTGTTGGCGAGGCAGCCAAATATAAACAGAGAGTGTCGGAAATAAACAGAAATTCAAGCTATTTCATCAAAACTGTGGAAGGCAAGTTTTTGAGGCAGGAAACGTTGGTCAAGGGAAACAAAAATAAAAGGGAAAATATATCATAAAGTGTAAAGCAAAATATAAAGTGATGCTCATACTTACACCACAGTTATTCTCTCTTCTCCCCTTTCCCATCGGGTAGAAGATACAAAAGGTTGATAGTACCCATGATCCAATTCAAAACGGAGAACAACGGTAATCATACTCTTGAATGGTTCCCTGATCTGCTTGGGATACATTCCCAATCTTTCAATCTACCTCATTGTAGCTTTAGCATTTTTTAAAATCTGCACTTTCTCTGTAGCTGTAATACTATATTCTGCACTCCGTTTATTTTCTCATTTGCATTACCTGATGTACTCATGTGTGGTATGTTTTGCCTGGATAGTTAGGCAATACAAAGTATTTCAGTACCATAATAAACCATTACCAATACAATACCTAAATGACTGTTGGTGCAAGGGTATTTGGGAGGACGTGATAATTCTGTTATTCCTCTACCCCAAAAGGTCGAGGAATTGCAGAATAATTACCATTACAGCTAGATTAAAAGAATGGAGTCAGGAGATACAATTTGAAATTATTGAATCCATTGTTAAATCTGGGAAGCTGTAAAATGCTGAATTAAGAAAGGATCCTCAAGCTAACATTGACCTTAATTAGAATGGTGCAGGTGCTTGTGGACAGGGAACGCAAACTGAGAGAGATCAACAGGGAATCAAAATTACAAATGACCTACAGCTTTCCAGGGAATCCATGCAGAGATTAATGCAATGAAAGTCTTAGCATTGTGCTGAGTTGACATTCAATAAAAGTTGCATAAAACTTCAGTTTGGTTTAGTTTATTATTGTCACATGTGGTGTGGTACAATGCAAAACTTTTAGTTGCTTGCTATCCGATCAGCGGAAAGACGATACATGATTACAATCAAGCCATCTGAAGTGTGCAGATACAGAATAAAATCAGTGCAAGATAAAATTCAGTAAAGTCCGAGTAAAGATAGTATGATGTTCTCTAATGAGGTAGATGATAGGTAAGGATTGGTCTCTCATTGGTGATAGGAAGGTTCTGTTGCCTGACAATAGCTGGGAAGAAACTGTCCTTGAATCTGGAGCAACACATTTTCACACTTCTGTACCTCTTGCCTGATGTGAGAAGGGAGGAAGTGACCAGGGTGAGACTAGTCCTTGATTATGCTGGTGACTTTGCTGAGGCAGTGTGAAGTGTTGATGGAATCAATGGAAGGGATGCTGGTTTTGGAATGATGGACTGGGCTACATCCACAATTTTCTGCAATTTCTTGTGGTCTTGGATGGTGCTGTTCACAAACCATGCTCTGATGCATCCAGATAAAATGCTTCGTATTGTAGTGGTGAGTTGTGGAGGACATGCCAAACATCCATAGAGGATGATTGCGGTCTGTTAGTCAGGAATTCAAGGATCCAAATGTAGAGGTGAGTGCTGACTCCAAGTTCGACGAGATTGGAGATGAGCCAGGAAGGGATATTGATGTTGAAATCAGATCTAAAGTCTGTGAAGAGAAGTCTGAAGTAAGTGTCTCGCTTATCCAGGTATTCCAGGGATGAGTGTAGGGCCAGGGAGATGGCATCAGCTGTGGACCTGTTATGGTGGTAGGTGAACTGCTGTAGGTCAAGGATGCTTGGTAGATTGGATTCAGGTGCTGGAACCTCTGGTGGATTTTCACACTAATTCCTTAAATCTCCCCACAGATCTGATCTGCTGAGTGTTTCCAGCATTTTCTGTTGAACTGTTGGCTTTAAAACGATGAAGTTATGATAGTCACTAAGGTGTTGATTATTTGTGATCAGAGAATAGTGGAATTGGTTGGAATGGGACAGTGAGATGGGAGGTGAGTGGGATTCTGGGGACATTGGCATCCATGAATTATAGTAGATTGCAGTCAATTACTTTTGAAAATAAGAAAAATAAGTTTTGTTGAAGTGTCAGATGAGATGAAGGTAACTATGCAAGATAGTGAATTAGTGCTGCAGGGGTAGGAGGTCGATGTCACAGAACATGGGTAGGAACATGGTGAGGACGTTGAACCTTGTGGAGTATCTCTAAACATGTGACGAATGTTTACAAGGCAAAACAGCGTAGTAGTAAGGCAAAATATTAAGCTATTTTGGGTTGCCGGCGGGACTAGACCTCATCACCATAATCATGAGACAAATAAAACCACTAAGAAACTGAGCAGAAGCTTTGTAACCCTGAAAGTGGCAAGAATGTGCAAACTTTTTCCACATGGGGTAGTAGTGATGGATAGACTCATCACCCAAGAGAAAGTGCTCAAGTATGTAAAGGTAAAAGGAATGGTCATGTTGTTGAGCTTCGGTGGTAAGAGGAAGAAAAAGCTCATGAGAAACAGGGAACATGATCAACTCACCTGTCCTTCCTCTTTCAATGTTGCATTGCTTTCCAAGGTCATGGAGTTTTTGTCAGGTCTCGCGTTTAATTTAGTTTATTTTTCTTATTGGGGTTTAGTATTTGAGTTTGCATTGTTTTATTTTGGTGTCTCACATCTCCTCTTGTTTCAGGTCCCATTTCCTGTCAGGTCGTTTACCCTCATGTGATTGTTGGCCCCACCCTGATGTGTTTCACCTGTGTCTCGTTATCCCCTGTTAAATCTGTATTTAAGCCTTGGTGTTTTAGTTCTCATTGCCAGTTTGTTGTGTATACTACTTGGTATCACCTCGTTCCAGCTCTAGAAATATTGTGACTTTGTGAACTGGACCATTGCCTGTTTTTTTTACCACTATTTTTGCCTGCTCCTAGATATTACTGTTGCTTCTGTGCTTGCTTACCTGTGTACTGACTTGGACCGATTAAACTCTGAATACGGATCTGCCCTGTGTCTGAGCCTGCATTTGTGTCCTCCTCGTTCAGTTCTGACAGTTTTATTGAAATGTGTTGTCATGTCCCCCCAAACTGGACAATAAATGAATCAGATTTCTCATCAAAATAAGATCAATAGATTTTTCTAGCTTCATGTACCTAACGGATGGTCCAGATATTTCAGAAATTTCATAATGAACTGAGATCTGAGAAGGAACTGGAAGCTGTAGCAATGTTACAAAATTTTGAGATTTTAAAAATCAAGTCTGCAATATATCCCATCAGATAAAGCATACAAAGAAGTTTAATTTGACACAGTAATTCACTTTCATATCTTCAGTATTAAAAGAGTTATGGCCATTTTCATACTTGGAAATTAGCATCTCGCTCCCCATTGCCTTTCCATTGACTTAACACAAAAGTTGTGATCGAGGACAGTCAAAAGCCCATAACTTTCTTAAAAATTAAGAGAACTGAAAGAAATGTTCAATTATTATAGATTGAAGCATTCTGAAACTCATATGAAACAATCTTACTTGGATGACCTGAAATTAAAGCATATAATAGTAAGATTAAACGAGAACTTACCAGTTTGAAGTTTGATCTTTATTTTATGAGGAGTTGCGATGAGGGATTTCGTGAAGAACCCGCCAGCATGCATGCGCGACATCTCTTCAAAGCAGCGGTGTGGGAGCGGAGGGCACGAAATCCCTCATCGCAACTCCTCATAAAATAAAGATCAAACTTCAAACTGGTAAGTTCTCGTTTAATCTTACTATTTCATTTCGGAGTCACGTGAGTGACTTCGTGAAGACTTCAAAGCTCTGTGATTTCACGCCCTGGACAATGCTATCACACACGCTACGATAAGGATGGATAGGAGTAATCAAAAATTTTCAGACTGCTTGTTCTGAAAAAATAATAATATTTATTAATAATAACAAAAAAAGAAAACCCCTCACTGGGGAGTAGTCGTATGTTCTCGGCCTGCATTCAGCACAGCTTCTGCGAACATTCCAGGAGCGGTAATAGGTTTATTATAAAACCGCTGAAAAGTGGCTTCACTGGCCCATCCCGCTGTGGCAAGTATATGGTCCATGGGCACCTCCATGACCTTTGCCGCCGACGTTGATGCAGCCCTGGTGGAATGGGATTTAAACACATTAGTGTCAATACCTGCTTCGTTCAAGACGATCCTGAGCCATCTGGAGATCGTCTGTACCGTCACTCTATGGTGAGGTTTTTTGTGGCTGATTAGCAGGTATTTTTCCATTCCCCTTACTTTCCGCGTCACTCTTATATAGTGGCGGATATGGGTGGCTAAACATAGCCTAGCATCAGCGGGGTATGCTGGAAACACCAGCTGCAGCCCTGTGAATCCAGGTCTATGCTGCTTAAGTAATTCATCAACAAAGAAAATTACTTTCTCTGGGGTAGAGATCATTCTGTCAATCTTGACCTTGTGAAGAGTCTGTACCCTTTGTGCCGAAGTAAGTGCCAATAACATCACCAGCTTCAGGGTGAGTTTGTCCAATTCAAGCCCAGTCATGGGCGACCACGTCCTGAGCAGGGTCAGTACTTTCCCAATGTCCCAGGTGATGTTGTAACGAGGTCTAGGCGGATTGGAATTAAATATTCCCCGCATCAGTTTGGACACCAGTTTATTGGATCCTACCTCAATATTGAGGTAGGATGATAGTGCACTCCTGGCACTGTAGCTGAGGTGTTCGTCATGATGTAACCCCGCAAGGAACTCCAGCACATCTGTGATTGAAACAGAGTCATATGCAATGTCCAAGCGGCCGCAGTAGGTTTCCCATTTCCTGATGTGCGATAAATATTGCCGTCTTGTGGACTCCCTGCATGATGCTCCCATGGTATCCATGGTCCTTGATGAGAGACCATACTGCAGTAATGGTCTGTTCAAATCCTGCAAGCCAATAAATTTAAATGACTATGGCAGGGATGTGGTTCCCCTGTAACAGGGTTTATCACCAATTGTGGGCAACCCTCTAAGAGGACCCATGGTTGACTGATCATACCAAGGACCACCGGATACCATGACTGAGTAGGCCAGTCGGGTATGATAAGAATGCCATTAGCAGCATCTAGCTGGATTTTCCGCAATACCCGACTGATGAGGCAAAATGGAGGAAATGCATAGAAAAACCATTTCCCCCAGTCTAGCGAGAAAGCGTCCATCGCCATTGCCCCAGGATCTGGTCCCCATGATACATATGTTGGTACCTGATGGTTTAACCGTGACGCAAAAAGGTCAATATCCGGCTTACCAAATTTGGCTGTAATTTTTTCGAATATTTGGGAATTCAACATCCACTCGATGTTGTCATTAAATTTCCGTGACCTGGTGTCCGCCACTGTGTTGAGCTTACCTGGTAAATAGGTAGCTGAAATCCAAATATTCCTTTGTATACACCAGAGCCAAATTGTATTAGCCAATTCATCACATGAAATTGACCTGGTACCGCCCATATGATTTAGATATGCCACCGCAGTGGTGTTGTCTATTTGGAGACGGACATGAGTGTCAGTAAAGTTTGAACAATAAGCTCTAAGTCCGTGGAATGCCCCAAGCATCTCCAAATAATTTATCCTTTGTGCTAACAAAAGGGTAGATTCTAGTGAGTCCCATCTGCCCCCACAACTGGTGTTGTTGTCCATAGCTCCCCAGCCATGGGAGCTTGCGTCTGTTTGTAAGTATACCACCGGACGAGGCACAATGATGGGTTTAAATGAGTTATGAATATTGTCAATCCACCATTGTAACTCAATTTTTGCCTTGAGTGGCAGCTGCATAGGTCTATCAAAATGTCCAGCATTCAATTTTAACGCTGAAATCTTGGATCTTTGTAAATTTTGATAATGTAAAGGTCCGAATTGAGCAGCTGGAAAAACTGCTACGATTTTCCCAATTACCTTAGCAGTTTGTCTGATTGATGGTATACTGGCGCAGACCAGGTTCTTGCATGTTTGAATGACATCCCCAACTTTGTTAGTTGGTATGGTGGCAATCATGTGATTGGAATCTATTGTGAACCCCAGATAGTCCATGGTCTGTGAAGGACAGAACTTTGATTTATCTGGATGGATAATAAAACCCATTTTTTGAAATATTTCCACAGTGGCTGAAACTGCCAATTTTGCTGATTCCAATGTATGCCCAATAATTAGGATATCATCTAGATAAGCCATGACCATGTGATTTTCCCTCCTCAGTGTTGCTAGCACTGGCTTGAGTAATTTGGTAAACAGTCTGGGGGCTGTGGTAAGCCCATTGGGCAAAGCTTTATATTGCCAAAGTTGATCCATCAGATAAATTTCAAGAACTTCCTGTGATGTTTCTGAATGGATACTGAATAGTATGCATCTTTTAAATCAATGCATGCCATGAAGCAGCCCTCAGAAATCAAAGATTTGGCTGTTTCAAACGTGTCCATTTTGAAATGGGTATATTTTACAAAGGTATTCAAATGGGTTAGATCTATAATGACCCGACATCCACCATCTTTTTTGGTTTTAGTAAATATGTTAAATACAAATTCAATTGGTTCATGTGTGGTTCTTTCTATCACACCTTTCTCTTGTAGTCTCAAGATTTCAGCATAGCCTACTGCTGTTTCCTTCCTGGAAAGTGCAAATCTGCGATTCGGCATATGCTGAGGTAATTTGTGAACTCAATCTCATAGCCCTGAATACTTTGTAAGATAAACTCATCTGAGGTGATGGTTTCCCATGCCTCATTAAACCCCCGTAGTCTACCCCCAACATGTGAGGTTAGACATGCCAGTGCATGAAAACCAGACCGCCTTACCTTCATGGTTATCGGTGGTCCCTGACGTGTTTGGTGGAACGTGGAGGTGCTGGGTTGCGCTGGTAATATGGAAACTGCATTTTCCATGCTGGCCGTTGAGGGCCTAGCCCTAAAAAAGGCCTGGGCTGTTGAGGCTGTTGGTATTGAGGAGGCGCCGGAACGTAGGTCCTTGCTGGCCTTTCGGTTTGACCTCGTGGCCTGAAAAAAGGTGTTTTCTTGGCCGTTTGTCTGGTCAAGGTGTGTGACCTCATAAGACCCACTGTTTTAGCATGGTCATCCAAATCTTTGACCTGCTTAGGGAGGTCTTCTCCGAATAGTTGTCTGGGTGGTGGTGTTGGAGGTGCTCTGCATAACCCTGCAAATTTGGGGTTTAATGTAGGCTTAATGATGCTTTTCCTAAAAGCATTGATGTCATATTGCCTATTGCAAAGTAGTGCCAGGGCATCCTCCTGTTCGGTGTTCAAATCCACTCCATCCACCGACCTTGCAAACGCGGTAATCCCAGATGTAAGTAACTTCAGGATTCTTTGTAATCTCACTTCCTGAGTTCTAATGCCCGGGCTGATATTGCCCCAAATTGGCATGTTGACAATAGGCACATTGAGCGAATTGCAATTGCCCGGTGCCTTGTGTCTGTCCATGGCCTTTGCAAGGACCTCCTCCTGTAGCTGATGGTTTGTGAGGAAATCTATGGTAGCAGCCAGCTTGGTATTGAGGGGTTGTCCCGATGATATGGGTAATCCAAACCTGGCTGCCATGTCCAGGAGCTCTTCCTGGGGAACCTCAGGTGCTACTGGAGCATGTACCAAGATTTCCTCCTCTTCTGGCCTCATGCTATCCATAGATGATGGGGATATGTTCATGAGTCCCCTG
Organism: Raja brachyura; assembly: GCA_963514005.1. The sequence goes on from OY740787.1 coordinate 50,716,763, forward strand.
GAATTGTGTGTTTCCTGTCTTTGATTGAGCAGGACTTGTTCCATGATCCTCTCCATCCGATCTATGCGCCCTTCATCGTGCGTGAATGGGCGGTTAGAGTCCTCATGCCCGAAGGAACTTCTGAGGCTCCTATCATCGGCCCGTATCTCGTCGAGGTAATATCGGTGCCGTGACGATAAGTCGCTACCAGCCGCCTCAGCGAAACTGAGCGATTCCCGCGCGGATCTGCTCATACGCCTTCTTTTGGCTGAGCTAAATCCGGCTGCCTCTGAGGGCATATGCGGTGAGAAGTCGGCACCAAACGCCGCAGCGTGGTGACCCGACATCTGCGCGGGCTTGCCGACTGTCCTTTTCCTGGACCCAGACGGCATACGGTCCCGTCCCGCCCCCAGCGGGGGAAGCGGTGACCGTGGCGAGACTCCACCTGTGTGACTCCTCCTGGTCCAACTAGGTGGTGAATCTCTACTGGCCCTTCCTGGTCTGCCAGTGGATTCGGGTCTCGCTGATACACCAGGCTGCAATCTTGCGGCTCCTGGTGAAACCTCCGCCCGAAAAGGGCTAGGTTGTCGAGCTCTATCCCTGGCCCCTCCATGAGGGCTCAGGGAGAAGGGCCGTGCAACAGCACGTGAACCCTCTTTGCTCGCCTCTGCCAACGATCCTGTTGGCGATAAAGAAATGGAGTCAGGGTTTACCTGCTCCGGCGCTATACCGACTTCTTGCTCTGCGGGAACCCCGCTAGGGCTCAGCTGTGTCGGTGATTCGGGTCCTGTGACTACAGGGCTCCCGGATTTACGCGCCTTTTTCCCGGCCCGACCAGCGTGTGCTGTAGAAGGGAGCTCCGGGATAGGTGGCCGGCAACTCCTTCCGGATGTCCTGCGGCCCTTACTCCTTTTGTCCATGTTCCTGTAGGAAAGAAAATATTTCAAACAGAAAACAACCAGCTCAAGGTTGTCTATACTTACCTGAGGTGGTCCTTATGAAGGGCTGGTGGTGAGCCGCGCTCCACCTCCAGCCGTCGACTGCAAATGCGAGCGACGATATGTCGCGCATGCGTGCTGGCGGGTTCTTCACGAAGTCACTCACGTGACTCCGAAATGAAATTAGTTAATTACCCAATTGTAGCTAATTGCAAAATACAATTACTAGATCTAAACATCTATCCATTTCTTAAGAAAATATTAACTTTTGTTTTAAAGCCTAAGTGTCTAAATAACATTCACACAAGAATTCACAATATAACATGATTTTTAAATCTCATTGTTATGGATTTATAGGCCAAATTGAAGGAATTTAGTGTTAATGCCCATAAATTAGTGGGCATTTTAAAGAGCTTGCGAGTGGGATTTTCTGGAACGCGATGTATTGGAACGTTGCGGTTGCGGTGAATTTAAACCCAATATCGGCAGGAAAAATTCTGCCGGTTCATATGGGGACTAAATCACCGTTTCGCAACATGAAATATTGATTAAAGTCACCTAAACAAGCAGGTTTACATGAAAAAATAAACAGCTTTCACTTACCTGTCCCCTACGTAAAATCGGTCCCCGTTGTCGGCGTTCACGGCATTAGGAGCTAATTTTTATTTTACTGCAGAGCTGAAATAGTCGGGCGATTAAAAAAAAAATTAAAAAAATTAACTTACCGGCAGTCGGTACGAATCTCCAGAAATAGATCGCACTCCAAGAAAATATTATTCCGGTGGCAGGGGGAAAACCGCATTATAACCCCCCCCCCCCCCCCTTAAAGGCGCCAAAGTCGCGCACTCGGCCAGCGGCAGAACTGCAGCACCGCTGAAGGTAAGTTTTGTAACATATCTAGAAGCTGGCCCTCATAAAGAGCCTTTCTCTTTCACTTGAGTAAAGAATAATGTAGAGTGAACATTAAAAAATGACAATGTTTCAAGGTTGCCCCAGTTTTGTATCTTTAATATTATATCCCTGCCGCCGATGATATGATATTTTCACTCCTGATGCCAAAGAAATGTAGGATTGAGATTGTCAGTAATGGGGATGTGGAAGAATTAACTAAGAGCAAGGTCCATTTTCTGTCTCTGGCCATATCCTGCTCTAATTTACTTACAGAAAGATTAATAATGCTAATTAAAACTTTGATCACAGAGATTGGAGTTGAGGTCCCCAAGGTGAGATATTGGTTTACTTAGCCAGTGCACCAACCTCGATTATTACTTGGTATACTTCCCAAAGTGAAAAAAGTGAACTGAAGAATCATGGAAGGAGCTACAGTAAGTGCTTTCCTGTAGAGCTCTGGTAATGCAGAGGTGCAATAAGAAATGTTTTATAGCTTTCTCTTTTTGTCAGTTAACTGCACTCCAAGAAATGCGTGGTGTTATTATATAATGAGCAAATCGTTCTTCCTGTCACAGTGCATAGTGGCATGGGAAGTCTGCCAACATAATGGTGAGGATTACTGCTGACAACAGAAACTTCATGGAGAAACACCTCTGGAAAATTATCGAGGTGAAAATTCAGCGTATAGTGAAAAATTACACTTGTCTTTGGGTGGTTATGTGAATCACTGGTCCAGTTTTTCCTTTCACAGTTATTGATGTGGCCATAAGCATCCTGTTGCCTTGTAACAGGCAAGCAGGCATCAGTTATTCTCATGGAATGTAGCCTCTTACAAGCTTTTGAGAATCAGAATCAGAATCACACTTTATTAAGCATGTTTTGCAATATACGAGGAATTTCATTGGCCAGGTCAGTCATACAATTAAATGCAACAAATCACTCAAAAACACATTTTAACATGAACATCCACCACGGTGACTCCTACACATTCCTCACTGTGAAGGAAGGCGAAATCAAGTCCCTTCCCTTAGTTCTTCCTCGGTCGTGGGTCTCGAGCCCCCGTTGACGGGACGATCTTGACTCCCGTAGCCGACGGCGTTCGGGCCCTCCGCGTGGAGGCGATCCACTCCCGCATGGGGGGATGTCAGCTCCCCTGCGCTGGATGATCGAACCTCGCATTGGGGCTGGTTGACCCTTCTGCGACATTGGAGCTCCCAACTTGGCCTCCCCCGAGACTGCGAGCTCTTTATGATAAAGTCCGCGGTGGTCATGGTGGGAGCGATCCCAGGCAAGGGATTAGCTCCAATGTTAAGCCCATGCCCTGTGGTGGGGCTCACGACAGTCTGAGGAGGCTTCCAGCTCCAGTGATGGAAGGCCGCAGAGCACGCCGGAGAATGTGATCCGAAAAATAATCACATCTCCGGCAAGGTAGGAACTTGAAAAAAACGTTTCCCCCGTTCCCCTCCCCCCCGTAAAACAAACTGAAGAACATTCAAACAAACTTTTTACACACTAAAAAATAACAAAAAGAATGGAAAAACGAACAGACTGTCAGCAGGGCAGCCATCGCCCCAGCGTCCCTGCACTCCTCCATTGCTGGCCTGCGGGTGTTGTTCCAGCGGCTTCAGGAACACGGGCTTGTCATCAACCCTGCCAAGTGTCAGTTTGGCCTTTGCTCCATTTCCTTCCTGGGGCATCATGTCACCTCACAGGGTGCGGCCCTGCTGCCCGCTAAAGTGGAGGCCATTCGGCAGTTCCCTCGGCCGCCCACCGTCAAGGGGCTGTAAGAGTTTGTTGGTATGGTGAACTTTTATCATTGTTTCGTGCTGTCGGCTGCCCGGATCAGAGCGGGAAGAGCTGTGGTGGCGCGCGGCTGCGACCCGACTTCGGAGCTTTGGAGGCTCCGGCTGCAGGCCCGGTGGACAGGAACATCGGGAGCTCCAGAGCGGGAGGCGACAAAATGACTGTGAGTCGGGGGGGTTAACGTAACTCGTCAGCAGCTTCAATCCAGATCCCGGGGGGGAGGGGAGGGCGGCTGGACTGCGGGCGGGGCGGACAGCCGGCCGAGTGTGAGTCGACTGCGATTTGGGGGGAGGGTTAACGTAACTCGCAGCTCATGCAAATACAGTGCCCAGCAGGCTGCGCTTTGAAAACTTTCAGTTGAGTCGATTTTTGAGATAAATCTCTATTGAAATATGTAAAAATTTCACTGTTAGCGCGTCGTGTTTTCGAGAAGAAGTGAATCACAGACACACAAATAAATACACACACAAATCCACACACACATGCATCCACATCCAAGATCAGAGTTTTATAAGTATATAGATGGGCAGAGCAAGTTTTTACACCGTGAGAGATGTGTGCATGGAATGTGGCATTTTAGAGGTGTCTGAAGAGGCACATGGATATGGATTGCATGCTGGCAGTGGAGATTAATTTAACTTGGCATCAAGTTTGGCACGAACATTGTGGGCCGAAGGGCCTGTTCCTGTGCTGCACTGTTCTATGTTTTAGAAATTACCTGCATTGTGATTGATTATACTCATCAATCTTATTTCAAAGGTGTGCCCAATTATAGTGAACATATCTCATACATCATACCCATATACCATGGGCGCCCAACTCATTTTAAATAAAAAGCAAAAACAAAAAGAAACAAGTATGCAGCATTTTTAACTTAGAAAAAATTCCCAAGGCTCTTTGAAGATGCAATCACAGATAACTTTGACTTTCACAGCTAACTTTCACACAAGCATATTAGAGCAATTGGTAAAAGTGATTGTTTATAATGATTGTCTTAGAAATGGAGACAAAGGCAGAGAAGTTGGGGGAGACAATTCTAGTGCTTAATAGGTATGGGAACAAACAGACGTTGACTATCAATATTGCATCAATAAATCCTGAACTCAATTTAAAAACATACACTCCCCAGGATGTTTAGAAGGAGATTGGAATATTATTGCCATAAAATAGCTTTCAAACAGTGCTGGACAAACCTGATAAGTTGTAATGATTGCCTACTAGCCGTCCTTATTCTAAGCTATATATCTGGTTTTGGATAAGTATGCATTATTTTGGCAACAATTAACTTGGAATACCAACTTCTTCTTAGGCCCCCCCTCGGTCATGGCTGACCACGGGTGTCTCCAGGGTTGGAGGAAGCCTGTGCGTGACTTTGTTTAACGTGGGGAGACTGGTGCACAGACAGACAGTCCTTGACAGATCTGGGTCAGGATCCAGTGGCTTGGAGTCCAAGACGACCGGAGACCCTTTTCTGCTGCAGCCTTCATCCGCCTTCCCAGCCGTTGTGACGCTCCACTAAAGTCAGCCATCATCCTCTGCCTGTTCCACCGTTGAGGTCTTGGTTGGATTTCTCTTTGTCAGGGACCTCCCCCTTGACCTTACCGCCATGGGTGGCCCTACCAGGAGCATAGCTCCAGACGGCATCGCTCTCAGGATCTCAGGTTCACACAAGCTTCTCCACCATGACAAGGTGAGAATCCACGGACAATCCATGGAATACCAACAGCATTTATTTAATGCAGACATTTCATTGGTGTTTTATCAAGCACAAACTGGTCAAAAAATTGAGCAAAGAGGTTTTCAGGACCAGCTTGGGAGAAAGAGAAATAGAAATTTAAGGAGGGTTTCCAGAACTGTACATCGTAAAAATGGTGGAGAGTATGTAACTGGTTGCACACCGCTGACCCACCATATGCATGAGCCGCTGGAAAGCCTGTGCGGCATTCTTTAACCCAAACGGCATGCGCAGTCATTCAAAAAGGCTGAATGTGGTGATGATAGCTGTTTTGGGCACATCATTGGGGTGGACGGGAATCTGGTGGTAACCGCGCACCCGGTTCACCTTGGAAAATAAGGTAGCATCCTCCAGGTGGGCCATAAAATCCTGAATATGCGGGACCGGGTAGCGGTCCACGGTCATGACAGCGTTCGGGCGTCAATAATCCCCATACGGTCTCCATCCCCCAGATGATTTGGGGACCATGTGCAACGGGGATGCCCACAGGCTGTCAGAGCACCGCACAATCCCCATGTCCTCCATTTGGTGGAACTCCTCCTTCACGATTCGCAGCTTGTCGGGCGGGAGCCTGCACGCCCATGCACGCAGCCAGGGACCAGCGGTAGGGATGTGGTGTACCACCCCGTGCTTAAGAGCAGCTGCGCGAAAATGGAGGTCTGAAGTTCCGGAAAGTTGGTGAGCAGGGAGGTATACGGGCCGTCCCCATCAACCACCTCACCCAAATACGGGCGGGAGTCGAGCACGAGGGAAAGAGTCTGAATGCCGTAAGTGTGAATGCGCTACAGTTGATGGTGGTCAGGACAGGGCCATGCTTACCAGCACAAGTGTCGAGTCCAGTTGGGGGGAAGATGCTTACCACAACCAACGAGGAAGCAAAGCCCGGAACAGTGATCCCAAACGTAGAGGTGATGATTCGGGCTGACCGCGACTCCCTCTACTGACGATCGGCCGAGCATTTCCTGGAAATGAGCAGAGGGCACAGCATCGGCGAGCCTCTGCACCCCAGCGTTGGTGGTAGTAGCACCACTGCCGCTTACCACGGTCTCCGTTGGGCAGCTGCGGTGCGGCGATGGCTGCGGACGACTGGACATCTCTGCAAGGCTGCTGCTGCGAGAGCGCGGACACCTGGTTGATGGATCCACCATCCTGCTGCTTGGCGAGCCACAGCTCGTCGGCCCGTTCAGCGAGCTGCACGGGGTCGGCGAAATCCGAACCAGCGAGGAGCAGGCGGATGTCGTCGAGCATCTGCTCCAGGAACGCCTGTTCGAAAAGCAGGCAGGGTTGGTGGCCATCCATCAGGGCGAGCATCTTGCTCATCAGCGCGGACAGCTTCAGATCGCCGAGGCCGTCCATATGGAGAAGGCGGGAGGCGCGATCGCGGTGGCTGAGCCTGAAAGTGCAGAGCAGCAGTGCCTTGAGGCCCCCATATTTGCCGATTGCGAGCGGATTCTGCAGGTAAGGCAACAATCAGGTGGCAGTCTCCTGACTGAGTGCCCCAACCACGTAAAAATAGTGAGTGGCGCCTGCGATTATATTGCAGAGTTCAAACGTGGCCTCAATGTGGGCAAACCACACTTGAGGCTGCACCGCCCAGAAAATGGGCAGTTTCAAGGCCACCGCGTTTTGCTGGGCGGGCTGGGTGTCGAGGTTTGCGGCGGCATTCATTGTCGGGATCCGAAATCACGATTGGACCGGTGGGGTCACCACTTTGAGACGAGCGGTTTGAGTAAAATAAATCTTTATTTGGAATGACAAACAAAAGAAGTACAACTAAACCGCATGCTGGGTCAGCCAAATATATTGAAGCTCGTGCTGTACAGGTGGAGCTTGAATAACTGAGGAACCAAAAGCCGTGAAAACACACCTGCGATCACGTGACTGCGCCAGCCAATAGCGAGGGCTCACATTGCCTCAAGCCACCACTAGGTGCCGCTACAGTACCTCCTAATCCAAGCAGCATTCTTGCAAACCTCTTCTTCACCTTCGACAAAGCTTCCACATATTTATTGTAATGGGGTGACCAGAACTGCACACAACATTCCAAATATGGCCTAACCGATGAAGGAAAGTATACCATTCACCTAGTTATCACTCTTATCTACTTAGGTTACCATATGATATATTTATCAAAGCACCAGAGGTCCTACCACAGATCCTTGCAGAACTCCACTGGTCTCAGACATCCAGTCAGAATAACACCCTTCCATGACAACCCTCTGTTTTCTATGGGTAAGTGAGATCTGAATGCAAACAACCAAGGCACCATGGATCTCATGCATTTTAATTTCTGCTGCCTATGATGAGGGGGTTTATCAAATGACTGACCAAAACCCATGTAGACAACATCCACTGCCCTAGTCTCATTGTTCATCTTTGTCACCACCTCAAATAACTCATGCCAACGACAAAGCCATCAGATTGTGCCAAATTAGTACATTTTCATCCAAAATAGAGTAAATCCAATTGTAAATAATCTTCTCCAATAGTTTTCCAATCACGATGTGATGCTCCCTGTCCATTAATTTCATGGATTATCTACTTCCCTTCTTAAATAAAGGTCACCGTTTGCTACTCTCCATTCCTCCTGGATCTTACCTGAGGCTATAGAAGATACAAATATCTTTGTGAAATCTCTGCTCTTTCCTCCCTCAATAAAGTGTGATAGGCTCCATCAAGCCCTGGGAATTTGACTGCATGCTTTCAAGATCCCCACACCCCCTCTTTCTTGATTCAAACTGCCCTTGAATATTAGTATTCTCATTGATCTCACAGTCCTCTTTGTTATCCTTATTAAATACAGATGCAACATACTCATTTAGTAGCTTACCTACATCCGCTGACTCCAAGCATAAATTATCTTATTTATCCTTGAGCAGTCCTATCTTTTACTTGGTTACTCTCTTGTTTTTCATGTACGTATACAAAGCCGAGGAATTTTTGTTAATTGTTCCTCAAAACCACCATCTAATTTCATCCTTTGCAAATATTCCTTTATCTTTTCACCAAATTTACATACAAGGTTCCCTAACCTTCGTTAACCATCCTTAACCTTCCTTATAACTAGAAAGTGCTGGACCTGAACTCTGATCAGGTAGACTTTAAACAACTCTCACATGTCAGATGTGGACTTGCCTACTAACAACTGCATCCAATTTACTCTTCCAAGTTCCTGTCCAATAATAATTTGATCTGCCTTAGCCCAATTTAGTACCTTCCCTCAAGGTTCAGACTTATCATTATTCATAATTATCTAAACTTATGGTTGTTACACAATAGACAATAGAAATCGGTGCAGGGGTAGGCCATTTGGCCCTTCGAGCCAGCACCACCATTCAATGTGATCATGGCTGATCATCCCCAATCAGTACCCCGTTCCTGCCTTCTCCCCATATCCCCTGACTCCGCTATTTTTAAGAGCACTATCTAGCTCTCTCTTGAAAGCATCCAGAAAAGCTGCCTCTACCGCCCTCTGAGGCAGAGAATTCCACACTCACCACTCTCTGTGAGGAAATGTGTTTCTTTGTCTCCGTTCTAAATGGCTTACTCCTTATTCTTAAACTGTGGCCCCTGGTTCTGGACTCCCCCAACATTGGGAACATGTTTCCTGCCTCTAGCGTGTCCAAGCCCTTAACAATCTTATGTTTCAATGAGATATCCTCTCATCCTTCTAAACTCAAGAGTGTACAAACCTAGCTGCTCCATTCTCTCAGCGTATGACAGTCCCGCCATCCCGGGAATTAACCTTGTAAACCTACGCTGCACTCCCTCAATAGCAATAATGTCCTTCCTCAACTTAGCGGACCAAAACTGCACACAATACTCCAGGTGTGGTCTCACTAGGGCTCTGTACAACTGCAGAAGGACCTCTTTGCTCCTATATTCGATTCCTCTTATAGGGCCAACATGCCATTTGCTTACTTCACTACCTGCTGTACCTGCATGCTTACTTTCATAGACTGATTTACAAGGACCCTCAGATCCCATTGTAATTCCCCTTTTCCCAACTTGACGCCATTTAGATAGTAATCTGCCTTCCTGTTTTTGCTACCAAAGTGGATTTAACCGCATTAAACTGCATCTGCCATGCATCTGCCCACTCCCCTAACCTGTCCAAGTCACCCTGCATTCTCATAGCATCCTCCTCACAGTTCACACTGCCACCCAGTTTTGTGTCATCTGCAAATTTGCTAATGTTACTTTGAATCCCTTCATCCAAATCATTGATGTATATTGTAAATAGCTGCGGTCCCAGCAACGAGCCTTGCGGTACCCCACTAGTCACTGCCTGCCATTCTGAAAGGGACCCATTAATCCCTACTCTTTGTTTCCTGTCTGCCAACCACTTCTCTAACCATGTCAGCACTCTACCCCCAATACCATGTGCCCTAATTTTGCCCACTAATCCCCTATGTGGGACCTTATCAAATGCTTTCTGAAAGTCCAAGTACACTACATCCACTGGCTCTCCCTTGTCCATTTTCCTAGTTACATCTTCAAAAAATTCCAGAAGATTAGTCACGCATGATTTCCCCTTTGTAAATCCATACTGACACGGACTAATCCTGTTACTGCTATCCAAATGTGCCGCTATCTCATCTTTTATAATTGATCTTCACCATCTTCACCACCACCGATGTCAGGCTAACTGGTCTATAATTCCCCGTTTTCTCTCTCCCGCCTTTCTTAAAAAGTGGGATAATATTAGCTACCTTCCAATCCACAGGAACTGATCCTGAGTCTATAGAACATTGGAAAATTATCACCAATGCCTTCACAATTTCAAGAGCCACTTCCTTAGGTACCCTGGGGTGCAGACCATCAGGCCCTGGGGATTTATCAGCCTTCAGTCACATCAGTCTATCCAACACCATTTCCTACCTAATGTGGATTTCCTTCAGTTCTTGTCACCCCAAATCCTCTGGCCACTACTATATTGGGAAGATTGTTTGTGTCCTCCTCAATAAAGACAGATCCAAAGTACTTGTTCAACTCATCTGCCATTTCCTTGTTCCCCATAATAAATTCACCTTTTTCGGTCTTCAAGGGTCCAACTTTGGTCTTAACTAATTTTTTCCTCTTCACATAACTGAAGAAGCTTTTACTATCCTGCTTTATATTCTTGGCTAGCTTACCTTCGTACCTCATCTTTTTTCCCCGTATTGTCTTTTTAGTTATCTTCTGTTGTTCTTTAAACATTACCCAATCCTCTTGCTTCCCGCTCATCTTTGCTACATTGTACTTCTTCGCTTTAATTTTTATACTGTCCCTGATGTCCCTTGTCTGCCATGGTCGTCCCTTTCTCCCCTTGGAATCTTTCTTCCTCCTAAGTATAAACTGATCCTGCACCTTCTGTATTATTCCTAGAAATACCTGCCATTTTTGTTCCACTGTCATCCCTGCTAGTGTACCTTTCCAGTCAACCTCAGCCAGCTCCTTCCTCATGGCCCCATAGTCCCCTTTATTCAACTGCAACACTGACACCTCCGATCTACTCTTCTCCCTCTCCAATTGTAGATTAAACCTGACCATGTTATGGTCCCTGCCTCCTAATGGCTCATTAACCTCGAGGTCCTTTATCAAATCCGGTTCATTGTATAACACTAAATCCCGAATTACCTTCTCCCTGGTAGGCTCCAATACAAGCTGTTCAAAGAATCCATCACGAAGGCACTCTACAAAGTCCTTTTCTTGGGGTCCAGTACCAACCTGATTTTCCCAGTTTACCTGCATGTTGAAATCTCCCATAACAACCACAGCATTACCTTTACTACATGACAATTTTAATTCCTGATTCAACTTGCGCCCAATGTCCAGGCCACTGTTTGGGGGCCTGTAGATTAGTCCCATTAGGGTATTTTTACCCTTACAATTCCTTTGTTCTATCCATACTGACTCCACATCTCCTGTTTCAATGTCACCCCTTGCAAGGGACTGAATTTCATTCCTCACCAACAGGGCAACCCCACCCCCTCTGCCCACCTGTCTGTCTTTTCGATAGGAGGTATTCCCTTGAATATGCAGTTCCCAACCCTGGCCCTCTTGCAGCCATGTCTCAGTAATTCCCACAACTGAGCCTCAAGCTCATCCACTTTATTCCTTATACTTTGCGCATTCATATACAGTATGTTGACCTCCGTATTCACTTCCCCCCTCGCAATTGGCCCTGACACCAGTCACCTGGCCAGGCAGATTTCCGAGAACAAGGTCCAGTATGGCCCCTACTCGTGTTTAAGAAGGAACTGCAGATGCTGGAAAATTGAAGGTACACAAAAAAGTTGGAGAAACTCAGCGGGTGCAGCAGCATCTATGGAGTGAATGAAATAGCCAACGTTTCGGGCTGAAGAAGAGTTTTGGCCCGAAACTTTGCCTATTTCCTTCGCTCCATAGATGCTGCTGCACCCGCTGAGTTTCTCCAGCTTTTATGTGTACCCGGTCCCTGCTCGTGTTGGACTATTTACATACTGTTTCAGGAAACCCTCAGATACACCTACAGATTTTGCCCCGACTAAGCCTTCTGCATTGAGCAAGTGGCATTGCACGGTGGTGCAGTGGTAGAGTCACTGTCTTAGAGACCAGGGTTCAATGATGACTATGGGCACTGTCTCTATGCAGTTTGTACCTTCTCCCTGTAACCGAGTTGCTTTTCTCTGGGTACTCCAGTTTCTTCCCACATTCCAATCGTACAGGTTAATTGGCTTCTGTAAACTTGTCCCTAGTGTGTAGGATAGAACTAGTGTGTTTGTGATTACTGGTCGACGTGGACTCAGTGGGCCAAAGGGCCTGTTTCCATGCTGTATCTATAAACTAAACTAGACTAATGTCCAAGACACTAAAATCGTTCTAAATGAACTAGACTTCACTATTTCCATCGCAGGTAACAGACTGCTGACTGACATCTACCACAAACCCACTGACTCCCATGGCTATCTGGACTACACTTCTTCCCACCCTGCTTCCTTTAAAGACTCTATCCCCTACTCCCAATTCCTCCGTCTACGCCGCATCTGTACCCAAGATGAGGTGTTCAAAGCAGGGCATCAGAGATGTCCTCATTCTTTAGAGAACGGGGGTTCCCTTCTTCGACTATAGATGAGGCTCTCACCAGGGTCTCCTCTATATCCCGTAGCTCCGCTCTCACTCCCCATCCCCCCCACTCGTAACAAGGACAGAGTCCCCCTTATCCTCACCTTCCACCCTACCAGTCGTCACATACAACAGATAATCCTCCGACATTATAACCACCTCCAACGGGATCCCACCACTGGCCACATCTTCACAACTTCTCCCTTTGCGGCTTTCCGCAGAGACAGCTGCCTCCGTAACTCCTTGGTCAATTCCTCCCTTCCCACCAAACGACCCCCTCCCTGGTACTTTCCCTTGCAATCGCAGGAAATGCTACACTTGGCGCTTTACCTCCCGCCTCGACTCCATCCAAGGACCCAGGTGTCAACTGCTCTACATCGGTGAAACCAAGCGCAGATTTGGCGATCGCTGTGCCCAACACCTCCGCTCAGTTCGCATTAGCCAACCCGATCTCCCAGTGGCTCAGCACTTCAACTCCCCCTCCCATTCTGAATCTGACCTTTCAGTCCTAGGCCTCCTCCAAGGCCAGAGTGAGTCCCACCACAAATTGGAGGAGCAGCACCTCTTTCGCTTCGGTAGTTTACACTCCAGCGGTATGAACAATGACTTCTCCAATATCAGGTAGTTCTTGCTTTCTGGCTCCTTCCCCTCCCTTTCCCAGCTCTCCCACAGCCCACTGTCTCCGCCACTTCCTTTCTTCTACCCGCCCCCTGCCTCCCCCACCCCCACATCAGTCTGAAAAGGGTCTCGACCCAAAACGCCACCTATTCCTTCGCTCCATAGATGCTGCCTCACCCGCTGAGTTTCTCCAGCATTTTTGTCTGCCTTAGACTAATGTCCAGGTCAATACTGGGGATGCTAAATTCACCCACAACAACCACTCTGTTATTTTTACATCTTTCCGTATTTGTCTACATATCTGTTCCTCTACTTCACGCTCAATATCCATTCTGAACTTAAAATTTTTTTTGCCTTTTTATCCAGAAATGTATTGAATACCTCTGCATGTTTGCATTGTATTAACTGTGTAAATATTCTCTCTGCAATATTAATTAATTTACATTTTATTATTTGTTGGCAAACATGATAATGGTACAGATCAAAATGCGTACTTCCCATGTAATTCGTGCTTCATCCCAGCTGTTAAAATACTGAGGAGAGTGGAATCAACAGAATGGAAGTCTGGCTGTCAAAAAGAGGCAGAGGAAAACAATCTCTTGCATTAATGATGTAGAAATACGCACTTTGTCATAATGTGAAAGTGAAAATAACTTGACAACTGTAGATGGCTGCAGGAAGAATGTTTGTTATTTTAGTCTAATTAAATGAATAAAATTACATGTTAAACAGGACAGAATCAGGCATTCTGCCAATATTTATGACACATTTGAGCCTCCTCTCATCCTGCCCTTTTATTTGTGCTCCTTTATTCCCCCCCCACCTTAGATTTAATAAAAATCACTTGTCTCGACTGTTCCCTGTGGTAGCCAGCACCACATTCTCAGTACTCTGTGCTCTAAGAAGTCCTATTTTTCTCAGTCCCATGAGTGTAAATGTCCTTCATCTACCACATCAAAACGTTCCTTAAATAAATCTTTAAGCTAACTTCTCAGTTCTTCGAGAGCTAAGCTTTGCATTCTTTCTTGCTGGTGATAACATTTAAAACCTTGCAAATCCTTTTTCAAGTCCCGACTCAAAATGTTGCTCATTCATTCCCTCCACAAATGCTGCCTGATCCAATGAGTCATTTCAGCACTTTGTGCATTGTTTAATATTCCAGCATCTGAGCTTCTTGTGCCTCCTTGGAAATCTTTTCTTTATGTTATGTTTTTGATTTTTTTTTTGTATAACAATGAACGTTTGATAGAAATTTAGCATTTTCTTTAAGTTTTAGCCACGAGAAATAATCCCTGGTGCTTGGTTTGGTTCCTTGTCTGAATTGCTCTTCCACCCAATCTAACTCCCTCTCTCCATTGTGCACTGACCCATGCTCAATTGATTCACTCACATTGATTCACTCTTTCTCACACACGGACTCACTCCCACTTACACACTCTCACATTTGCACACCAACTCACAACGCGGCACACATGCTCACTCTTTTCAACTCTCCCTCTCACACTCTCCCTCATTCAATTGCACATTGACTCGCTCTCTCCATCAAACACTAACACACTCACATCCCCAACCGTTTCATCTTCTCCCGCGCACACTGACATTTTTTTCCCCAAGATGATCCTCCCCTTCGTTTACTCACTGCCTTGCTGGCATAGTACCTCTCCCTTACACGTTGATTAATTCCCCTATGATTCAATCATCTGTGCAATGACTTACTCTTGCTGTTGTGTACTTTTTCCTTTCCACATACACTGACACTTTCTCCCACATCAACTTACTCTCTTCCTCACACTGAATTGTTTTATTCCCTCACACACTCACTTTCCACTTGATACATTGACTCACAGCCAAAGGCATCTCCCTCCGTCCTTGCCAACTGACCATCACAATCCTGATCATCACTGACCATGATATACTGCTCCAACTAACCATCAGACCCAATTACATATCCATCCACTTCTCTGACTACCTCCAGCCTCCTGACTGACCAACTCTGTCCAAACTATTGACACTCCCTCCTGGCTCTCACAGCCCCCAACCTTGACTCCCCAGCCCTGCAACTGACCATTACATCTCCACATTATCTTGATTAGTCATTGCAGTCCTGATTACCAACCAAAATCTCAAACCAAATATAACCCAATACTCTACTTTTCGATTACCGTGCACTTGCTGATGTGGGGGGAGGGAATGAGTGGGGGTGGGGGGTGTGTGAGGAGGTGGGTTGTGGGGGGGAGGGTTGCGGGGGGAGGGGTGTATGGATGGGGGGGGTGTGGGGGCAAAGGGGGTAGTGGAGGGGAGGGGTGTGGGGGCAGGGGGGTTGTGGGGGGGAGGTGAGGGTAAGAGGGGTTGTGGGGGGAGAGTATGAAGGGTAGGTGTGTGTGGGTGGGGGAGGGGTGTTGTGGGGGAAAGGGGGGGCTGTGGGGGGGAGGGGTGTGTGGGCAAGGGGGTTGTGGGGGGAGGGGTGTGTGGGCAGGAGGGGTGTGGGGTGGAGGTGGAGGTAAGGGGGGTTGTGGGGGAGAGGGATATGTGGGCGGGGAGGAGTGTGTGGGCAGAGGGGTTGTGGGAGGAGGGGTGTGTGGGCAGGGGGGCGTGGGGTGGAGGTAAGAGGGGCTGTGAGGGAGGAGTGTGGGTAGGGGGAGGAGTGTGGGTAGGGGTTGTTGTGGGGGTAGGGGTTGTTGTGGGCGCAGGGGGGGTTGTGGGGTGGAGGGGTGTGGGGAGGGGTGTGGGGCGGGGTGTGTGGACAGAGGGGGTTGCGTGGGGGATTGTGGGGGGGAGGGGTGTGGGTGGAGGGAGGGCTAGTAGAGGGATATGTGGACAGGGGGAAGGATTGTGGGGGGAGGTGTGTGTGCATGTGGGGGGGTTGTGGGGGGGTTGTGGGGGAAAGGGGAGATTGTGTGGAGAAGGGTGTGTGGGGGGGGGTTGTTGGAGGAGGGGTGTGTGCATGTGGGGGGGCTGTGGGGGCTGTGGGGGCAAGGGGGGTGTTGTTGGGGGGAAGGGTGTGTGGATGGGAGGGGTGTGTGGGGAGGGGTGTTTGTGGGGCGGAGGGTGGGGGGGGGTGGTGTGGGGAGAGAGCTTGGAGAAAAGACAGGGTTGTGGGGAGTATCATGTGGAGGGAGGCAGGAACCAGCGTGGGGGACCAGAGGGGAAGGGGCTAGAGGACTCACAATGGGCGATGTGGACTCACAGCCGGCACTGGACATTCTCCTCTACCGGGATCAGAGTCTCCATTTTCCGTTTGGCGACATTTCTGACTCCACCTCGGGCCGGGTTGGTCCACTTCCGGTACCTCCAAAAATTGTGTCTGGTTGGAGACCTCCGCCGGCCATCCAGAGCATCCCTCAGCTCTAGTAAAGACGCAATGATGCAGGAAGGGGTGGACCATCCCACGGAGTGACAGGAGAAAAGACCAATCCACGCGGCTCTGACTGGCAGGAGAGTAGATCGATTTGTGCACACGCTATTTTTAAACCTCGCAAATTTTTACATTAGACCACTAATCAGAACTAAACTTGATGCAATCGCTGCAGAGGAGAACAGTGAATAAGCTGGCGAAAAATTGTAGCGCTATCACATACCGTCTTTGCGCAAATAGAATGACCATGCAAACCGGAGGATAACAAGATTACAGTTTTAGTTATTTGTGTGATTTAAAAGTTTTAAAGTGACATTTAAAAGTTGGATTTCTTCAAACCTGCACTGGCAATTAGGCAGTTATGACATCACAATGTCCTACTGGCTACAATGTTTCTATTCAAGAACACTGAGTCCTTCACTGCAAATGTCGTTCAGGGAATGAATCTCTCAGCCTAATCCAGCACAGAAATTTTAATGACTAGATTTGGATAACAAAGAGGAAGAATCGGCCAGCCGAACCCAACACAGCAAACAGCAAAGTCTGAAGAAGGGTCTCGACCCAAAACGTCACCCATTCCTTTGCTCTATAGATGCTGCCTCATCCGCTGAGTTTCTCCAGCATTCTTTTCTTTCTTCGATTGTTCCAGCATCTGCAGTTCCTTCTTAAACAGCAAAGTTTAATGATTAGATTTGGATAACAAAAGATGGCCTTGTTGGTGGCACCTACATCACATTAAATCTTAGTGCAATTGCATTTAAAAAAAAGTTTTAGATGAGGTTGGGGATTATTGTGTTGGGGAACAGGCTGCATTGGCGGAACGGGTACATCACAATTGAATCCCATTTAGCAGCAAATCTGGGAGGGGGTGGTGGGGTTAATGTGTGGGGGTGGGGGTTAGTGTGTGTGGGGGGTGTTTAGTGTGGGTGAGGGGGTTAGTATGTGTGTGGGGGGGTTTGTGTGTGGGGGGTGGGCTAGTATGTGTGTGGGAGGGGTTAGTGTGTGTGTGTGTGGGGCAGGGTTAGTGTGTGGGTGGGGAGGTTAGTGTGTGGAGGGGGTTAGTGTGTGTGGGGGGGTCATGTCACAATGGGAATCCGTCAGCCTGACCTGCGCAGTTGGGGGCTATGAGTGACTGGTGGAATATTGCATTTGGGGACCAGCCATCCTGTGTGACGTGACTCCCCCCCCCCCCCCCGGCGTTGGGGGATGGGGCCCAACGGGTCCCACTTGGTCAAGTATACTTATAAAAGTCTTGTCTTGTTTGTGTGTGCGTGTGCATGTGCATGTGTGTGCGTGTGTGTGTGTGTGTGTGTGTGTGAGTGTGTCTGTGTGTTTTTGCCAAAATGGTACACAATAGTGCAAAAATGTTTGTAGAATCTTACTCAGCTTTTTCCCATCGTCGATGTAATAAGCTTCCTTCAGATTTGATGCTATATTTCACCAGTTATTGATATTTTAAAGTTTAAAAAAAAGCCAATTTTGAGAATAATAACTGCCTTTGAGTGGGAGATCCTTCCAGCAGCTTCCAGTGATGATGTCACGACGGCATCTCACAATTGTCCAATCAAAATGGGATCTCATTTACACAAGCTGCCTAGAAGATTCCAAAAACTGAAAATGACATCACAATGTGATTCTCTGCTGCCAATACACAAGCTATGAGAGTGTTTTTACACTGTGTAAGGAGAGTGTCATTATAGGGGAGATTTAAATGTTTAAAGTGACATTTAAAAGTTGGATTTCTTCAAATCTGTACTGGTAGTTAGGCAGTTATGACATCACAATGCCCTACCGGCTACAACGTTTCTATCCCAGAACACTGAGTCCTTCACCGCAAGTGTCCTTCAGGGAAATAATCTGCCAGCCAGCACAGAAAGTTTAATAATTAGATTTGGATCACAAAATGGAAGAATCTGCCTCTGTGTGTGTGTGTGTGTGTGTGTGTGTGTGTGTGTGTGTGTGTGTGTGTGTGTGTGTGTGTGTGTGTGTGTGTGTGTGTGTGTGTGTGTGTGTGTGTGTGTGTGTGTGTGTGGGGGGGGGGGGGTGTTAGTGTGTGTGGGTGGGGGTTCATGTCACATGTTCCCTCCCCCCCCCCCCTCCACATTGGGAGACAGTGCACAACGGATCCCACTTGGTCTGGTATATTCGTCGAAATGCTAGGCGCTACAGATTTTGCTCACATTAACCCGGTCGATGCAATAATCTGGTTCTCTGCACATTTAATGCTATACTTCACGTTATTGATGAATCAAATTTACAAAAAGCCAAATTTAACATGATTTTTACTGTTAAAATCCTTCCTGTCAGCTTCCAACACACTCCGATACAAAGTTGCTAGACAGGAACACACTGAACTTTTCACCTCAATGAGATATCACAGCAATTTGACCCAACATTTGCAACAAAGTTACCATCATAGCTCCTGGCAGGACAGGAGGGGGAGGGTGAATTGGTATTGCAATTGGGGAACTGCAATTGGAATTTTTTGATAAGGTTTAGTGCTGGGGTAGGCAGTGGAATGCTGGAATCTTACATCTGGCAACGGAGGAGGACCATGCCTCCCTTGAGGGCCACGGGTTAGTGGTGCAATATTGCGTTGGGGAACAGGTTGCGTTGGGGGGGCCAGGCCTCCCATGTGACAGGGACTCAATGGTTCCCAGTTGGTCCAGTATATCTATATAAGTCTGATCTTGACCACTTCCTGTTTTTCTGTTTCATGATTTTAGAAAAAATGTGGCCACTTACGGTTGTGATTTTTGGCCATCTTACTCAGAGTCCCCCTCCGCTGTGCAGGACAACCCAATTTTTTTCCATCGATGAAAAATAAAAGAGTTATTAATGTTTAAAAAATGTTGAGATTCTCTCTGCTGCCCGTGCTGGTGGGAGGGGAGGCACTATAAAACCTGGAAGTGTTGTGCCTCAGTCAGTCTCTGCAAGATGGGGGAAGTGAGAGGATCACGTCTCTCAGTGTTAGCTGTGAATAATACTGAACACATGTCTACTAAACTGTGAGTGTGATTTTACTGACCTTGAGTGCCCTTAATGTTGTGTGAAAATGAAAATGTGGTTGGTTTGAAGTAAAAGCACTGCAAATGGTTGGTGGGGGGTTGGGTTGAAGTAAAAGCACTGCAAATGGTTTGTGGGGTTTGGGTTGAAGTAAAAGCACTGCAAATGGTTGGTGGGCTTTGGGTTGCAGTAAAAGCACTGCAAATGATTGGTGGGGGTTTGGGTTGAAGTAAAAGCACTACAAATGGTTGGTGAGGGTTTTGGTTGAAGTAAAAGCACTGCAAATGGTTAATGGGAGTTGGGTTGAAGTAAAAGCAGTGCAAATGGTTGGTGGGTATTTGGGTTAAAGTAAAAGTGCTGCAAATAGTTGGTGGGGGTTTGGGCTGAAGTAAAAGCATTGCAAATGGTTGGTGGGGGATTGGTTTGAAGTAAAAGCACTGCAAATGGTTGGAAGGTTAAACTTGACAACTTCCTGTTTGCACTGTGTATTGATTTTAGATAAAACGCTACCACTTGCGGCTGTGATTTTTTAGCCATCTTAGTCCCCCTTTGCTCATCAGGTGCAGAAGATTATTCCCATCAATGAAAAATAGAAGTGTTATTAGTGTTTAAAAAATGTTGAGAATCTATCTCCTGCAATCACGCCATGAAGGCCAAACCTTTTCCGGTGGGAGGTGGGAGGGATTATAAAACCCAGAAGTGTGGGTGCAGTTCAGTCTCTGCACGATGGGGGATAGAGACGTCACGACTCTGTCTGAGCTGTGAATCAACTGATCACACGGTATGTCTACTGAACTGTGAGTGTGGTGTTTTGTGTGATTATGGTGGTTTTCTGGTGGTTTCACCCTGCTTGAAATGATATGAAACTGTATTTGAATGTGGTGGCCTTGCACCCTGCATGAAATGGCATGAAACTGCATTTGAATTTGGTGGTCTTGCACCCTGCTTGAAATTGTATGAAACTGTACTTGAATTTGGTGGCCTTGCACCCTGCTTGAAGTGGTAGGAAAGAGCACCTGAAATTGGTGGCCTTGCATCCTGCTTGAAGTGGTATGAAACTGCACTTGAATTTGGTGGCCTTGCACCCTGCATGAAGTGGTAAAAACTGCACTTGAATTTGGTGGCCTTGCACCCTGCTTGAAATGGTAGGAAAATGGATTTGAATTTGGTAGCCTTGTACCCTGCTTGAAAAGGAATTACAAGGAATAGCCATTAGTCAACTGCTAGTCCACCAGCTGTGAGTGAGCTGCCACCCCAATAATCCATTGGCCCACAATGTCCATACTAGCCCTCTGGAAACCAGTCCATTCAGTCCACAACACCCAGACCAGCACTCCAGACCCCCCCCCGACCAGCACTCCAGAAACCCCCCCCCCCCCCACTGGCCACCAACGGTTCCAAATTTTTTAAATATATATATAAAATGTATTTTATTGAGATTTTATGTGATAGACCAACACAAAGTGGTGCATAATTGTGAAGTGGAAGGAAAATGATACATGGTTTCCAAATTGTATTACAAATAAAAAAACTGAAAAGTGTGGCGTGCAAAAGTATTCTGCCCCCCTGAGTCAATACTTTGTAGAACCACCTTTCGCTGCAATTACAGCTGCAAGTCTTTTGGGGTATGTCTCTACCAGCTTTGCACAGCTAGAGACTGAAATTATTGCCCATTCTTCTTTGCAAAATACCTCAAGCTCAATCAGATTGGATGGAGAACGTCTGTGAACAGCAATTTTCAAGTCTTGCCAGAGATTCTCAATTGGATTTAGGTCTGGACTTTGACTGGGCCATTCTAACACATGAATATGCTTTGATCAAAACCATACCATTGTAGCTCTGGCTGTATGTTTAGGGTCATTGTCCTGCTGGAAGGTGAACCTTCGCCCCAGTCTCAAGTCATTTGCAGACTCCAACAGGTTTTCTTCCAAGATTGCCCTGTATTTGGCTCCATCCATCTTCCCATCAACTCTGACCAGCTTCCCTGTCTCTGCTGAAGGAAGCATCCCCACAGCATGATGCTGCCACCACCATGTTTCACAGTGAGGATGGTGTGTTCAGGGTGATGTACAGTGTTAGTTTTCCGCCACACATAGCATTTTGCATTTAGGCCAAAAACTTCAATTTCGGTCTCATCAGACTAGAGCACCTTCCTCCACATGTTTGCTGTGTGCCCCACATGGCTTGTGGCAAACTGCAACTTATGACTTCTTATGGCTTTGTCTCAACAATGGCTTACTTCTTGCCACTCTCCCATAAAGGCCCGATTTGAGGAGTGCACGACTAATAGTTGTCCTGTGGACAGATTCTCCCACCTGAGCTCCTCCAGAGTTACCATGGGCCTCTTGGCTGCTTCTCTGATCAATGCTTTCCTTGCCCAGCCTGTCAGTTTAGGTGGACGGCCATGTCTTGGTAGGTTTGCAGTTGTGCCATACTCTTTCCATTTTCAGATGATGGATTGAACAGTGCTCCGTGAGATGTTCAAAGCTTGGGATATTTTTTTATAACCTAACTCTGCTTTAAACTTCTCCACAACTTTATCCCTGACCTGTCTGGTGTGTTCCTTGGGCTTCATGATGCTGTTTGTTCACTAATGTTCTCTAACAAACCTCTGAGGCCTTCACAGAACAGCTGTATTTATACTGAGATTAGATTACACACAAGTGGACTCTATTTACTAATTAGGTGACTTCTGAAGGCAATTGGTTGCACTGGAATTTATTTAGGGGTATCAGAGTAAAGGGGGCTGAATTCCTTTGCACGCCACACTTTTCAGTTTCTTATTTGTAAGAAAATTTGAAAACCATGTATCATTTACCTTCCACTTCACAATTATGCGCCACTTTGTGTTGGTCTATCACATAAAATCCCAATAAAATACATTTACGTTTGTGGTTGTAACGTGACAAAATATGGAAAAGTTCAAGGGGTAAAAGTTCATATATATATATGTATATGTGTATATATATATATATGTGTATATATGTATATGCATTTATGTAGATATATATACACACACATATATATATATATATGCATGTGTATATATATATATATGCATGTATATACACATGTATATACAGTGGCTTGCAAAAGTCTACATACATATATATATATATGTGTGTGTATATGTGTATATATATATATATATACATATGTGTGTGTGTGTGTGTGTATATACATATATATACACATACGCACATATGCACACATATATACATATATATACACATATGCATATATATACACGTATATACACACACGCATATATATATGTATATGTACATATGCATATATATATATATGATATATACCAATATATGTATATATATTAATATATGTGTGTATACACACACACACACACACACACACACATATATATATAAATATATATATATGCATGTCCACATTTTATCTTCCTCTATCAATGCATTGCACATAAATAGATAGACATTTTTTTATTTCTAAAAATATTTATGGCTGCCTTGTATTTGAGAGATAGCATTTATTAATTTGTACAAGCACAAAATAATGTTGGCCTGGTGATCAGTCAGTATAATACCATCAATGTACTTATCCAGTTGTTATTACCATAGAAATGACACAAAAGTTCCCAGAACTATGGTTAGTCACAGACTTAATCTTATTAACCCAGAGAGTTCAAATTCCTTTCAAAATAGAGCAAAGCAACAAGAAAAACAAGTCACAAACGTGGACTTCTGTAATGCCGTGTATGAGAATTGGTGTTCTTAGATATCAACTGCATTTGTTTTCTACGATTGGCACAGTGAAGAGTAGTGTTGCTACCTCAGAGTTTCAAGGACCTTAGTTCGATCCTGACCATGGGTGCTATTTATGTGAAGTGTGCACCTCCCTGTGACTCTGTGGGTTTCCACCATGCTTCACTTTTCTCCCAAATCCAAAAGTAAAATAAATAAAGAGTGACAATGCTTGAAGAGGTGCAGGTATTTTTAGACATTTCAAGTCAACAGTGAAACCCAGAAAATGATTTGATTAAATTTAATGTAGGCATCGCTTTAATGAAAATAACTCAGAGTACAGCAAAATTCGAATGAATTATCTGAGAATACAAAATGTATAATAATGAGTTTAACTATAAATTTTAAATTCTTAAGCTTGTCACATCACAATTGAGAATATTTCTCATAAAATTGATCCATTCTCAGTTATAACCATTTGCTGAGCTTCAATAGTTTCTTTTACTTTTTTTTAAATAGATCATGCAGTAAGAGCCTGTGATATTCAATCTTAGAGCATTCCCTTCTATTGTATTAAAGAAGGAACTGCAGATGTTGGAGAATCGAGGGTTACACAAAAAGCTGGAGAAACTCAGCTGGTGCAACAGCATCTAAGGAGCGAAGGAGATAGGCAAAGTTTTGGGTCGAGACCCTTCTTCAGACTGGTCAGGGATCAGGGAAACGAGATATATAGACAGTGATGCGGAGAGATAAAGAACAATGAATTAAAAATATGCAAAAAAGTATTGATGATAGAGGAAACAGGTCATTGTAAGCTGTTTGTAGTGTGAAAATGAGAAGCTAGTGTGGGGGGGGAGATAGAGAGAGAAGGAATGCCAGGGCCCGAGGGCTGAGGGAGAGGTGGGGAGGGGGAGGAGGCAGCCTGGGTTAACAGAATTGAGAAAATTCAATGTTTAAGCCCAGAGGATGCAGATTCCCCAAGCGGAATATGAGGTGCTGTTCCTCCAACTTGTGGTGTTGCTCACTCTGGCCGTGGAGGAGGCTCAGGACCGAGAGGTCAGATACGGAATGGGAGGGGGAGTTGAAGTGCTGAGCCACCGGGAGGTCGGGTTGGTTATTGCGGACCGAGCGGAGGTGTTCGGCGAAACGATCACCCAGCCTCCGCTTGGTCTCACCGATGTAGATCAGCTGGCATCTGGAGCAACGAATGCAGTAGATGAGGTTGGAGGATGTACAGGTAAACCTCTGTCGGACTTGGAAGGACTGCTTGGGTCCCTGAAAGTGGATGGGGGAGGTGAAGGGACAAGTGTAGCATCTCTTGCGGTTGCAAGGGAAAGAGTCCGGGGAAGGGGTGGAGCGGGAGGGAAGGGAAGAATTGACAAGGAAGTTGCGGAGGGAGCGGTCTTTGCGGAAGGCAGACGGGGGGGAGATGGGAAGATGTGGCGAGTGGAGGGGTCACGTTGGAGGTGGCGAAACTGGTGGAGGACTATCTGTTGTATGCGCCGGCTGGTGGGGTGAAAGGTGAGGACCAGGGGGACTCTGCCCTTGTTGTGAGTGGGTGAATGGGGAGAGAGGGCAGTGTTGCGGGGTATGGAGGAGACCCTGGTGCGAGCCTCATCTATAGTGGGGGAGGGGAAACCCCGTTCTCTGAAGAACGAGGACATTTGTGATGACCTGGTGTGGAACACCTCATCCTGGGAGCAGATGCGGCGTAGACGGAGGAATTGGGAATGGGGGATGGAGTCCTTACAGGAAGCAGGGTGGGAGGAAGAGTAGTCCAGGTAGCTGTGGGAGTCAGTTGGTTTGTAGTGGATGTCGGTCAGGAGTGTATCACCTGCAATAGAGATGGTGAGGTCAAGGAATGGCAGGGAAATGTCGGAAATGGTCCAAGTGTATTTGAGTGCCGGATGGAAGTTGGTGGTGAAATGGATGAAGTCAGTCAGTTGTGTGTGGGTGCAGGAGGTGACACCAAAGCAGTCGTCAATGTAACGGAGGTAAAGGTCGGGGGTGGGGCCCTGGTACGCCGAGAACAAAGATTGTTCGACGTGCCCGACAAAGAGGCAGGCGTAGCTAGGGCCCATGCGTGTGCCCATAGCTACGCCTTGTGTTTGGAGGAAATGGGAGGAGTAAAAAGAGAAGTTATTGAGGGTAAGGACCAACTCCGCTAGGCGGAGGAGGGTGTCAGTGGATGGGTATGGGTTGCTCCTCTGGTCGAGGAAGTACCGGAGGGCTTTGAGACCATCCTGGTGGGGGATGGAGGTGTATAGTGACTGGACGTCCATGGTTGTATGAAGGATAATAAACAATAGACAATAGGTGCAGGAGTAGGTCATTCGGCCCTTCGAGCCAGCACAGCCATTCAATGTGATCATGGCTGATTATCCCCGTTCCTGCCTTCTCCATATATCCCCTGACTCTGCTATTTTTAAGAGCCCTATCTAGCTCTCTCTTGGAAACATCCAGAGAACCTGCCTCCACCGCCCTCTGAGGCAGAGAATTCCACAGAATCACCACTCTCTATGAGAAAAAGTGTTTCCTCGTCTCCATTCTAAATGGCTAACTCCTTATTCTTAAACGTTGGCCCCTGGTTCTGGACTCCCCCAACATCGGGAACATGTTTCCTGCCTCTAGCGTGTCCAAGCCCTTAACAATCTTATGTTTCAATGAAATATCCTCTCATCCTTCTAAACTCCAGAGTGTACAATCCCAGCTGCTCCATTCTCTCAGCATATGACAGTCTCGCCATCCCAGGTTAGTTCTGGACCCCAAGAAAGGGAGTTTGTAGAGTGCCTCCGAGATGGATTCTTAGAGCAGCTTGTACTGGAGCCTACCAAAGAGAAGGCAATTCTGGATTTAATGTTGTCTCGTGAACCAGAATCAAATACACAGGACAAGGTGTTAAGAAGTCCCTTGTGCCAGTAGGTGGGGAGCATTTCATGACATTCGTTGATTGTTGAGAGTGGTAGACGCTCAACATCGGGGGGGGGGGGGATACATATACATATATCTTGGCCTGGGTAACCTTCAGGTCAGTTGGGCACAGGACACATCATCAGTAGTGTACCTTTGCATCACTGGGTGTTTCGGCCTTTTAACACTATACACCCTCCACAAGGGCGGCCCGCTGCAGGATGATCAGCCCTCAGCGCGTGTCCCGTGTCAAACTGTCCCAAAGATTCACCATGACGTACTTGGGGCCCAGCATGGGTCTTTCCGCTTGAGCCAAATCCAACGGCTGCTTCTTTCAGCCGCGTCTGAGAGTGATCTTATGGTCTTCCGCAGAGCCTGACCGTGGATTCCAAGCTCCTTCAGCAGTCTGATGGTAGATGATGCAACAAATCCTCTGCATCCCACTTCAACTGGATAGACTTTGATGTTCCAGCCACGCTGCGTTGCCTCTGCTGCAAGCTCTGTGTAGCGCAGCTTCTTACGCTCATAGGCCTCCTCAACAGAGATCTCCCATGGAACTGTGAGCTCTATGATGTAAGCAGTCTTCTGTGAAGGGGACCAGAACACCAAGTCTGGCCTGAGGTTGGTTAGAGCAATTTCAGGTGGAAAGATTAGTTGTCAGCCGATGTCTGCCAACATCCTCCAGTCACGGGCCCTGCATAGGTTTCCTTCTTCTGATCTGGTGGAAGGATGTTTAGGCATTTTCTGTCCTTCTCGGACAAAGGTTGTTGCCCTTAAAGGGTGGTTGCTTGCTCTCGGAGGCAAGGAGTTGGTCGCACACCGCCTGTTCGCAAGGGCTGTTGACAGGCTTTTTAGTACCTGATTATGCCGCCACGTGTATCTTCCTTGCGTGAGGCTGGTCTTGCAGCCTACCATGATGTGTTTGAGGGTCGCTGGAGTTGGGCAGAGGGCACAGGTTGGATCCTCGCCGTACCACTGATGGAGGTTCTTTGGTGATGGAAGCAAGTCATATGTCGCTCTGATGATAAAGCTGATCGTGCTTGATTCCATTTCCCATAGTTCTTTCCAGCTGATCTTCCTCCGCTCCACACCTTCCCGCTGCATCCATTGCCCCTGTTTGGCAAGAGAGACCGCCTTTGCACTTCTTGCGGCCTCCTCCTGTCGCCGCACCTCCTTAACCACCAATGTCCTCCGCTCTGATGTTGTGGCCTTTTGCCAAGTTTGTTTACTTGTCGTAAGGCCAAAGCCTCCTCTTCCCTGCTGCACTTGCCCCACGACGTCTTTGTGCCTCAGGGCTGATGAAGCTTGCTGTACGACTTCAGATGGTGTCCACTTCCGGTCAGTTACTAGGGGCGGCGCAACAGCACTGAAGGTCTTGTCTCTAGAGTCCCTCAGTGTCATCTGGAGTCTTACTTTAGAACACTTGTATTCCTCTGTTAGACTAGTGAGTGGTAGTTCCAGGACCCCTTTGCCATAGAGGCCGATGTTAGTTAGACATCGTGGGACACCGAGCCATTTCTTCGCGTATGAAGTTATGGTTCGCTCCATCTTCTCCACAGTTGTTATTGGGGCTTCATAAATGGTCAGTGGCCACATTGTCCAAGGCAGGAGTCCAAACTGTAGGCACCAGAGCTTCAGTTTCCCAGGCAGTAGGGTCTGATTGATGTTCTCCAGGCCGTTGACAATTTCTTGCCTTAGTTGTTGCACCTGTTCTTTGTCCTTGAGACTTGCGTTGTACCATCTGCCCAGGCTTTTTACTGGCTGCTCAGACACTGTTGATATTGGGTCGTCACCGATGCAGAACCTTGTGTCTCTAAGCACCCGCTTAACTATGGAGATGCTTCGAGATTTACTTGGTTTGATTTTCATTCGGGCCCACTTGACGTTCTCCTGCAGCTTTCCAAGTAGCCGCTTGGTGCATGCTGCAGTAGTGGTTAGTGTTGTCATGTCATCTATGTATGCCCTGATGGGTGGCAGACGGAGCCCAACCCTGGTCCGTTCACTGCCCACCACCCATTTTGAGGCCCTGATGATGACTTCCATGGCCATTGTAAAGGCCAAGGGTGAGACTGTGCAACCTGCCATGATGCCTACTTCCAAGCGCTGCCATGTTGTACTGAATTCAGCTGTTGTGAAGCACAGCTGCAGGTCTTGGAAATAGTTCTTGACCAGTGTGGTGATGAGCTCTGGTACATGGAAAAAGGCAAACGATTCCCAAAGGAGTTCATGGGGAACTGAACCAAATGCATTGGCCAGATCGAGGAAGATCACATGTAGGTCTCTCTTGTCCTTCTTAGCTGCTTGGATCTGGTGCCAGATCATGCTTGTATGCTCCAAGCAGCCCGAAAATCCTGGAATTCCTGCTTTCTGTACAGATGTATCAATGTACTTGTTTGTTACCAGATAGGTGGATAGCCTTTGTGATACAATGCTGAAAAAGATTTTGCCCTCGACGTTGAGGAGACATATTGGCCTGAATTGGCTGATGTCTGATGCATCCTTTTCTTTAGGTATTAGTACACCGCCGGTCCTTTGCCATGCCTTAGGTATTGTTTGCTTCTTCCACACCACCCTCATGAGCTTTCATAGAAAGCGTAACACATCCGGTGCGTTCTTGTAGAGCTTGTATGGTACTCCGTTTGGCCCCGGAGCTGATGCTGCTCTTGTTCGACGGACAGTATTCTCTACCTCTTTCCATTTCGGAGGGCTGGTGTCCAGGTTGAATTCAGGTGGTTGAATAGGCGGGATGTCATGTGGGATGACTAACTGCTCATGCCTTTTCGTGTCTTGGTGGGCCTTTTCCAGGTGTTCCTCCAATTCTTGTTTTGATGTTTTTCAAAGTTCCACTTTTTTCCTTTGCGAAGAGGTCTTTGATGAACTTGAAAGGGTCTTTGTAGAAACGTGTTCTTGTGTGTTCTTTTTTCTTGCGAAGTTTCCTCATGTTCTCTGCTTTTCACAAGGTTGTCAATCGGCTCTTGATGTCCTCTTGGAGAAGCATGAGACCTTCTCTCTCTGCGTCAGTTGCTTTTTTCCATTGCTTTTTCAACTGTCTCCTCTCTCTGATTAGCCTCTCGATCTCCTGCTGCCTCCTGGACTTGATTGGTGTTGGTAATTTCTTGTCACCTCTCCCTTTACTCACTCCAAACCGTTCTTCTCCATAGCTGTAGATTATGTTGCCCATCCTTTCAAGCTTTTGCACTGCTGTGCCCACTTGTTGCTCCAAGATATGTATAAGGTCACTGTTGACCGTCTCCCACTCTTTCTTTTCAACAGCTTTGGGCCATTTCACTCCAGGTTTGTGCCCTTTGATCTTTCCCTCCTATGGAGGTCTTTGTAGTTGTTGCGTGGGCTCCTCCACCGGCATTTCTGTGCTTGTATCACCCTCTTCAGTGACATGGGTGTTGATGCTCTGCGAACTTTGGTTTGTGTCCCGTCGCTATGCTTCACTTGACTGATTTGACTGGTTGCTTCGTAAGAAGTACTGGTCAATGCGAGGCCCTTGTCTCTGCTCTCTCAAGCACTTTTTCCTCCCTTGGTGGATCTTCAAGCCCATCACTGATGTTCTTTTCTCCCAACCACAGATGCACACCTGAAGTTTGTGTCCCGCAGCTGTTGTGGATGTCTCATGTGCCATGCTCTCCTTGTCCTGTGGTCATTTCTGTTCCTGGGTCTGTAACCGTGTTATCAGTCGGTGAGCCATCTTGCGCCCCCGCTCTCGCAGGCTCTAGGGGTATTTCCTTTAGTTTACTTTTTGTAGCATTTAGCGGGTGTCTCCAACTAGCTGAAACAGCGTTGGGGACTGCTATCATGGGTAGCTAGCCCATGACGGCCCCAGTGGGGTCTGTTCCCTCCTGTCAGCTGTCTCTCCAAGCTGTCACATGGACTTTCCCATGTTGTCAGCTGTCCTTTCACAGCAGTCACTGGACGAGTCCAGATTATCAGAATCAAATACACAGGACAAGGTGTTGAGAAGTACCTTGTGCCAGTAGGTGGGGAGCATTTCACGACATTCGTTGATTGTTGAGAGTGGTAGACGCTCAACATCGGGGGGGGGGGGGGGGGATACGTATACATATATCTTGGCCTGGGTAACCTTCAGGACAGTTGGGCACAGGACACATCATCAGTAGTGTACCCTTGCATCACTGGGTGTTTCGGCCTTTTAACACTATATACCCTCCACAAGGGCGGCCCGCTGCAGGATGATCAGCCCTCAGCGCGTGTCCCGTGTCAAACTGTCCCAAAGATTCACCATGATGTACTTGGGACCCAGCATGGGTCTTTCCGCTTGAGCCAAATCCAACGGCTGCTTCTTTCAGCCGCATCTGAGAGTGATCTTATGGTCTTCCGCAGAGCCTGACCATGGATTCCAAGCTCCTTCAGCAGTCTAATGGTAGATGATGCAACAAATCCTCTGCATCCCACAACTGGATAGACTTTGATGTTCCAGCCACGCTGCGTTGCCTCTGCTGCAAGCTCTGCGTAGCGCAGCTTCTTACGCTCATAGACCTCCTTAACAGAGTTCTCCCATGGAACTGTGAGCTCTATGATGTAAGCAGTCTTCTGTGAAGGGGACCAGAACACCAAGTCTGGCCTGAGGTTGGTTAGAGCAATTTCAGGTGGAAAGATTAGTTGTCGGCCGATGTCTGCCAACATCCTCCAGTCACGGGCCCTGCATAGGTTATAAGGGAACTCAAGGTAAAGTAACTGCTGGGAGGTAAAGATAATAGATGACCATAATATCTTTAATCTGCAATTTGAGAGGGAGAAGGTTAAATCAGAAGTGTCAGTGCTGCAGCTGAACAAAGGGGAATATGAAGGCATGAGAGAGGTGCTGGCCAAGGTCGACTGGAAAAGGATACTAGCAGGAATGACGGTGGAACAGCAATGGCGGGAATTTCTGGGCATAATCCAGAAGATGCAGGATAATTTCATTCCAAAGAGGAAGAACGATTCTAAGGGGAGGCACCATGGCTGACAAGGGAAGTTAGGGATAGAATAAAACTAAAAGGTGTTTCACATAGCAAAGAGTAGTGGGAAGCCAGAGGATTTGGAAACTTTCCCAAGGACAACAGAAGGTAACAAAAAGGGCAATACAGGGTGAAAAGATGATGTAGAAGGGTAAGCTGGCCAAGGATATAAAGGATATTCTCTGCCACAGAAGTCAGAAGAGACATGCACGAGTATCTGATTGTGGATGATCAGCCATGACCACAATTAATGGTGGTGCTGACTCGAAGAGCCGAATGGCCTCCTCCTGCACCTATTTTCTATGTTTCTATGTAATGTGTGGGGCCATTTTTTTAAACACACAGTGATGGGTGCCTGGAACGCTTGGCCAGGAACAGTGGTGGAAGCAGTGACATTTAGAAACATAGAAACATAGAAATTAGGTGCAGGAGTAGGCCATTCGGCCCTTCGAGCCTGCACCGCCATTCAATATGATCATGGCTGATCATCCAACTCAGTATCTCGTACCTGCCTTCTCTCCATACCCACTGATCTCCTCAGCCACAAGGGCCACATCTAACTCCCTCTTAAATATAGCCAATGAACTGGCCTCAACTACCCTCTGTGGCAGAGAGTTCCAGAGACCCACCATTCTCTGTGTGAAAAAAGTCCTTCTCATCTCGGTCCTAAAGGATTTCCCCCTTATCCTTAAGCTGTGACCCCTTGTCCTGGACCTCCCCAACATCGGGAACAATCTCCCTGCATCTAGCCTGTCCAACCCCTTAAGAATTTTGTAACTTTCTATAAGATCCCCTCTCAATCTCCTAAATTCTAGAGAGTATAAACCGAGTCTATGCAGTCTTTGTTCATAAGACAATCCTGATATCCCAGGAATCAGTCTGGTGAACCTTCTCTGTACTCCCTCAATGGCAATAATATCCTTCCTCAGATTTGGAGACCAGAACTGTATGCAATACTCCAGGTGTGGTCTCACCAAGACCCTATACAACTGAAGTAGAACCTCCCTGCTCCTATACTCAAATCCTTTTGCTATGAAAGCTAACATACCATTCGCTTTCTTCACTGCCTGCTGCACCTGCATGCCTACTTTCAATGACTGGTGTACCATGACACCCAGGTCGCGCTGCATCTCCCCTTTTCCTAATTGACAACCATTTAGATAATAGTCTGCTTTCCTATTTTTGCCACCAAAGTGGATAACCTCACATTTATCCACATTATATTGCATCTGCCAAACATTTGCCCACTCACCCAGCCTATCCAAGTCACCTTACAGTCTCCTAGCATCCTCCTCACAGCTAACATTGCCCCCCAGCTTAGTGTCATCCGCAAACTTGGAGATATTGCTTTCAATTCCCTCATCCAGATCATTAATGTATATTGTAAATAGCTGGGGTCCCAGCACTGAGCCTTGCTTTACCCCACTAGTCACTGCCTACCATTGTGAAGATGACCCGTTTACTCCGACTCTTTGCTTCCTGTTTGCCAGCCAGTTCTCTATCCACATCAATACTGAATCCCCAATGCCGTATGCTTTAAGTTTATATAGTAATCTCTTATGTGGGACCTTGTCAAAAGCCTTCTGGAAGTCCAGATACACCACATCCACTGGTTCTCCCCTATCCACGCTACTAGTTACATCCTCGAATAATTCCACAAGATTCGTCAGACATGATTTACCTTTCGTAAATCCATGCTGACTTTGTCCAATGATTTCACCACTTTCCAAATGTGCTGCTATCACATCTTTAATAACTGACTCTAGCAGTTTCCCCACTACCGATGTTAGACTAACTGGTCTGTAATTCCCCGTTTTCTCTCTCCCCCCTTCTTAAAAAGAGGGGTTACATTTGCTACCCGCCAATCCTCAGGAACTACTCCAGAATCTAAAGAGTTTTGAAAGATTATCACTAATGCATCCACTATTTCCGGAGCTACTTCCTTAAGTACTCTGGGATGCAGCCTATCTGGCCCTGGGGATTTATCGGCCTTTAATCCATTCAATTTACCCAACACCACTTCCCGACTAACCTGGATTTCACTCAAGTCCTCCTTTGACCCGCGGTCCCCTGCTATTTCCGGCAGATTATTTATGTCTTCCTTAGTGAAGACGGAACCAAAGTAGTTATTCAATTGGTCCGCCATATCCTTGTTCCCCATGATCAACTTACCTGTTTCTGACTGCAAGGGACCTACATTTGTTTTAACTAATCTCTTTCTCTTCACAAATCTATAAAAACTTTTGCAGTCAGTTTTTATGTTCCCTGCCAGTTTTCTTTCATAATCTATTTTTCCTTTCCTAATCAAGCCCTTTGTCCTCCTCTGCTGGTCTCTGAATTTCTCCCAGTCCTCTGGTATGCTGCTTTTTCTGGCTATTTTGTACGCATCATCCTTTGCTTTGATACTATCCCTGATTTCCCTTGTTATCCACGCATGCACTACCTTCTCTGATTTATTCTTTTGCCAAACTGGGATGAACAATTTTTGTAGTTCATCCATGCAGTCTTTAAATGTCTTCCATTGCGTATCCACCGTCAACCCTTTTAGAATTGATTGCCAGTCAATCTTGGCCAATTCATGTCTCATACCCTCAAAGTTACCTTTCTTTAAGTTCAGAATCATTGTTTCTGAATTAACAATGTCACTCTCCATCCTAATGAAGAAATCGACCATATTATGGTCACTCTTGCCCAAGGGGGCATGCACAATAAGACTGCTAACTAACCCTTCCTCATTACTCAATACCTAGTCAAAAATAGCCTGCTCTCTTGTTGGTTCCTCTACATGTTGATTTAAATAACTATCCCGCATACTTTCCAAAAAAATCCTCGTCCTCTCCCACATGTTGCAGGCTGAGCAAACCATGGGGCCAATCTCCACTGACATATCTTACTCCCAAATTACTCTGTATTACATATATATATATTTTTTAAATTATTTTTTTATTAAACACAAAACTTTATCCTTTAAACTTTACTAATAAATACTGAATCCTTAACTCCCAGAATCCTTAGCTCCCAGAATCCTTAACTCCCAGAATCCTTAAACCTGAAGGCAGAAATGTAAAAATGTAAACCCCGGGTTGCAGCCAATCAGCTGCTTCCTCTGGTCCTCTTCAACCAATCAGAGGCTTCACCAGATTCCTTCTCTGGAAGTGAGATGGAATGTTGCAGATGTTGTTCTCACGCGCAGGTATTCCACCCTCTCGCACCAACGGCTTCCCGGGCCTCTGTGAAAAGCAAGCCCCGCGCTAGATTCATACTCACAGCGCAGGTAACTCCACCCTCTCTCACCAACGGCTCCCCGGGCCTCTATTTAATTATTCTTTAGATAAGCAAATGCCTATGCAGGGAATAGAGCAATATGGATCATATACAAGTGGAGGAGGTTAGTTTAATTTGGCATCAGGTTCAGCACAAATATTATAGGCCAAAGAGCCTGCTCCCGTGCAGTATTATTCTATATTCAATGTTATATAAAACTTTGTATAATTTGTAGTACATGTGCGGAGCTTTGACCATGAAACGGAGATAATCAATAATGTTGACAATTGCATTAGGATTGTTTCATTACACTAATTAATTTGGATTTCATTCAACTGAAAATATTTTTTTCTCTCCAATGTGCTATTTAAAATTAGTTATGTTTAGTTGGAATTTATGTTAAAGCACTGCGTAACTGAATCTCACCAATTTAACATACAAGTTATTTAGGCACAACCAAAACACACATTGTACACAGCATGCATTACTCCTGGCAGCATTTCCAAGCACATTACAGAAAAGACCAACATCAACTCCCATGCAACTCATTTTCTGATACACTCTGCTGACATTGTATCACAGATGCTCGCTTAGGAAACAGAATGGGTCACTCATAGGCAAGCTACCTTGGATGGTACCTCAGGCAACATATGTTAGAAGTGAAACTTTAATCTTTGTGGTGGACTCAGTTGCACTCAAGTTTGGAGGCATGCTGGGATCATGGAATCGGAGGCTACGGTACAAGCACAGCTTTTTGAGTGCCTAAGAAACATTTTTATCTTTTTGCCCCAGTACTTCAGTGTCAGTCTCATTGGATGAACAGCACAAACAGGAGCTCCAGCAGAGGTCTGATGGTAGGATCGACAAGTAAGAGGACATCAAGAGAGGAGGCGAAGAAGGGCTTGTTGCTGCAGACTTTAGTATTAAAGGTACATAGGCTGTGCATGATGAGGTGACATAGTGGTACCATAGGTGGAGCTATTAACACACACCTCCAGTGACTCGCGTTCAATCATAGCCTCAGATGCCTACTGTGCGGAATATGCTCATTCATCTTGTGACCACATCGGTTTCCTCCAACTTCCCAAAGACGTACAGGTTGGAAAGTTACTTCTCTCAAATACAGCGCCAACCTTCCTATTCATCGTGGTGTGTGTCTGTATCACATTGACTTTGCACCGTGTGGATTTCACTCAGGCAGCGCTCCCCCCACTTGCCTGACCCCCGCCTGTATTACGGGCTGGTGAAGGAAGTGATGTGTGTACGTGTTCCACTCTGACAGTCGCTGTTCCAGTCGCCGTTTTTTCATGCGACTGCCAGCAACTTCACAGTCGCCGGCAGTCGCCTGAAAAATCACCTAAGTAGGCAGGCCTATTATACGCTGATAGAAAAGCATGAGGACAAGCCAATAGACAATAGGTGCAGGAATAGGCCATTCGGCCTGTGAGATATAGTTTGTGCTCACAATCACTGCTCAGATACTAAATCGTGGAAACAAGAAATGCTTTATTTGCGAGTCTGCAGAATCGGGTGCTCTCCAAGTTGAGACACACCGAAGTCAGGAAAGTAAAGCCACATTATACACACAATTATGCTGGCTTAACCTCCCCTTCTGGCTCTTCCCAATCAGAGCACTGAGGTGCACAATCTACATGTACGTCCCCCCAGTACCTCCCACATCATACATCGCATGTTCATGGTAATGATCAGTTTCTCGACCAGGGGCGTGTAAGTAATATTCATTTATTTCATTAAGCATGCTTAGTTGCTATTGACCTGGCCTAGTTATTTGTGTTTTAATTGCAAAGCTAGTCTCTGGCGATTATGGCTGCATCCCTCATCCCTGTCTGCCGCTATACAATGCTATCAGTGGTGCTCAAGGACGATGCTGGTTACCTCATTCACAACGATGTTAGAATCCTCGCCCGGACCTTCACAACAGTGGGGGTTTAATCACTTTATCCCTTACAATCCTCCCTTTTTCTTTTGCTACGCATTCATTGATTAAACCTCAATTTCAAGCTTCTTCAGTTATAATTGAAGTAACATTCTCCTAATTTCCTTCTCCTGTGGATCCTGGTTCTTCCCTGGTCGCAGTATCATTATTTTCTGTATCTCCCTTTTTGTTCCCATAGGTGCTGCTACAGCCTGCATCTGACTTACACTCCTTGTAATGAGTTCCCTAAAACAAGGGATACAACAGGGGATAAATATCAGCCCAGCCAATGCATATAGAAACACGAGTCCCGCCGTTCTCCACCATGTTCCTCCGAGGATGGAATTCCACCATCCGATAACCACAATCAAATTCCACTTTTGTATTGGAACATGTGCCAACTTCCGGATTCCTTCTAATATGTCCATTACTGTCTGTCCATTGTCATTCATATTTAGGCAGCAATTAGAGAGGTTGAATTTTCTGCATACCCCTCCTTCTTCGGCCAGGAGGTAATCTAAGGCCAACCAGTTCTGGTATATTGCTGTCTCATCTGTGTCTGCTGCTTCACCAGCATCTCTGGTGCCACTGCAGTCTGGTTGATAACTTCTTCCAGTACTGCCTGGAGTCTTATAATCCGGTTTAACATGTGTACCGGGATTCGGTAGCCCCAGGATCCGTCCTGTGCCCAAGTGGCTGGTCCATAGTATGAAATGATTTTTGCGGGTGGCCATTTATCATCTTCCCATTCTCTGATGTCCATTTTCCTCTTCCTCAGGCGTAGGTCGTTAAATACGGGTGTTCCTAGCGACTGCCCCTCTTAGGTGGTTAACAGGAAAAATCCCAGTTGTACCAGTCCAATGAGGCAAGTTCCGCTCCAATTGTCTGGCAACACCGAATATGCCTTGTGTCCGCATATCCATAACAGTCCTTCAGGGGCCGGTCCACTAGAGGTAACATTGTTCCATATGTCTCGCAACACCGGGATTCCTTGATAAGGGTTGTTCCCGGGGCAGTTCCATAGTCCAGTTGATTCCATTCCGTCAGTCTTCATCCAGATAGTGCAGTTCCCTCCATCTTCCTTAGTCGGATACCATTTAGGCTCCTCTGGCCACCACACACGGGACTGATTCGGCCACTGGGCGACGATGCGCTGGCAGGAGCTGCTGCCTACTAGGACGGCATCCTTTGCCTAGAGCCTAGCGATACACTCAGTCCCAACCGGAGTGTCTGTCAGGACCCATGCCTGGGGCCCTCGGTCTTCTCCAACTGTCAGGTTCCACTTCATCAAGTCCCATACCTCAACAATGGATCCTCTCCATGGCCAACGTGAGCTCATCAGTGGTCCGATGCAGACCCAACAGTTAGTCACATTCAGGGTTTCAGCTATCCAGAGGGCCAAGTCCACAAACAGGTGTTTCCCTACTTCAGAAATTTCAATCTGCCTCTTTATTTCTTCATATATTGTTTGGTGCAGTTGGGGCAGAGGGGGTGGGGGAGTGGGAGGCTTGGTGATTACCACTTTTGCTACCTTCTTTATTCCTTCCTCCTTAATTTTGTCGAATATTTCTCTTAAGGCATGGGAAGGAATACCTAACTATCCTGTCTTGGTCATGCCGATCCATCTCTCCCCCTTTGGGCAGGTAACGTACCCAAAACTTTCTACATATCCCTTATTCTCTACCACCTAATACTCCTTTCTCCCGTTCTTACAAATAGTTCTCGTCCTTAGGTTATAGCAAGCACCATTCACATGGGAATGATAGATAAACAATTTGGTTGTCCACCCTCCATATCTAATCGGATGGTAGCATTTATCACAGTTATTAACACTTTTTACAACGGTTACCTGCAGAGTAAGCAATACCACGACTGCTATTTTCATACTGTTCCTTTTATACATTTTTTTCTTACTAAAGGTTAACACTAAGGGCTTGTTTCCTAGCTTCACCATCCACTGTCTTTTTTATCCGGAGCGGGTGGGTCAACGGGCCCTTTAATTTGTGTCGCGTGGGTCCACCCTTTTTCTTTTGTTCGTACTGCTGTCTTGGTTGTCAGTAATACTAGGTATGGGCCGGTCCACCGGGGCTGGAGTTTCTCCTCCTTTCAATTCTTGACCAGTACCCAGGCGCCGGCCTTTACAGCATGTATCGGAAAGTCGAGTAGTGGGCTTTGAGCCAATAATCCTTTAGCTTTTAATTCTGTAAGGGAACGAAACACTGCCAGTAAATAGTTCCTTAAGAATACATCATTGCCCTCTATGGTGGGTATTCCTTCTATCTTTCCCAAATATGGTAACCCAAACAACATTTCATAGGGGGATACTGCTAACTTTGCATGGGGTCTCCGTTGCTTTTCTCAAAGCCTTTCAGTTTCCCTACTGCTCCAAACATGTGCCAGACTCCATGTACATATGCTGCTCTTAAAGCCTTAATTTCTGCCAACTGAGCTAAGCAAGATTGCAGGCAAGCTTCCAATTTGATTACCTTAAAGTCTAATTCATCCTGATGCATCACTTCAAACCCTGCATACTTGCTATTATGATCCCTTTAACAAGAAACATCCACAAGCAAAACCTTTTTGTCCCCTTCATTCAAAGGCTCTGACTTTAAAACATTTCTCAGACTTGTGTGTCCTTCTTCCTTCATTATTTTCCTTAATGCCATCACAATTTCAACATACTTTCCAATCTAGTCTGAACTATATCCTGCCATTCCCAATATCATCATCATCTGTCCTACTGTCTGAGGTTTGGGAACTTCAATTATCGCTTCAATTTGATCCTGCTCTATAGCTTTTACTTCTTTAGATATTACTCGTCCAAAATATTCTACCTGCTGCTGACAAAACAACAACTTCTTCCTTGATACTTTATGACCTCCTATGCCATCTTTTCCAAGATAATTACAATGTCTCTCTCACATTGCTTCTCACTTGTGGAACAAACCAACAAATCATCCACATACTATATCAACACCTTCCAAATCTGCCTTTAACATCTAATCTAATAACATGGGGCTAGTATTTAAAATCCTGCCACATCCTAACCTAGGTGTATTTAATACTCTTCTCTATGTTCTTACCATAGCTATGTTCACCACTATCTTAATTATTATTATTATTTCCTGATTACCATACTTCTTCACATCCCCAACACATCTTATCCATTACCTGACTCCTTGCTAGCCTTTATTGACCTCTTCCCTGAGATCCCTCCCTCCCTTGGGGACCCCAGTCCTGTCTGGGCTTATATCCAGATTTATTTCACTCCTCATAGGGCATTTGAGGAAACACTCTCCCAAATACATTTATTATTGGCATGGAATTATCTGGCCCCTGTTTGGCTCTGTCATAGGACTCACTGTGTGTCGGTGCATCACTTATTTCAGACTTTTCAACCAGGTCTGTTGTTACTGACAACATTGTCTTTCCTTTTTCACGCTATTTCTTTTTGAGCTCTTCAGTTACATTTGCATCATTTTTCTCTGCACCCCTTCCTGCTGGTCTGCAAGTCTTTTTCCTATCTTTGCGATATTTCTCAACCTCATTGACCAAATGATCACTGAATCAGGGGTGGGAAATAGATGACAGTCCCACCACCTCCTCCAATCTAGACGTGACTTTAGGAGGAATGACATCCACCACAGTAGTTCAGAATATAGTGTTCATTAACTGGTTGCCTTCTATTTCTTGTTCAGTTTCCATTCTCCACCTTTTCAGCTTGTTGTCCAGATAGGCTGCTGGATTATTGTCTGAGGGCCTGCCATACCCTCTGCCTGACTGTGCCAAACAGCGTGCCATTGTTTATTGCATTGTTCTCAGCATTTTTATAGCTATCATTCCTATCACTTTTACCAACAGTGCCTTCAAATCTCCCATAACCAATAATCGTCCCACGTTCTCCGCCTCCAAAGCCATAATTCATTTCCTGCCCCATCAGGAATATTG
Organism: Raja brachyura; assembly: GCA_963514005.1. The sequence continues at coordinate 50,756,921 of OY740787.1, forward strand.
GGTAAGGTATTTTTTAGCCCTCTCAGTTTATGGGTGCCCCAAAGGACAATCTGTGCCTGGCCTGCTCTTATCTTTTTAAAGCAGTCTCATCAATTTATCCCTCTGCTTCCCACTTAAATCCTTTCTGATATGCCTTCTTTCTTATTCTAAACTCAATTTCTTACTTCTCAGATAGTCTATCCTCCTTTGCAAATGTATTCACCTTTCTTTTAAAATCTTCCACTGACTCCTCCTGATTTATTACTTTCACACCTGTCGTTTCCTACTTCTGTTACCTCCTCACTGCCTCTTTCTCCTTTCTCTCTAAACTGCCTAGGTACATCTAATTCTTTTCCTCTCCCCTTTTCCCACCTTTCCACCTTATCTGTGACATATAATTTGTAATTAACACTTCCATCTTGTCACACATTTATCTTGAAAGTGCCTTCCTTGCGCCACTTCCTCACAACTGTTTCTGAAAATCTCAGCAAACAATCATTACCCTTCTCCAACCAGAATGTTTATCTAAACAAACCACAAAACTGGTCATGTTTCAGCAATTAACTTATTTCCAATTATTTCAATCCATTCTCACCACTATTTAGTACTAGTAACAATTTTCCAAATTAACTTTACTGAAAAGAAATCTATAGAAACATCAGCAAAACCAAGCAACCTACATTTTCCAACTTTCCCATTTTAAGTTGCGATGATACAAAGTGTTGTTCGTTACCTTACAGCTGTTCATAACCTCCCCCATTCCTTACAATTTCTTTAAGGAACACACACGCCTACCCTTACAGCATGTGGCCTACAACAAAAAAACTTATCACATATATGAACTTCCTCATTCATTCAAAACCGGTTTTTACACACAAATCACATTTGTTCCATTCTTACTTCAATGAAATTATGCAATTTCCTACACAGATTAAAGTGTCAAAATTAACATTTATATAATTCTTATTGCTACTCCACTTTCTGCTATTCTACAATATTTTGCACTAACTCCTTATGTACCTGACCAATCTGTATATGAGTTTCTTCTATAGATTGTGTGAAACAACTCAATATTTATTTCATGTGCTTAAGATGAGCTTCTTCAATTTCCTGAAATTTCTTTGAGGTTTCTGTCAATTTTTGTTCAAAATCTGTTTTTCCACATATAATTTATTGGTTTCTGTAGCTTTTTTTTAGATTTGACAATTGCCTTTTCTATTTCTTTCTGTGTTGCTCCTTCCTTTTTTAACTTTTCGTACTCAAAACATTTGGCACTGTGATTTTCCTTAGATTTTTGCAAAGTTTGAGTGATACTCTGAATATTCTGTATAGCATCCAAAGAGCCCAATCCTCATCGGAGCCCAGTCGTGGCCACCAGACTGAACTCCCCTTTATTGGTTCCTTTGGTTAATCAAAATAACAGAACTTAATCATAATCTCCTTATCTTTACCCCCGGGGCTTCCTTCTCCCCACGATTGCCACATTCGCCCCAACGGTCTATCAGGCGGAATGTGCGGTTCTTCACCATTGAGCCTTTTTCTTTACCCCCCGGACTCTTACTTTTCCCGTTCCAGTATCCATTGTCTTAGCAGGTCCTGTGCACAAGAATCGCTCGACCGTCCCTTTTTTCCTGACACTCCCTCTTGTTTCACGAGTCTCTTGCCCGGATATCACTCGCTCAAACCGCTGATGGCAAGCAAGGAGATCAGAGACTGCTGAAATCAGCAGGGTGCACCTTCCCTTCCTTCCATGCCTCCGCCGAGCGGCCAAAGTAGCGATCGCGGACGAGCCCCCAGCTTGTGAGATATAGTTTGTGCTCACAATCACTACTCAGAGACTAAATCGTGGAAACAAGAAATGCTTTATTTGCGAGTCTACAGAATCGGGTGCCTCTCCAAGTTGAGACACACCGAATTCAGGAAAGTAAAGCCCCTTTATACACACAATTCTGCTGGCTTAACCTCCCCTTCTGGCTCTTCCCAATCAGAGCACTGAGGTGCACATTCTACAGCAGGCACGTGCCGTGAGTGATTACTCAGGGGGGTAGGCACTCAGTCGGCTTAAAAAAATTAAACCACGCATGGGCAGATTGTTCCCTCTGTTAAAAAAAAAAAAAAATAAAAACAGTGACAATTTGCCCAAGGCTTCCTAGTCGCCTTTATTCTGAATTACTGAATGTGGGGGGGGGGGGGGGGGGGGGTGGTAAAGGGTGATGGCAGATCGAGTGATGGTGGGAAAAACGGGAGCACAGGGAATAGTTGAATCAGTTGTCATCTTATTGAATGACAAGACTTGTTCAAGGGACCAATTGGGGGAACAGTTCCTTTCACAGCGTGTGGAGAGTCTGTGCCAGGGGTAAAGTTGTGGGGAGGGCACGAGTGTTGAGAAGGATGGTGTCGGGGATACTGCCAGTAACTCACTCACTCACCGCTACCGCAGCTCTCCGGGCGCGAAGCCACGCACTGTAGCTGGGGATAGAAGCAGCTCGGGGAGCTACGAGCAGCCACCGGGACCCGACAGCAGTACTGGCCGCCACTTCAGCGCCTTCTGCCAGCCCGCTCACCTTTGGCAGTGCTCTCCGTCGGAACTTCTGTCACCTGCCATTCGCCGATTTCGCTCATGTCAGCGGCTTCCTGCAAATCCTTAAATTCCCACAGCCGAGTAACCTCATTCGCGCTGTCGGAATTTAAGGACATGCGTGAGGCAAGTGAGCGGCAGGAAAGAGGTTTTTAGAAAGAGCTGCCAGAGGTGAGCGGGGACTGGCAGAAGGAGCTAAGGTGGCGGCTGGTTTTGCTGTCCGGCCCGGCGGTCGCTCAGCCACCTGAGCTAATTCTCTCCTTCCCCCCCCCTCCCCCCGGCCTCAATACGGTGGCATTCCACGCCTTCTTGCAAGGAGCGTCGCAAGTGGCATTATCCCAGTCCCCTCCTTCATAACATTCATCCCCTCCCCGCAACTTTACCCTGGGCCAGACTCCCCAAATGCTTGGAAAGGAGCTCTCCCCCCCACCCCCAGGCATATACGGTACTTAAAAACATCACCAGGAAATGTACTTACCACATCATTGGTACACGACAAACCATATTTGAAAACCCCGCCAAGAAACTTGCGCTGCGCATACACAGTAGACTGATGCGCATGCGCAGTGCAGCAAAGGCAGAATTTCTGCTGCCTTCTGCCCCGCTTGCAACTGACGGCTTCAGGCAGTGCTGATGGCACGTGGGCTGCACAAAGCTTCCCGTGTTACAAGCTCTGCGGATGAAAGGCACGGAGAATTATGCCTACCGAAGAGATCGGTCTCTTACATAGGCATAATTCTCCCATGCCTTTACTATTTATATTTACACATTACTATGTTATAATTTTAGTCAGGGTAGGGAGTGCCTACCTTGCCTACCCTGACGGCACATGCCTGGTCTACAGGTACGTCCCCCCAGTAGCTCCCACATCATACATCACATGTTCATGGTAATGAGCAGTTTCTCGACCAGGGGCGTGTAAGTAATATTCATTAAGCATGCTCAGTTGCTATTGACCTGGCCTAGTTACTTGTGTTTTAATTGCAAAGCTAGTCTCTGGTGATTATGGCCGCATCCCTCATCCCTGTCTGCTGCTATACAATGTTATCAGTGGTGCTCAAGGACGATGCTGGTTACTTCATTCACAACGATGTTAGAATCCTCACCCGGACCTTCACAACAGTGGGGGTTTAATCACTTTATCCCTCACAGGCCCTTCAAGCCAGCACCGCCAGTCAATGTGATCATGGCTGATCATCCACAATCAGTACCCTGTTCCTACATATCCCCATATGCCCTGATTCCGCTATCTTCAAGAGCCCTATCTAGCTCTCTCTTGAAAGTATCCACAGAACCAGCCTCAACCGCCCTCTGAGGCGGAGAATTCCACAGACTCACAACTCTCTGTGTGAAAAAGTGTTTCCTCATCTCCGTTCTAAATGGCTTACCCCTTATTCTTAAACTGTGTTCTGGACTCCCCCAACATCGGGAACATGTTTCCTGCCTCTAGCATGTCGAAACCCTTAATAATCTTATATGTTCAATAAGATCCTCTCTCATCCTTCTACATTCCAGAGTATACAAGCCCAGCCTCTCCATTCTCTCAGCATATGACAGTCGCTCCATTCTCTCAGCATATGACAGTCGGGAACATGCCTGTCCCCCAAGCTGTGCCACTTTAATTTCTGTAACAAGAGCTGAAGCATTTCTAATGACATCATTCCCTGAAAATGATGAAAAGATCATTACTGCTCAAGGATTTTAAAGTCCATTCAAGTACTATGGTTGAGAACAAAAATAAACATTCTTTATAGTATTTTTCAATATCTAAGCATATTCAAAGTGCTCTGCAACCAAAGAAGTGCTGCTACTGCACTTTGGGAACAAGGCAATCGATCTGTGACACAAGGGTTTACAAACAAAAATGTGATAAAATGACAATTTGTAATATATAATTTGTAACAAAACAATTCCAGATGCTGAAATTTGTAATAAAAGTGGAAAATAGTGAAATAATGCAAACTTCAGTGTTTCTCTCCATAGACTTTTTCCAGTGCTGTTTATTTTACCTTATACTACTGGTTGTAAGATAAAACATTGATTTGAACAGCAGGGAAACCTCACCTCCTCTGATTCAAAATCATTTCAACAGATCTATTACATCCATAAAAGGGACAGACGCAGACAACCTTAGTCAGCTCCTCCAATAATGCAGCACCCCCACAGAGCTTCACCAGTGTGTCAGTCTAGATTTTATGCTCACATCATTGCACAGGGAGTTGAACCATGATACTCAGACACAAAAGCAAGAATACCACTGCTTTGTTGCACTTGGGATGTTGGGGCTTTGGTTTTGTCTTGCACTAATATTGTTTTTTTTAAACAAAAAAATTGTTTTTGTTTTATGATGTAATCTATTGAATACTGTGTTTACAGACCTGTTATGCTGCTGGAAGTTAGATTTTCATTGTTCTATTTCAGTACATGATAATTAACCATTCAGCCACAGATTGCACTTAATAATTTCCCACTTTGTACTCATCATGAGATCAATTTATATTTTCAAATTTTAAAAATGATTGTCAAACTTGTTAATGTTTTTTTATGTGAATGGATACATTACATAAATGTATTATTTCAAAAAGAAATATAGAGCTCCCCCATTTTCCTGCCAATATTTGTCCAACCAGTGCCTATAAAACAGATTACTGTTTTTTCATGTAATTGATATTGCTGAGGGTAGGCAAATTTGATGTGCATTTCCATGCATTATGTCATTTCTTCATTGGCTGCAAAGTACTTTGTAATATCCTCAGGATGAAAACAATGGCATGGAAATAACTTGCCTTTTCCCTTCTACACTTTAGCTTACGTTTCATGTATCCATTGAAGGAACGATTTGTTCCCAAAAGACATTACTGGTATATATGTGGGCTGAATGTTGTGGAGGCTTGAGGCTAATAATGGCTATTAATAATAATTCACTGGCTAGCCATTGCAAAATATAGTTCAACTTAAAACTTATTTTCCTTAATTTCCACTCAAATATGGTGCCGTAGTGATACTTGAGACTGCAGAACCAATTGGAACAGTGATACTTGAGACAGCAGAACCAAATATTTCAGCAAATATCAGATGTCCAAAATGGAAAATATGCAGGTGCCTTTCTGCGGGAGTGGTAGACTGCCATAGCATCTGCCGTAGGCCAGTCAGTGACAATCTTAATTCTGAGAGAAATTTCTGAGTGTGACTTACTCCAGTACCTAAAGCAAAATATCTTATTTGATGCTTCAATGCATCACATAGGTCAGTCACAATGGCTTTCTCTGGCAGAAAGCTCTGCTGCTGACATACGATGTGATTTGCCCTCAGTCAAAATAAAGTAATTGATCTTTCTGCAGTGTAAAATAGCAACCATTTTTCATCTCTGTAATCATATTTGTTCATTCTTTGTGAGATACATGCAAAACCATCACTTACTATACGTCAGCACCAAGTAAGAAACACCTGGCAGACCTTTCATCCCGCAGCAGGACAAGTTCCTTGGTGACTTTGAAACTGCAAGCACCCCTGTTCATGATTCAATAAGCTACTATGAATCAAGTAGAAGTTCTTTATTGGAGTTCTTATTACTGAGGTAACACTGAACGTGCTTTCATCCCTGTGTCCGATTCCAACTAACTAATGTACACTAGGTGTGACAGTTTAAATGGTTACTGACATACGAAAAACCCAGATTGGACTATATGAACCAGATATGTAATATGAATGACAAATATAATCAAGTAGGCTAATATGATTAATCTACATCAGGGGTCGGCAACCTTGTTTTGCATAGGGGCCAGGACGCATGTCTGTGAGAGGATATATCACATCTATCACATGGATCCCGCCCCCAATCCACCCTGGATGGCAGGCAACAAATCACATGTTAACAGCAGGAAGACAAAAATGCTGGAGAAAGTCAGCGGGTGAGGCAGCCTCATGCAATCCTTGCATGTCTCATCCACTGAGTTTCTCCAACATTTTTGTCTACCCTCGATTTTTCCAGCATCTGCAGTTATTTCTTAAATGTGTTCACAGCAGGTGCGCGGCTGTGCCAGCGGCTTTGCGCAGGATGCGGTACAGCCAGAGCTCGGCTCTTGGCCGCGTCCGGCACTTGGCTATGCTCGGCGCTGGGCGGGCTGGTTGATTACGGGAAAAACAATCCGCCTGCGAGCCAGAGGATTTCAGGTTACGGGTCACATTCTGCCCGGGGGCCATAGGTCGCTGACCCCTGATCTACTTCCTCCCTCTTAAAATCAAGCGTGACTAATGACACACACACAACTAAGCATCATAATATATTCTGATGTAAGCACTAAACTACAATGATGCTCGGGAGGATACAATGTGATTAAAATAAAGGATGTTGGAACATAAACCCGTTAACGTCCATGGGCATCGTTTAAACAAAGTCCTTGTACTTGGAGTTCGGTTTGCAGGTGTGTCCTGCACATGTACGGTACAGTCCCACATTTCCTCCCTTCACCGGGGACAACATTGGGGTGGCAGACACAGATGTGGGAGGCCCGGCTGAGGGTCGCACAGGTGACAGCACCGCAGGCTTGACTGGAGACGGCAGTGCAGGCGGAGCCGGAGGCTTTCAAGGAGGCCCAGGAGGCACGATAGCCAGCAGGACAACATGATCAGGATCAACCTGCAGTTGGTTATCCACAGCAATGGTGCGGTGGGGTGCTGAAGCAAAGTCGCTCAGACTATCTGGATACTGTAGAGAAGGTGCTGGCTCGCTCACCGGAAGGATGTGCCATCTGGTGCATCGGAAGATACCACCATCGACTTTAACCAGGGATGAACGCGGCTCAGGAGCGATTTTACTCACAACACCCAGGCGGTCATGGCCTTTCACAGTTTGTAGGCGGACAACCTGACCTTCAGACAGGAGGGGTGTGCTGGACTTGTAAGGAGTTGATGCTTAGGTGTACCCATCACATCTTGGCTAAAGACCCCAACAGAATCACATCCAAATGATACTCAACAATGGGATGGTAAATGCAATCTCAGGCCATCAACACTCCCCAGCTTCTCTTAATGTTCTCACAGAGACTCCCTTACCAGCTAGCTGTACAAAGCCAGTTGAACAACTCAACACCTTAATTGTAGCCCTCCCATTCTCAGCCATTAATCCCTGAAATTCATTTTTTATCTGTGAGAATTGCTGGCCAATGTGCCATGCCACAGATCTTAAATTATTTCACTGCTAGGGTGTTGGCCAAGTCATACTTAAGAAGGAAATTAGGAGGGTAAGAAGGTGACAGGAGATGACTCTGGCAGATAATATAAAGGAAAAGCCGATGGAGATTTCATGTTAGTTGTATAAGATTTTGGCGAGGCCACATTTAGGGTATTGTGTTCAGTTTGGGTCACCCTATAGGAAGAATGTTGTTGAGCTGGAAAGAGTGTAGAGATTTATGAGGATGTTGCCATGACTTTATTCCTTAGAGAGCAAGAGGATGCTGGATGGTTTTATAGAGGTGTTTAAGATCATGAGGAGAATATAGAAAGGGTAAATGCATCAAGTTTAGTTTAGAGAAACAGCAGGGAAACAGACCCTTCGGCCCACTGAGTCCGCACCGACCAGCAGTCCCCACACATTAACACAATCTTACACACACTTTACACTTTACAATTTACACTTAAACCAAGCCAATTTACCTACATACCTGTACGCCTTTGGAATGTGGGAGGAAACCAAATATCTCGGAGAAAGTCCACGCGATCACGGGGAGAACGTACAAACTCCGTACAGACAGCACCCGTAGTCGGGATTGAACCTGGGTTTCAGGTGCTGAAAGCGCTGTAAGGCAGCAACCCTGCCACTGTACCACCCTCTAAATGTCTTTTACCTAGAATATGGGGTAGGGGAATCAAGAACTAGGGGACATTGATTTAAGGTGAGAGGGGAAAGATTTAATAGGAAACTGCAGGGCAACCTTTTTCTCACAGAATGGTGAATATATGGAATGATCTGCTAGAGGAGGCAGAGTAATTGAGGTAGGTACTATCACAACATTTAAAATACATTTGGACAGGTACATAGATAGGAAAGGTTTAAAGGGATAAGGGGCAAATATGGGTAAATAGGACTAGCTTAGATGGCACATCTTGGCCTGCCTTGCCAAGTTGGGCTGAAGGGTCTGGTTCCATGCTGTATGATTCTATGACTCTAAGTCAATTACGTACATGCAATTCTCAGATAGTTGGAAGTAGGTTTTATTACTTGCCAGAAGGGCAATGGTCAGAGGTAAAAGTAATCCAGTAAAGGCTGGTGATTACCAGTAAGAAAATAGTCAAAGCATTTAATACAAATCGGAAAATAGGTGGAATTGATCAGTAAAACCATATTGGTTCATGAAGCGACTTGCACTACTCTAATCTTACCTTGACAATGTAATACTGCGGACCACCCCTTGCACTATTGTGCATTTGTTTTCTATTTGAATTTTGCACTAATATCATGTTTTTTGGCTTCTTACAATTTAGTACAATAATGGGCCTGTCCCACTTAGGCGATTTTTCAAGCGACTGCCGGCGACTATGCAGTTGCCACATGGTCGCCACATGTTCACGGGTGGTTGCCGGTGAGTCGCCTTATTGGTCGTGAGGAGTTCCCGCATTCTGGGAACTAGTCGCGGCCTCATTATGGTCGGCGCAAATTTTTCAATTTTTCTATTAAGTCGCCATCGAGAGTAGCGAGTATTCTCATGCCGTAGGTGGGTTGCCAGGAGGCCCTAGTGGGTTGCCAGGCGCTCAAAGGTACTCATAGGTTCTCGTAGGTTGTAGCCGGTCCTGACTGGTGAATTTCATTGGCTCATTGGGAAAAAAAACGTAAGCAGTAGTTTTCAGAACAAAGGAATAACTGACCAGTAATGTTAAATGTCCACTGAGCTTCACAGCAGTGAATCTCTGTCTTCTTAAAATGTTGGCTCCACTCCTTCTCCCTCCTTCTTCCTGCTTCTTCCTCCTTTTCCTTCTTCTTCCTCCTTCTTCCTCCTTCTTCCTCCCTTCTCCCCCCTCTCCCCCCCTCTCCTCCTCCTCTTTTAAAGAACTTACCATACAGTGTTCTTTACCCGTCTTAATTCCTGTTCATTGTTCCTGTTCAACCTTTCTTCCTGTTCATCGCGGTGTGTGTCTGTATCACCTTGGCTTTGCACTGCGTGAATTTCACTGAGACAGTGCTCCCCTCGCTTGCCCTGTCCCCCGCCTGCATAACGAGCTGGTGAAGGAAGCGATGTGTGTGTGTATCTGTCACCTGAAAAGTTGCCTAAGTGGGGCAGGCCCATAAACACAACTTGAATTGAATTGATGAAACAGTAGTGGCCATTTGGCTTTATTTTGTGTGTAATACATTATGGCATTTGCCTTTAAATTTTGCTAGCCTGTAATTATGTGGGTGGGATTTATTACATAGTCACTGGCATGTTTGTTGCTGGGTTTCTTGCGCAGAAGCTGTTCATGTTGTTAGTTTTAGGTTCGGAGCTAACACGGTAGGAAGGAATATCCTTCGACCATGTGGAGCTATGCTGAGACATGAGGAGTTTTCTCCTCATGTCTCAGCATGAGGAGAAACTTTTTTTAAAAAACAATATGCTGGAGTTTGACGAAGATTAAAGTGTGCAAGTCAAAGAAGAAAGTTGGATGAATATCTTATTGTATTTCTTCAACAATAAAGAAACTATTAATCAAAAGACTGCGTTATGAAGGTTTATCTTTCGAAAAGCTCTGAAAGTCTCGTGGAGAGCACACATGCGTAAAATGCCATTCTCCTAACTCCATGCTGTCTCCTAAGTGGCTTAGAGGGAGCGATCTCTTGAACGATATAATAATCTGCCACTACATCTAAACAAAGGATACCTCACAGACAGGAGGTAAGACCCAAGTCCCAAAGAAGAGGGTCAGAAGATAAGGCCTGGATCTCTGGAGGGTTTCGGCCAGAAGAACTGGTTCCAGAAGATGAACTGAAGACAATAGATCATGGCCAGAGATTGGCTTAGAGATTTATTCGACAACTACACGACTTATCTGAAAATTGAAGACTTTATCACGGAATTGTGAGTAGAACAGCTTTTATGATACTTCTGAATTTGAAAGCTGGAACGCTTTAATTTGAACAGCTCCTGAAAAGTAATTTTAAAGCTAGTTCTGCTAGCTTGGAAAATAGCCAAGAAGCTTGTTTTTCAGTTCAGTCTGCAGAGATCCAGGTGCTCGTCCATGAGTTGTTTTGAAGTCAAGATAAGACACATTCTTTCAGAATTTAAGTCATTAATAACTTCGAAAATAATTTGGATGGTGTCTGAAAATCACGTTTGTTATAGTTTCTTATCTAATGTTTTGGAACATTCTGCTTAATGTTTATCAATGAGCAAATTGGAGGTCCTTGTTCGTCCAATTTAAAGATTTGGCAATTTGCCACGACATGTTTAAATCCATGGAGCAAGATGGAGCAGGTGAGTCAGAAGACCCACAAGGTGGAAGAGTGCGGCTAAAATATCTAGAAGATGCAGATGAGGCCCAAGCTGCCTACCTGAAAGAAACCCAGATGGTAAGAAACAAATTATGGAAACGGGTTAGCAAATCAATTGAAAATCAGAAGAAACTAATGGAATCTGATAAGAATGCGAAGAGAGTACGATCTAACCTGGTTCAATTATGCAACATCTGCCATGAGATTGGAGAGCAATAAAATGTACTGCTGTGTTCACAGCTGCCTCTGGAAGAACGCAAAAGATGCACCCAGTGGTGGGAAGAAAGTCTGAAGTTATTCAATGATTTCATGGATGAGGTGGAGGAGTGGTTATCTGAAATTATACCACAACTTATGCACTCAACAGCTGGAAGTGCGATGCAACAAGGTGCTGAAATGGAAGAGGAGATTACACCTCGAGATTGTATCTTGAATGTATCTACACGAAGATCAAGACATAAATCTGGTTCAATAGCCAGTTCAACGTCAAGGGCCTCTGCTCGAATGGAATTAGAGATGAGAGAACCGGAACAGATGAAATAAGAGATGAGACGACTGGAAGAACAGATGAGGTGACAAAAAGAACAGATGAGGTGATGAAAAGAACAGCTGGAACTAGCCACCAAGATGGCGGTGGTCAAATCAGAGAAGGAAATAATGGAAAGTGAGGGTTCAAGATGCAGCTCTAGAGCATTGGATGTGATGAACTCTGGTTTGAGAGGAACTGCTCAAAGTGAGTCAGCAGTTGGATTAATTCCACAACCGAGGACCACCGGATTTCATGGCTTTGAACACCCATTGGAACTAGCACGTAGCAAAAAGATGGGCAAAACTTCATTTCATCAAATGGGTGCTACACTGAAACAACTACTTAAGGGGTGTCTGTAGAGGCTAGGGACAAAGCAGCAGTTGAGTACGCTTTTCCGAGGCCTAATACACAGGCTCGAGCAAGCCGGTATGAGCCACAGAGGCCTGTCTTTCATCCTTTGGCGCCAAGCCAAGGATATCAGGTTGGATTCTTTGCATTGGCGAATAGGCAAGCTGAATTCAACAGGATCATAGCTCAACAAAATCTCTCTTTCGCTCTACAAATAGAAATTCCTACATATGATGGTGATTCTTTGCAGCATGAAGCTTTCATAGGGGCATTGGACGAAGTAGTAGAAATGAAAATTACCGATGCAAAAGAACGCTTCTGATTTCTGCTGCATTACACAAGCGGAAGTGCTAAGGTACTTGTAGAAAGTTGTCAAAATGAGCCTGAAAGCCAAGGCTATCAAGAGGCAAGAAGGTTACTGAAAGAATGATTTGGTAATGAACAGAGGATTGCTAATGCATACATGGAGAAGGCCCATGCTTGGAAAGATACCAAGTCAGAAGATGTGGATGCATTGGGTAATTATGCAATATTTCTTAGAGGTTGTTGCGGCTCGATGAAAAATCTCGGCCACATGGAGGAAATTAATCTTGTCAGTAATACTAGAATCATCATTAGAAAGCTGCCCAGAAGACTTACAGAAAAGTGGAGAGCTAAAGCAGGCCGAATATTGGATAAGAAGAAGCGAAAAACCATGCTACCAGACCTGGTGGATTTCTTGGAAAAGCAAGTACGGCACATGTTAGAGCCACACCACGGGAGTATTGAAGATCATAAACCGATTGTAACTGTCAAAGGTTCTACCTTTACCAACACTGAAGGAAGATCAGGACCTAAGGGGGCAGTTTTGCTACCACTATAATACCTGTGGAAACGCCAGATGGAATGAAAGGAGAGTATCTACTATCAAGCAAAAAGGATTTTGTTTGCTATGTGATGAAGTTGGTCACACGGTGGTGTCGAAGATTCAAGAAGAAGGAATATAAAGAAAAGGTGGATTTCTTGAAAGAGAAGGGAATCTGTTTTGGATGTTTGAAAAAAGACACATGTTGAGAGACTATGAGAGTCCTATAATGTGATAAGTGCAAGCAAAATCATCCTGAAAATCCCATTAATTGGGAAAAAATTAATATAAAAATTTTGGAAAGGTCCTATAACCCCCACAATTAAAATGTGGACTACTGAAATGTTGGAGACCCTATATTTGGAAAGATTAAGATTTGTCTTAATGGACAAACAAGAACTATTTAAAATGATATGGTCCCCATTCATTGCATATTTGAAGGGGCGAACTGGTTCAGCACGAGAACCCGACTGAAACCTGAATCAAAGAATAGATGAAGAATTACATTTCATAAAACGCGGATATATCTCCAACGATGCATAATCTATTGAACACTCCATTCTTTCTCAACTTTTCCTCCTCTTTTTTGTTTTCTCTCTCTCTGTTAATTTCTATCTTTATAAAAATTGGAAAAAATATATAGAAGTACAATTACTATGCAATTGTTAATATAAATAATATTGATAATGTATGTCTACAACGCATAAAATGCTTTTTATTATGTCTACAACAAACAAATTGCTTTTTATTATGTAGTTACTTCTAATTTAAAAAAATTAACAAAAAAAAAACACCCTGAAGCACTTCACACTGTAAAGAAGCCACCGGAGCAAATAGAAAAAGAACGACCGGAACAAATAGAAGAGAAGGAGCCGGAGTGAACAGAAGGAAAAGCCAGCTACTAGTGATGCTGTTACATTGCCTCAATTAATTGCTCATATTGGGGCTGGGGTAGAAGCCTGTATCTTCTCTATCTTCTCAACCTATACCAGTACAGGTAAGGAATAGCAAGACAAATACCGTGTTGGAACATATGCATTTTTGGATCAAGGAAATTCGGCTACATTTTGCACAGAAAACCTAATGAGAAGGCTGGACACCACAGGATAAGAGATTAAGATTTGATTGCATACCATGAATGAAGATAAGGAGTGCATTAGTCATTGCATTACAAGTATGGAGAGATCCAGTCCGGATGCGGAAATTTTATACCAATATCTGAAGTGTTTGCACATGAGACCATGCCTGTGGTCATCAAAATATACCCAGACATAAGGACTTGAGACAATGGCCTTACTTGAAGGATGTCAAAATATCTAAAATAAATTCTGGTGTTGACCTACTTATCGGAACGAATACTTTGAAGGCATTGGAACCTGTACAGATTGAAGGAGCCAAGGTGATGGACTGTTTGTTGAAAAACCCTGCTAGGATGGGTTATCTATGGCTCCTTGAGAAGGAACAACGAAAGCAGGAACCGGAAGAACTACCCTGCCACTGCTATTAATCAAATATCTACTGGTAAATTAGAAAAACTGTTGATGAAGCAATATAATCATGACTTCAATGAAAGTACCAGTAAGGAATCTGAAGAGATGTCCAGAGAAGAGTTAATGTACTTGGATATTATGAACTACTCAGTAAAGATGATAGATGGACACTATTGTCTGGACTTGCCTTTCAAACAAGAAAGTGTTAATCTGCCGAATAATTGTCATATAGCAGAGCAACACACCCAGAATTTGAATCGCAAGTTTGACAAGAATACAAAATTTCACGATGAATATACATCCGCCCTAAAGGATATGATTGATAATGATTTTGCCGAAATGGTACCAACAAACCAACTGAATCGAAGTGATGGAGAGCTTTGGTTCATTCCGCACCATGGGGTGTATCACTCGAAGAAAAGGACCTTGAGGGTGATCTTTGACTGTGCAGTAGTCTTCAAAGGAACATCACTTAACTGTCAACCACTGCAAGGTCCAGATCTTACCAACTCACTCATTGGAGTTCTCATTAAATTCAGACAAGAACCAATCGCTTTAATGGCTGATATCAGAGCGATATTTCATCAAATCAAAGTATCAGAAAAACACATAGAATACCTGAGATTCTTATGGTGGCCTGAAGGGGATGTACAACAAGATCTTGTCGAATACTTGATGTAGGTACGTCTCTTTGGAACAGTGTCATCACCAAGTTGTGCGAACCTTGCTTTAAAGAAGACCACAGTGGACAATAAAGTTCACTTTCCAGAGGAAGTAATGACAACTTTGAAGAATAATTTCTATATGGATGATTGCTTAAAATCTACTGAGCAGGAAGCAATTCAAATGGTAAAACATCTGACTTCCCTCTGCAATAAGGGAGGATTCACGCTTTCCAAGTGGATCAGCAACAATCGTGTTGTGTTGGAAAGCATTCCACCCAATGATAGAGCCAAAGAGACCAGAGAGTTGGATTTGGACAAAGACAATTTATCAATGGAAAGAGCATTGGGAGCTACTCATGTTTCACAATGGAAATATGTTAACACAAAAGAAAATCCTGTGGATGAAGCTTCTAGAGGACTGACTGCAGACCACTTCTTAGGTAATAAGAGATGGATCAAAGGATTAGAGTTTCTATATAAGCCAGACAGAGAATGGCCAAAACTTGAGCTAGGATTTAAAATCTCTGCTAATGATCCGGAAATTAAACAAAATTAAACAAAACCTGACAGTGAACGTTATTGCTAAAAATCCTGTTATTCTCTCGAAGGATTTTCACACTTCAACATTATTCAACACATCCATGAGTTGATCGGACATGGAAGAAGAAGTTTCATGCTATCAAAACTTTGGACTTTGGTGTTTTGGACTATATACTGGGTATCATGCCTGATGTTTAGGGTTGGTGCGCACGGTACGACTTTAAACTAAAAACAATGTTTTAATAACACCGACAACTAAGTTATACTTGCTTCTAGAAGGCGAAGATGAAGATGGTAGAATCGCTGAAGAAGTCAGAATGTGGATATATAATGCATGCTATATTTTGCTTTTGATATATGTTATGCCTGCATGGCTACTTTTTAAATGTTTATTAGTAATTGCCTCATTATATGCTCAGAACAATTAGGGGCCGGTATGTAGTGGTCATTTGGCTTTATTTTGTGTGTCCTAAATTATGGCATTTTCTTTTAACATTTTCAAGCCTGTAACTATGTGGGTGGGATCATTACGTAGTTGGTGGCATGTTTGCTGCTGGGTTTCTTACACAGAGGCTGTTCATTTTGTTAGTTTTAGTTTTAGAGCTAACATGGTAGGAAGGAATATCCTTCGACGATGTGGAGCTGTGCTGAGACATGAGGAGTTTTCTAAAGTTTAAAAGCGATATGTTGGAGTTTGACGAACGGGGCGGGGGGGAGGGGGGGTGCTGAGAGTCGGCTGCCAGACTTTTTCTATGTCGCCTCCCTCGCGGCCTAACACCATGGATTGGCACTGCCTTTCCCGGAGTAGTCGGGACCGGAGTTTCAGCAGCGGAGGGGTCGCCAGAAGGGAATGCTCCAATCGCTGGCCCGCGGACTGCTACAGCCTGAAGCCGCGGTCTGTGAAGCTTCTAGTCGCGGGCGCGGCGTCCTGAGCCTGGGACCCCACGCTAGGGATCTCCGGAGGAAAGCTCTGACCACCGGCACGCGGCCGATAACATCCTGCGGAGCTTCTAGCCGCGGGCGCGGCGTCTGGAGCCTGGGACCCCTCGCTAGGGATCACCGGAGGACAGCTCTGACTACCGGCCCACGGCCGATAATATCCTGCGGAGCTTCTAGCCGTGGGCGCGGCATCAACTTAGCACTCGGAGCGGGATCCCCGGAGAAGAACTCCAACCGCCGGCCTACAACATCCTGGAACCGTGGTCGAGAGGGCCTGTACATCTGGCTGCCCGCAGCAGCGACTGCAGAAGTTTATGGCCCTGACCACGGGGGAACAATGGAGGAGGACTGACTGTATTTTGTGCGTTCCACACAGTGAAGAATGCTGTGGTGGATGTTTGCGTTAAATTTTATTGTGTATGGTGTGTTCTTTTTTGATTGTACCACTACTGGCAAATTCATTTCACTGCACTTTATTGTGTATGTGATGAATAAAAATGGATTGAATGATTGATTAAAGTGTACTCAAAGAAGGTTGGATGAATATCTTACTGTTTTTCTTCAATAATAAAGGAACTATTAATCAAAAGACTGTGTTATGAAGATTTATCTTTCGAAAAACTCTGAAAGTCTCGTGGAGAGCTCACATGCGTAAAACAACATTCACTTATCCCTATGCTGTCTCCTAAGTGGCTGAGAGGGAGCGATCTCTTGAACAATATAATAATCTGCCACTACAAAGTCATTTAAGCTCTGAAGAAGGGTCTCGACCCAAACCATCACCTAGTCCTTCGCTCCATAGATGCTGCCTCACCCGCTGAGTTTCTCCAGTATTTTTGTCTACCTTCAATTCCGATAAGGTTGTTTGTTCCCCATCTACAATTTTATGAATAACATTGTCTCTTGTGTCACAGCTGTAAATGGATTTAACAGTTTTGAAGCCATTCTGACACGTTTTAAACTAATTAATGTTGAAGTAAATCATTAAGAATTCAATAAAGCTAAAACCATGATTAATTACAGTTAAACAAAATAAACCAAATATAAATAATTAAAAACAAAAGTAAAGCAAAGTAATAAAAGAGATTAATTTATCTTCCTCTTTACATTGCAATCTGCAGCCCAACAATCCCCATCGATAATAATGGGATTTCAGATTCAGTGATGCGAATCAAGGACTTAATTCAATTTGAATGGTTGATCATTGACCTCCTGGAATACCAGCTACAGCCAGAACAATTCCGAGCAACATCTCAATTTTCGGTACAAGGTTTGTGGCATTTTATCTTGTTAAATGCAATCTAACAATGCATTAATTATTCTCTGTGCCCAAATACCAGGCAATAGAGCTTGGCATATATAATTGCAAAGCTGATGGTTACCAGGTGTAGGACTGAAACAGATTCATAATGCAGCAGACAGGTATCGTTTCACTGAAGTTTAAAATCACTGCTCACATTTCTGTTTCTCAATTATCAGTCATTGAGATGCTTAACCAGAAATATAGTAAACCATTGTTATAACAGACCACTGGGAGGGGGGAGGGGGGGGGGGGGGGGGGGGGTGGCAATGGTGTCCATTATTATTGTTGATTGTCTGCTATAACCGAGTATCATTGTGCAAGTAGTAGAAACAAAGGACTGCCGATGCTGGTCAATGCGCAAAAGGAGTCAAAGTGCTGGCATAACTCAACAGGTCAGGCAGCATCTCAGGAGAACGTGGATAGGTGCCATTCCAGGTCAAGACCTTTCTTCAGATTCTCAGTCTGGAACTGGACCTGGAATCTAGGTAAATTGACGGCCCCGGCCTGCTGCCGGCTGGGGGAGAGGCTGGGATTGGCGGATTCATTGGTTGCAGGTGGTTGCAGTGCAGAGAAGGGTCAAGCTGTGTTGGCCGGCGGTGGCAACATTAGCTTTGGCCTGGAAGTGACTAGGGGAGGAGGTGCGGGCTGGGGGAAAGGTTGGCAGCCTGGCCTGGCAGTGAAGGTCGGAAGGTCTATAACCAAAATCCGTTATAAAGAGGTTCCTAATTCAAAGGTTTACTGTAATAATGACATTTATTTAAATGCAGTTCACATTCACCAGAATGATACCAGGACAGATGTTTCAGGGTGTGTTGCATAGGACGGGTGTTTTTGTCTCAAATGTAGATGATTGATGGGGGAACTGATAATTCTGATGCAACAAAGCTAAGGAGTTCTCCTTATCGGGTTATTTGAAGGCATGAAATGCTGAGGGGAATATCGCTGGTGTCGACATGCAAAGCCATCCATTTTCTAATCGGGCCTGGAAATAATCTATTTCCGATTTTCAGCCTAGCATTCCATTACCTGTAATTCTGCCATTTAATTTATAACAGCCTGGAAAATAGGGCAATTTAAATATTTTTCGCCAACTGATTATTGAGGGGCTTATTATAAAGTAACTTGTTTTGTCAATCTTTCCCTAGGTTCATTCACTGGTAATACTCCTGCACTACCAGAATAATCACTGCCAATTGGTTGGACTGTCACTTTCCTCACACCATATGCACTATCCATTCTCCTGTTGATTCTCTTCACTGATAGGGAACATGGTAGTTGTTTACTAGAAAACCTGTTCTCTCCCAGCCATCCGTATAGAAGCATTGTACAGCCATCTGTCTGCATCTGTTCTTTAAAAGAGCAATTCTGCCAGTATCACTCCACACTATTTCCCAAAGCTCTGCAATAATCTTCTTCAAATAGTTATCCAAACCCTTTTTGATATCTGCTATCCAGTCAGTTTATTGCTCTTTCAGTGTGTTCCAAATTGTAAGCTTTTGCTGTATAAAATTGTTTTCCGCAAGCTCCCTTTGCCTTCTGCTTAGGTATGTTCAGCCATTGTAAACAATGTCATCCTATTTACTCTACCTAATTCTTTCATAACATTATACACCTGTCAAATATCTTCTTGGGACTTTCTTCGCTAAAGAAAGCAATCACAGACTCGGGGACTTACCGAGCTTCTCCAGTCCACACATTTAATTTAATCCCTCTTTACCACAAAAAATAACTCCTTCTCTACCCTCTCCAAATTATTTGCTCCCCCCTGAAGTGGATGCATTTCTCCAGATTGCAGCCAAAGTAATCCTTTGTATGGGTTTAGGGTAAGATTTACTCTGAACCTCCATTTATGTTGTGCTGTTTTAGGCCCATTGTTCATGATTTTCCTATACGAACAAATCAAATCACCTTTCCATAACCACCTTGTCAATACTCCTCAGGACCTTATATGTTTCAATCAAATCAGCTCTCTCTCCTCTAAATTCCAGTGGAAATAAGCCTGACCTGTCCAGCCACTAATTCCATGTGATAATCTAATAAGCCTTCTCTGAAATACTTCCAAAAATAAAGATACAAATAGTGTGTACCGTACTTCAGATGTGGTCTCACTAATACACATTGAATTTCTACCTTTCAGTTCAACTATCAAATAAATTATATCAATCCATGACCTTTCCTAATTACAAGTTGCATACTATCCTTTTGTGAATCACATACATTGATACCACGATCTTTCTGCCTTTACACCACTACAATCTCTCATTATTGACATTATGAACCTCTTTACGTTTCCTATCAAAATGGACAATTAACAATTTGCTCATATTATGCTCCATTTGTCAGATAGAGATCATTTATGCCTACTCTGTTTTATATGTAAGCCAGCCAATCTCCCCACCATTGAAATCAACACGAGGCGTTGCCTCAACATGGCAGCATCTATCGTTAAGAACCTTCATCATCTGGGCCATGTCCTCTTCTTGCTACTATCGTCAGGCAGGAGGTACAGAAACCTCACCCACCAGTTTCAGGAACTACTATTTTCCTACAACTATCAGGTTTTTTAACCAACCTACACAACTCTAATCCTATGTTGATAAAGGAAGACTATGGACCACCTCTTGCCAGGGACAATTTTCTACCAGGGACAATTTTCTATTCTAAATATGTTTTGCAATAATGCCTTGTATTTTTTTTTCTATTTTTCTCATTACTGTCTTGAACAATTTTATATGTAAACTATGTATAATTTATGTTTTTGTGTGTTTGTCTAAGTCAATGCACCTTGTATGTTGCTGCAAGCAATATTGCGCACATGACAATGAACTTGATCTGACTCTTATCCATTGCCAATATGTCACCTCCGATACCACTAGCTTGTATTTTCTGCAATAACATTAAATGCAGAATCTTACCAAATAGTTCTAGTAGTCTAGTATCCAAACTACATCCACCAGTTTCCCTTCATCCACAGCACATGTTACTTCTATTAATTGAGTAATTGGTATCTAATGAACGTGGCAAATTCTGCTCAGCTAAATTGGCATCTATTCGAGCAATGCCTTTTTATTCACTTCCTCATTTTTATTTTCAAACCTTCCCTTAGCTTTGCTCACTTATTCCAGGTTTATTCAATTTTGCTCTCTTGTGCATCTGCAGTGTGCATTCCACCACTATTAATGACCATGCTCTAGGCTTTCACTGCCTTTACCTAGAATTATTTTCCTAAACTTTTATGTCCATCGACTTTTTCCTTGTTAAAATGTGCTAAACTACAGGAGGCTAGGCCAGCAGTGTGGCCAGATTTACTGGACGTTAAATTTCGCCAGATTTTAGGGTAAGAGAGGACCAGGCTATGGAGAAATTTGAAAATGAGAAAAATCTAATGTGGTCTGAGTGGGGGAAAAAGGTCAGTTTAGTGAGCTGGTCGGGTTAATTATTTAATCTTTATGTAGAGCGAAATTAAAAATTGAAACATTGTGATATTTAGAGTGAAGTTCTTAATGTTTCTAATTCAATTCACCTTTTTGGTATTTTCATGGAGCAGTCATCCAGTTTATTTTCAACAGTTTAATGTTTCTGTTAAAATGCTAAATGTCAGCCCTAGCGGACAGTTTTAGAAGATGCAGAACAAAATCTATGCCAATATTTCCAGTGTATTACTGTGATCTTGGAGGTGTCATCTTCAAGGCGATACATTAAACTGAAGCCTGTTCTGCCACCTTATCGCTTGCAAGTTAAGCTTTCCTTTTCAGGAATTTGCAGAAGGCCAGAGTCATTCGCTCAGTGCTCAGAACAAATTTATTCCTCAACCAATGCTTAAAAGGGATCGCTGCAGATGGTGGAATCTTCTGCAAAATAGAAGGTGCTGAAAAATGCAGCATTCCATGCAGCAACTGTGGAGGGAATGAACAGATCATATTTCGGATCAATCAGGCTGATGACTGCTCCTGACCTGAAATGCGCCTGTTCATTCTTTCCACAGATACTTACTGCCTGATCTGCTGAGTTCTTAAGTTATAGGAGCGGAATTAGATCATTCAGCCAATCATTTCTACTCCGCTATAAAAACATGGGTGTTATATCTTTCCCTCTCAAGCCCATTCTCCCCATAACCCCTGACGCCCATACTAATCAAGAATCAATCAATCCCCACCATAAAAATATCCATTGACTTGGCCTCCGCAGCCTTATGTGGCAGTGAATTCCAGATTCACCAATCTCTGACTAAAGAAATCTCCTTTCTTAAGGTATGTCCTTTTATTTTGAGGCTCTGGCCTCGTCCAAGACTCGCTCAATAAATGGAAATATCGTCCCCCCCATCCACTCTATCCAGGTCTTTCACTATTCATTAAGTTTCAATGAGGAGTCCGCTCATCCTACTAAACTCCAGCGAGAAAAGGCACTGAGCCGTCAAACATTTATCATATGTTAAACCATTCATTCCTGGGATCATTCTTGTAAACCCCTGTGGCCAAGAATGTGGAGTGGTGCGGCCTTTCCTGGAGACCGGCCCGGACCTTCAGGCCAAGGGTGCGGCGCGGACTTACCATCGCGGAGCCTGATAACTTTTGCCGAGGATCGCCAGTGTAGGAGCTCCAGTGTAAGATCGCCAGTGGACCGTTGGCAACAGCCCCGTTCAAAGGCCCCAACCATGGGTGAACAAAGGTGGAAGATGAACTTTATTGCCTTCCATCACAATGAGGAATGTTCATTCCACTCTGGTGGACGTTTATGTTAAACTTTATTTTATGTGCTGTGTGTATTTTTGCTTTTTTACTTAGTATGGCAGTATGGTAACTCAAATTTCACTGTACCTTAATTGGTACATGTTACAATTAAATTGAATATGTAATCTGTAATCTTGAATCTTGACCCTCACCAACGCCAGCACATCCTTCCTCAGATATGGGACCCACTACTGCTCAAAATACTCTAAATGCGGTCTGACCAGTGTTTTATAAAGCCTCAGCATGGTAAGGTCATAAGATTATGTGACAGGAGTAGAATTAGGCTATTCGGCCCATCAAGTCTACTCCACCATTTAATCATGGCTGATCTATCTCTACCTCCTAACCCCATTCTCCTTCCTTCTTCCCATTATCTCTGACACCTGCACTAATCAAGAATCTATCTCTGCCTTAAAAATAGCAAGATTAAATGAGAACTTACCAGTTTTAAGTTTGATCTTGATTTTATGAGGAGTTACGATGAGCAATTACGTGAAGGCCGTCAGTCCGCTTGCGAGTCAATCTTCAAAGCAGCGGTGTGAAATCACAGATGATAATGGTTGAACTGAACATAGTAAGATTAGGGAAGAGTAGAACTACCAGATTACCTTAATAATATGAGGGTTGGGAGCGGTGGGCACGTAATCGCTCATCGTAACTCCTCATAAAATCAAAATCAAACTTCAAACTGGTAAGTTTTCGTTTAATCTTACTATTTTACTTCGGAGTCAGGTGAGTGACTACGTGAAGATTTCAAAGCTCTGTGATTTCATGCCGGAAACGAATCCATGCGTTACACACTGCATGAAGTGACCATGGATGAGTGAAAAAGATTAATGCATTCAGACATGACTTAATTTGTTAAAATGCTAATGCTTTAATCATCAAAAGAAAATAATAGTGACCCCTTTCATCAAGGGGAATAACTATAAAACAGAGTCTAAAATGGAGCTGGCAAATACCCCCGGTTTTGCAATGGGTTATATAAAATGTTGGTAAAGTATGTTCGTTTGACCATCCTGCAGCTGCTAGGATGTGGTCCTGTGGAACCACATAACCCTTGGAGCTGATGTGGTAGCAGCCCTGGTGGAGTGTGTGTGGTAAATATTAGTATCGACTCATGCATTAGCCAAAACCCCGGTTTGCCACCTGGAGATGGTAGAACTAATACTTCTATGAAGTTTTTAGTAACTAACAAACACTGCTAGTGAGGAGCCTTAGAGGCTCTAGGTGATCTAGACGGATAGTAGTAAAGGTGTGACCACACATTACCGATGGTCCATAGGGTATGCCATGACACTTGTTTGAGACCTAACACCCCTGGTTAGTTCTGGTTAATTAAATCAAAAACATAAAATGTTATGTATGGCAGATGTAATCATCCTGTCCAGTCGCAATTTACGTTGTGACTGGACCCATTGCACTGAGGCCAGTGCCATGAGGATAAGTACCTTAGAGAGCCGGCTATAAGGATGTAGCTGGAGTCCCCTGCTGAAGTAATATTTACATTACATCTATGTCCCATATTTCCATGTTACCGGGCCTGGGAGAACTTGCATTAAAGATATCCTTATTATTCTGGATATCAGAGCATGAGACCTGACAGTGTGGGTCCCACTGCTGCAGCAAATATGATGAGAAGGCACGTAGGCACAGTGAATGGCACTGTACTTAATTATTGTCATAGACCCATTGAAAATGAACTGTGAGGCATCAGTATCCATGCTGTGTAGTATGTAACATGTGTATTTGTACAAACGCTTCCCATCTGCTGAAGTGGAAATGTACTGCCTTATGGTGCTTCCCCTGCACTCTGCAGTGTGCACTACATGAATCGGTCGGACTACCCGAGCCATAGGCATAGTCGTCTCAGAGTCTGCAAGTCAATGAACTGATTTTCTTGCAGTGGTTGGTTTCCCGTGTCCCAGGCAGAACCAGCAAGTTTTATGTTTCGAATGACCATATTTGGTTCTATATTCCCAACATTAGTGGGAACCGTGGCTGCGTATACCAGTCAGGCAGTTCGAAACGCCTGAAGCGGTGTCTTGCTGGATTTATTGCAAGACCCGACTGATGTGGCAGTATGGAGGAAAACATGCAAGAAACATTCCTCCCCAGTGTGGCGATAGTGTATCCCTTGCCACTGTATGTCACATATGCCACAACTGGAAAATGAGCCTGGATGTAAACATATCGATATTTGGTGTTCTATCGAGCCATGATGACATTAAACACTTTGTGATCCAATATCCATACTGTGTTGTCATTGATTACACTTGATGATACAATAGCCTCAAACGAGGTTAGGTAAATATCATGGGATACTTTAACTTTATTGCACCCATGTGACTACCCATATACCACCACCATAGTGTATCGACTTGGAGTTGAGCATGCAGATTATGCATATTCGCACAATGACCTTAACCTATAGGATCCACCTAGTGTTTATAGGTAGTTGATACCAACAACTGAAAAATTGGTGACTCATGTAAACCGCATCCGCCTCCATTACTGGAGATGGCAGTCATAATTTCTCATCTTTGAGGACTAGCATCAGTTTGTAATTACTGAGGATTACTGACCAAACTTACTGGAGCAATGCTGAATACTGCCACCATTGTGACTTCGGTAGCTTCAGGTGGGATAGGCATGGGTCTATTAACAATGACCTACATGGTACTTGAGGAGTTAATTCTTTGCACGTTATAAGTTCTGATAATGCAAAGGCCCAATTTTCACCGCTGGAACACAGCTGCTATATTGCCAATTACACTTGATGAGTAGATGGCTGTTAAATAACAATGAGGTTGTTACAGGCTTCTGTTAATTCCACCTCTTGCCCGAGGGCGGAGTCGCTGTTAAGTTGATTGTTAAATGTAAATCCCAACAGTTAATTGTTCTGATTGGTATCAACATAAATTTAACTGGATGGATTAAAGGGGCCCAATTCATGAAATATAGTTTGGGCTGCAACAGTTAATTTAGTAAAATACAGCGTTTAAAACATCATCCAGATAGGGGATAACAAATGTTCTAAAGCTCTGAGCAGCCCAAGCACCGGTTTAACTAATTTGGTAAATAAACCTGGGAGCTGAAGTTAGCCCATTTTGCAATGGTTTAACTGCTAGCATTGATCCATCCAGATAAATTTCAAATATCTCCGGTGATCCCTGTGAATGGGAACTGAATAGTATACATCTTTGAGATTGATGCTTGCCATATAGCTCCGATAGAGTCAATAATTAGACAGTAACATAGTTTCCAATTTTGAAAGTCTATACTGTACATACGAGTTAAATCTGGATGAAGTGACATCTTCCATCTTTCACCCTGTCCTGAAAGGCAATCCTGCCCATAATACTGGGCCTGTCCCGAAAGACAACTTCGGCCCCAATTCCAAGCCTGCTGGGAACCTATGCATGGTGTGCAGTATAAAGAAATCACATGTTATCATCAGTTTATTAAACCCAGATCTGAATCTCATGCAATCATGGTCACTTGTAGAAAAACACAGGTGTAAATATTACCAACATGTAAATGGTCTGCAACCCATGCTTTGGAAGAACCAGACCCACCTACCTCCATGGCTACCGGTGGCCTTATGGTAAGCCCATAGGCCGCTGATGCAGGTTCTTTTTCCTCTCCTTGATCGGAGAGTAGGACTGGTAGAGTGCGTAGATTCTATATTTCCCTTGAGACCGGCTTGACCTTGGTCTGAAAACCCGCATCATACTGAGCCATGCCTCGTAAGACAGCTCTGGCCATAATTCTGAGCCTGCCTCGAAAGACAACGCTGGCCATATTTCCGTGCCCAGCTTTCAAGCTGCCACCGGCTTCAGTGAATCGCTGCCCCAGATGGAGGCGTGGGGTGTGTCGTCACCTACCGATGAAGCTTCGCTTGTCGTCGGTACCTTGATTAGTCCGACAGCTTTTTGCTTCCACATCCTGGTCTGACCTGTGGGAAAAGTTTTACCTGAAGAGAGGATTCTGCAGCTGCTTTCATTTCCTGGATTTCATGACCTCCAATGTCACCCCGATAGCACTGCTCACTGCCGGCACTTGTAGCATTTGCGAGTATCTCTTGAAGCCATATGCACGTGCTCCAGTATGTTCCACGGACACACTTTGAATTTGAAGTCAGTTCCATACTGATCACTCGCACTCCCCTCCACAGAGAGGGCGATTCGTAGGCCAGCACCTGAGGCTACCTGCGCTGACATGGCCCCTCCAGGGGCCCTATGTCAGGTTTTTGCTCCGGGTCTGACTGAAACTGACCTTGAATACGTTACCCATGTAGGAGAGAATCCTCTCCATCAGGAAACCTACTGGCCTGACTTCCCTAGTCCACAAGCCTGACCATCTTACCTTTGGTATTATCCCCTTTCTGGGGACCCACAGCGGTCTGGGAATGGCTGACCGCTATATGTTGGTGGGGTCCTTCCTGGCCTGACTTCCACAGACATGGCACACTGCTGTTGGTTTACTCCATACCTGGGGAACCACAGGGGTCTGGAAATAGCTGGCCCCTGTATGTGGGGGGGGGGGGGGACGACCCTCCTGGCCTGACTTCCCAGACCTTGCGGCTTGTGGTTAGTTTAACCCCCTATCGGGGACCACAGCCGGTCTGGAAGCAGATGTCCCCTGTATGTCGGGGGTGGGGGGGGGACCTCCTGGCCTGGCTTACAGACCTTGCCGGCGTGTGGTTCGTTTTACCCCCTTCCGGGGAACCACAGCTGGTCTGGAAGCCACTGACTGTATTGTCAGTGACTTAGGGTGGCAAATCCGCTGGCTACTCGCACTTCCGCGGTCTCTATAGCCGGTTTCCCCTCGTTCCCGGTATCCAAGGCCGAGACCGGGATTCCCCGCGGTCCATGACCAGTTTCGCGGCCCGTCTGGACTTCGCCCCAATCATGTCGAGCAGGTACGTCTCTGAACAGAGAGTCATGCAAAAAAGAAAACACAAGAAACCTGGAAATAAAGTTAGACTTACCGTCAGGTTGAACTTACTGCTGAACAGAGCAACGCTGCCGCCAGTCGGCTCGTTTGCGAAAAGCAGGTCAACGTAATGACGCGCAAGTGGACTGACGGCCTTCTTCACGTAGTCACTCACGTGACTCTGAAGTAAAATATCCACTGACTTGGCTTCCACAGCCTTCTGTGGCAAAGAATTCCACTGATTCACCAACCTCTGACTAAGGACATTTCTCCTCGGCTCCTTCTGAAAAGAACATCCTTTAATTCTGAGGCTATGACCTCTAGTCTGGGACTCTTCCACTAGTGGAAACATCATCTCCACATCCACTCTATCCAAGCCTTTCACTATTCTGTATGTTTCAATGAGGTCCCCCCGCATTCTTCTAAATTCCAGCGACTACAGGCCCAGTGCTGACAAACGCTCATTATAGGTGAACCTACTCATTCCTGGGATCATTCTTGTAAACCTCATTATGACCCTCTCCAGAACCAGCACATCCTTTCTTGGATATGGTGCCCAAAACTGCTCATAATATTCCAAATGCGGCCTTACCAGCACCTTATATCCCTGCTTTTATATTCTTGTCTTCTCAAAATAAAAGCTGACATTGTATTTGCCTTCCTTACTACCGATTTAACTTGCAAATTAACTCTTTGGGAATCCTACACCAACATTCCCAAATCCATTTGCACCTCCAATTTCTGAATTCTCCGCCCATTTAGAAAATAGTCTGCATTTTTATTCCTACTACCAAAATGCATGCCTCCGCACTTTGTTACGCTGTATTCCATCTGCCACTTTGCTCACTCTCCCGACCTGCCCAAGTACTTCTGCAGATTCCCTGATTTCCCTTGCCCGTCCACCTTTCTTTGTCTCATCTGCAAACTTGGCCACGAAACCTTCAATTCCCTCATCCAAATCATTGATATACACCATGAAGAGTAGCGGCCCCAGCACCAATTCCTGCGGAACACCACCAGTCACTAGCATCCAACCAGAAATCGCCCCCTTTATTGCCACTCTTTGCCTTCTGCCATCCAGCCAACCTGTTATCCGTGCTAGTATCTTCCCTCCGATGCCATGGGCTCTCATCTTCTTTAGCAGCCTCATCTGCGGCACATTATCAAAAGCCACTTGAAAATCCAGATAAACGACACACTGATTCTCCTTTGTCCATTCAAAGAATTCCAAAAGGTTCGTCAGGCAAGATCTCCCTTTTACAAAATCATGCGCTATCATGAGCTAAGTTATCAGAAACCTCATCCTTTATAATGGACTCCAAAATGTTACCAACCACTGAAGTCAGGCTAACTGGTCTATAGGTTCCACTCTTCCACTTCGCAACCTTCTTGAACAATTTTCTAATTGTCTGGAAACATTCCTGACTAGTGATTCTTGAAAGATCACTGCTAATGCCTCCACAATCTCTAGAGCCACCACTTTCAGAACCCTGGGGTGCAGTCCTCCAGCACTTTGTGTATTGCTTAAAATAGATCACCTGGTTTGAGAAGCTAGCGTGGGAATTGATACTGTATTTATCAAATAATTCTCGAGACTGCAAAACTACATAATTGGCTCAAAAGTGCTTTGAGATAGCCTGTCATCGAGAGAGTCTACTGAAATATGTCATTGGGTTGTTTAATGTGTTTTTTTCTTTCACGGCTTTCATGTGTGACATGTAATTCGTGGCGCTGACTGCATTCTAATCATTTCTCTTGTTGATAGATGTGGAGTCAAAGGTATGAAGCTTGTATCTTACATTAAGACATGTTTTTTGAGGTGACAAGTAGTGCTAGCATAGTGCTGATGGCAACAGAAACATCAGGAAAAATAAATGAAAAGCAGGTGCTGTGGCTTTGTGGACTGTCTTGCATTACCTACTGACCCGTCAGCACATTTTAGTGACTTCTATGTTGGTGCCTATTGAAAATTATTCTTTGGCCATTGTTGGACTGGCAGAATCTGGACTTAGATTCTATTATGCTAGTAATTGCCTGTACAGAAACTTTCAAATGCCATTATGACATTAATAAAATACTACAGTGCAGACAATTGCTCTTTGGTTTAAACATGCCAACTATAACATTAAAAACGTCCACAATAGCAATTTGGTCTTTGAGCCATGAGATCATGGATTCAGGTCCCACTACAAAGACCTGACGAACTAATCCATAGCAGAATGAAGGGAATCTTTTTCTGAAGCTATTCCTGTGATCCAGGATGATTTTGCTTGCACCCGGGTTTATTGGGTTCTGTGAAGACAGATGATGCCAACAATGGACAAACAAACTCTTTTACAGTTGAGACAGAGGTGATTAATAGGCCTGTCCGACTTATATGGCTTTTTTAGGCGACTCCAAGAGACTCTGGGGTCGCCACAAGGTCACCACATGTTCGCCGGAGGTTGCTGGGGAGTTGCCTGCATGGTGGTGAGTAGTTCCCGCATTCTCGTAACTAGTCGTGGCTTTATTCTGGTCGTCGAGACCAGATTTTTGACGCCATGGAGGGTAGCGAGAATTCTTGTGACGTAGGTGCAGTGGTAGTGGGTTGCCTGGAGATCGTAGGTTATCATAGGTTGTCGTAGGTTGCCGCCGGTGCTGACCGGTGAATTTCATTGGTTCATTGGGAAAGAAAAATGTAAACAGTAGTTTTCAGAACCAAGGATAACCGACCGGTAATGTTAATATCCACCGAGCTTCACAGCCATGTACCTCTACCTTCTTAAAAGTTGTCTCCACTCCTTCTCCCCCCTTCCCCCCCCCCCCTTTTAAAGAACTTACGTGACCCTTCCCGTACACTGTGCTTTCACCATCTTAATTACAGCGCCAACCTTCCTGTTCATTGTGGTGTGTCTGTATCACATTGTCTTTAAATCGTGTAAATTTCACTCAGACAGTGCTCCCCCCATTTGCCCTGCCCCTGCCTGCATAACTGGCTGGTGAAGGAAGCGATGTGTGTATGTGTAAATATGTGTGTGAGTGTGTTCCACTGACAGTCGCCATTCCAATCGCCGGTTTTTCAGCGACCTGCTATGACTTGACAAAGGAACTGGCCATTGATAGGTTTGTACGATACGATATGATATCCCACGAGGAAAAATAATTTGCCAACAGTCATAAAAAACACAAATACATAGAAACAGAGAAACTAGGTGCAGGAGGAGGCCATTCAGCCCTTCAAGCCAGCACCGCTATTCATTGTGATCATGGCTGATCGTCCTCCATCAATAACCCGTGCCTGCCTTCTCCCCATATCCCTTGACTCCACTAGCCCCTAGAGCTCGATCTAACTCTCCCTTAAATCCATCCAGTGATTTGGCCTCCACTGCCCTCTGTGGCAGGGAATTCCATAAAGTCACAACTCTCTGGGTGAAAATGTTTTTTCTCACCTCAGTCTTAAATGACCTCCCCTTTATTCTAAGACTGTGGCCCCTGGTTCTGGACTCGCCCAACATTGGGAACATTTTCCCTGCATCTAGCTTGTCCAGTCCTTTTATAATTTTATATGTTTCTATAAGATTCCCCCTCATCCTTCTAAACTCCAGTGAATATAAGCCTAGGCTTTTCAATCTTTCCTCATATGACAGTCCTGCCATCCCAGGGATCAATCTCGTGAACCTATGCTGCACTGCCTCAATCACAAGGATGTCCTTCCTCAAATTAGGAGACCAAAACTGTACACAATACTCCAGATGTGGTTTCACCAGAGCCCTATACAACTGCAGAAGAACCTCTTTACTCCTATACTGAAATCCTCGTGTTATGAAGGCCAACATTCCATTATCTTTCTTCACTGCCTGCTGTACCTGCACGCCAACTTTCAGTGACTGGTGTACAAGGACACCCAGGTCTCGCTGTACCTCCCCCTTACCTAACCTAACCCCATTGAGATAATAATCTGCCCCCTATTTTTGCCACCAAAGTGGATAACTTCACATTTATCTCTATTATACTGCATCTGCCACGCATCTGGCCACTCACTCAACCTGTCCAGATCACCCTGCAACCTCATAACATCCTCTTCACAGTTCACACTGCCACACAGCTTTGTGTCATCCGCAAACAAGTTAGTGTTGTTCCTAATTCCCTCTTTCAAATCATTAATATATATGGTAAACAGTTGTGGCCCCAACACCGAGCCTTGCGGCACTCCACTCGCCACTGCCTGCCATTCTGAAAAGGACCCGTTCACTCCTACTCTTTGCTTCTGGTCTGCCAACCAATTATCTATCCATGTCAACACCCTACCCCCAATACAATGTGCTCTAATTTTAGTCACCAGTCTCCCGTGCGGGATCTTATCAAAGGGTTTCTGAAAGTCTAGATACACTACATCCACTGGCACCCCTTCATCCATTTTACTTGTCACATCCTCTAAAAATTCCAGAAGATTAGTCAAGCATGATTTCCCTTTCATAAATCCATGTTGACTTGGACTAATCCTTTTACTGCTATCCAAATGCCCCATTATTACCTCTTTAATAATTGACTCCAGAATCTTTCCCACCACCGAAATCAGGCTAACTAGTCTGTAATTCCCCGTTTTCTCTCTCGCTCCTTTCTTCAAAAGTGGAATAACATTAGCTATCCTCTAATCCACAGGAACTGATCCTGAATCTATTGAACATTGGAAAATGATCACCAATGCGTCCACTATTTCTAGAGCCACCTCCCTGAGGACCCTGGGATGCAGACCATCAGGCCCAGGGGATTTATCATCCTTCAGTCCCATTAGCCTACCCAATACTATTTCTCACCTAATGAAAATTTCTTTCAGTTCCTCTCCACCTTAGATCCTCCGTCCTCCAGTACATCTGGGAGATTGTTTGTGTCTTCCTTAATGAAGGAAGGAATACCTGAAACATGACAATAAAAAGATGAGTGGTAAGGCTTTGGGGATGTGCATATCTTGTGGAGGTTTGGGGGGGGGGGGGGGGGGGGGTGTCAGTCTCAGTCTCAGTCTACCCCACGACAGAAGGGGGAGGAGTTGTAAAGTTTGATAGCCACAGGGAAGAAGGATCTCCTGTGGTGCTCTGCCCTACATCTTGGAGGTGGTGTGCTGCCTTTTCTGCTGACACAGGGTTTTGGCATGATCCTGATGCATGCTTTCGATGTCTGAATATCATCACAATTCTCCTTTTCACTGTGAGCAGCCGTAGGTCAAAATCCACAGGAGTCAGTAAGATAATGCATTCCTTCAAAGTGGTTTAAGCATATCCTTGAATCTTTATTTCTTTTTGCCCGGTTACTATGTCCCATGAGAGAACACGGAATAGAATGTCAATTTCAGCAAACTATTGTTGGGCATGTGAATGACACACTAAGGGAGTGCTGCACCATTGGATTGGTCATCTTTCAGATGAAATTGATAAACCAAGGTATTTTTCCCTTACAGGACACAAAGTGCTAGAATACCTCAGTGGGTCAAATAGCATCTCCCCAGATACTTTTACATGAACGTGCAGGAGATGTTGCATCTGTTCCTGTACATCTGCCTAGCCTCCATCTAATGACCCCAGCATTCCTTCCGGGTGCAACAGAGTACGGGTTTCTTCAGGGTACCTCCTCTAACCTCATCTACTGTATCCAGTGATCCCGATGTGGACTCCTGTACATCAGTGAGACCATGCATAGATTCAGAGGCCATTTTGTTGAACATTTGAGCTCAGTCCGCCAAGGCCTACTGGATCTCCCGATTGTTAACCATGTTAACTCCCCTTCCCATTCCCATACTGTCCTTTCTGCTCTAGGCCTCCTCCAGTGCAAGAATGAGATCTCACCCAAACTGGAGGAACAGCATCTCGTATTCGATTGGGTAGATTACAACCCAACCGTATGAACATTGAATTTTCCAATTTTACTTCGGAGTCACGTGAGTGACTTCGTGAAGACCCCGCCAGCACGCATGCGTGACATATTGTCAACCGCATGCGAAGCGACAGGCAGGGAGGAGGGTCGCTCCTCCACCAGAACAGACCTACAGGTAAGGTGAACTAACCTGAGGTCAGTTTTTTCTTTCAGGGACTCTGTGGGACAGAGTACCCCACCAACAGGCCGCCTCGAGAGACTAACTGCGGACCGCGGACCGCGGGCAGTCAGTGGTGGCAGAACTCTCCACAGAAGTCGGGCAGTCCTGCCATTCGCTGGTAGCGACTGCAGAGCGGCAGCCCAGACTTAACACCGCAGCCCGCAGGAACACCGCAGACTGGTGGCTTCAATACACACCGGGAAGTCGGGCAGCCCGTTGACCCGGTAGGGTCCGGGCTCACAGACTGGCCGTTTGCGGGTAGCGACGGCAGAGCGGCAGCCCAGACTTAAACACCTCGTCCCGCAGGATCACCGCAGACTGACAGCAATGCTGCACGGAAGTCGGGCAAGCCCGTTGACCCAGGTGGGTCCGGGCTCGGAGACTGCCATTCGTGGGTAGAGAAGGCAGAACAGGAGCTCCGAGACAGAGCCAGGGCCCCGACTCAAACTGGGCATACCGTTGACCCGGCGGGGTTCGGGCTCACAGACTTGCCGTTTGGGGCAGTCTATATTCCCACATGAGCAGGTGGAGCATTACCACCAACATGGCACACTCCAGCAGGAGTCTGGTCACCATGGGTCTCTGAGCAGACCCATGGCAGTACCCTTTACTGGGTACAAAATGCTCACCCTCTTCGCAGGGGAGCATAAGGAGTTAGGCCTAGGCTGACTCTGAAGGAGGGAATCACATTACGCAAAGTCTGGCTGGGAGGAGCGCTGCTCCACCAGGGGCCAAACCTGATGGAAATATGACCAACAGGTAAGTTGTATTAACCTTGAGTTGGTTGGGTTTCTGTATTGTTTAATACCCTTACAGAAACTTTGTAATGCAGAGAAGGAGCAAAAAGGCTGCTTCAAGCATGCCATTGAAGACCGCGGGTCTTCGGAACGAGGTCGGTGGCCAACATTCCCGGAGCTAACCGTTGATTTCCGGTAGCACCCATACCTCGGGCCGGGAAGACAACTCAGTAGGGATGCGACGCTCCACCGCAGCAGTCCAGGGTGCTGCATACTGGCGGTAGGACTGCGCGGGATCAGGGTAGCCAAGACCCAGACTCTCCACCGCTTCAGTCTGTATGAAAACAGACCAGTGGCAAAAAAGTGCGGAAGATGGGGCACGGTTAAGGGCACACCCCGACTCACCACCACATCAGTTCACAAGAGGGCGGACCAGTGGCAAAACCGCACAAAAGTCATGTAGCCCCGTTGGAGCGGCTGGCACCGACTCTCCACCGCTTCAGTCTGCTAGACTGCGGACCAGTGGCAAAACCACACATAAGTCGTGTAGCCCCGTTGGAGCGGCTGGCACCGACTCTCCACCGCTTCAGTTCACTAGATTGCGGACCGGTGGCAAAACCGGTGGCCACATCAGTCTGGAAGACCTCGGACTGATGGCAAGCCCGCGCGGATGTTGTGTAGCCCCGCTGGAGCGGCTGGCACCGACCCCACACCGCCACAGTCGACAGACAGGCGGCAAATCTACCAGGAAGTCGTGTAGCTCTGCAGGAGTGGCAGGCACCGATTCTCCACCGCTTCAGTCCGGAAGACCGCGGACAAGCGGCAGATCCGCGTGGGAGTCATGTAGCCCCGCAGGAGCAGCTGGCACCATCTACTGTATCAGTCCCATAGACATCACCTCGACGAGGTGCGGACTGGCGGTAAGAGTCCCATAGATTAATCAGAATCTGGGGAAGACGGCTTGCCATTCGCAGATGGCGACGGCTGTCGCATTGCTCGTATGGAGCGGATGATGGAGCAGCTGCTCCAGAGGGACCTACTCCACCAGGAGCACGCATCCCAAGGATCACACAGGTCCACGATAGGCCCATTACCAGGACCGTCCAACATCTCTCCCTCCTCAGTAGGGAGCGCAAGAAGTCAGCGATTAGCTGACTTCAAAGAGGGGTTGGCTGAAGACCCACAGTTGCAAGGGATGCAAGAAGAGGAACTTCTGGGGATAGTGTCTAAGTTCGCTCAACCATCCCAGAAAGGGCAACCTCTCAGCCAAGGCTAGCGGCCAGCATAAACTACCTGACAACACACCAATTACAGGAACAGGTAATTTCGGAGACCACAAGCAAATACATGGCCTGGAAAATTGTGTGTCGCTGAATGTCCATACCGTGAACACACCCATATGGGGAAACATCAGCCCTGGGATAAGGGCGCAGGAAAAAATTCAAAAAATCCTGAAACTACTGACCTCAGGCATCACTGTGTTTGCCAGGTCAGTTGACGGTATGGACATGACGGAGGAGCAGCAGGATGCATCAACCCTGCTCTGCAATACGCAATATGAGTTCAATTGCTTCGGAAAAGCTCTATCCGTCCTACACTCAACCCCAAAATTGCAGGTTTGTGTAAGGCCACCGCTATGCCACCACCAAGACAGTTGTTTGGTGATGACCTGCCCAAACAGGTGAAAGACCTAGACAAGGAAGCTAAAGTGGTAGGTTTGATAAAACCACCTTCCTCTGGCAGACCTCCAG
The DNA here is from genome assembly GCA_963514005.1 of Raja brachyura. The sequence continues at coordinate 50,792,823 of OY740787.1, forward strand.
CGAATCATCGGCAGCATCCTTAAGCAACATCTACCAGGCCTGGGTTCAATCCGATAGAGTGACGGGAGAAAACCCAAAGGTCGCGCCTTAACATCAGATGCCTGTTTAGGCCGAGGCCCACAGCGACCAGCCTGGAAAATGCATCAACCCTACACCCCAGCACTACAACAACCCAAGAACAAAGGACAGGAGCATGTCCGTCTACAGATAGACAACTTCACAGTGGTGGCATATTAAACCATATGGGTGGTATCAAGTCGATATATTGGGATGAATTGGCAAACATAATTTAGCACTGGTGCATTGAAATATTTGGGATATCAGCTACATACCTTCCAGGTAAGCTTAATACAGTGGCGGATGCCAGGTCACGAGTACTCAATGACAACACCAAGTGGATATTGAACTCCCAAATATTTGCTAATATTATAACTAAGTATGGAACACCAGATATCGACCTCTTTGCGTCCAGGTTGAACCATCAGATACCAACATATGTCTCGTGGGAACCAGATCCTGGGGCAGTAGCGATGGACTTTCTCGCTACTTTGGGGGAAATTGTTCTTCTATGCATTTCCCCCTCTCTGCCTCATCAGTCAGGCATTACGGAAAATCCAGCTAGATTCTGCATCAGGGATTCTGATAATATCCGACTGCCCCACACAGCCATGGTTCCTGGTGGTCCTCGACATGGTGAAGAAACCATGGGTGCAGTCCTAAATGCCCGAACCTACTGATACATCCCATATCAGGGGAGAGTCATCCATACCGTGGTCATCTGAACCTGTTGGCTTGCAGGTTCTGAAAAGACCTTTGCTGGAATTCGGGCTGTCGAACAGGACCATGGATATCGTCACGGCATCATGCAGAGTCTATGAGGTAGCAGTACCTTACCCATGTAAGGAAATGGTAGGCCTTCTGTTCCAGGACTAATATCACCTACGACTCTGCCACCATCACAGATGCGCTGGAATTCCTCGCAGGCCTTCACTATAATGAGGGTCTCAGCTGCAGTGTCATGAATAATGCCAGAAGCGCATTGTCATCCTACCTCACTATCGGAGTAGGATCCCATCAGTTGGTGTCGAAACTCATGAGGGGTATTTTCAATTCTTACCCTCCTAGACCACGATACTATATGACCTGTGATATTGGGGTTAGTGTTGTCCCTACTCAGGAGTTCGTCACCAGTTTTGGAACACCCACTGGCTAAACTCACCTACAAAGTGAGTCCAGACCCTCCACAAACTAAACTGGACAGGATGGTCTTGACCCCTACCAAGGTAACCTTTTTAATTGATGAATTACTTAAACACCATAGACCTGGTACAACCGGTCTTAAATTGGAATTCCATGCATATCCCATTCATGTACGCCTCTGTTTAGCCACCTATCTCCAACATTATATTAATGTCACCCAAAATATAAGGAGAATGGAAACAGGTCTATTCATCAATTTTAAAGCCCACATCACAGGGTAACTGTGCAGACAATTTCCAGGTGGCTCAGGGTGGTGTTGGATGCAGCAAGGGTAGACACTGATATTAAAATCTCATTCTACCAGGGTTGCATCCACATCAGCGGCGAGGACCATGGAGGTACTCCATCAGTTATTACGGCAGTGTGTGAGCATGGGCGTGGTCCAGGGCATGAAATCTCAGAGCTTTGAAATCTTCATGAAGTAACTCACGTGATTCCGAAGTAAAATAGTAAGATTAAACAAGAACTTACCAGTTTGAAGTTTGATCCTTATTTTATGAGGGACGTTGAGGGATTTTGTGCCCTCTGCTCCCTACCCTGTATCATAAGGTCAACTAGTATATGGTTTCTCTTAATCTTACTATCTCCAGTCAGTTCTGCTATCTGTGATTTCACACCGCTGCTTTGAAGGATGTCGCGCATGCGTGCTGGCGGGGTCTTCACGAAATCCCTCATCGTAACTCCTCATAAAATAAGGATCAAACTTCAAACTGGTAAGTTCTCATTTAATCTTACTATTTGGTGTAACCTCTAATGAACCCCCTCTCCTTTCTCCCCCACATCATCCCTATCCCCATTTCACTCCCCCCTACCTAATGCTCCTCCTGGATGTACCTATTTCTCTCCACCTTCCCCTCCCCATCTCCTCCTACATTCCTCCCTCTGGCTTCACAATTCACAACTCTTCAATTTGTTCGTCCCACATCTTCTGTTCTAATCTCTAGCCTTTGTTCCAACTATCTTCCTATCAACCCCCCCCCCCCCCCCCCCCCCCACATGTGTCCACCTAATACTTGCTATGCTTTGTCCTGCCTCTCCTCCAGCTTTCTTCCCCCCGATTAGTCTGATGAAAAGTCCTGATCCAAAACGTCACCTATCCCTGTTCTCCATGGATGCCGGATGACCCACTGAGTTACACCAGCACTTTGTGTCTTTTTGTGTAAATCAGCACAGTTCAGTTCCTTGCAAAGATAGTATCTTTGGTTCCTTGTTTCTACATTTTGCTATTTCACCCTTGCAAATCGATTTAATGGCAACATTTTGACAATCAAGGAAAATTTCACCAAAATACATCCTTCAACCAACTTCTTTTAAACAAAATGGATTACATGATCATTATGATGTAGTTGTTTGTGGTTCTCATTGTGTTCACATTAGTTATTATATTACGACAACAACTGCACTTTCAACCAATTAATCAGAAGCTAAGGAGTATGAAGAATTTCCATTGTCATTTGCTGCACTACAAACATGTGAATTATATCATATTGTGCAAAACTCCAATTATAATCTGTGATGCATAACAAATGGTAATTATTTGGTCATGTAACTGCATTCGTCCAGGGTTCTTTTCTCTATCACCTTTTTCAGTCAATTCTTGTCTTGGACAGAGGCACTGCTGAAAATGATGTTGCTCTATTGTTCCCATTCATCAGGATTAATTTTTAATACCATATCATGTATGATCTTCAAAGCAAATCTGTGATTTTCTCTCAGAAATTTTCAAATATAACATGTCTTTGGGTTTGTTATCACCCCACCCCTTCCTTCCAATCTACACGGATAGCCATCACATTTGTTGAATTAAGTCTGAAGAAGGTTCTCAACCCGAAACGTCACCCTTTCCTTCTATCCAGAGATGCCGCATGTCCCGCTGTTATTCCAGCATTTTGTGTCTATCTTCAGTGTACACCAGCATCTGAAGTTCCTTCCTACACATTTGTTGAATTTCCTTTTGAAGTTCCTCTGTCATGACGTCTAGTTTGCCATTTGATAAGAGTACGTGGTGTAAACGTCAGAAATGTTGATGTTTTCCTCTCAGTATGCATTAAGTTGCCCACAGCTCCCTAACATTCATGACAATGTTGAACTCTGGTGTTTTGGTTTTGCTGATGATCTTGGAATTGTTTGACCACTTTAGTTAGTCCACTGACGATGTAAGCAGCTTTTCTAATGTGATCATTGAGTTCTTCATGAAAGAATGGTGGCCAATGTCAAACCTATGAATCAGGTCTTGAAATAACTATTTCCCATTAAATCTAACTAATTCACTTGGTAAAATGATCGGTCAGTACAAGTTGTCTTCATGCTGATATTGACAAGCTCTTTACAATTCTTGCGGTAGATTGTGGTGTGTTATGAGGGCACCATCACCAGCAAATCAGCCTTCATCAGTCAGAGTATTCAGTATAGAAGTTGGGAGGTCATGTTGCAATTGTATAAGACATTGGTGAGGCCACGTTTAGGGTAATGTGTTCAGTTTTGGGCATCATGTTATAGGAAAGATGTTGTCAAGCTGGAAAGGGTACAAAGACGATTTACGATGATGTTGCCAGGACTAGAGGGTCTGAGCTATAGAGAGAGGTTGAGTAGGCTGAGACTCTATTCGTTGGAGTAGAGGAAGATGAGGGATGATATTATAGAGGTGTACAAAATCAAGAGGAATAGATCCGGTAGATGCACAGAGTTTCTTGGCCAGAGTGGGTGAATCGAGGACCAGAGGACATAGGTTTAAGGTGAAGGGGAAAAGATTTAATAGCAATCTGAGGGGTAGCTTTTTCGCACAAAGGGTGGTGAGGGTATGGAACAAGCTGACAGAGGAGGTAGTTGAGGCAGGGACTATCCCGACATTTAAGAAACAGTTAGACAAGTACATGGATAGGACAGGTTTTGAGGGATATGGGCCAAACACGGATAGGTGGGACTAGTGTAGCTGGGACATATAGACTGGTGTGGGCGTTTCCATGCTGTATCACTATATAACTCTAAATAAAAGTTTCCCTGATGTTCATGCAAAAAGTTCTCATTTGATTTGTGTTTGGGCATGGTCCACCTTACATGCCTTTAAACTTTCAATTCAGCTATTTCAAGAAAAAGATTCCAAAGGACAAGAACAATTTCTCGTTTCACACCATTTTAAAGCTGTCTTCAGTCGACCTTTTAAATTGAACACAGGCCTTAATGTAGTTATGGTGAGCATTGATGAGATAACTTGATTGGTAGGCTCCTATATTTTAGCGAACTACAAATTTGCCAGCGCAGTTGATAGTGAGCTGGTAAAAGATGGTTTAAAAGTGATTGGGGCTGCACGCAGCGAAAGCACACCACAATATGACCATGTATTGAAAGTTTGCTAGTGTGTGGCCTCACTGATGAACGTCAATCCCACAGAGGATGTGTGGTCGTTCACAAGATTTATTTTAACTAATGCAATCGCCTACTGTGATAAGGTAAATGTGCCATTTCAATTATACGTACTTCTGTCATTGTTTGGCTGCAATTTCTTCACTTCTCATATGGGATAATCACAATGATTTAATGTGTTGTTGTCTGCGCAGAAACAGAGACAAATAGCATGTGAACCAGTGGTGCCACATCCCATATATCCACAGCCTCATTCTTTGTACTATTCTGATCAGGTATTAAAAATGAGATGCACGCTTTGATTAGTGTAGTCCTTTAAGATGGCGGGCTGCAGGAGTGGGGCGCGTTGTGTATGGCTGCCTACAGTCAGTCCTTTCACCCTTATTTTCAGTGTGTTTAAAAACTTTAGTTTGGAGGTTTTCTAGCTCTTTTATATGGGGGGTGGGAGGAGAGGAAGTGGGAAACTGTCCCCTTAGTCCCCTACCTGGCTGGAGAGGTGGCTTTCCTCCGGGCCGCACCTTCGCCCCTTCCTACCATCGGAAGTGGAGCGGTGTTTCCTGCCAGGACCGGCCAGAACCCCAGCTTCGGCAGTGGCACACTGCTGAAGTACCATCAGTGGGCGCTGCCTTACCGAGGATCGCCATGTGGTAAGCTCCGGAGTGCTGAGACTGGCGACTCCAACGTCGTGGGGCTGTGGTTGCGGACCGTCCAGCCGCGGGCGGCGCTGACTTTCAAACACCGCGGAGCCTGGGATTTCACGCCGAGATCGCCATTGTCGGAGCTCCGACCAGCGGCCTGTGGAATTTGGGAGCCATGGTCTCCGGGGAGGAAGCGGCCGTTTCAGACACTCCAAGCCGCTGAAGAGTGTACTCCCGACGCCGGAACTCCATCACTCGGCGAGAGGGCCTGTAGCATCGGGCCGCCGTTGCGGTGACTGCGGAGGCCTCAAATAGGCCCCGACCTTGGGTACACACAGAGGAAGAGGACTGAACCTTTTAGTGCCTTTCCTCTCAGTGGAAAATGCTGATTCTGCTGAGGGGGGACGTTCATGTTAAATTCTACAGTGTGTTGTGTCATTTCTCTTTTTCAATTTTACGGATGTATGGAAATCTAATTTCTTCTATGTAAATTATTTTGTAAATAATTGTGCGGCGGCCCCTACAGCCAGTCTGTCTTTTTAAATTTTTTTTGTCTAATTAAATGTAGTTGTTCATGTTTTTTTTGTACTGTTTCTAACTGTGTATATGTGGGGGGGGGGGGGGGGGGGGGGAGTGGGAAACTTTTAAAATCTCTTCCCTGCACGGGTGACCCGACTTTTTCCCTGTCGGGTCTCCGTTGTCGTTGGGGCCTAGTACCGTGGAGCGGCCTCCGACCGGGACGAACTGGGGGGGCTCCAGTCACGGAGTCTGCGGAGCTGCGGACTTACTATCGTGGGGCTGGCTGGCCTCGGAGCGTGGGGAGCGGTGGTGGTTCGCTGCTGCGGCCCGATTCCGGAGTTCCAGCTCCAGCTCCAGCTGCAGATTACTGCCGTTCGACTGTCGGGATATCGGGAGCTCGCGGGTCCGGGTGGGAGACCGCTTTCCGGAGCTCCCGCAACGCAACATCTCCCGCTCGTGTCGCGGGGTTGGATCGACCTGCAGTGGGGCCATACATCGCCTGCCGCAGCTTTAATGACCGCGGGACATTCCAGTGACCGCCAGGGGCTCCAATTGTGACCTTTGGGTCTAGAGCGGAGCCGTACATCGCCAGGCGCAGACTCAATGGCCATGGGACTTAACATCGCCCGCCTGGGGCTTGGACATCGGGAGAGAAATGATGCGGGGGAGAGAGAAGACTTTGCCTTCCATCACAGTGAGGAGGAGATTCACTGTGATGGATGTTTGTGTAAATCGAATTGTTTGTATGTTTTGTAGGAATTGTTTTGTTTGTATGGCTGTAGAAACAGAGTTTCGTTTGTGCCTCTCTGCAGTTCGAATGACAAGCAATAAAATCTAATCTAATCTAAAGCACTTTGGTTTCAACGCGAGTTGATTTAAATGTGCTACATAAATAAAATGTACTTACTTACTTACTAATGCTTTAGTTAAATCCAAGAAAACAAAGTAAAATGTAGAAATTGCTACAAGAATTACAATAGGATTCATGATAGGCCTGACATCTGTTGCAAGTACCTCAAGAACATTTCCAGTTGTATTATGTGACTTGTTACAATCACTATTACCTCTTTTATTTTTAGACAGAGTAATTATAATGGCTCCACAGGTTTTGTGTTGCTTCATCCTCTTTCCAGCATTTGAGTAGCACATGATGAAGATGTGATCGTTGTCTTACTTTCCCATATTTATCGCCGAGTTGCAGGTGAAAATATATTCAATGTTTAATTTAAAGAATTGAAATTCAAAACAGATATGTAGGAGCATAATTTGTTGCTAATATTTTGGCACTCAGACATGATTGCTCGATCTAATTTTCTTTAAAGAGAGCTAAAAGGCTACTTTGCTGAACAAGTTGTCAAAACTAACTCAATTAAACTCCAATCATTCTTTTCTGAGAGAAGTGGCATATCTGGCTCTGTGTTTCATGTCATGAGAAGCAGATGAGAATATTGCTGTTTGATTATCAACTATAACCCTTCTTTAACTTTTCATATGAAATTGAGGTCATGTACACATCCAAATTACCAGCACTTTAAATTGGAGCCACAGTGTTGAAATGTATTCAAATTGGATAGTATTTTCATCGCCATGAAAATTTAACAGTTCATTTATAAATTGTGTAGGAAGGAACTGCAGATGTTGGTTTAAACCGAAGATAGACACAAAATGCTGGAGTAACTCAGGTAGCATTTCTGGAGAGAAAGAATGGATGACTGTTTGCGTCGAGACCCTTCTTCAGACTTTATAAATTATAGTGTTCTAATAACTAATGCATAACATTTCAAATGTAGATTGGTATAAGGTGACAATCAAATGGTTCACATTCAACAACAAAAATTGAAATTTCAATTTGGATTTTTATTTTAGTAATTTGTAGACGGAAAGGTCCCAAATGTCACATGAACAAAAGCTTGATCAGTGGTGGAAGATTCAAAGGATGGTAGAGAGGTAGAGACACAAACTGTTTCAGGGTGTGAATTACTGAGTTTAGAGGGTTAAAGGCATGGATACTAATAGTTGGCATCCGTCTATCTGTGAGAGATGATGGTGTGTTTTTCACATTGTCCTGCGTGGAAAAGGGAATTTTTCATCTTGGTTGCATTTCCTGCTGATGCTGACTAGGCCTAATCTTGACACTCACTCTGCTTCCACAGGCAAATGTGTCTCTGACTGTTAGATTGGGGAGTGTGTTGTTGTTGCTTTTGACCATTTTGTGGCGTTACTGTCGGGCTTCCAAAGGTCAAAGGTCAAAAGAGTTTATTGTCATTAATAATATATAATTCATTAATAATATTGTCATTTTCTTAATAATTGCATCTGTGTTCTCGGACCAGGAAAGATCTTCACAGATGTGCAAGCCAGGAATTTGAAGCTCTTGACCCTTTCCACCATTGACCCGTTGATATAAACAGGACTGCATATGGTTCCAAAGTCCTGAACCATAGGGTTACACAAAAAGCTGGAGAAACTCAGCGGGTGCAGCAGCATCTAAGGAGCGAAGGAGATAGGCGACGTTACGGGTCGAGACCCTTCTTCAGACCCAAATGCTGTTGTGGTGCTTCATACCCACCTGGAAGTCCTTTCTCCACCTCTCCTGATCCTTAGCAGACATTTCCCACTTCCAAGACCCAGTCAGTGCAAATGTTAAAATTTGTCATCTCTCTTTTAATAATATCCTTTTAGCAAAGCTATAGTCTGCCTCTTGGCCTGTGTGCATTGACAACCTCACCTTATAGCACATTTGGGGATGCGTCCGTTTTTCATCCTGTGTACATGTTCAAACCAGCAGATATATTTCTGCTAGAGGATCACAGGGATGCTAGGCATGTTGGTCAGGGAGAAGACAGATTCATTGGTGATTTTGTCCTGCCAAGAAACTCCCAAGATGCGACAGAGTGCTACATCATTTTTGAGCTTTTGAAAGATATAAGGTTGATAATATTGATAATTATCTCACTGGGGAAGTCTAACAAACTGAACTCACCAAATGAGAAGGCGAGGCAGATTGTAGTTCGTAATTAAATAATCAATTTGCATCAATAACATTTCTTGAATGTAATGCCCTTGGTTCAGACACAATGTAGAGTTCATCATGGAGTAACAGAATTTCTTGTTGAATAGAATGGGCATGTGACATATTTCATCTTTCAACTGATATGAAGTTGGCTATGGAAGAACATTATAAAGACAGGGATCCAACTCAAAGAAATGTATCAAATAGACAGGTGAACGTCAGTGTACTTAATATTCCAACCATCTTGTGAGACATTTCTGTTCGAAAGACTCCAGGGTCTGATTTGAGAAATCAGGATGTACCCATCAAAAGGTTTTTTTGTTTTTTTTGTCATTTTACTTTGTGTATTTTGTGTAGAAGTTTTCTTCCACTGGTAAATGGAAACATAGAAAATAGAACCTTCTCTGTACTCCCTCCATGGCAAGAATGTCTTTCCTCAGATTTGGAGACCAAAACTGTATGCAATACTCCAGGTGTGGTCTCACCAAGACCCTATACAACTGCTACCATACTCAAATCCTTTTCCTATGAATGCTAACATACCATTCGCTTTCTTCACTGCCAGCTGCACCTGCATGCCTACTTTCAATGACTGGTGTACCATGACACCCAGGTCTCCTTGCATCTCCCCTTTTCCTAATTGGCCACCATTCAGATAATAGTCTACTTTCCTGTTTTTGCCACCAAAGTAGATAACCTCACATTTATCCACATTATACTGCATCTGCCATGTATTTGTCCACTTACCCCGCCTATCCAACTCACATTGCAGCCTCCTAGCATCCTCCTAACAGCTAACACTGCCCGCCAGCTTCGTGTCATCCGCAAACTTGGAGATGATGCATTCAATTCCCTCGTCCAAATCATTAATATATATTGTAAATAAATGGTTTGTCTGCTTTCTCACATGACCTGGATCAGCGGTAAAGGGCCTGTCCCACTAACATGACTTTTCAGCGACTGTCTTCGACCTTCAAGCTCGAGAGCACTCGCCTGAAAAACCTTGAGCTGGAGCGACCGTCAGCGATGAAACCACGAACAGGTTCCACCGTCTACACATATGCACACAAATAAATCGCAAAGGCAGGGGCCAGGGAAAGCGGGGGAGCGCTGTCTGAAATTCATACCCGCGATGAACAGGAAGGTAAAAGATGGCTGGCATAGTTACGGTAAGTCCTTTAGAGAGCGCGGAGGGGGAGAGAAGGGGAGAGGGGGGAGGGGGAGAGGGGCGGAGGGGGGAGAGAAGAGCGATGGGAGAGAAGGGGGGAGAAGGGGGGGGGAGAAGGAGTGGAGACATTTTTAAGAAGCCAGACAACTTTTAATAAAGTTAATAAAGTACAACCCAATCTCGTGACTCGCTCTACAATAAAAAGTTTAACTATCTAGTTTTGTAGCTATAAGCTCATTTGGAAACTTTGCAGAATATTTGAAGAAGGATTATTACCAAATTTATCTTCAAACCAACATCATTAAAATAACCGAAGATAGGCAAAAAAGCTGGATTAATTCAACAGAACAGCCATCATCTCTGGAGAGAAGGAATGGGTGACGTTTCAGGTCAAGTACCTTCTTCAGACTGAAAATCACGGGAAAGAAATCAAGAGTCAAGAGTCAAGAGAGTTTTATTGTCATGTGTCCCAGATGGGACAATGAACTTCATGCTTGCTGCAGCACAACAGAATATGTAAACATAATACAGAACGGGAGATAAACAAGAGACATAAATCATATAGAAGATAATTTAGAGAGATAAAGAACAATGAATGAGTCATATGCAAAAAAGTAATAATGATAAAGGAAACAGACCATTTTAGCTGTTTGTTGGGTGAAGCTGGTGCGACTTGGGTGGGGGAGGGATAGAGAGAGAGAGGGAATGCCGGGGTTACTTGAACTTGGAGAAATCAATATTCATACCACTGGGCTGTAAGTATTAAAATAACTTTATTTTTATTGCAACATTGCTGTTTATTGGATCTTCTGTGCTAATTGGCTGCAGGGTTTCTAAACATTATTACACTCCAAAAATCGGAAAAAAAACATGATTAGACAGAGTTGATGTCTTGGAGTTGATGTTGCAGAGCTTTATGATGTGGAAAATCACGTTTGATAAATTAATATTTTTTTGAGGACGCTCACCAAGGTGAAAGGCAGAACCTGTAGATATATGTGGATTTTCAAAAGATACCACAGCATAATGTTACAAAAATAAAAGGCCCATATATTTGGAGTAACACATTTGTGGGGAAAAATAAGTTGTTAAATGACTGAAGGCAGTCAGAATTCAGGTTGGCATATTTTACTAATGGCATGCTATAGGAATCAATTGCAGACTGTCACAATTTATTTGAGTTGGTTTCATGTAGGGTGTACAAAAACAATTCTCTACTGCCTTTATTTGATTATTATAAATAATAAATGTAAAATTAAGTGGTCCAAATTAATTGCAATGTGCTAGCATTCAATCTCCATTAAAAATTATTCGGCATATCCTGGATTTGTGTACTCCTCAAATCTGAAGATGAGAACATTGGTGTGATAATGCTAACATCTTGAGATATTAACCCACATTCCACTGTGGACACAGTGTACTACACAAAAATACACTAGGTTGCAAGATCTCCATTCTCAGTGAAGGCTTGTGTTCAAATGTCTTAATACTCAAACCTTTTCAAATGGCACCCTTTCAAAAAATGAATGAGCACATACAACTAAGTTAGGGTGAAACTTGGTTGTACAAAACACACACTTTGATATGAATTTCAATTTCATGTTTTATGAAGAAAATGAATATCTATTTTTGAAACATGCATTTCATACATAATTTATTTGCAGCATACTCCTGGATACTTGCCAAGTTCTAATCAGCAATCAAATCCTTAAATAGGCAATGGACATTTCAAGAAGTTGATCTGAGGCTTGGGTTAGTTAAAGATTGTAAAGTAAAACATATTTCATTGTATTAAATTATTTATTGAAAGATTACAACATGAATGGGTTTGTTTTTTAGTTTTATTGTATATGGGTGAATTTGCATGAGATATCCAAGCTGACAGTTTTCAAAAATCTCCCATGCTTAGAAATCAGCCAAAAATAAGTAACTTGTTTAGTCAAATTCTCGACTCAGTGAAGATCATTTAGTAGAAAGAGCAGTACAAAAGAAAAAGAGTCACCAATCAGCTGCGGCGTAGGCCAGCTAATGCTGGAATCATAGAAGCATCTTCAGAGTTATGTTCGTATAACTCACTGGTATAACCATGGAGTGTGTGACAATCATGAGACTCAAAACATTTCTCGTCATCATCTTTTAATAGGTCTTATAACAACGTTAGAACCTGAAAAGATCTGTGCTGTGGACTGGAGAAACACCCATTCCTTCCTTGTCAACTGTATTCCAATAATAGCTACATAGTGGGTACAGTGTGGATACAGAAAAATGGTTCTGTATATAGAGACAATTAGATATTTGTTCAGATGCCGAAAGCCATGAAGTACAAAATTACCTAAACCAAACTGTGTAACAGTTTCTTCAGTCCAATCAACATTCCTTACAGCAATGACAAAATTAATGAAAACCAAAACTAATGCTTTGGTGCATAATCTTTCTTCTTCGAGTCCGTTGCAATCTCAGATGTCATTCTGTCAGTATCTGGCGCAGGTCACAGCTGGTCGGGTCGGTTCAGCCAGGTCCTGGGGGCTGCACTGGGGGGGGGGGCGTCGTCACACTCCAGTAGGTGGGACATTGTCTGTACTGCTCCACAGCTACATGTATCTTCTGCCTGGTAGCTCCATGCTTTCATAAGTGCTTTGCACCTCCCCTGCTCAACTCGTAATCTGTTGAGGGTCTTCCAGGTTGGCCATGGGAGGTTGTGCCCGCTGGCGAGGCATTCAGTCGAGTGATTCCTCTCTTCATCCAGTCGTGGGCTCATGTGTTGAGCTGCTTCTATTCATCTTTCCAGATGTTGGTCCTTGCTGTTTCTTTGGTTGTCTGGAGAGGTGGGACTGCCTGCAAGAAACTGGCTCTGGATTTCAGTCGGGGTGGAGGTGCTGTGTGTCCGTGCAGGGGGTGCCTGGTATCGATCTCCTGTGCTCTCCGCTCGTCTTGGGCGACGATGGATCGTCTGATATGGGGGGGGGGGGGGGTAGAGGCACGGGACTGGCATTGTCTTTATGCATCCCGTGATAATGCGGGAATAATTAAACAAGTTTAAACAGCTTCAGCAGCTTGATCCTTCTTCTTTAGCTCACCAATGTTAGGACATGGAGGTTATTAATTTAACGGTTCAGCAACAGCTTCTTCCCAACAGCCATCAGGTTATTAAAGACTAGCTAAACATCAAAGTGTCTTGGCTGCACTAGGGACTTCGGTTTTTTTGTTTTAATTGCACAGTGGTGTTTTTTTTTAAATTTATTTTACTTTTTTTGTTAGTTTATTATGTTATCCATTGTTTATAAACCTATTGCTGGAAACAAGAACTTTACCACAAACTTCCCCTCTACCCTCAAATTCATTGCTATCATCTCTGACACCTCTCTCCACCTTTCTTGTTCTCTCTGTCTCCATCACACGACTGTCGACTGACGTCTAATACCAACCTACCTCCTTCCACAGTTATTTGGCCAACACTGCCTCCTGCTCTGCTTCTTGCAAAGCCACCTCCTCTAAATATTTCCGTCTCCACTGCATCAGCTCCAGAGATGAGACGAACCATTTCTGACATCCAAGTTCGTGAAGACCCGTCCCCGTCCCCTTCCTGCTGCCAGTCAGTAGAGGCCCCGCCCACCCAACTGTCAGTCAGCCGTGACCCTGCCCCTTCCCGCCCCGCCCCGCCCCTCCAATCCCGCTGCCAATCTTTCGTGGAGACGCCTCGCCCCTCCCCCCCCCCCCCCCCGGCAGCCTGTTGGTGTAGGCTCCGCCCCGGCCCTCCCCCCCCCCCCCCCCCCCGGCAGCCTGTTGGTGTTGGCTCCGCCTCGCCCCTCCCCCCTCCCCCCTCCCCCCCCCCCGGCAGCCTGTTGGTGTAGGCTCCGCCCCGGCCCTCCCCCCCCCCCCCCGGCAGCCTGTTGGTGTAGGCTCCGCCCCGGCCCTCGCCCCTCCCCCCCCCCCCCCCCCCGGCAGCCTGTTGGTGTAGGCTCCGCCCCGGCCCTCCCCCCTCCCCCCCAGGGCAGCCTGTTGGTGTAGGCTCCGCCCCCCCGTCCCGGGCTGTCCCCGTCCCTCCCGCTGTCTCCGCCCCTTGGGCCGCTCGTCAACGGGGAGTCCCCGCCCTCTCCCGGCTCAGAGTTTTGGCGCGAGCGCTGAAGTTGGACGGGTTGACCATGTCGGAGCAGGACGCTGGGCCCGGGCTGACCCAGACCCAGACCCAGACCCAGACGTGGGCTCGGACTGTCCAGGCTGTGGCCGCGCTCCAGCAGATGCTGCAGTGCTCCAGCTGGTAACTCCTGTTTGGGCATCTCGGGAGACCGGGGTCAGGCCGCGGCCACCTTTCGACTGCAGATCCTCACTGTGCGCCGGGAAGGAGGGAGGGGATTATCGCTCTGGACCGGCCAAGGGGCTCTCACAGCGGTTGGGGGAGTGGGCCGGGTTACTGAGTGGGCTAGTAGAAACATACAAAATAGGTGCGGAGTAGGTCCTTCGGCCCTTCCGAGCCAGCACCTTCATTCAATATGATCATGGCTGATCATCCAAAATCAGTGTCCGATCCTGCTTTCTCCCCATATCCCTTGACTCCGTTAGCCCAAAGAGGCCTTAACTAGTGAGCTGGGGGGGGGGGGGGGGGGGGGGGGGTGGTGGATGCGGCGGGATGGCCTGTCGCTGAGTGGACCTTGTAAGCAGGAAGGGCGTCTCTGGAAGAGGTGTCAATTTCTGTTTGGGGAGGGGTTACTGGGGGGGGGGGGAGTCTGAGTAAACGGAAGAGCTGGGTGGAGTCGCTGGCAGGGTGGGTGGCGAAAGTGGGGGTTCACTGACTGCCCACGGTGGGGCTACTGGATGTGCTGAGGATGTGTGTTGGGGTCAATGAGTGCTTCAATGAGATGGGTGGGGATCACAAGATGAGAGTTAAACGAGAAGGTGGTTACTGGGTGAACATAGGAAGCAGGTGAGTGGGTAAGGGAAAGTGTCATTGTGTGATCTGAGGAGATGAATATGCTTGGAAGGGGTCACGAGGTGGTTGTGCACATCATTGAATGAATGGAGGGGCTGGTAAGTCGCAGTGAACAAAAGGTGGGAGGGGGTCACTTAACAGGAAGTGAATTGGGGTCACTCGAAAAGGTGGCGGAAGTACCTGTGATCTACTGAGTGGGTGGAGGTTACTGACTAGGAGGCATCCCTGGGTAATGGTGGTGGGGGATGTCACTGGGTCAACAGAGTTGATAGGGCTTACTGATTGAATGGAGTAGATGGGTTCAGGTCACTGGGTGTCCAGGCAGGTGTTACAGGGTGGCCCGTGGAGGCAGGGGGGCACTGGCTAGAATAGGGGACAGGGAGTCACTGACTGGACGGGGGAAGCAGCAGATATTGAGTCTGCTCGAGAAAGTACAGTTACTTTATATATGTTTCTTTGAACTGTAATGCTAGCCACCTTACAGAGTTGTCACTAGTAGATCTGGTCATTAAGCACAGATCCTTGATGCTCCGATTGATAGATGAGGCTTTATTATTCCCATGTTAGTATTTTTAGAAGGCACCAGATAAGAGAATAATGTTAGTGCAAGGTCAAGCCAGCAAAGTCCGATCAAGAATAGTCCGAGGGTCACCAAAGAGGTAGATAGTAGTTCAATGCTGCTCTCTGGTTGTGGTAAGATGATTCAGTTGCCTGATAACAGCTGGGATGAAACTGTCCCTGAATCTGGAGGTGTGTGTTTTCATACTTCTATACCTTTTGCCTGATGGGGGAGGGGCAAAGAGGGTGGCCAGGGTGTGATGTCCTTGATTATACTGCTGGCCATGGCGAGGCAGCGTGAGGTATAAATAGAGTGAATAGAAGGGAGGTTGGTGTGTGTGATGGCCTGGGCTGCGTCCAAAATTTGTTGCAATTTCTTGCGGTCTTGGATGGAGCTGTTCCCAAACCAAGCTGTGATGCATTCTCAGAGCTGCCAAGTAGTACGGATTTTCCGTATTTTGTAAGGAAATGCGATTAAAATACGGATGTACGGTTTTGTGTTGTTAAATACAGATTTTAAATGCGGAGTTCAGTCTGAAGAAGGGTCTCGACCAGAAACGCCACCCATTCCTTCTCTCCAGGCTATGTAAATGACTGCACATAAAAAAACAAATTTTTTCAGCAAAATGGCACCATGTACAAATACTGATTTCCTTAGCAAAATACAGATTTTCAGGTACTAAAATACTGAAATGCTCTGAGAAAACTTGGCAGCTCTGCATTCTGATAAAATACTTTCTATAGTGCATCTGTAGAAGTTGGTGAGAGTTGTAAGGGACATGCCGAACTTCCAAGGAAGTAGAGGCATTGTGCTTTCTTCATCGTTGCTTCAATATGGGTCGTCCAGGAGAAGTTGTTGGTGATATTGACTCCTAGGAATGAGAGAATTTCAACCATCTCTACAGGGTATGTGTACCGCTTCACTTCCTGAAGTTGATCACTATCTCCTTTGTTGTGCTGACATTGAGAGAAAGGTTGTTGTCTCGACACCAGGACACAAGGTTGAAACAGTTCTGAGACACTGTGCACGTTTCATGATATCTCATGGACGAGGTGTTGATGCCAACGTCCTTTCTGCCGTTTTGGATGGATCTAAAAGATTATAGTAAAGTTCTGATAACATTCTTGGGACATTGGTGTTTGACTAGCAGAATTTTCACACTATTGGATATAACTCCCATTAATACATCATGCAGTAATGTAATACATTTTATTTTGAAGCATGTGAGTTTAAAGTAGGTATGGGAGTGGGTCCACTATGTTTATCGTGTATGGTGTTTATTTTTTAAACCACTCTCCTGCTCTGCTCAGCGTTGTCCCTTCAGGGAATTTGTTTAACAGTAAGGTTGTAAAAAGCATCCCATGTGGTATGGCCATTATGTTGCTAAGTGCATAAGATTGTTTTGCAATAATTTTCATTGCTTGTGATATATTTCTACTTGTAAATTTGTGTGTGGTTAGTCATGAAGGGATATATGTATGTTTTTTTGTTGTTGAATGAGTTTTTGATCATTGTGTTTCTGTATTTCAGTTGCAAGCTGCTTCAGGAGCCTGTCTGTCTTGGAGGCTGTGAGCATGTGTTTTGCTGGTAAGACATTAGACAATAGGTACAGGAGTATGCTATTCGGCCCTTCGAGCCAGCACTGCCCTTCAATGTGATTATGGCTGATTATCCACAATCAGCACCCCGTTCCTGCCTTCTCCCCATATCCCCTGACTCCGATATATTTAAGAGCCCTATCTATCTCCCTCTTGAAACTATCCAGAGAACCAGCCTCCACTGCCCTCTGAAGCAGAGAATTCTACAGGCTCACAACTTTGTGTGTGAAAAAGTGTTCCTCATCTCCATTCTAAATGGCTTACCCCTTATTCTTAATCTGTGGCCCCTGGTTCCGGACTCCCCCAACATCGGGAACATGTTTCCTGCCTCTAGCGTGTCCAAACCCTTAATAATCTTATATAAGATTATTTCAATAAGATTCCCCTCATCCTTCTAAATTCCAGAGTATGCAAGCCCAGCCGCTCCATTCTCTCAGCATATGACAGTCCCGCCATCCCGGGAATTAACCTTGTGAACCTACGCTGCACTCCCTCAATAGCAAGAATGTCCTTCCTCAAATTTGGAGACCCAAACTGCACACAATACTCCAGGTGTGGCCTCACTAGGGCCCTGTACAACTGCAAAAGGACCTCTTTGCTCCTATTCTCAACTCTTGTTATGAACGATAAACATGCTTTCTTCACTGCCTGCTGTACCTGCATGGTTACTTTCATTGACTGATGTACAAGGACCCCTAGATCCCATTGTACATCCCCTTTTCCCAACTTGATGCCATTTAGATAATAATCTGTCTTCCTGTATTTGCTACCAAAGTGGATAACCTCACATTTATCCACATTAAACTGCATCTGCCCACTCATCCAACCTGCCCAAGTCACCCTGCATTTTCATAGCATCCTCCTCACAGTTCACACTGCCACCCATTGAGTGTACTGTCAATTATGTATTGAACATCCCATTGAGTGCACTGTCACAAACTAACTACTGATGAATAAAAACTTACTGGTAAAGATATTGTTGATTTTTTTTCAAGTTACTGCAAGCATAAGATGCTATTGAGCGAAGATTGGTAAATAGGTCTTCAATATCCTATCATGTCCAATCTATATTGATAGACATTTAAATAGCAGTGGAAGGTGGTGACTCCATGGGCATCTATTCAGAGTTCAAGTCCCACTTCATTTTTTTGAGTAGAAAAATGTAGGTTGACAGTTTAGTGCAATGCTGAGAGTGTGTGGCACTCGTGGTGGTGTTGTCTTTAGAATGTCAAGTCTCTCAGGCTCATGTAGCTTGGTTATAGTACAGGTTCACCATCGATATTATACAACTAGTGGTCTGGCACCTGCTTTAATCTGGACAAAATTACAAGAACGCACTTGAAATCCCTCTTGGAAGTCTGTATTAAAGAATGAAAATCTGGCCATTATTTGTACCCAATTCATTGTTGCTAAAATAATATCTGATTATTTGTACATTGCTGTTTGTAGTCATTTGCTGTGCTAATTGGCCGCCATGCTTTGTACAAATCTGCTGCGATTACACGTTCAAAGTATTTTATTGAGTGAAGCATTTTGTGAAAGTAACATTTGAGAAGTTATATTAATGCTAATCCTTGGTGATGCTAGGACTAGCACCCAAAGACAGATTACATGGCTGATACATTTCAAACCATCTTCAATCAGAAATGTTGAGTGGATGATCCTTGTCAGCTTACTCAACTACCCCCAATTTAAACGCAAATTGGAGGAACAGCATCTCATATTTCGCTTGGGCAACTAACAGCCCAGTGGTATGAATATTGATTTCTCTCACTTTAGGTAGCCCCGACATTCCCTCTCTCTCTCTCTCTATCCCACCCCCACCCAAATCGCACTAGCTTCTCATTTTCACCCTACAAACAGTTTACAATGGCCTGGTTCCTTTATCATCATTACTTTTTTGCATATCTTTAATTTATTGTTCTCTTCACATCGCCGTCTATATCTCTTGTTTCCCTTATCCCTAACCATATTGAGGACCACACAATGTAAATGGACACGCGAGAATTCAGATGTTATGGTCTGGAGTAAAAAAAACTAAAGCGCAGAAGGAACTTAGTAGATTGAGCAGCATCTAGTGGCAAAGACATAGTTGTCAAGAGTGTTTTATTATCATATGTACTGAAACAGAATAACTACATTTTAGTTGCAGCAGATCAACAGGTTTGTAAGCAGAGTACTCAATAGATGATATA
Source organism: Raja brachyura (assembly GCA_963514005.1). Next base: position 50,812,063 of record OY740787.1, read on the forward strand.
ATGAACAAACCGGAAAAAAAGTTAAATATATAAAAAAGCCAATTTCATTCAAAAATACAACAAAGCCTGAATTACATGGTGCAATCCAAGGACGTTAATGGTTTGGAGTTTAGTTGAAGTTTATAATGTTCAAAAGCCTGATGGTTGTTGGGAAGAAGCTGTTCCTAAACCTGGATGTCACCATTTTCAAACTCCTATACCAGCTTCCCGATGGCAAGTGTGAAATGAGAGCATGGCCAGGTTGATGATGCTGGCTGCTGTTTGAGACAGCGCCTCCTATAGATCCCTTTGTTGGTGGGAAGGTCAGTACCCATGATAGACCGGGCAGTGTTTGTCATTTTTTGTGATCTTCATCCTGGGCGTTTGAGTTGCTGAACTCAACGCCCCTGATGCAAGCAGTCAATATGCTCTCTGCCATACATGTCAACAGAGTATTCGTCAACATACTGAATCTACTCAAACCTCAAAGCAAGTAGAGGCATTGAAGGGCTTTCTTCATGATTGCATCAATATGCTGGGTCCAGAACAGATCTTCAGAGATGTCCAAGAACTTGTTGTTGACACTCTCCAGCACTGATCCTTCAATCAAAAAAACCTTTTGTGGATCCTCAGCCTTCTTCTTCTTAAGTCAACAATCAGTTCCTTGGTTTTACTGGCGTTGAGAGTAAAGTTATTCTGGCACCATTCAGTCAGACGATCAATCTTCCTCCTATGCTCTGACTAATCATTAGCCATAATTCGTTCAACAACTGGTGTCGTCAGCAAATTAAAAATGGAGTTGGAACTGTGTCCAGCTACGCAGTCATGCGTATAGAGTGAGTAGAGCAGGGGGCTGAGCACACAGCTTTGAGATGCCCTTGTTATTGAGGAGGATGTGTTGTTGCCAATTCATACTGATTGTGCTCTGTTAATGAGGAAGTCAAGAATTCAGTTGCAAAGCCTTGTGCCTGGTTCCCTGAACTTGCTAACAAGTTTGAAGGGGATGATGGTGTTGGACACACAATTGTATTCTATGAATAACAGCTTGATTGTCCAAGTGGTCCAGTGGAAAGCCAACAATATTGCATCCACGGTTGATCTGTTGTGGCTGTAGGCAAATTGTAGTGGGTTTTTGCTGATGTAGGAGTTGACATGAGCCAACCTCTCAAAGCACTTCATCAACACAGATGTTAGTGTCACTAGTTGGTAGTCATTGAAGCATGTCACCCTAATCTTGGGCACCAGTATTATTAATGCCCTTTTAAAGCAGGTGGGAACCTTGGACCTCAGTAAAGAGAGGTTGGACCAGCCAGTTGGTCCTTGCAGGTTTTGAGATCTTGACTAGGTACGCAATCAGGTCCAGACCCTCTCCGAAGGTTCAACCTCATAAAGGATCTTCTGACGTCGGCCTTGGTGACTGAGATTGCAATGCCATGGGGGCCAGAAGGCACATTAGTGTTCTCCTTATCAAAGCGTGCATAGATTGCATTGGGCTTGTCCAGGACTGATGCCTCACTGTCATTTGACTGGCAATTTTAGGGTTGTGACCCTGCATCAGAACTGAGGGCAGACAGCCAATAAGAAGGTGTGAGAGGGAAGGGCGAGTCGTGGGCAGGCAAATGATGTGGAACCGGGGGAAGCGAGGTGAATACCTACATATTAGATGTCCTCTTTTGAAAATGTGGAATCCCCCGTACTGTCATAGATGGATCCCTCACCTATGCAAACTACTGGGGGACAGCTTCTCATATTCCACTTGGGTAGCTTACAACTTACTGGTATGAACATTGGAATTATCCAATTTTAGGTACCTAACTTTAACCCCCCCCCCTTCGCTGTGCCGCACCATGATGTGCACCCATTTCTCCCCACTACCTTTCCACCTATATTCCTTTATCCGGCTTCACAATTTGCACTTCTATCCTTACCTCATACCTTTGTGTTTTTTTATCTGTGTCCTTTGTCCAGCCATCTGCCCCCCAACGCTCACCTGTATCCACCTATAGTTTGTCCTGTCTCTTTTCCAGCTTTCTTCCCCCCCCCCCCCTCCCCCCCACCCCCGCCTGCAGATTGAAGAAGGATCCCAACCTAAAACATCACCTCTCTATCACTCTCAAGATGCTGCCTGACCATCTGAGTTACTCCAGCATTTTGTTTCTTTTGTAGTAAAATTAGAAGTGGTCAAGGAAGGTCATGTTAGCAGGTACCCAATTCAGCCCAGAATGCTGTTCAGCTAAAGAAGAGCTTCAGTCAAGAAAAGGATCTTATCCCAATTAAATGTCCACAAGTACGTTTCCATCAAGTGGATAAGGTACAGTCCAGATCATTTAAATATTTCAAAAGTTTGTGTCACAATTTCAAAATAATGTTTGGAAAACAAATATTTGGATTTTTTTTTAAATCTTGAAATACCAAACAGTGCTTGCAGGTAAATTAATATTTGCAAGTACTTCTAAAATACTTTGTATGTTGGTTGTTCTCAATATAATTGGTTACTTGGGCCTCTCAATTAATTTTGAGATGCCTAACTCAACCAGTGTCATTTATCTGCAGTAGTTTCCAAAGCTCTTTAACGATTGTTGCAATGTTTGTGTCTTTACCATTGCCAAAGTTTTCTACATTTAAAGAAAAAAATACTAAAGTACTGATCATGGCCTTGGGATGTCATAGGATACTTTACTGTCAATGAAGTGCACTGTTGGAGAGTAGGAAGGCTACATTGATATTGACAGATGACTGATCTGTAAAATTATGGAATCTAGTCATTTACTTTTTGTGATTTTAGGTTATCTCTAGTTGGCGAGAACAGGTCAGGAATTGCAAGTTTGATCAATGGTTCTGGCTTGGCAATATTTTAAAGAGGACGTCTAATCAATTGCCTGACATCTTTTTCTGATGGTCACGTTGATTGTTGCTGAGGAAAGGCATTCAGTACATCTTGTGTGGAAGCATAATGACCCCAAAGTCTCCCTCCCAGAGCAGCAGTCAACTGATTGTTTATTTTCTTTGTTCTTGGAAGCAGTATTGATGAAAACATATTTTCATCTCTTTTATGGAATAAATAAAGTTGTATTCATTTTGCTTTCTTGAATAAGAACATTAATTTAGAAGTTGCACTTGGCAGGAATGATGATTAGGTGCACTTTAGAAAATACATCTAACAGTCTGTAGAATTATGGTCCTGGACATTGCAATTATTTGCCTATAGATTAGAGAAAGGATGGATTTGGATTTGCTAGGGCTACAGACAATATCTTCATTTACAAAATTCAAATGGGACCCAACTATGAAAGCCACTCATTGCTTACTCAGCTGCTTTTTCCAAATTAAATATAAATTACAGAGATGCTAAGAAATATGATATGACCTGACTTTTTCATGAAATATTAATGCTGCAGAATAGGATCTTGGCACCCATTTCAACTTTCCTACTTACTTCAGCTGGGGAGAGAAATGAAATCAGCTGATCATTATTACTTGTATTTAGTTGCATGCTGCATGTGATACCCTCAGATAATTCTCAGTATAATCATGGATGCATTGGCAATCATTTTCCAATGTTCTCTCGACTGGATCAGTTCGTATGGACTGGAGGGTAGCCAATTAACTCCACTTTTTAAGAAAGGAAGGAGAGAGAAAACGGGAAATTATAGACTAATTAGCCTTTCATCGGTAGTGGGGAAGATGCTCTAGTCGATTATTATAGATATTATATTATATATGGAAGGCAGTGACAGGATTGGTCAAACTCAGCATGGATTTTTGAAGGGGTAATCATGCTCGACTAATTTTCTGGAATTTTTTGAGGATGTAACAAGTAGAATGGAAAAGGGAGAGCCAGGGGATGTTGTGTAGGCATTGTGAACTGTGAGGAGGATACTATGAGGCTGCAGCATGATTTGGATAGGTTGGGCGAGTGGGCAGATGCATGGCAGATACAGTATAATGTGGATAAATGTGAGGTTATCCACTGGAGGCAAGACCAGAAAGGCAGATTATTATCTGAATGGTGTCAGATTAGGAAAGGGGGAGATGCAGCAAGACTTGAGTGTGCTTCTACATCAGTCACTGAACGTAAGCATGCAGGTACACCAGGCAGTGAAGAAACCTATCATTGCGCGAGGATTTGAGTTTTGGAGCAAGTTGTACAGGGTCCTGGAGTATTGAGTGTAATTTTGCACTCCTAATTTGAGGAAGGACATTATTGCTATTGAGGGAGTGCAGCGTAGGTTCACCAGGTTAATTCCCGGGATGGCGGGACTGACATATGATGAAATAATTGGTAGACTTGGCTTGTATTCACTGGAATTTAGAAGGATGAGAGGAGATCTTATAGATACATATAAAATTCTTAGATTGGACAGGCTAGATGCAGAAAAAATGTTCCCGACGTTGGGGGAGTCCAGAACCAGGGGTCACAATTTAAGAATAAGGGGCAGGCCTTTTAGGACTCGGAAGAGGAAAAACTTTTTCACCCAGAGAGTTGTGAATCTGTGGAATTCTCTGCCACAGAAGGCAGTGGAGGCCAATTCACCGGATGTTTTCAAGAGAGAGTTAGATTTAGGCTAAAGGAATCGAGCAATATGGGGGAAAAGCAGGACAAGGTAATGATTTTAGATGATCAGGCATAATCACATTAAATAGTGGTGTTGGCTCGAAGGTCCGAATGGCCTACTCCTGCACCTATGTTTCTATACCAAGGCATTGGGTATGAGATTTGACAATGAGCTATGAGATCTTTCTTAATACTGTAATAAACTATACAATTTTTAGCAATTAAAGTTGCTGTTGGTATAGGCAGATGTGTGTCCATCTACACATCAGGTGAGATATCTTCTGCATGCTCTTCACTCGCAGTAAACACTCGCAATAACGGGCCTCTTTGTAGTGGATTTTGGCTATCGCAGAGGCTCCTTTTGCAACACTCCCCACTTCCACCAGTTACTCAATGAGCTGGCGCCACATGACGTACTTCCGATTGTGGGCGTAGAGAGCGAGCGGCATGAAGGCGGCGTGAGCACCGGACGCATCCCTGGTGCACTGTGCGTGGGGCCAGGGGCTCTGCGGTTCGCCGGCCTGTGAATTCCCGCTTGTTTAACCCCCCCCCCCCAACCCAACACCACATTTCTTCCCTCCTGACCTCGAGTTAAAATGTACCCTTCTCCCGCCCTCCCTTTATCTGCTCTGTCGGTTATAATGGACAATCGGCAATATTGGACACCATCCCACCCCCTCCCGGTGGGTTTACTGTAGTTCATTAGTTCATATCGTGTGAATTCTGCTGATGACCTTGTTTCCTGGCTCTGCCTTTCTCACCCTTGCTGTGTATCTAGTTTTCATGTTAAAATGCATGAATACATGCATTTTACTTTCTTTTCCATTGCAATATATAAACTTATTTTTTAAGGTTATCTGCACAAAGAGGGATTTTTTCTATAATTTATAAAAACAATGTAATCAAACCATATCAACATAATTTAATGAAAAAAGGCAAAAATGTCAAATCATGTTTGACATTTACTGGAATTCTTCAAGGATGTAACGTGCAGAATCAATAGAGGTGAACTTGTCAGTGTAGTGTATTTGGATTTCCAGCAGACATTTGACACATGCCACATAAGAGGCTGATGCATGTGATAATACCTGCAGTATTGGTGGAAGTGATTTAGCATGCATTGCAGACTGATTATCACATAGAAATCAATGAGTGGAGAATTGGTTATTTCTTGTTGGGGTTAATGATATTAAGATGTTATTACTAACAGAAGAATGTCGAACGAAGAGAGATAAGCTATAGAGAGGATCACTTAAAAGTGAGGAGCATTGGTATCTTCTGCAGAGATTGTAAATAATGCTTCATTCCCTCAGCACAGAGAAGGCTAGATTACTGGATGCAGTTAAAGAGGATGTAGATACATTTTGAAATATTGGGGAATCATAGAAACATAGAAATTAGGTGCAGGAGTAGGCCATTCGGCCCTTCGAGCCTGCAGCGCCATTCAACATGATCATGACTGATCATCCAACTCAGCATCCCGTACTTGCCCTCTCTCCAAATTAGCCATGATAATATTGAATGGCTTGAAGACTTGAGCATGGCCTACTCACTTTTCTTGTGTACACTATCAGATCTTTTTTTTGTTTTAAAGATGTTTGCAGTATTTTAATTTCATCAGCTCTTTCCCATTCGTTTTGTTGGCACTGATTAGAATCAAGGTGTTCTCGCTTGGACCAAGAGCACAGCTATCAGGCTAATAATTCTGGGACAAAAAAAATCACTTGGGAGGTGACAGAGCAATATTTTGGTAAAATAAATTGTCTGGCTTCTCTTTCAGTTGAGGAATGAGAGCTGTTATGATTTTTGAGAAAGATCAGGAAAATAAAGAAAAATGCCAGTGTTCTAATAAAGAGTGTTGATGTTTATATAATAGAAGCCTTTGCTGCTTTACAGTGTTTGCATTGGTGATTCTCTTGGAATTGGATGTCCAGTATGTCATGCCCCAGCATGGGTAAAAGATCTGCAACCAAATCGACAGCTGCACAATATTGCCCACTTATGCAGCCAACTTCAAGATCTCTTGAATAGCAAAGGCTCTCCAGGTAAGGATTTAACTTTGGAATTCCATTCCCCATGGCAGTCTGATAATGAGATACGTTTGGAAAAAGTAACCTTGATTCTGCTATTTTAAATTATTTTGCCCAGGTTGTTTGTAATTTTCTCTCGTATTAGTTTTTCTTCATAAATACAGCTATGTAATCATAATATTATTAAAATACCTACATGCTTAAAATTAGAAAATTTTTAAATAATACTATGGGCAGACTGGATTAATGGGAGGTGGTCTTGGAAGGGAGGATGCTCCTCAAACTGCGGAGCACCCTGGACCCTACAGCTCACCCCCTCCATGACACACTGGTCAACCTGAGGAATACCTTCAGCAACAGACTGGTTCCACCAAGACGGAAGACAACGCCACAGGAGATCCTTCTCCCCTGTGGCAATCAAACTTTACAACTCCTGCCCCTTCTGTCGTGGGGTAGACTGAGACTGACTCCCCTACCCCCGCCCCCCCCCTTCCCTAATATTTGTACATCGCCCAAGCCTTTCAACTCATCACTTTAATTTCATGTTTCTTGTGTTTATGACTGTTGGCAGATCAATTTCCCTCCTAGGATAAATAATGTTCTATTGTTTAGTATCATATCAAAGTAAAACTAAAGGGGCTTTGTTGAACGTATGTATCTGTCAGTGGGTGACTACCAAATAGGTTTAGGAAGCCTTGATCAACAGGAATATTTCGTCCATATTTTGGGCAGAGGAAGTTTTCCACGAGTGTGGAGTTCCAAATGTTAATGCGCAGATGTTCTTTTTTTGTGTTTGTTAACGTTGGAATGGGGAAATTTTAAACCTCATTTTTGAAATTAATTCATTATTACCTCAATGTGGCTAATATGTGTTAAAGTCACTGAGTATAAATTGCTCATTCACTTTTTTTTGCTTGATAGCAATTTACAAAATTATTGATAAGATGCAATTTCCATGAAACTATCTAAAGATTATTGTTCTAGGTTTTCATTACTGTCATAAATGTTTGGCGTCCGCAACTTAGTCAGTGGTACAGTTGGCCGCGTACTGCACTTGAGTGGATTGTCACTGTTGTCTTAATTTCTGCATCTCTTGCATTAGAACATCCCAAAGCTATGTTGCACAGGGTTTATGTTTATTCTACCTTGTGGCATTTTCTTTATTGATGTTTTGGCAGTTAAGTGTATTATGTCAGGCTTTAATGAATTGCAGGCTATGTGACTGCAGCTGATGGGCTGTTGTATGAAATGATTTGACATGTAGTGAATTTGGGTTTCATTTCACTGCACTTCAGAAGAAATCGAACATCAATTGTATGTTCAAATTGTAATCAGTGACTTCCATAACATTGTTACCTCTCAGTCTGGAGAAATGTTTTACATGATGATCTTTATCACATTTGCAGCATGAGCAGTGATTGAAAAGACAATCGTCATAATATTTATTCTCTTTAATCTTTTAATTAATATGTTTGAGTTAAGATTGATTACATTAATTGCACATCCAAATTCATCCAAAATACTTTTCTGCTTGTTAGCTTTTCTGCTCGCACCAAGATTTGTTTGTCCTTTACTATTTGCTTGGTTGATTTACATTGATTTACAGCTTGAGGTTAAATATCTGCACCCTTGTTTTCAGAACACTTTATGGCTTTCTCCCTCTAGTCATTTGTGATGGCTGTCCAAGTTGTTAATTCTACGTTTTAATATGATCCTTTGTGGCTCAGTGTTAAATCTTACTTGTAAATGCTCCGAAGCAGAAGATGCAAAAATACAAGTTGTTACTGTGCAACATACACTAGATGACCCCCCCCCCTCCCCAAGCTTGTTATTGATCAAAATAGAAGGCAAAAATATGTGGTTTCTGGTCCCTTTCCTGTCTATAACTGTCCCATCTAAGATTGTCTTCTAAAATGATAAAACTGTTTTCATCCCTTCACCCTACAGCATTTGTGTTGAGTAACGTAACGGGAAAAGATAATTCAGCCTTTTGTACCTCCTTTGGTTTCAAGTTGGTCAATGTTGATGTGCCTTTCTAACAAAAATCTAGCAGCCTTCACATTCTAAATCTCAATTCATTCAACAACTATGGTTGTTTAGCAAAGGTAGAGCAGATTTCAACTGACTTTAGATTCAAGTCAAGTCACTTTTATTTCTATAGCACATTTAAAAAACAACTCTTGTTGACCAAAGTGCTTTACATTGGGTGAGGTACTAACGTTATACAACATAGATTAAGTACATACAACATAGATTAAGTTCATAGATTAAGTACATACATAAATGCATACATACATATTGCCCTCCCTCAGAGGACGTCAAGAAAGGCTTGAGAGTAAAGATGAGTTTTAAGTCTCGACTTAAAAGAGTCGCTGGAGGGGCCAGTTCTGATGGGAAGAGGGATACTGTTCCACAGTCTAGGAGCTGCAACCGCAAAGGCGCGGCCGCCCCTAAGCTTATGCCTAGACCGCGGGATGTTCAGTAATCCCAAATCGGCCCATCTGAGGGACCTGGAGGTGGTGTGGTGGGTAAGCAGACTTTTGGTGTAGGTGGGAGCAAGCGTTTTAAGGGCTTTGTAAACATAAAGAAGGAAGTTGAAATTTATTCTGAACCGCACAATGGAGAGAGGCCAGAATCGGGGTGATGTGGTCCCTTTTTCGGGTACCTGTCAGGATTATCGCTGCGGCATTTTAGACCAGTTGCAGGCGGGACAGGGAAAATTAGCTGATGCAGTAATCGAGGCGGGAGGAGGTAAATGTGCGGATGATCTTTTCAAGGTTGTCAAACTGGAAGAATTGTTTTAGCTATCGTCCGAAGCTGGAAGAAGCTAGCTTTTACCATGGCATTGACTTGTTTGTCAAATTTCAATGTTGAGTCAAATATCATACCAAGGTTTTTGACGTGAGGTTTGAGTAAAGGGGTAAGGCTTCCAAGGCTGCCTGCTATCGTTTTGATTGAGTCCAAGCGGCCGAGAAGGATGACCTCAGACTTTCGTTTAGTTGGAGGAAGGTCTGGGCCATCCAGCACTATATCCTCGAGGCAGTGGATAAGGTTAAGTAGATTTGATTGGTTGTTGGGCTTCAGGGGGAGATAGAGTTGTGTATCATCTGCATAGCAAAGGAAGGAAATGCTGTGCCTTTGAATGACTTGGCCTAAGGGGAGTATATACAGAGAAAAGAGAATGGGGCCAAGGATGGAACCTTGTGGAACCCCGCAGCAGAGGCTAGCTGGGGAGGAGAAAGAGTTTCCTATGTTAGTAGAGAAACTCCTACCTTTGAGGTAGGAGATGAACCAGCTCAGGGCAGTGCCATCAATACCAACCCTGTACCGGAGACGGTCAATTAGGATGGTGTGGCCGACAGTATCAAATGCTGCGCTGAGGTCGAGAAGGAGCAGGATTGCACAGTCGCCGGAGTCAATGGTGACAAGTAGGTGATTATGTACCTTCAACAAGGCAGACTTTGTGCTGTGGCGGGCCCTGAAACCTTTTGGAAAGTTTCCAAGATAGTATTTTGGTGAAGGTAAGGCATAAGATGACTTAAAATTACCTTTTCAAGGATTTTTTCAAGGATGGCAAATAAACCGCAGTGTGCAGATTTTTTTGAATATAAAGAACTTCCTACTAAATTAATTGTCCCTGAATGAGGCAGCAAGAGGCTTCATTTCAACACTGCTGTTCTACTCCCAACGTTATCAGGTGTGAAGCTGAGATGATCGTGTTGAGCATTAATCCAAATGATAGAGGAGATTGCTATTATTGTCAAGCTTAGTTTAGAGAGGTTATACAGTGCCCTCCGTAATGTTTGGGACAAAGACCCATCATTTATTTATTTGCCTCTGTATTTGTAATAGAAAAAATCACTTGTGGTTAAAGTGCACATTGTCAGATTTTAATAAAGGCCATTTTTATACATTTTGGTTTCACCATGTAGAAATTACAACTGTGTTTATAAATAGTCTCCCCATTTCAAGGCACCATAATGTTTGGGACACAGCGATGTCATGTAAATTAAAGTCATGTTTAGTATTTTGTTGCATATCCTTTGCATGCAATGAATGTGTGAAGTCTGCGATTCATGGTCATCACCAGTTGCTGGGTGTTTTCTCTGGTGATGCTCTGCCAGGCCTATATTGCAGCCATCTTTAGCTTATGCTTATTTTGGGGGCTATTCCCCTTCAGTTTTCTCTTCAGCATATAAAAGGCATGCTCAATTGGGTTCAGATTGGGTGATTGACTTGACCACTTAAAAATTGACCATTTTTTAGCTTTGAAAAACACCTTTGTTGCTTTAGCAGTATGTTTGGGATCATTGCCTTGCTGTAGAGTGAACTGCCGGCCAATGAGCAGCCATACATGCCCAGGCCATAACACCCCCACCACCGTGTTTCACAGATGAGGTGGTATGCTTTGGATCTTGGGCAGTTCCATCTCCATACTTTGCTCTTGCCATCACTCTTTTATAACTTAATCTTCATCTCATCTGTCCACAAGATCTTTTTCCAGAACTGTGGTTGCTCTTTTAAGTACTTATTGGCAAACTGTAACCTGGCCATCCTATTTTTGTGCCTAACCAGTGGTTTGCATCTTGCAGTGTAGCCTCTGTATTTTTGTTCATGAAGTCTTCTGCGGACAGTGATCATTGACAAATCCTCACCTGACTCCTCAAGAGTGTTTCTGATATGTCAGACAGGAGTTTGGGGATTTATTTTATTACAGAGGGAGTTTGTCCGTCATCAGGGATATGGGGAGAAGGCAGGCACGGGTTACTGATTGTGGATGATCATTCATGATACCAGTGAATGGCGGTGCAGGCTCGAAGGGCCAAATGGCCCATTCCTGCACCTATTTCCTATGTTTCTATCAGCTGTGGAGATCTTCCTTGGCCTACCAGTCCCTTTGCAATTAGTTAGCTCACCAGTGCTCTCTTTCTTCTTAATGATGTTCCGAACAGTGATTTTAGTAAGCCTAAGGTTTGGCTGATGTCTCTAACAGTTTTATTCATGTTTCTCAGTCTCATAATGTCTTTTTTGACTTTCATTGGCACAACTTTGGTCCTCGGGTTGATAAACAGCAATAAAAGTTTCCAAAGGTGATGGAAAGACTGGAGGAAAGACTAGGTGCTGAGAGCTCTCTTCAACCTGAATGAAGGAGGAAATTAAACACACCTGAACAATGACAAATACCTGTGAAGCCATGTGTCCCAAACATTATGGTGCCTTGAAATGGGGGACTGTGTATAAACACAGCTGTAACATACATTTTGAAACTAAAATGTATAAAAATACGCTTTAATAAAATCTGACAATGTGCACTTTACCCACATGTGATTTTTTTTCTATTACAAATCTCAAATTGTGAAGTACAGAGGCAAATAAATCAATGATGTGTCTTTGTCCAAAATATTATGGAGGGCACTGTAGGTTTATTTTAGGATGTAATCTTACTCGGCCAAACAGCAGAACAGTAATGGCCCATGATAAAAGATGTCAGCTCGGTTTCTGGTTAAATTGATCTTCAAATGTGACTGCAATTTGCATGAATTTATGAAGCTTCAATGGTTGCTCTACTCTTCTGAAAAAAAAACTGATATTGAACATGATTGTAATTCAAGGGTGAGTAACTCGCTCTTTTCAGCAGTCCAGCTGCTGATATTTGCTTATTTCTGACATCTTGAAATGGCAATAACCAAGGTTAAAGCTGAGAACATAAACTATATAGCTTTTGTCAGAGTACTATTGAGCTCAGTTACTTGAAAAGAATGGCCATACCTGAGCACAATCCATGAGCATAAAGAATCAATATGCTGACAACTAATTTTGGCCAAACCTGTTGATTTCAGATGGGTTTTAATTTCATTAAGTCACTCAATTTGTTTAGTTCAGTACTGTTATTGAACAGTTTGCAGACACATTGAAAGCACCAAAATGTATTCTCTTATTCAAAACTGATATCCTTTGAAATCCTCCAATCATAGAAACATAGAAACATAGAAATTAGGTGCAGGAGTAGGCCATTCGGCCCTTCGAGCCTGCACCGCCATTCAATATGATCATGGCTGATCATCCAACTCGGTATCCCGTACCTGCCTTCTCTCCATACCCTCTGATCCCCTTAGCCACAAGGGCCACATCTAACTCCCTCTTAAATATAGCCAATGAACTGGCCTCAACTACCCTCTGTGGCAGAGAGTTCCAGAGACCCACCACTCTCTGTGTGAAAAAATTCCTTCTCATCTCGGTCCTAAAGGATTTCCCCCTTATCCTTAAGCTGTGACCCCTTGTCCTGGACCTCCCCAACATCGGGAACAATCTTCCTGCATCTAGCCTGTCCAACCCCTTAAGAATTTTGTAAGTTTCTATAAGATCCCCACTCAATCTCCTAAATTCTAGAGAGTATAAACCGAGTCTATGCAGTCTTTGTTCATAAGACAGTCCTGACATCCCAGGAATCAGTCTGGTGAACCTTCGCTGCACTCCCTCTATGGCAATAATGTCCTTCCTCAGATTTGGAGACCAGAACTGTACGCAATACTCCAGGTGTGGCCTCACCAAGACCCTATACAACTGAAGTAGAACCTCCCTGCTCCTATACTCAAATCCCTTTGCTATGAAAGCTAACATACCATTGGCTTTCTTCAATCTAGTTTCCACCATTGCCACAGTAATAACACGGCTCACTGTGATTGTGACAAGTGTTTTGTTTGTCTCCATTCCTCTCAACCTGTCTGCAATCTTTGACAAAGTTAACTTGGACCATCTTCCAATATCTCTTTAACCCTGTTCTAACTTATTAGTACTGCACTTGCTTGATTATATTCTTATTTATCCAGTATTAGTAAGATAATTAATAACAATGGCCCGTTTTACTTTAAAATAGGCCAAGATTAATAATAACCATTCTGACCAAAATATGCCAATCTTAGTATTGATAATCTAAATTAGACTACACTTTTTCCCACCCTGCTTCCTGTAAAGACTCTATCCCCTACTCCCAATTCTTCCGTCTACGCCGCATCTGCGCCCAGGATGAGGTTTTTCTTACCAGGGTATCGGAGATGGCCTCATTCTTTAGGAAACGGGGGTTCCCCTCTTCCATGATAGATGAGGCTCTTACTAACATCGCCTCGATATCCCGCAGCTTCGTTCTTGCTCCCCCTCCTCCCATTAGTAACAAGGACAGAGTCCCCCTTGTCCTCACCATCCACCCCATCAGCCGTCGGATACAGCATATAATCCTCCAACATTTTCGCCACCTCAAACGGGATCCCACCAATTGCCACATCTTCCCATTTCCACCCCTTTCTGCTTTCCGCAGAGACCTTTCCCTCTGCAACTCCCTGGTCAACTCGTCCCTTCCCACCCAAAACACCCCCTCCACACGTACTTTCGCCTGCAACTGCAGGAGATGCAACACCTGTCCCTTTACCTCCCCCCTCAATTCCATCCAAGGACCCCAACAGTATTTTCAGGTGAGGCAGAGGTTCACTTGCCCCTCCTCCAATCTCATCTACTGTATTTGCTGTTCCAGGTGTTAACTCCTGTACATCGACGAGACCAAGCGCAGGCTCGGCGATCGTTTCGCTGAACACCTATGCTCAGTCCGCCTTAACCTACCTGACCTCCTGGTTGCTCAGCACTTTAACCCCCCCTCCTATTCCCAATCTGACGTTTCTGTCCTGGGCCTCCTCCATTGTCAGGGTGAGGCCCAGCGCAAATTGGGGGAACAGCACCTAATCTTGCTTGGGTAGCTTACACCCCAGCGGTATGAACATTGACTTCTCTAACTTCAGATAGCCCTAGCTTTCCCTCTCTCTCCATCCCCTCCCCCTTCCCAGTTCTCTCATCAGTCTTACTGTCTCCAACTGTATTCTATCTCTGTCCCGCCCACTCCCCTTACATCAGTCTGAAGAAGGGTCTCGACCCGAAACGTCACCCATTCCTTCTCTCCAGAGATGCTGTCTATCCCGCTGAGTTACTCCAGCATTTTGTGTCTACCTTCAATTTAAACCAACAACTGCAGTTCTTTCCCACACATCTTAATTCATCTAGTTTGGCAAAAATATAGCAGATGTCAGCTGAGTTTAGGTGGCAGATAATCCACGCTGAGCAGATTTTGACATGGAGAATTTCCCACTAAATTTATTTCCCTTGAAAGAGGAAGCTCTATTGTCTCTAGTATCCTCCATAGATCTAAATTTGTCTTTTTTAATCTCATTTTCATCTACATGATGTTCCACAGCAGCATAGTCTGAAGTGTGGCTTTAATTTTCACATGTACCATTTGGGACAAAGACCCATCATTTATTTATTTGCATTCGTACTCCACAATTTGAGATTCGTAATAGAACAAATCACATGTGGTTAAAGTGCACATTGTCAGATTTTAATAAAGGCCATTTTTATATATTTTGGTATCTCCATGTGAAAATTACAGCAGTGTTTATACCTTGTCCTCCCATTTCAGGGCACCATAATGTTTTGGAGAAGTCATGTTTAGTATTTTGTTGCATATCTTTTGCATGCTTGAAGTCTGCGATTCATGGACATCACCAGTTGCTGGATGTCTTCTCTGGTGATGCTTTGCCAGGCCTGTATTGCAGCCATCTTTAGCTTATGCTTGTTTTGGGGGCTAATCCCCTTCAGTTTTCTCTGCAGCATATAAAAGGCACGCTCAATTGGGTTCAGATCAGGTGATTGACTTGGCCACTCAAGAATTGAATATTTTTTAGCTTTGAAAAACTCCTTTGTTGCTTTAGTAGTATGTTTGGGATCATTATCTTGCTGTAAAATTAACTGCTGGCCAAAGAGTTTTGAGGCATTTGGTTGAACTTGAGCAGATAGGATGTGGCGTCTATACACTTCAGAATTCATTATGCTACTACCCTCGGCAGTTGTATCATCAATGAAGATAAATGAGACAGTACCTTCAGCAGCCATACATGCCCAAGCCATAACACCCCCACCACCATGTTTCACAGATGAGGTGGTATGCTTTGGATATTGGGCAGTTCCTTCGCTCCTCCATACTTTGCTCTTTCCATCACTCTGATATAGGTTAATCTTTGTCTCATCTGTCCACACAACCTTTTTCCAGAACTGTGATCGCTCTTTTAAGTACTTGGCAAACTGTAACCTGGCCATCCTATTTTTGAGGCTAACCAGTGGCTTGCATCTTGCAGTGTAGCCTCTGTATTTCTGTTCATGAAGCCTTCTGCGGACAGTGATCATTGACAAATCCACTCCTGAAGAGTGTTTCTGATCTATCGGACAGGTGTTTGGGGTACATTTTATACAGGGAGAATTCTTCTGTCATCTTCTGTTAGAACTCTAGGGACTAGCGGAATCAAGGGATATGGGGAGAAGGCAGGCACGGGTTACTGATTGTGGATGATCCTTCATGATCACAATGAATGGCGGTGCAGGCTTGAAGGGCCAAATGGCCCATTCCTGCACCTATTTCCTATGTTTCTATCAGCTGTGGAGATCTTCCTTGGCCTGCCAGTCCCTTTGCAATTAGTTAGCTAACCAGTGCTCTCTTTCTACTTTATGGTGTTCCAAACAGTTGATTTTGGTAATTCTAAGGTTTGGCTGATGTCTCTAACAGTTTTATTCGTGTTTCTCATTCTCATAATGGCTTCTTTGAGTTTCATTGGCACAACTTTGGTCCTCGTGTTGATAAACAGCAATAAAAGTTTCCAAAGGTGATGGAAAGACTGGAGGAAAGACTAGGTGCTTGAACTAAGACTCTCTTCGACCTGCATGAAGGAGGCAATTAAACACACCTGAGCAATTACAAATGCCTAGGGAATTGTTTGATTCACCTTGACTTCAATGAGGACATTAAACTTTGTCTGAGGAACTGATGTGCTGCAATGCTGAGAACTATATTATTTCTATTGTAGAAACAAGAAACTGCAAATGCTGGTTTATACCAAAGAACAAGCAGGTCAGACACCATTGCTGGAGAACATGGATGGGGGACATTTTGGGTCGCGACCCTTCTTCGGACTGATGGGGGGTTCTTGGTTACTTGGTCCTCCAAAATATTCCAACTGGAATTTAAACTGGAGGTGGTGAAGGGAGGGGTTAAGCCGGGGGTGTGTCATGTCTCTCTTTTCCAGCTTTCTGTTTTCTTCCACTTCCATCATTCTGAAGAAGGATCGTGACCCGAAACGTCACCTATGCATGTTCTCCAGAGATGCTGCCTGACTCACTGAGTTACTCCAGAACTTTGTGTCTTTGCCATTGTACCTACCGCATTCCCCAGCAATGAAGACGCTATTTTTTACCCTAAAATAAGGCCTGAAAATTTACCTGCGTCTTGGAGGCCGAAGGTTAGTTTGTTAGTCAAGAAAGATAGACTGGCTATCCCTCAGTACAGTGGCTGTAAAAGGACAGCACTGCTGGGGGGTAGAGTTCCTTCCACAGTGTGTGGGGAGTCTGGCCTAGGTCCGCACGGCTGGGGCGCCAGGGGTAAAGTTGCGGGGAGGGCAGGAGCATTGAGAAGTGGGTCGTGGATCATACCAGTAACTCACTCAGTAGCTCGGGTGGCTGCGAGCGGCCGCTGAGTCCCGGGGCTCGCAGGCGACCTGAGAACTGCAGCTAGTCCCGGGGCTCACAGGCGACCTGGGAACTACAGCTGGTCCCGGGGCTTGCAGGCGATATTGTAGCCATTTAGCTTAACTCAGTATGTTATACCTATAACCAGTACCTTTAAATTTTATCTGCCTGTAATTATGTGGGTGGGATTTTGTACGTAGTCTGAAGCGTGTTTGTGGCTGGGATTCTCAGGGATACTCCCTAGTGTTTAGTTTAGAAGAAACATGGTGGAGGGGGGGGTCACAGCTTTCGACCATGCACGAGTATGACCACGAGTAAGATTAAAATATACTTGTACAAGAAGAAATTTGGATGAATATCATACTGTTTTTACTACTACAATAAAGAAACTATTAGTCAAGAGACTGTTTGGAAGATTTATCTTTCGATGACTTTGAATGTTTCGTGGAGAGCTTGTGGGTGCGTGTCGAATATCTACCGATCCCCTGTCTTCAAATAGTGACTAAAAGACTCATTCTTGAAACAATATAAAAATCTGTCACTACATTAGAATGCTACCTTACTACCAGGAGGTGGAAGATTGGTCCCATAGAAGAGGGCCAGAAGATTGGGCTGGATCTCTGTGAGAGATTACTGTCAGAAGACCTAGTTCCGTAGAAGTGGAACTGAAGATTGGTTCAGTAGAAGAGGAACTGAAGAAGCTAGATCTCTGCCAGAGATTGGTTTAGAGCCTGCTTGCCAGTAGGTTAATTGACACAGCCATGCGACTTATCTGAAGATTGAAAAGTCACTGATCGAGAGCGTGAGTAATGAACAGCTATTGTATTATGCTGTCAATTTGAAAGCTGGAACGCTTTAATTAGAACATCTTCTTAACGAGATACTGTGGATTGTTTAACTGATTTGTCGCTTTTAAAGTGAAATTACAGGTTCTGATAAAGAGTCTAGAGATGTGTTAGAAGTTCAAGTTCTGTTTGGAAAGCAGCCAAGAAGGTACTAAGACTGGACTACCAGGTGCTCGGCCTTGGTATGTTTTGAGGTTGAGATAAGACACATTACTTCAAAACTGAAGTCACTTCTATACTTCGAAAATAATTGGATGTTTTCTGAAAGTCCAGTTTAACAAAAATATTATTTCGGGTGTTTATGGAACACTGCACCAGAACGAATAAGAAGTAATGCCATAACTATTGAATGTTTATCAGTAAAGAAGAAGCAAACTGAAGAAATCCTGTTTCTCTTATTAGATGATTTGGCAGTCTGCCAAGACTCGTTTAATTCATGGAGCCAGAAGAAGCAGGGAAGCCAGGGCAAGGAGCACCACCAGAGGGAGCCTTGGAGTCTTCAACAAGTAAACCAGGTGAAGAAGAGCCGGAACAGAGACGATCCAGCCAACGAACAAAGAAGCCCACTGAAAAGGCCCGAGTTGCATTTCTGGAGAAATGCAGGAAGGAGAAAAACAAGCAATGGAAGCAGGTTATCGATTTAATAGATCCCGAATGAACTCATGCGCCTTGAAAAGAATGCTGAAAAAGTAAAATCTAATCATGGGCGACTAGTCAACCTTGCCTTGAGTTTGCACAAAACCACAATTTATTACTGAGTCTATCACTGCCTGAGGAGGAAAGCAAAGAGCTAAATCTGTGGTTTTAAGAAGCGATGGAATATCTTAACGGCGTCGTTGGCAATGTAGAGAAATGGATGGTTGAAGTTGAACAAAGGACCGCGTATGCTATAGTAGGAGATGCTACGCAACAAGATGTCACAATCGAGCAAGAAATAATGCCACAAGATAGTAGCTTAAACGTTTGAACACGAAGATCAAGACATGTCTGGTTCAGAAGCCAGTTCAATTTCAAGAGCCTCTGCTCGTATGGAAGCTGAAGCAACAATGGCTGCTCTTTTGCTACGAGTTGCCGCCTTGACGAGAAAGCATGAGATTGAAGCACAGGAAGAACAGTTGGAACAGACGAGGAGAGAGGCCGAGGTACGTGCGGAACAGACGAAGAGAGAGGCCGAGGCATGTGCGGAACAGATGAAGAGAGAGGTTGAGGAACAAAGAAGGCAGTTAAAGAGAGAAGGAACAGCTGGAACTGGATACAAAGTTGGATGAAGCCAGGATGCAGATTGAGATATTGGAGGGCCAATGTTCAAGAGGCGGCTCTAAAATATTTGAGAGAAAGAACTGGTCAAAGGGAAACAGCAGCTGAATTAAATCTGCAGCCACCAGAATAAGTGGTCTCGCCATTCAAATCTAGCACTGAGTAAGTGGATGGCCGATAAAGCTCCATCTCAACCACAGGTAGTTAAACCGAAGCAAATAACCTTTGGACCATCCGTTAAGGTTCGTGATAACACCTACACAGCTCAGCACTCTTTTCAGAGGCCTAATATACAGGCTTGAACAAGCCGAGATTCGCCGATGCCTGTTTATGATACATTGAGGCCTAGCCTGGGAAGAACAACTAGCCAAGGGACCCGTGACAAAACTTATCCAGACCAGCACTCTTCTCAGAGGCCTGTTTACCATTCCTCTGAGTCCAAGGAGGGATTTAGAGAAGAAGTCTGTGATTTGATGTGGAATCAAATGAGAATTAGCGAATCTCTAGCTGAACATAATACCTCTTCCACTTTACCTCAAATAGAAATTGCTAAGTATGATGGTGATCCCTTGCGATATGAGTCTTTCATAGACCAGTTTGAGACGTGGAGAGGAAAACTACTGATGGTGAAGATAGTTTCCAATTTCTGGAGTATTACACAAGCGGATATCCAAAGGAGCTTGTTGCAAGTTCTCGGAGGTTGCCTGCCGGTGAGGGCTATCGAACGGCAAGAAAATTGCTCAGAGAGCAGTTTGGTAATGAGCACTAGATCACCAATGCATACATGAAGAAGGCCTATGCTTGGACAGCTATCAAGCCAGAAGACACGATAGCATTGCTGGAGTTTCCGATATTTCTTATAAGTTGTTGTAGCACCTTGATGAAACATCTCAACTACATGGAAGAAATTAATGTTGTTCGCAATAAGAAAACTACCACTCTAAAACGGCCCGATAGACTTAGAAAAAAGTGGGGTCTGATAGAGGAAATTGAGAATCGAGAGGTGATGCTTCCTGATCTGGTGAATTTCATGGAATAGGAAGAACAGTTAATGTCAAATTTAAGCTATGGGAGTATTCACGATCCTAAACCAATTGCAACTGTCAAAGGTTCTATCTTTACTAAAACAAAAGGAAGATCAGAACCTCAGGGAAGTGGCTTTGTTACCAATGTAGTACCTGCAGAAACGAAAGGCGAAAAGGAAGGAGATACATCTACTGTTAAGCCAAGATGGTTCTGCTTCTCATGTAACTAAGTTGGTCACATCATAAGGTGGTGTCGGAAATTCAAGAAGGAATATAAAGAAAAGATGGATTTCTTAAAGGAGAAGGGAATCTGTTTTGGATGTTTGAAAAAAGGACACATTTTTAAAGACTGTAAGAGTCCTATAACTTGTGATAAGTGCAAGCAAGATCATCCTGAAGCACTTCACACTGAGCAGAAGAAGCCAGAGCAAATAGAACAGAAGGAGAAGCCAGCTACTTGTGATGCTATCACCTCACCTCAAATAACTGCCTATATTGGGACCGGGTTAGAAACCTGTATCTTCTCGATCATACCAGTACAGGTAAGGGATAGCAAGGAGAATACAGTGTTGCAAACATATGCATTTTTGGATCATGGAAGTTCGGCTACCTTTTATACAGAAAGCCTGATGAGAAGGCTGGACATTACAAGAGAAGAGGTTAAGATTCTATTGCGTACCATGAAAGAAGAGAAGGAGTGCGTTAGTCATCACATTGCATGTATGGAAATATCTAGTCTAGATGAAGACAATTTTATACCAATATCTGAGGTGTTTACACACGATTACATGCCTGTTTACACACGATTACATACCTAGGCATGAGGACTTGAAACAATGGCCTTGAAGGATGTCAAGATACCTAAAATAAGTTCTGGTATCGACCTACTTATCGGAACGAATGCTTTGAAGGCATTAGAACCTATACAGACTGTGAGGAACCAAGAGGATGGACCCTTTGCTGTGAAAACCCTACTATCGTGGGTTATCTATGGCTCCTTGAGAAGGAACAACAAAAGCAGGAACTGGAAGCAGGAACCTGCTGCTGCTGTTAATCAAATATCTATTGGTAAATTAGAAATGCGATTGATCAAGCAATACAATCATGACTTCAATGAAAGTACCAGTAAGAAATCTGAAGAAATGTCCAGGAAAGAGTTAAAGTTCTTGGATATTATGAACTACTCAGTAAAGATGATAGACGGACACTATTGTCCGGACTTACCTTTCAAACAGTCTGCCGTATGTCGTATGGCAGAGCAAGGCACCCAGAATCTGAAATGGAAGTTTGGCAAAAGTACGACATTTCATGAGGAGTATACGTCTTTTCCTAAAGGATATGATTGACAATTATTATGCCTAAATGGTACCAACAAACCAACAAAATCGAAGTGACGGAGAGCTTTGGTATATTCCGCACCATGGGGTGTATCACTTGAAGAAAGGGACCTTGAGGGTGGACTTTAACTGTGCTGCAGTCTTCGAAGGAACATCACTTAACTGCCAATTTCTGCAAGGGCTAGCTTACCAACTCACTCATTGGGATTCTTGGTAAATTCAGACAAGAACAGATTGCTTTGATGGCTGGTATTAAAGCGATGTTTCATTGTCAAAGTATCAGAAAAACACATTGACTACTTGCGATTCCTGTGGTGGCCTGATGGTGATGCACAACAAGACCTCGTTGAATACCGGATGAAGGTACATCTCTTTGGAGCAGTCATCACCAAGTTGTGCGAGCTTTGTATGAAAGAAGACCGCAGAGGACAATAAAGCTCACTTTCCAGAAGAAGTGATAAACACTGAAGAATAATTTCTATGTGGATGATTGCTTTCTATGTGGATGATTCCATGTCTGCAGAGCTGGAAGCAATTCAAATGGTAAAACATCTGACCTCCCTCTGCAATAAGGGAGGATTCACGCTTTCCATGTGGATCAGCAACAGCCGAGTTGTATTGGAAAGCATTCCACCAGATGACCGAGCCAAGGAGACCAGGGAGTTGGATTTGGACCAAGACAATCTGCCAATGGAAAGAGCATTGGGACTGCACTGGTGCGTTGAAACAGATGTGTTCAAGCTCAGAATCTCGATTCAAGAGCGACCATGTACTAGAAGGTTTATCTTATCTGTGATTGGTTCTGTTTATGACCCTTTGGGATTTCTTGCACCATTTACACTGCCAGCCAAGTTGATTTTACAAGATCTTTGTAAGGGAAAAACTTGAATGGGATGAGCGTATAACGCAAACTTCCTCTCACCGATGGACAGAATGGTTAGCAGATCTCAACAAGATCTCAGAATTCGAAGTAGACCAGTGCATGAAGCCTACAAGCTTTGGTAAGATCAGAAGTGCACAGTTGCAACCTTTCACAGATGCCAGTGAAAATGGCTACGGTACAGTTTCATATTTAAGACTGCAAAATGGTAACAAAAGAGTGTATGTGGCATTCTTAATGGGAAAAGCCAGAGTGGCACCACTGAAACAAATGACAATTCCCAGAATGGAACTTACTGCCACAGTCTTACCTGTTAAAGTTAACATAATGCTGCAAAAAGAACTACAGCTTCAACTGGAAGAATCTATCTTCTGGACTGATAGTACTACAGTGCTTAAATACTTCAACACTGAGAACAAACATATTTTGACATTTGTAGCAAACAGAATCTCTTTTGTATTGGGAGCTACTAATGTTTCACAATGGAAATATGTTAGCAAATGTGACTATTGCAATGAACTTCTGACTGGTTTCCCTAATTCTTCTTGTCCTGATCCCATGGTCCAAGCTCTGTTTCCCATGTCTTAACTTGCAATCAATCCTGCTCACCCATCTTTCCAGTGCTTTTTGATGATATAGATTTCATCATACAGAAGCCCTTTAATTTCAAAAATGTCATTCCTATTTTCATGGCCTTATCTGCAATCCCTCCCCAACCCCCCCACAATGTCAATCATCTCCCTCAGGCTGATAACTTTGGAGATATCTGTATGCTTTCAATTTTGCCAACATTTACATTATTGAATTTCAACATTGCACAAATGGGAGTCTTAACTTCAATTGCCAAAGTCCTAAGACCTGCAATTTCCCACTAAGCCTGTCTATTTCTCTCTAATGCCCTCCATAAAATGTGTTTTTGAACAAGCCTTTGATAGTTATGTGACTAGGTGTCTTTTCTCCAAAAAGCTCTTGTGAAACCTCCTGGGATGATTATGGTATGAGAAAGAGCTATATAAATGGAAGTGTTGATTGGGGAAAAAAGGTTGTATTTTAACATATCCAGTGAGAACTTAGTTTCATAAAATTATTTATTTTGGTGAAAACTATTTATTTTCATCTAATCAAACAACATTAGGCAATATTAGTATCGCTTCAAAATTACAGTGGATTTTCATTGGCACCTAGTTGTACTAATTGCATCAGTTGCCTTTGCTGTTTTGGGTTTTCGTTTTATCTTCCACAACACTTTAGGGCAATCAGTAGTAAGAATCAATATTTCTTTATTATATTTTAGCTCATTGGTATTATTGCCATTAAACTCCCAACAGATGTACAGATACGTGCAACCTTTGTAAATAGTGCAATTAAAATCCTACATATGCTAATTGTTGCTTTGGGAGACTTGGAAGCTAATGATACTGATCCATTAACGTCTTGTGTTGTGATCTTGTTAGTTTGTGGACTGCCACCCTGAATATAATGCATTGGCTGTTCGCTCTCTGGTGCCGTCGCTCTCTGGCTCTTTAATGGCTTTAAACAAATTGATACCACAAAGCACTGTTTCTGGCTAGATGTTGAAATCATCGGCAAGCTGAAAGTACTCATCCCTCTGATCCCTGCTACCACAATGTGCAACTCCAAGAGTCAGGTGAAGTGCAGGTTTGGCAGAGACGTTTTCTTCAAACTCAATGATGACACCAAGCCAAATCTACATGCTGCTTTTTTCTTTAAATTGAGCAATTCCTATTATTACTTGGAGTGGACAAACTCCAATGGTAGCAATAGAGGACAATTATGTACTAAGAACAAAAAAATAACTGCCTTGATCAAACCATGGATTAAAGAGCAGAATTCCAATGGTAAGGTGAAAGTGACTGCATTTGCTTTCAAAGGCCACATAGATAAGGTGACCAAGGAATTAAAGCAACAAGGTACGACTAAAATTAATCGGCATCAAAGGATAAACATTCTACATTATTTGATGTCAACTAGTTTTACCATGACTTATCTCACAAAGGAAGGTAATCTCAGATGTCAATCACCGTCCCAAGCGTAGTCCTCTTCAGTTCTATCCATGACCATTGGAAAGGCAGAAGGGTGGCTTTTTGCTGTTGATTGCATAATACTCAATTCCATTTGAAATTCCTCTCAGAGAACCAGTCCATGCTTGCATGTAGCAACAACTGATAAGCAACAAGTAACTTCACATCACAAAGATGCCAGACAATGGCAATCTCAACAAAAGAGTCTGACCACTTATTATTGAAATTCATTGGCATTACCATTGCCTGCATCATCATTGATAAGATACTCAACTCGATCTGCCATCTAAATACTGCGCAAAAAGATGCTGTGCATTCAGCGCAGTTGAGATCTCTGTGATGTATAGTCAAAAGCATGATGGAATATTCGCCATGTGATTGATTGAATGCAGGTCCAACACTCTCAGGAAGGTTGACACCATCCAGGACAAGAGTTAGCTTGAACCTTCATTCTTCCCATCACCAGCGCACAGTGGTAACAGAGTGCACTGTCTATAAAATACATTTAAGTTACTCATTCAGGTTCCCCAGCAGCATCTCACAAATCTGCAACCTTTACCACCTAGAAGGACTAAGGCAGCAGGCATCATCTGCAACCATCTGCAAATACCCCCCACCCCATGATGTGGAAGTATCTCAGTGGTCTAAATTGTGGATAGGCATAAAATGCTTGAGTAACTCAGTGGGTCAGGCAGCATACCTGGAGAAAATAAATACATGACGTTTTGGGCTGGGACCACCTTCAGGTCTAAACTCTGGAAGTCTGCACAGAACAGCACTGTGGATTACCTTCACCAGAAGAACTGCAGTGATTGATCAAAATGGTACACCACCATCGCCATGTCAAGAGCTATTGCGGATGCCCATTGCCAGTGATACATGGTTCCTCAGTATGAATAATAAAATTAAATCAACAGGTATGGTAGCATCTCTGGAAAAATACTGTTAACTCTTCTCCCCATTGATGCTGCTTGACATGCAGTGTATTTCTATTATTTTCTGTTTTTATTTAAGATATCTAGAATTTACAGTTTAAAGTGATTCAATGTTTGTGTACAGTTTCTTGCTGCCATAATTAAAAATAAGGTTTGATTTCTTTAATTTGTTATTTTGCATACCCATTAGTAGATTGAAACTAATGATGACTAAGATTTTACGAATGCACCATAATTAATTGCCGTTGTAGGGAATGACAATGTGAAAATTTGCCAATTACCTCCTTTGCGACAAAAATCAGGCTGCATCAATTTGTTGGATTGCCATTAAATCAGGCTACTTGCAGTTATCCGCAAAGTGATGGACAGTATTTTGTTCATGCTGTCAAGCAGTGCTTAGTTACCAGTTATCTTACCAATACCTATCTTGCTAGGGGTTGGAGGCAGTATTTTGATTCGGGTCTGGTCCACGCAACTGCTTTGATCCAAACGCGAGCTGAATTCCTGAGGTAAGATGAGAGTGCAACTTTCCACATTGTCATTCCTTAAAGGCAATTCATTGTGTTGCATTAGTAAAATCTTAGTCATCATTTGTTTTGTTCCCCTTGACATCAGGGTGGCATTTGACCAAGTGTGCAATCAAGCAGAAAACACTCCATGGTTTGAATCATACTTCTCAAAATAATGTAGCTGTTGATTTTGGAGGTTAATCATTTTTTCTGAGTTATCTGAGTTTTTCGGAGCATTGAGGGGAAAACAGTCCTATGCTGTAATCATACCTTACAAAGAAAGGTGGTAGTTGTTTAGTTTACTTTATTTAGAGTTTCCGTGTAGAAACAGACCCTTCAGTCCACCAAGTCCATGTCAACCAGCAATTGCAGGTCATCTGTCATCCTGAGCTCAAAACGTTACAGCAGTTCCTCTGGGCACCATCCCAGGTGCAGCCATCTTCATCCGCATCATCAATGACCTACTTTCTATTGGGAGGATGCCCATTGAGGATAATGTAATATGAAGTCATATTTGCAATTCCTATGGAGATAAAGCTGAAAAGTAGTGTAAAGTACAAAAATGCCTGATATCAATAATTGAGGTTCTGATCACTGATTTTTGATATTCAATGGCATCGTCCTTGTCAAGTCCTCTATTCCAGAGAGTCACTGTTGATCAAAGTCTCAACTGGATCAGCCACAACAGCAGGTCAGAGTATGCTACAGATGCTTGAATGAGTGCACTCGCGCAATGTTTAGGATTGATCATTTCATAAAGGACAATACATGTCACTTGATTTGTAACCCACCCACACTCTTGAACATTAATTCCCTTCCGCTGCGTGCAGGGCAAGAACAATAGGCACGATAAAATGCATCTTATAAAATAAATGACTTGCCCATAGAGGGCAGTGGTGGAAGGATGCCATTCTGACTG
This sequence comes from Raja brachyura, assembly GCA_963514005.1. Next base: position 50,838,936 of record OY740787.1, read on the forward strand.
GAGTTCTGTGACCAGTGGTGTTCTGCAGCGGTCAATGCTAGGACCATTGTTTATCATGCGTAATAACTTGGACAAAAATGTAGAGGGACCAAATAGTTTGTTTGCAGATGACACAAAAATTGGTAGAATTGGGTGCCAGCGGTTATGGGGAGGAGGCAGAAGAATGGGCTTAGGAGGGAGAGATAGATCAGCCATGATTGAATGGTGGGGTAGACTTGGTGGGCTGAATGGCCTAATTCTGCTCCTATCACATGACCTTATGGCCTTAATTGAGGACAGAAGGCAATCAAAGGATACAGCAGAATGTAGATTGGTTACATATATGAGCAGATAAATTACATGGTGTTTCATCCAGACAAATGTAAGATGTTGCACTTTGAGAGGTCAAATGTAAGAGGAAAATATACATTTAATTGGAGGACCCTTAATAGAATTGATACAAGAGTCAGGAAGTTATGTTGCAGCTTTATAAAACATTGCTCAGACATGCAGAGTGTTGTGCACAGTGTTGGTCTCACCATGATAGGAAGCATGTGAAGGCTTTGGAGTGTGTGCTCCAAAATAAAGTTTGACCTTTATTTTATGAGGAGTTAAGATGAGGGATTACGTGAAGAATCCTGGCGGGGCGCCAGGCGCATGCTCGGCATACTTCAAAGCAGCGGCGTGAAAAACACAGAACCAATAGCCGGAGTAAAATGATAGTAAGGCTCACAAAGATTAGAATTACCAGATGATCATTTATATTATGAGGATTGGGAGCGGAGGGCACGTAATCCCTCATCGTAACTCCTCATAAAATAAAGATCAAACTTCGAACAGGTAAGTTCTCGTTTAATCTTACTATTTTACTTCGACGTCACGTGAGTGACTACGTGAAGATTTTAAAGCTCTGTGATTTTCATGCCGTAGATCATTCCATACGACACACTGCTTCAGTTTACACAGTAGTGAGTAAATATATATTGCTTGAAATTATGCAATAAATATTTTCATCAATAACAGGTTTATCATAAATCTAGGAACGTTTCTTCTTTAGACCATCCTGCGGTCTCCAGAATTTGGTCAAGCGGCACGTCCTGCACCTTCGCCGCAGACATTGATACCGCCCTTGTGGAGTGAGATTTAAACGCATCAGTGTCTACTCCAGTTAATCCAGAACCTGTTTATCCATCTAGAAATAGTTTGTACTGTCACTTTTTATATGTTTCTTGTGAGTAATGAACATTGGTGTCTCACAATCTCAGAGACTCTTAATTCAATATATATTAAGTCAGATGCTTAACCACACACAATGTTTAGTTGACAGAGTATGTCTTAAAGATTACATTGGTTCCAGCCTTTCTTTGCTTGCTTTGCTTGCTTAGATCATTGTCATAAAATGTTATTTTATCTACTGACAACTGCATACAATCTAACCACAACATTTTTGTAATGTTTGTACTCATTGTGCTAATGTTAGTGGTATGAGCATAACCACTTTAAATATTAACTTCTGAAAAGACAGTGACGTAATTGGAGTCCATTGCCGAAGCAATGTGAGAACTATACTGACATCCCAGATTTCTGTATATCTGGGTTTGGTAGGATTTTATTAAAATTCCTCTCATAAATCGGGATATTAACAGATGAGACCCGATAATTGTCATTCTGAAATTGTCCTAAATAGGAGGACAAAACACTACGAGCTCCATTAATGGTACTATAACTCAGATGCAACATAGCAAGGAACTCTAATACATCCGACATGTTTGCAGTATGATAAAATATATCTGACTATATACAAAAGATTTCCCATTCCTTATATGAAACATATTGTTTCTTAGTGCTATCTCTCCAAGCTGCAGTTATGACATCCATGGTCCTATCCGACATTCTATCAGAACCTGCAGATTAACAATTAATACGGTCATGTAATGGATGACTTCTGCTGTTACTGGATGTACCAACAATTACTGCACCTGGGATTTGTCATGTATGTCTGAATCATCATTCTGAGCACCAATCGGAACAATGGCTGTGTAGTAATGGTCCCTAGATAAGGGACTATCAGATATTAACTGATAAGAACAGATACTACACTTGATCTTAGCCAAAAGGCCGAGAAGCAATACCAGTTTGGAACCACCAAACGCCTGCGGCGGAGACTTGCTCTATTTTGGTGACACATTGCCTAATCAGGCAAAATGGGGAAAACATAAAAGACTATACTTCCGCAATGTAGCGAGAATGCATCCACCGCTAATGCTCTGGGTCTGACTCCCACGAGACACATTTAGACCACTGGAGATTTAATCCAGACATAACAGATCAACATTTGGTACTCATACTGTCTGACAATCTTTTTTAAAACTTTTTGAAATTTAATATTCATTCTGTATTGTCATTGAACTTTCGAGATCTGTTGTCTTACCACAATATTGTCTTCTCCCACAGTTGTGGCATTCGCTACTCGTAATTGAACATGTAAGTTCTTTATTGTCGAACAACAGCTATCAATGCATAAAACGCCCCCAATAACTCCAAATAATTCATACCATGTATTTGGAGAATTAAATCGTCTTGGACAGTCCATCAACCACCACAACTGGTGTCGCTGTCCTTAGCTCCCCATCCGAGAGCACTCTCATCAGTCTGTAATAACACTGAAGACTGCTGAACAAGCACATTTTTACATCTAGTAACTTGCGCAACATTGAGAATCCATCATTGAATTCAGCTCAACCTTTTTAGTTGGTAACTGCATAGACCTAATTAATAACCTGCACGCTTTTTACTCTTATACTCTGGTCTTTACAGACTTTGATCATGCAGAGATCCCAATTCGACAGCATGAATGCTGCTATCACTTTACCAGTAACCGTAACCAGTAACCAGCTACTTCTTGGATGGTGGGATCATGTTTTTTACCAAGACAAATACAGGCATTTGTAACATCCCCAACCTTAATTGTTGATAAAGTTACTGACATATCAACTGTATTAAAGACAAACCCCAAATAATTAATTGTTTGGGATGCCTGGAACTTACATGTTGTTTGGATGTGCAGAACCTTAGCCTTTCAATAGGCTTATGGTTGCTGAACCCAGTTCTTCAGCTGTCTTCCATTTACAATTAGCAAACCCTCCAGATAAGTCATTACAATGTGATTCTGAGCCCTCATTAACACCAGTGCTGATTTCAATAATTGTGTGAGCAATCTGCGGGCTGAATTTAACCCATTAGGTAATTCCTTCAGCTGACCCATCCAATTAATTGAAGTACCTGAATAATAAGGCATCTTTTTAAAGTAAAAAAATAGCCACATAACAGCCTTGTGATAACAACTTTGTTACAGTGCTGAAGTATACTTTTTTAAATGCTTATACTGAACTATAAATTTAAGTTTGAGTCCCAGAATGACTCTGCAACCCCCATACTTGTGTCTGGGATATATTATCTCTACCTGATGAGTTTCTGGTACATTTAAACACCAAGCCGATCAGATTTAATGCAGAATTACAGAAAACAATTGTAATCTTAACCAACCAGAGGTTGTTTCCCCAGAAATTCCATGTGTAATGGAATTATGTTTCTGTACTTCCGTAAATGAACCAGAAGATCTCCTTCTCTTAATAAAGGGTTTGTATTCATCAATCATAAATCTGGTTATAGCTTGCCCACGTAATCCTACATCTTTTGGGTATAATGTTAGCCAAATGGCAATTTTCATTATACAATTTGGTTTGAATATGCATTGCAAAGTAACGCAAGCATGTCTTAAACGTATTGGACATTATCGACGCATGTATGTCTTCCCCAAATGCAGTGATGCCAACTGAATATCAGCTAGAGGACATGCTGGAACACATTTCCTGTCCTCGCATCGTTACACTCATGAGTGCCCAATTACTGTTGGCACCCTGAGTGGGCACAATAGACGGGTGTTTTATATATTTTAATAGATTTGTTACTGTTTCAGTCATAAGTTTCTTGGAGTAGTTGAGAAACCAAATAATGCTGGCTGCCAGGTTCATCCATAGCCTCACCAGTCCATACCGATATAGCTAAACTTGGTGCTACATTGGAACACCCGAGCATTTCTATTGTGCTCTGGTGTATACACATAAGTAGGGACACCAGCTTCAGGGTCAGTTTCATCCTGCCCTGGTACTCCCGAGTCTTGCTCTAGGGAGACTTCATCCAGACCTATGCAAGGCACTGGTGAATGAGATTCTCATTCTTCATAGGCACCATACTCAGTGTATGGAAACTCCTTCGGAGCCTGCCTTAGAATCTCATGGGTCTTAGAACCCTAAATTGTTTAGAGTTTTGAGCATTTTATCTTGCTCTAAGGATTTCATCCAGACCTATGCAAGGCACTGGTGAATGAGATTCTCATTCTTTACGCAGGGCTGGGCTTGTGTACTCTGGAGTTTAGATGGATGAGAGAGGATCATATTGAAACATATAAGACTAACCTGCCACCTTTAGAATCTCATGGGTCTTTAGAACCCTTGCCTGATTAGAGTTTGGAGCTTTTTATCTTGCTCTAGGGACCTCATCCAGACTGGGGAATCAGAATCCCATTTTCATAGGCACGATACTCAGCGTATGGAAACTCCTTCAGAGCTTGCATGGGAAGACATACATGGGTCTTAGAACCCTGTGGAGCATTTTCTCCATTTTCAGCCTCCCCCACATTTCTTGTCCTCCCTTGGAAGAGAGTTACTTCTTTACTGTTTTGTATTTGTGCATAAACCATATATGTTTAAAATTGTAATTCTGACAGGCACATTCTACTTGCAGAATATTTGTATTAACCTCAGTATCACACAGGGTTATATACATTTCCATAAAGAAAACTGCATCTGGTAACATATATTCAAAGCAGACTTTATTTTACAAATTGTGGGTATTTGGAGCTGGCATTTAGTGCAGCAGTTATCTCCAAACCTGATCTAATAGCGTTAAATAGCAGGAACCGGCTTTTAAAGCAGCCCTTATCTCCCGATCCGATCTGAATCGGAAACTGCGGTTCCAGCGTGTTCCTTTCAATTACCGCAGTTTAAAAATACTTTACTCTAGCTGACTCCGTTTTTGGACCAGATTTGCAGAGTTTTTAATTTTTTTTAAAAATACATGAACACTCTAGCTGACTCTGCAGACTTAGTGTTTAAAAACACTCGCAAGAAAATTCAACACTGGCTTACCTGCGGGTTAAACTTACCACTGGTGGGAGCTGTGCTCTCCACCCTGTCGGTGCCACCTGCATCGACGTAATGCCGAGCATGCGCCTGGAGGGGCTTCACGTAGTCACTCACGTGACTCCGAAGTAAAATTGCATTTCACCTTTCAATGTTGGAAATGAGCCACTCATCTCAATTGGCTATGGCTGAGGGGTAGATTCGGTCAAAACATCTGTGTTAGTCTAATAATGTTCTCTTCTGATAATCATTCGTTGATTGTTGTTAAACCTGACTGTTTTGTATGCCTATGTTTCCTGCATGTCTCAGAGCGCTCGTTATTGATGCAGTTGAGTGGCACACACTTGGGCACAAACAAACTTGCTCATTTCCCCATGATTTCCACCTCTCTTAGAACATGGCAGTGGGATATCAAGTATAACTTAAGTTTTTCATCCTAAGATCAAAAATCCTGGAAGGAAGTTGTCATAGCACGTCTTGAGCAGTTTACAGCCTTCTGCATGTGTTTTCTGCTCTAGGAAACTTGCCAGCTACATTGTAAAGAAGCATTAGCAGTCCAGTGATTTTGGTTAAGGGGAGACATATTTTCCAGGGCAATAGAGATAATTTGACTGCTGCATTTCTAATGGTGACATGGTCGGTGACACCTTAAAAAAATGTAAACATGAATTCCATTTAATGTTATCACATAGTCATACGGCACGGAAACTAGCCCTTTGTCCCAACTTGTCCCTGCCGACTAAGGTACCCCTTCTATGTTAGTGTAATTTGCCTGCATTTGGTCCATATCCTTCTAAATTCGCCTTATCCTTGTACCTGTCCAAGTGTCTTCTGAATATTGTTATTGTACCTGCCTCAACTACCTCCTCTGGTAACCATACCCACACCGTCTGGTAAAAAGTTTGTCCCTCGAGTTCCTGTTAAATCTTTCCCCTCTCACTTTAAACCAATGCGCTCTGGTTTGATGCCCTGCGTAAAGGGCATTTACCCTATCAATTCCCCTCATGATTTTAAACACTTATGTGAGATCTCTCCTCTGCCTCCTATGCTTCAAGGAATGAATTCCAAGCTTGCTTATTTTCTCCCTCCAGCTCAGGCCCTTAATAGACAATAGGTGCAGGAGTAGGCCGTTTGGCCCTTCGAGCCAGCACCGGCATTCAATGTGATCATGGCTGATCATCCCCAATCAGTACCCCGTTTCTGCCTTCTTCCCATATCCCCTGACTCCGCTATCTTTAAGAGCTTTGTCTAGCTCTCTCCAGAGAACCTGCCTTCACTGCCCGCTGAGGCAGGGAATTCCACAGACTCACCACTCTGTGAGAAAAAATGTTTCCTTGTCTCCGTTCTAAATGGCTTACCCCTTATTCTTAGACTGTGGCCTTTGGTTCTGGACTCCCCCCAACATCGGAAGCATGTTTCCTGCCTCTAGCGTGTCCAAACCCTTAATAGTTTTATATGTTTCAATATGATCACCTCTCATCCTTCTAAACTCCAGAGTACACAAGCACAGCCGCTCCATTCTCTCAGCATATGACAGTCCCGCCATCCCAGGAATTAACCTTGTAAACCTACGTTGCACTCCCTCAATAGCAAGAATGTCCTTCCTCAAATTAGGGGACCAAAACTGCACACAATACTCCAGGTGTGGTCTCACTAGGGCCCTATACAACTGCAGAAGGACCTCGTTGCTCCTATACTCAACTCTTATTATGAAGGTCAACATGCCAGTCGCTTTCTTCACTGCCTGCTGTACCTGCAACATCCTCATAAATCGTATCTGTACTCTTTCCAGCTAATGCCATCCTTCCCGTAGCAGGGTGACCAAAACTGAACACAATACTCCACATGTGGCCCCACCAGGGCTTACAATCATAACGGAACGCTTTTCCAAATGCTATCTCCAGAATGTAACAATTCTACAATATTATGCTAGTGACTGAGTCTTTATTGTATGCTTTTTTTTTCTCTTTCCAGAAATACAACACTAGCTGGATATTTCTAATATTCCATTTTAAATTTATACCATCTGCAATTTCTTCTTGGTTTTTAATTTTTAATTTGCTCATGTGGTTTGACCCACTACCTGATTTAGAAGAAGTAGGACCTACTGGACTGTTGTTGACCATTTTCTTCTGTGAAAAATATATTAGCGTCTAGATTTTCCACCCATCAACTGTGAATGTATGTAAAATCAACCTCGACACCGTTGAAGGATTCAGAATTCTTATTGCCTGGAGGTGATTGTACCTGACGAGTATTTTTTCAGCTTCGTGGCTGATGCACTTGAGGCTTTCTTACAACTCACTGGCAGCTGCTCCAGTATCTGATGGACCCAGCAAAACATTAACAACTTTCTTTATGATTTACCTGTTTACTCTACTGATCAGTTGGAGCTCCTGCCACAATTTCTGCGACAATTGGACTCCGTGATGTGTTTAACAGACTGCAGTACAACAACATTTAATATTTGGGACACAATGTTGACAATAATGTTTATGGATCATACAAATGCAATGGCTTGTATTCGAATGACTGACCAAAAATAACCTCTTATATTTTAAGTTTATACAAAACATAATTTTCCAAGACAAAGTTGTAGTTTCCATTTTGTTTCTGTTCTAATATTTAGCAAGATTTTACTGTGCAATAGCTGAAAAAATATGACCATGTAGTGAAACAAGATGCTGAAAATGTTGCAACACATTGGGCTCCATATCATAAAAGTGCTGCCTTTCCTTTATGCTTTGACTGTTGAGGACAACTTAACGCAGGTTAAATCATTTAAAGTGATTTAAATAATTCATAATCATGATGTGCCCCAGTGTACCATGGCTGCATCACTCATCTGCCTGATTTCTCTGTCTAGGCGTTTGTAGGCTTAATACCGAGTATTGAAGCTTGCTTTTTTTACTTTGCACACTCCCAGTTATTTGTCCATGAAATTGATCCATTCATAGCACATTGCACAAAACCTACTTACACAGCTCCCTTTCTCTCTTGCAAGGTAGGATGGCACTTAATTAGTGACAGTAACAGTTGATTGGCAAATGATAGGCTTGTTGACATAACTATATCTGCATGGAAAGGACTTATCGTTGCTGAGTTCTGACTACCTATGCGGCTGAAACAATGGAAGATATCATTATTCTCACATCTGAACTTTCTTGCATCTTATTTCCACTCCCATTCAACAGTCTCTTCTGATTTTTTACAATTGCCCAGTGAACCAACTGTATAGGGAATTATAGGTCTAGAAACCATTGAAGATGGACATATACATCTCACCTGATAAACACCTTAGCAGCATCGTAATGTCAGATAATAAAATTGTTTATAAGAGTTGTTGGGTTAGAGTGGGGGCTTGCAGCCATGCTGGAAAAGACTGATGCATATTGTAGCACTCCAGGTGGCAAGGCCTTGCATGAGTTCTGCTTCAAAGCACTATTGCAAGATATAGAAGAATTCTGCTTAATTTGAACAATGAAATGCTTGAAACGAAAGGCCTGCCAGAAAGCCTGGGTGTTATGTCAAGGAGCATGGAAATAATGAGTATTGATCTGACGTGGAGCACAATCAGAAGCTCATGCACACCTGCAGAGATTTGGAAGAAACTCCATAAGCACACTTTTGAATCCAACTATTATACTAAATATTGATGACTAGTGCTTTTACACCACAAGCTGATGTCAAACTATGGGTACATCCGAAGATCAAAATGCTATCCTCATTTCTGTAGATGCCATTCTGCTTGGAATCTGAATGTGTTTGCTCTTTCGGGATAATAATGAGATGTCATCTTTTTAGCTCCAATGTTGCCTTTGTTAATGGCTGTCACATGCTGCTGCTCATCTCAAGATGAGACCATATGAAATTGGAACTGCCAGAACTGCTCAAGATGATCTTTTTGCAGAATCCTTCACTGTGATTAGTGGACTTCTGTTGGTCAAACTGTAACCATGCAGCAGACAGGCATTTGAAGGAATTACCAAAGATAAATAGTTCCAATTTCTTTGAATAATGGTGTGTTTTGATGTATAAACTTGGTTTGAAACGTTTATCTAACGTTGAATTTTATTTTTTGCATTGTGACAACACAAATGCTGTGATGATTGACAAGCGTAGGGATGATGGTGACTGAGATTGTATTTATTGATATGATCAAACAAGTGCACAGTCTAACAAAAGAGATTTGTCTTTTCCTAGTTGAACCTCTTATCCTCTCTCTCGGTCTCTCTCTCTCGGTCTCTCTCTCTCGGTCTCTCCCTCTCGGCCTCTCCCTCTCGGCCTCTCCCTCTCGGCCTCTCCCTCTCGGCCTCTCCCTCTCGGCCTCTCCCTCTCGGCCTCTCCCTCTCGGCCTCTCCCTCTCGGCCTCTCCCTCTCGGCCTCTCCCTCTCGGCCTCTCCCTCTCGGCCTCTCCCTCTCGGCCTCTCCCTCTCGGCCTCTCCCTCTCGGCCTCTCCCTCTCGGCCTCTCTCTCTCTCTCGGCCTCTCTCTCTCTCTCGGCCTCTCTCTCTCTCTCGGCCTCTCTCTCTCTCTCTCGGCCTCTCTCTCTCTCTCTCGGCCTCTCTCTCTCTCTCTCGGCCTCTCTCTCTCTCTCGGCCTCTCTCTCTCTCTCGGCCTCTCTCTCTCTCTCGGCCTCTCTCTCTCTCTCGGCCTCTCTCTCTCTCGGCCTCTCTCTCACTCTCGGCCACTCTCGGCCACTCTCTCTCTCTCGGCCACTCTCTCTCTCTCTCTCTCTCTCTCTCTCGGACACTCTCTCTCTCTCTCTCTCTCTCTCGGCCACTCTCTCTCTCGGCCACTCTCTCTCTCGGCCACACTCTCCCTCTCTCGGCCACACTCTCCCTCTCTCGGCCACTCTCTCCCTCTCTCGGCCACTCTCTCCCTCTCTCGGCCACTCTCTCTCTCTCGGCCACTCTCTCTCTCTCTCTCGGCCACTCTCTCTCTCTCTCTCGGCCACTCTCTCTCTCTCTCTCGGCCACTCTCTCTCTCTCTCTCGGTCTCTCTCTCGGTCTCTCTATCTCTCTCTCTCTCTCGGTCTCTCTCTCTCTCGGTCTCTCTCTCGGTCTCTCTCTCTCTCGGTCTCTCTCTCTCTCTCTCGGTCTCTCTCTCTCTCTCTCGGTCTCTCTCTCTCTCGGTCTCTCTCTCTCTCGGTCTCTCTCTCTCTCGGTCTCTCTCTCTCTCTCTCTCTCTCTCTTTTTTTTCGGACGATAGCTAAAATAAAACAATTCCTCCAGTTTGATGACCTTGAAGAGATCATCCACACATTTATCTCCTCCCGCCTAGATTACTGCAACTCCCTTTACACTGGCATCAGCCAATCTTCCCTGTCGTGCCTGCAACTGGTCCAAACCACCGCAGCGAGACTGCTGACAGGCACCCGAAAAAGGGACCATATCACCCCGATCCTGGCCTCTCTCCACTGGCTCCCTGTGCGGTTCCATATAAATTTCAAGATCCTCCTCTATGTCTACAAAGCCTTCAATGGGCTTGCCCCCACCTACATTAAAAGTCTCACCCACCACTCCACCTCCAGGTCCCTCAGATCGGCCGACTTGGGGTTGCTGAACATCCCGCGGTCTAGGCATGGGTTCAGGGGCGACCGTGCCTTTGCAGTTGCAGCTCCTAGACTGTGGAACAGCATCCCTCTTCCCATCAGAACTGCACCCTCCATCGACTCCTTTAAGTCAAGACTAAAAACTTACGTATACTCCCAGGCCTTTCTTGACGTCCTCTGAGTGAGGGCTATATGTATATATGTATGTAGTTTGTTTGTTTATACTATTCTTATAACAAATGTAAAGCACTTTGGCCAACGAGAGTTGTTTTTTAAATGTGCTATATAAATAAATGTGACCTCGCTCTGTCTCGCTCCCTGTTGTCTTCTTCCTTCCATTCTTTTCCTTCTGCTCAGCATAGCAAGGCTAGTAACAAGGCCTATTCCCTCAAGAAGGCAAGGTAGTCTGGCATATAGTTGACAGATAATAGCATCCACTACCAGATAAAGTAGGGCTCTCTCGAGATGTCAGTTCAGTTGTTTTGTTTTAGCAAATCTGCTCTATAAAATTTTGTTTGGTCATGTAGAAATCATTGTTAACACAAGTCAGGGTTGCATTTCAGTGTCATAAGCTATACAGTTATTGGACATAGTTTGTACATCAGAAGGTTTTGATCGTGTGATGGTTTAAATTAAGAGAGATAGAGCATGTAAACTTGCCCATCGGCTCACAGAGTCCATGCCTCAAGTAGGAGAATTAGTCTTAGGGGACTGTTTATCCTCCCCATTGTCCCTCCCTTTGCTAGTGCTCATTCTCCCTTCATGTGTAGACCATTAGAAATCTATATAATTAAAAGTCTCATCTTGACCACTTATATATTGATTTTAGAAAAAACACTACCCTGTATCGCTGTGATTTTTGTGCCATCTTACTCAGTCCCCCTCCGCTGATCCCGACGATTTTTCCCAATGATGAAAAATAAAAAAATTATGAGTGTTTAAAGAAAATCCTTGATCAGATGATTGGTCCTCTCGCCTGTCAATCACCGTGATAAAGGTAACGCCCCTTTCCGGGAGGGGGAGAGCAGGACTATAATACCCCAGATGCCTGGACGTGAGTCAGTCACTCTGCACGATCGCGAGGGAGAGGCCACAACTGTCATTCTCAGCTGTGAATGAACTGAACTGTGAGTCTGCAATGTACTTGCAATAAATGATTTGTTAGCCCTTAATGACAATGCCATGAGTTGTTTGGCCTGCTGCCCTGCATGTGCTTGAAAGTGCAATGCTTAATTGGAAATGAAATGATATGAAATGACAGTGCCATGAGTTGTTTGGCCAGCTGCCATGCCTGTGCTAGAAATTGCAATGCTTTATTAGGCCCGACTGTGTTTGGAAGGAATAAATACTTTATTAGGCCCGACTGTGTTTGGAAGGAATAAATGCTTTATTAGGTCCGCTTGTGTTTGGAAGGAATAAATGCTTTATTAGGTCCGACTGCGCTTAGTCCAAAAGCCCCGCTCATTTTGTGACTTCCACTTAGTGGACAGGTCGCGCTGAAGGCAAGAAGACACTAATTGGTATTATCTACAGACTCCCAAATAGTAGCCCGGATGTAGGGTGTAAGTTGCAGCAGGAGTTAAAACTGGCATGTAACAAAGGTAATGCCACTGTGGTGATGGGGGATTTCAATATGCAGGTAGACTGGGAACATCAGGTTGGTTCAGGACCCTAACAAAGAGAGTTTGTAGAGTGCCTCTGAGATGGATTCTTAGATCAGCTTGTAATGGAGCCGACCAGAGAAAAGGCAATTCTGGATTTAGTGTTGTCCAATGAACCAGATTTGATAAAGAGAACTCGAGGTAAAGGAACTGCTTGGAGGTAATGATCATAATATGATTAGTTTGAAAAGGAGAAGGTTAAATCGGAAGTGTCAGTGATTTTGAATTGAATTGAATGCCTTTATTGTCATTCAGACCTTTCGGTCTGAACGAAATTTCGTGCCTGCAGTCGTACATATATAAAAATAACAATATCATACAATAAACACAAAATTAACATCCACCACAGTGAGGTTGGAGGGGTCTGAAGAAGGGTCTCGACCCGAAACGTCGCCTATCTCCTTCGCTCCTTAGATGCTGCTGCACCCGCTGAGTTTCTCCAGCTTTTTGTGTAACCCATCCACCACAGTGAGTTCACCAAACACCTCCTCACTGTGGTGGAAGGCAAAAGTCTTAGAGTCTCTGTCTTTCTTCCCTCCTTATTCTCCCTCTGCGCTGAGGAGATCCAGGCCGCTGCCACCGCTGTCGCCGGAACACCGCCACAGGGCCCGCCGCCGGAACGTCGCTGGAGCACCGCAGTTCCCGAAAACCAGGCCGTCGCTGGAGCACCGCAGCTCCCGAAAACCAGGCCGCCGCTGGAGCACCGCAGCTCCCGAAACCCAGGTCGCCGCTGGAGCACCGCAGCTCCCGAAACCCAGGCCGCCGCTGGAGCACCGCAGCTCCCGAAAGCCAGGACGCCGCTGGAGCACCGCAGCTTAGAGGGAGCCAGGCCGCCGCTGGAGCACCGCAGCTCAGAGGGAGCCAGGCCGCCGCTGGAGCACCGCAGCTCCCGAAAACCAGGTCGCTGCCGGAAGCCAGGTCGCCTCTGAAGGCCGTGCCGCCGCCGCTGGAAGCTGGAAGGCCGGCACCAGGGCCTCAGCACAGACGGAGACGGTGTCGGGGGACACGACAGGAAAAGTCGCATCCCCCCGAAGGGAGAGACTAAAACCCCGTTTCTCCCACCCTCCCCCCCCCCCCCCCCCCACACACACACATACACAACCCAACAAACCAAAAATAAACGCCAAAAACAGGGACGAAGACAAAAATAAAATAAAAGACAGACGGACTGCAGGTGAGCCGCAGCTGCCAAGCAGCGCCGCCACTTCCGGTATGCAGTTGAACAAAGGGGACTATGAAGACATGAGGGAGGAGCTGGCCAAGGCGGACTGGAAAGTGATCCTAGCAGGAATGATGGTGGAACAGCAATGGCAGGAATTTCTGGGCATGATCCGGAAAGCGCAGGATAATTTCATCTTAATTTTAATGGAATTTATTTTGCTCTTCCAGGGTATATGTTTAGTTTAGAGATACAGTGCAGATAAAATCATTGGATGGATTTAAGGGAGAGTTAGAGTTCTAGGGGCTAGAGGAATCAATGGATATGGGGAGAAGGCAGGCACGGGTTATTGATAGGGGACGATCAGCCATAATTGCAATGAATGGCGGTGCTGGCTTGAAGGGCCGAATGGCCTGCTGCACCTATTTTCTATGTTTTATGTTCTATGTTCTAAGTAGTTGATCGATTTTTGAAAGATTGTGGAATTGGCTATAGTGAATGAGACAAGTTGTAGGGGGTAAATCAATCATGATTATGTTGAATGGTAGGGCCCAAATGGTCAATTTGTTTTCTTCCCCTCATGTTAAAAAAGTTGTTCCATTCTAGTCCTATATTTATAAGTAAATGAATATTTACTGTGGCAGAAAAGACAGCAGGGGAGACATTTTGAAGGGATGGGCCAATTCCCTGGCCAATTGCTGGGTGCGGGGGCTTTAGAAATACTGCAATTTTTTTATATTGCCAGGAGAAGCCCCTTTGTCAGAAAAAAAAGCAAATTGTGGTTTAAAGTATTTTCTTTCCAAGATAAAAACAGTGTGACATCAATACAGATTTCTTGCAGGCTGTGTGATTCAAGATAATTAGGATTGCCATTTAGTTGCTAAGCTATTCCATAGCAGAACAGTTTATCATTTTCTTTTTTGAGAGTGTACCACAGAGCTCTTTCTTCAAATGGAATTCAACTTCGATCATTTTCATTTGATTCCATTATTTCTGGTCCTTTCAAACTTGTAGAAATCGCACACTGCAAGATTGCTTCATTTGTCAGCCTCTGATTGCAAGCTAAAATTTGATACGCAGCGTTTCTTTCATATGGTGCAGGGGTGCACTTCTATCACAAAAAAATGTTGGCAATTGATTAAGCAGCCCATGCTTCCAGTGGTTGTTTAGCACTGGTTCCAAAATCTCATTCATGTAGTCAATTTTTTATATCTTTTTGGCACATATATATGTTTACCTGCATGATAATCAGGATAATTGTCACTTTTCTTTTCAGATATTACTGTTTAGTCATTGTAACCAATATGTTTGAATTGCTGATGCACTCTATATGCTCTAGTTTGACATCAGTTGCCTTACTGATTCCATGTTACACGAAGTTGATAAGATTAGATTGTTTTGGTCTTGAGGATATATTTTATTTAAACTGTCATGCCAGAACCAACATAAGAGCAAGTTGTGTTGAATAATGAGATTAATAATGAGCCAGATTTAGTTGACAACAGCGCATGAACATTTATCTTGTCCGGTGTACTGTTTGAAAGGAATAATTGCAAAATGGTTGCATTAAAGAATGACCGACTGGCATGGTACATGGGGCCAATCAGCTACCCCATTAAATAAGGGGGAAAAAGTGTCCAAAAATAGTTTTGAATATATCTGCAAGGATAAGAATATATTTCCTATTTAATGAATTAGCCATTGACAGCTAAACGGTAAAGGAAAACAAAATTGAAACAGGCAGATAATTTGCATTTCTTGCAACTGGTAGAGATACATAAAACAATAAAAAGGTAAAATGGTAAACCGAGTCAAAGGAAACCAGTAAGGGATGTTTTATCTAGTAAGGGTGTATTGACCTAGTAAAACCTTACTAGTAAGACCTAATAAGGGTGAATTGATCATGGGGACCAAGGACATGGCAGACCAATTGAATAACTACTTTGGTTCTGTCTTCACTAAGGAAGACATAATCTGCCGGAAATAGCAGGGGACTGAGGGTCAAATAAGGTGGAGGAACTGAGTGAAATCCAGGTTAGTCGGGAAGTGGTGTTGGGTAAATTGAATGGATTAAAGGCCGATAAATCCCCAGGGCAAGATAGGCTACATCCCAGAGTACTCAAGAAAGTAGCCACAGAAATAGTGGATGCATTAGTGATAATTTTTCAAAACTCTTTAGATTCTGGAGTAGTTCCTGAGGATTGGAGGGTAGCTAATGTAACCCCACTTTTTAAAAAAGGAGGGAGTGAGAAAACGGGAAATTACAGACCAGTTAGTCTAACATCGGTAGTGGGGAATCTGCTACAGTCAGTGTGCTGGATTAAAGATGGGATAGCAGCACATTTGGAAAGTGGTGAAATCATTGGACAAAGTCAGCATGGATTTACGAAAGGTGAATCATGTCTGACGAATCTTATAGAATTTTTCGAGGATGCAACTAGTAGAGTGGATAAGGGAGAACCTGTGGATGAGTTATATCTGGACTATCTGGACTTTGAAACAAGTTTAGATTCTGGTCAAACCTTCATTCCAAATGTCGTCAGACACCTTGAAATTCAGCTCAGTAGACCAGGCTTCTTTTAGATGGTTAGTAGATACAGAGGTGGTGAATAGATGCACAAAGCGAGATATTAGATTTTTGGAGTCTGGAGGAAGCTGCAGGAACTCGTAGAGTAGGCAACTTTCAGGCATGGTTTGAAAAATTGAAATTTGGTCTTTAACGTAGTGCCTAATTTGGAGATAGCGAAAAAAATGAGAGTTGAAAAGGTTAAATTTTGATTTCAGCTGATTAAACTAAGCAAACTTTTTGTGTGTGTATATATATATATATATATATATATATATATATATATATATATATCTATATCTCTATCTTAGGGTTGCAAGGCCCTTGTCCCTCCACACAGCAAACACTCCATCTGTCTGTGATGGCAAAAAGGAGTGGTTGTGACATATGGGGGTGTAAATAGAGACGTTTGACAATGTACTGAAACTTATCCGATTTAAAATTCTAATAGAATTTCTTAACATAAAATTCTCACCAACCAACTTGTGTGGGGATTCTGTTTTGGAAAAGAGCAAAGTACAGAGGGAGGAATTTTCACTGCTGTGCTTTCAATGTTTAGCCACAGGGGGTTATTATTGTTATTCAAAATTTCATCTGGGAATCCCCTTTGCCAGTAGATCAGGGCTCTAGCATTGGCTGCCCAATAGTAGTGCCTAAATACAGGAAGGCCCATGCCTCCCTCATTTTTTGGCTTTTGAAGATGTGCCTTTGATATACGGTGGGCTTTATGGCCCAAAATAAATGGAAGGATAATGGAGTCCAGTTTTTTAAAGAATGATGAAGTAAGAAAAATTGGAAGGTTTTGAAATAAATATAAAAATCTAGGAAGAGACACCATCTTGATAGTGTTAATACGCCCCACTATAGACAAGGGTAAAATCCTCCACTTCTCTGTTCCGTTTTAACTGTGTAATTATATCAGCATAGTTGAGTTTGAATATAAGTTTGGGGTTTAGGGGTATTTTGAGTCCTAGATATGTAAAATGGTCTATCTTAAATGATAGAGCCTCAAGGAAATCTGAATCTATACTGTCTGATAAAGGCATAAACTCACTCCAGTTACTCCAGTTAACTGTGTATCCGGAAAGCTTGCCAAATGATTTAATAAATTCTAACAAGGGAGGGACAGAGGCTTCTGGATAGGAGAGATATAATAATGTGTCATTGGCGTAAAGTCCCACACGGCTTTCCACATTCTCCACCTTAATACCCCTGATGTTAGGGTGACTCCTGATACCTATTGCTAGGGGTTCCAGAGCAATATCAAAGAGTAGGGGGGGACAGAGGATCTTCCTGTCTAACCCCACGTTGTAAGTCAAAAGGTTCAGATTTATCATTATTAGTGAGGATGGCTGATGTCGGACAAAGATACACCATTTTGACCCATGCAATAAAGGAATACCCAAACCCAAATCTTTTAAGTGCTTCTAACATATAGGGCCACTCTATCTGGTCGAATGCTTTTTCGGCATCTAAGGATAAGATGGCCGCTCTGGAATCCCCCCTCTTGGTGGAACTATATAGATTATTCAGGAGTCGACGCACATTACAAAATGAAAATCTACCTGGAATAAACCCTGTTTGGTCAGGGTGTATAATTGATAAAATATGCTTCCCCAGTCTATTAGCTAATATTTTTGTGATAGTCTTTTGATCAAAGTTGAGGAGAGCAATTGGCCTATAGCTGCCAGGTTCAGTTTTATCCTTGTCTTTTTTTAACAGGATGCATATGTTTGCCTCATACACGGACTTCGGAAATCTGTTATTCTTAATCGAATCATTGATCATCCTAATTAGAAGTGGGGCATTCCTCTCCTCATCTTCCTTTATCATATTCCATCATTTGCATCCCTTTGTCTTACTCATTTATCACTTCCAGCTTTTGTTACTACCTCCACCGTTCTCACCTGCATTGACTCATCTGCCAATCAACCTCTTCACCTGATTCCATCCACTTGTCAGATTTTCCTCTCGCTGATCTCCCCTCACCTCCATCATTGTGAAGAAGGGTTGTAACCTGAAACATTGTTTATTAATTTCCTTCCACAGATGCTGCCTGACCTGCTGAGTTCCTCCAGTGGTCTTTTTTTTTGGTCAAAAGCTGCAGGCTGCTTAAACAGATAGCTATGGTATTGTACATGAAAAGAAAATACCAGGCTTGTTGAATAATTGCTTATGTCAGTATTTTCAGAATCTCAAAGCAACTAACCGTGTAGGAATTCATAATAATTAATGTCAACAAAATAATAGTAAAGAAGAAGAAAATTAGTTCAAAATTGGGGCAAGGAAATATTGTTAGAAAGAGTTTGCTAAAGTTGATTGAGGTCGTTTTTTTTAATGCAAAGGAACATCTGAAAGGTGAACAAATATGCTGATGAAACTCAGTGGGTGAGGCAGCATCTATGGAGTGAAGGAATAGGTGACGTTTCAGATTTGGGTGGGATACATTTACAAGTGTGATAGTGAGAATGCAAGGTTCCTGTTCATGTCCCTGTTAAAGTGAAGGAAGGGCAATGTAGGTTGGAGCAAGGAATCCTGTATGACGAGTCACTAGGGCTCTGTTCAGGAGAAAGGAGGAGGCGTGTTGGGTATAGGCAACTGGAATCAAGTTTTTCTCTGACGGATTACTGGTGATTGAAGAACATAGGTAGGAAATCATGAGGTCAAAATGGAGGCATGGAATAGCTCTGGCAGATAAGGAGAATCCTCAATGAATGTCCTCAATGAATATTTCTCCTCTGTTGCGGAGAAAGACATGAACATTAGGAAGATTATATTGTCAAGCAGGTGATGGGCATCGTAACGTATATCAAGGTAGATAAATAATATGAAGTAAGAAAATCAGTGGTGGACCTGTAAATGAATCATCGTTATACATGGCTGAGGTGCCAAAAGATCGAAGGGTGGGGAATGTTGTGCTCTATTTAAAAAGAGCTGCAAAGAAAGAAAATCTGAAAACTATAGACCAATAAGCCGAACATCTCTCAATCAATCTTTCTCTTTCCAAGAGCATGTATATTGATTAGCAATAGCCAGCATGATTTTGTGCATGGGAGATCATGTCTTTAGTTTTTTGATGAGGTATCCAAAAAGGTTGATGAGGACAGGACTGTTGTTGCGGTTTATATGGATTTAAGCAAAACTTTTAATAAGGTTCTCCACATGATAGACTGCTCTGGAAAGTTTGTAAGGGATCCAGCGACAGTTGGCTTCATGGAAAGAGATTTGCCTTTATGATAGGAAGTAGAGGATGGTGGTGGAAGATGGAGTTTCGGACTGGAGGGCTGTGACCAGTAATGTGACTTGTGGATCGCTGCTGGGCTCATTTCATCTATAGCAACAATTTGTATGAGCATATATGAGGTATGATTAGTAAGTTTGCAGATGACATTAAAATACATGGTATATATAGTGAAGATAGTTGTCAAATATTACAACAGAATCATGATTAATTGGGCGTGATGGTGTTTAACTCAGATAAGTGTGAGGTGTTGCATTTTGGGAAGATAAACCACGATCGAACCATCACACTGAATGGTATGACCATGGGGAGTGTTGTACAGCAGAAGTATCTAGGAGTATTAGAACATAGTTTCATGAAACCGATGTTGTATGTAGATAGGTTGGCAAAGAAGGCTTTCATCAGTCACGGGGATTGAAAATAGAAGTTGGGACATTATAATACAGTTGTACAAAATGTTGGTGATGCTGCACTTGTGTTCAGTTTTGGTCACTGCTGTCGGAAAGATGCCATTAAGCTGGAAAGGGTGCAGAGAACATTTACGAGGTTGGTGCCAGGACCTGAGGGTCTGAGCTAAAGGAATGCATTGGGCAGGCTAGGACTTTATTCCTTGGAGCACTGTAGCTGAGTGATAATGTTATCGAGGTGTATCAAATCATGTGGGCTTAATTAGGGTGAATGCACAATCAATTATATATCAATGGTGTAATGAGTCGACTCGAACACACATCAAGATACAACAAGTTTTTACAATCTACATACAGCAAGGATCTGCAGTCATCACATCTTGGAGCTGCTACTCATTCTAAATAGTGTAAACAGGCGCTTGATAATATGAAGCACATACCAGGCGGAGTCACTACTAACAAACACTATAATTGGCTAGTATGAAATAGCCAATCTACATCCTTCCTTGTAGAAACAAAAGAAGCATCGGTGGCAAAGCAATATAGTGGAATGTTAATACATTTGCAAAATTACACAAAATTGCCATATCTAACGGGTGGCCTGCAAACCCTTCCGGCCTTTGTGCGGTACCAGTCCGCCTCGTCGTGGTCAGAGCGCCACATCGTGTTCTGTATGCCATGCGCAATCGAATACACACTGAACTCAAATGCATGGTCTCCATGGGTGTTATTGCTGAAGTTACTGACCCGTCTGACTGGGTTTCCACCATGGTTGTTGCAACAACAAAAAACAAGGAGGAGATCCATATCTGCATCAACCCCAGAGATCTTAACACTGCCATTAGACGGCCGCATTAGAAAGGTGGAAAGAATACTTATTAAATGTGCACAAATGCTCAATTAACGCAAGACACACCTTAATACAATTTAAAATAATACACAGATTATACTACTCAAAAACTAAATTAAATACATTTTTCCCTAACGTTTCACCAATTTGTGATAAATGCCAGTGTCAAGAAGCTACTATAGCATACTCATCTTTTGTACAAAAATTCAAAGGGTTTGGATTGAAATCTTTGAAATTTTCACAAAACTGTTTAAAATAAAAATGACACCAAAGCCAGAATTGATTATTTTCAGAATGACAGAAGGTAGTTTAGAATTAAATGTGTATCAAAAGAATTTATTTGATTATGGCTTAATAATAGGAAAAAACTAATCTTAACATTTTGAAAAAATGCTCCTGCTGTGGATTTCAACTATGTTTGAAACACTACATCTGGAAGATATGAGACTCCGCCTGGAAGGAAAATCGGAACGCTTCTATCAGACCCCCTTTGGCCGATACAAATTTCTGAGAATGCCCTTTGGCATCAACTCTGCCAGCGAAGTTTTCCAGCGGACTATGGAACAATTGTTTGCAGAGTACCCATGCGTTATCATTGTTGATGATATTCTCATCTACGGACGCGATCTGGCTGAACATGACGCCAATCTGAAGAAAGTACTTGACCGTGCCAAAGCCATTCAATTCAAACTCAATCCCCTGAAGTGCAGGTTTCGAGTTCCAGAGGTTACTTACGTCAGACATGTGTTCACAATTGATGGTCTCAAACCAGACCCGTCGAAAAGTTGCAGTGCCACCTCTCCGTCCACGGCTCCCCTGCACGTATCCCGTCTGACAATGGCAGACAGTGCACCAGCCAAGCTTTTCAAAACATTGCAAAACGATGGGACTTTCAACATATTATCAGCAGCCCTGAGTTCTCACAGTCCAAAGGACTCGCCGACCGTGCTGTCTGAAGTGCAAAACAACTAATGGAGCGGTCATACGTTGCCTAATCAGACGTGTACCTGGACTTGCTCAACCTAAGGAATGTTGTGCTGGATCCCATACTCTGTTCTCCAGCCCAACGACTGATGTCTCGCTAAACCCGTGCTCCTCTGCCTGTGACCCAGAAGCTTTTGCAGCCACAAGTTCGTTCCCCGCCTGCAGTTCAGAAGCAACTACAATCCAAACGTGACACACAGAAATGATTCTTCGACAAGTCCAGCAAGCCACTTAATCCTCTCACACGTGGACAAGTGGTCCGTCTCCAGACAAACAAGGGCTATGCACGTCTGGGACACGTCTATGCCCTGCCAAAGAGCCGCGCTCTTATCTGGTCGAAGCGGACGTAGTCATCTACAGACGCAACCGTCAACATGCCTTCCGGTGAAAGAACCGCATCCTGCGACTCCTTATCCTGATGTCTCGCGTTTTGTATACCCTCCCACAATTGGTCCCTCGTCCCCACTGCCGCCTATCTCGTCACCCTCCCTGCCTGTCGGATCGCCGGTTGTTTCCCCATTTCCCTCCCCGATATCTTCTCCAGTGAAAGGAGGTGAGGTGGACTCGTACCGCACACAGGCCGGTAGGCTTTGCAGGCCACCCGTTAGGTATGGTGATTTTTTGTAATTTTGCAAATGTATTATTAATATTCCACCTATATTGGTTAGCTACCGATGCTTATTTTGCTTCTACAAGGAAGGATGTAGATTGGCTGTTTCATACTAGCCAATTATTGTGTTTATTAGTAGTGACTCCACCTAGTATGTACTTCATATTATCAAGAGCCTGTTTACGCTAGTTAGAATAAGTAGCAGCTCGGAGATGTGATGACTGCAGATCCTTTCCGTACGTAGATTTAATAAACGTATGTAGATTTAATAAACATGTGTTGTATCTTGATGTGTGTTCGAGTTGACTCATTACACAAGGGTTAAGGTGAGGGGGGAAAGATTTAATAGGAATCTGAGGGGTAATATTTTCACATAGAGGGTGGTGGATATATGGATTGAGTTGCCAGAGGAAGTAGTTGAGGCAGGTACAATAATAACAGATAAAAACTATTTGGTCAGATACATGGATAGGAAAGTTTAAAGTGATATGGGCAAAACAAAATAAGACCAGCTTAGATGGGCCATCTTGGTCGGCATGGAGAGGTTGAGCCGAAGGGACTGTTTCCATGCTGTGTGACTCTATGACATTAAAAAATGAAGGTCAGCTGCTTTCCATCTTCAAGTTATATTGGTCACTATGGTGTGGATAAAGTTCTTGATTTGGGAATCATTTGTTAAGATAGCATAACCTCTATTATGCAAAGAGGGAAACCAGGTAATTCCTGACATTGTGGCTTGGAGGATCTGTTCCTGTGCTGTACTGTTCTCTATTCTATGAGCCATGACCAGGATGATTCATCTAACTTTTGCAAGGGCTTGGTAGGTGAAAACTACTTTCACATTTTGGGATGTTGAGGACTGGAATATATGGTCTGAAAATAAGGTCATTACCTTTCAGGAGTGAAATTAAGAAAGTACTGCCAAGTGGAAAGATAGTTAGAAATTTGGAATATTGCAATGTTTTTGAAAATTCTGGCTTCCTGGCTAATGTTTATCCCGATAACTAATGTTTCAGTAACAATAGAATATGCTATTGTTTACTTTGCTTGTTTTTAGAGCTTGTTTTGCACAAATTGTCAATTAAAAAAATATTTTTGATTAGATATCAAAAGTATTTAATTGGCACAGTGACATTTTGGGATAGGTAAGGAAAGGTATAAGATTTTAGTTGACTACTAGACCAAGTGCAGACCCGTTGGGTCTGCTCCTCCAACACAATATTCCATTACTCACCTATTCCCCTAACGCAACCCGACCCCCCAACGCAATATTCCACCACTTTCTCTCTCCTCTCCCCCGCCCCCTTCTCCCCCTCTACCCTCTCCCCCCCCTCCACTCTCCACCTGCCCCCCCCCACTCTCCTCTTCCCCCTCTGATCCTCGGCACAGTGAAATAATGCAGGGGTTGGGGGTGAATCACCCCGTGTAGGGGTCAGGGGAGTGAATTACTCCCTTTGGGGGGGGGTTGTGGCGGTGAATCACCCCGGGGTTGGGGGGGATGAATCACCCCGGTGTGGGTGTCAGGGTCCGGTGCCAGTGCAGCGCGGTCAGTGACTCTGGGTGTGCAGAGCAACCAGACTGCCCCCAATTCTGCTACAGCTGACGGGGACATTGCCTGGAGCCGCGGCCCCGCTCCACCCGACCCATGTGTGGGCGCTGCCGACCCAGACACATCATAGTGCGGCCGCACAGGAGGAGAGGGTGGCCGTGGTCAGACAGTGGTGACCCTGGGGGGGAGTGGAGGCTGGGAGAAGTATCCGCCCCTTACACCGGGTGTCTGAGTGTCCCTTGGTGCTCGGGTGCAGTCACCCTGCGACCGGGAGTTGTCCTCAATCCGCCGGCACGCTGCTCTTTTGCAAGTCAGTCACGAAAAACATTTGTATCTTGTCTGTCCATGAGCAGCAGTGATGTTGCCGTTTTTTTCCAGGTAAGAACGTGCGTGTTGAGTGTGTGGTACTCCAGAAGACTTGAGCGACGCTGTGCGTCACGCCCTTTGACCTTATGACCTTCCATGCAACCCCCCTTTTATAATGTGGCCCTTCCCCTGTCGTCAGTTGAAGCTGGTGTCCACCCCATCTTCCCCCCTTCCCCCCCCCCCCGGTTGCAGGGCTTTGTGACGTCACTTTGGAACCGGGTTGAGAGATGTCCGGTTTGGGTATGTTCAAAACTGTGTAACTTGTGAAATGTAGCATGAAATGTGAAGTGAAGCAGTTTATTTTGTTGACGGGGTTAATGTGATTAATAATCTGCGAAAACGTCTGCACTAGCGCGTGCCGTTTTGATAAAGGCAGAAAGACACATATGCGCACACGCATACATGCATACACGCACACATACAAGATGAGAGTTATAGGTATAGAGATAATTGTTCCTTAGTACATACGATAAGTGGTCAATACCTTTTAAGATGCTGAGATAGAACGAGATGTACGTACTTGAGATATCTATTTTGCAAAAGATACCATGTAAAAGCAAATTATGGTTCTCGGACTTTGTACACCCAATTTACTCAATCCTTTTTATGGTGTTAGCTACCATACCAGTCCCTAGTGTGTCTTCCCTGTGGCAAATGAACATGCCTTGGTGAAGAAAATGGAAGAGAATATTATCTCCACCAAATGTCTAGTGAGTGTGCTTATGAGGACTAAGTTGAAACTAATCCTTTTGCCAAGTTATAGCTAGCTGCACTCCACAGACTACCAACATCCTCTTCCTACTGCCGAAAACCTATTTGTTTGTATCAACTACAAGACAGTTTTGCACAAATCTGCATAGTTCAATTTCTCTGACTGGAGATAAACCACTCAAAACAACTATGATTAAGCTAGACAGTGTGAACATTTGTGCAGCAGCATTAAGCCTCTGACATATGTTTTCACGGCATAATTTTGAAGTATTATTCAGCACTATCACGAATAGAGACAAAGATTCTGTCATGTTACATTTATTGATTTTATTGTAGCAGGATCTTGATTAGGTAGAAAATTACATTTAGTCAGGTAGTAGTTAGACCGAGACATGCTGGCATAGTACAAAAGGGACAGTTAATTGTACTACTTTCCAAGCAATTATGAGCAGAATAAGTAACTGACCCCATTTCAAATCCAATTGTGTGAAATGACCTGCATTTAATTCTAAATGTCAAAACAATTTCACTTCAGAAGTGCAGTCTGTTATCTTTATGGGGCTTCGATCATGTTTTTAAAAGGCTCTTATATTTGTGCTTTATTATTTAATGTGCACAATCGCTGAATTTATTGTATGTAATTAGAGGGACCTAGCTGCTCAATCCCAACCATTCAGTGCCATTAAAAGTTGTTGATTAAAAGTTTCAAGATTGGGTTTTAAATATATGGTGAGACTCCCTTCAATTGATAAAGGTTGAAAGAAAATTGACTTCAGTAAAGCTTTATGCAATGTAGTTTTTGCCTTGTTATTTGTTGAATTGCAGGATATTAGATTGCTTCAATGTATTTGAATGCTCGTTTCCTTCACTTTGATAACAGCAAATCTTTAGGGAGAGTTATAATGGGATCTATTCAATTCTCATTCACACTGCACATAAAGCCACAGAGCGCAGTAATTTTGGAAATTGTCGATATTTATCAGTTTTGAATTAAAGGTTGTAGCCTTTCCAGTTTGAGTATTTTATCTTTTGCATGTTATTGCATGAATGTTCCCGGAGCAAAATATTTTCTTCATGGCAGTCAACCATCATCTGTATGGTTTAATGAACTAGGTGTAAACTAATGAAAAGTAGTATACTACTTTGCATCCTTGTTCTTGATATTTATTTTTTCCAATAGCTTCATTATTATAAATAATTTGTGAATATGTATCTAAATCATTGCTGTTCTGCACCAAGAAAATCAGCTTACTTATACAAGTGATTATTGGGAGGGTAAATGTTTGGGGTTGAAATGTGATGGTTAGAATGCTCTTCAAGTAGTTGAATGAACCAGATATTATTTTGTTACCTATTGCTCATGAGAGGTTAAATGAGAAACAATAGATAAACATTTACAGAGATAAGATTTACCTTTATTGTAATTGTCTGTAAGGTATCATTTTCATCCATCATGAGATAGGCAAAGTTTATTGTCATAAGCACAGGTACAATGAAGTACAGATACAATAAAAAATGTAGCTTGTAGTAGCATAAAAGCACAAAACACAAACTATGCATGCTACAAGACAGTGTAAAAAATATAGACTGTACAAAAGAAAATAACTTGGTGCAAAAATATACAATGAGAAAACAAGTACATGGTAGTAGAGTGATGGTCCAAGGTAGGATTATGATTGTGCAGGTTGGTTCACAAATCTGATAGTTGTAGATATCTGACAGCTGTTTGTGAACGTGTGAACATATGGAACTTCAGGCGAGAAAAGGTCATGGCCCGGATGGTTGAGATACTTGCTGCTACTGGCTTGTAGTGCCTCGTGTAGATGCTCTTGATGATGGGTAGAGCTGTGTTTGTGATGGATCGGGCTGAGTCCATATATTCAGTGAAAATAAATCGAGAAATTGAACCCTTAAATTAATGCCTAATTTTGAAGTAGAGGCATAGAACTGTTCATTAAAGCTATTTGTATTGGGTGTTACAGTAAGTGGAGTTGCTATCTCACAGCTCAATACAGCATCAATATATATTTTCTCTATGACTCCATGGGTTTACCCTGGGCACAGCAGTTTGTCCCAATATCCCAAAGATGTGTAGATGGTAGATTAATCGGTCACTGTAAATTGCCCCTCATGTGTAGAAACTTGGGGGCTGCAGGGATGTGGGAAAATAATAATGGCAGTGGGATTGCTCTGTGAGCCAACATTAGCTTGAGTGGTTGAAATAGCCTTCTGAGTTGTCAGAATGGAAAAACAGTATATGAAATAATTTGTGTGGCAAATTATTAGATCTAAGCTAGGACATTTTCTGGCAGAATATCCTTATTGGATTCTTTCTCTCATTCTGGCTTTGTGAATGTAAGAGTTCAATTTCAGCATTGTGTGCAGAGAGGAGGGCTTAGAAAAGGTTTGCAACATAAGTAAGTAAGTTTATTGGCCAAGTATTCACATACAAGGAATTTGCCTTGGTGCTCTGCCCACAAGTAACAACATGACATACAGTGACATGACTCAGAAAACACTAAACATTAATAATAAAACATTAATGATAAAACACCATTGATCAAGCATGTGAATGAACAAAATACCAGATCAAAGGGAGGCTACAGATTTTTGGCTGTTGAGCAGAGCAACTACTCGTGGATAAAAACTCTTTTTATGTCTGGCTATGGCAGCTTTGACAGTCCGGAGTCACCTTCCAGAAGGAAGTGATTCAAATAGTTTGTGGCCAGGGTGAGAGGGGTCAGAGATGATCTTGCCCGCTCCCTTCCTGGCCCTTGCGGTGTACAGTTCATCAATGGAGGGAAGGTTGCAGCCAATAATCTTCCCTGCTGATCGGACGATTCGCTGCAGCCTCCAGGTGTCGTGCTTGGTGGCTGAGCCAAACTAGACCGTGATGGAGAAGGTGAGAACAGACTCTACAATGGCTGTGTAGAATTGGACCATCATTGCCTGTGGCAGATTGCCGCAGGAAGTACATCCTCTGTTGTGCCTTTTTGACTGTGAATAGAAATTCATTTAGAGAAGTATACTTGTGTTTTGTAGGTTTGCCGATAAATAATAACCAAAGGCTTTGAGCTTTAGGCTCGCGTAAGTATCCAAAAGAATGGACATCTTTTACAGTGCAGTTGGAAGTATAAAATCGATACGGTTACTCAAGTTGGAATGACTGGGATATCACAAAAGTAGGAAAAGACAGAGGACTGGATAAAATTAGGAAGATATTTTGCTTAATCTATCTCCTTGGTGGGCGGGGGGGGATAAAATATTTGTAAAGGAGATGAAAGTGGGGCAGAGGGTATTGGTTAGGGAAATTTGGATCACTTCCAAAGGATAATGAAGAGGATTTCCAAAGTCTACAGAGTGATTTAGGCCAGTTGGAAATATGGGCTGAAAGATGGCAGATGGAGTTTAATGCTGATAAATGTCAGGTGCTACACCTTGGCAGGACAAATCACAATACATGGTAAATGGTAGGGAATTGAAGAATACAGTTGAACAGAGGGATCTGGGAATAACCGTGCATAGTTCCTTGAAGGTGGAATCTCATATAGATAGTGTGGTAAAGAAAGCTTTTGGTATGCCAGCCTTTATAAATCAGAGCATTGAGTATAGAAGCTGGGATGTAATGTCAAAATTGTACAAGGCATTGGTGAGACCAAATCTGGAGTATGGTGTACAATTTTGGTCGCCCAATTATAGGAAGGATGTCAACAAAATAGAGAGGGTACAGAGGAGATTTACTAGAATGTTGCCTGGGTTTCAACAGCTAAGTTACAGAGATAGGTTGAATAAGTTAGGTCTTTATTCTCTGGAGCGCAGAAGGTTAAGGGGGGACTTGATAGAGGTCTTTAAAATGATGAGAGGGATAGACAGAGTTGATGTGGACAAGCTTTTCCCTTTGAGAATAGGGAAGATTCAAACGAGAGGACATGACTTTAGAATTAAGGGACAGAGGTTTAGGGGTAACATGAGGGGGAACTTCTTTACTCAGAGAGTGGTAGCGGTGTGGAATGAGCTTCCAGTGGAAGTGGTGGCAGCAGGTTCGTTGGTATCATTTAAAAATAAATTGGATAGGCATATGGATGAGAAGGGTATGGAGGGTTATGGTATGAGTGGAGGCAGGTGGGACTAAGGGAAAAAAGTTGTTCGGCACGGACTTGAAGGGCCGAGATGGCCTGTTTCCGTGCGGTAATTGTTATATGGTTCTATGGTTCCTGTGAATTTAATGAAAGTGTCTCCAAAACAAACTTTTTTTTTGTCATTTTTTAATCATTATTCTTTTATTGATTTTTAGCTGATAAAAGTAACCCAGCTACACCGGAAATGAAAGCTGAAAGCAAAACTGGTAAAAAGTGGCAAGTGAGAACGTGGTTTAGTCCACGCAGTAGAAAATTGAAGTGTGTTCTGGATATGAATGCTGTGAAGAAGCCTCAGAAGATAACTCCAAGTTCTGATATTAATGGAACGCCATCGTCTGTGTTTGAATTCTTATCATCGCCATCACCTCCACATGGTTCACCAAAGAAGAAGACTTCAGAAAAGTCAAAACAAGGGGGTCGGAAAAGATTGACTGATATTAATAAGGATTGGGGTTTTGGAAAAAGAACAATCATGAACATAGAGAGAGAGAATGACAGTACTGGAGGAATGGATTACGACAGAGTAGTCTCATTTTCCAGTCAACCATTGGTTTGTAGCAGTCAAAGACAAGCAGTTCTAGATGATACTGCTGAAGCATTGGACCATTCAGATACAATTTCACCGGCTCACAATGTAATTGATTCCAAGATAGAGTCTGTGACCAACAGAACAGTAGATAATCCTTCTGAAACAAGTAACAAAGCAGCAACCTCCAGTTGCAAGGTTATTTCTCCAGGCCAGTTGCCGCAAATGTTCGATGAGGAACATCCTGTTCCTCGACCCAAAGCACATGCCAGTGCTAAAAGATCAAGAAAATCGTCAGATTCTAGCTCTAAAACCCCCTCAAAAAAGATCAAAAAAGGTCATTCTTGCCTTAAAACATCGCCAAGTTGCAGTAAGAATATATGTGATCCATCTAGATCAGACACACATCAACCTGTAACCCCACTACGACTTAAATCTGAGTTGAGCGAAGCTATTAATGAGACACAAGCTATTTCTTCAACAGACAATAGCTGCAACACCTCTTCGAACAGAGGCGACGATGAGAAAAACCAACATGCGACACGGAAATCCCCGTGCACACCACGATCTACACCTAAAAGCAATCTGGTTGGAAGTTGTGCGACAACTCCAATCTCTCCTCTTACTCCCTCGATGAAGAAAAATCACAAGGGTGAAACTCCACTACACATCGCTTCCATAAAGGTACAGTAAACCAATAAAAGTTGAAAGATCGGGTGCCAGCAGTTTGTCGGTCATTTCGACTTTTTTTTGATATGTCTAAATGCATGTGTTAATGCCTCTTGGTATGTTTTTATGTGGGGGGGGGGGGGGGGTGTTGGGGGAAACCGTTTCCATTCACTTACCTCGGCAGAATGCGACTTTTCTCCCAGTTGCATTTTCGCCCTCCCTCGCTGCCTAATAACTTGGATTGGTGCGGCTATTCCCGGAGACCGGCCCAGAGCTTCAGCAGCAGGTGCGGTGTGGACTTCCATCGCGAAGCCAGAAGAAAGGCTCCGACCGCCGGCCTGTTGACTTTAACATCGTGAAGCCGCGGTCTGTGGAGCTTCTAGCAGCAGGCGTGGAGCGGACTTACCGTCCCTGAGCCAGGGATCCCTTGCCAGGGATTGCCGGAGAAGAGCTCCGACTGCTACTCTCCCTGCGGCCTATAAAATCGAGAAGCCACGGTTTTGGATAAGAAAGTGGCCGATTTGGGCACTCCAAGCCGCGGATGGTGTTGCATCCGTCCCGAAGTCGGAGCTTCGATCATCCAGACGAGAGGGCTTGTACATCGGGCCGTCTTAGCGGCGACTACAGAGGGTCAAGGACCCAAACATGGGTGAACAAAAGGAGGAAGACTGACTGAACTTTATTGCCTTCCATGACAGTGATCACTGTGGTGAATGTTTATGTTGAGTTCTATCGTTCTTTTTTAATTGTGTTGTGTTCTTTTAATTGTACGGTTGCATGGTAACTCAAATATCACTGTACCTTAATTGGTGCATGTGACAATAAATATGAATATGAATGAGTATTGATTCATCAGCTGAGGGACAGTAGTCCAATGTCACCAAATACCAGTATTTGTAGAAATGTTTCTATATTTTATATTCTCTATGATGGGATACACCCCCCCATTAACAAACCTATCAACATTATTTTATTTTGCATACACTGACTGATCTGTTTGGTTTGTGGTCAAGTGTAGTCATGTTTCCAGATAGGGACATCCACTTCACTTTGTTTCTGTTATTGCAAACACCTGTTTGTCCCTGTAAGCCATATCTGGTGGCTGTTTCTTCTGTAGAATTAGCCTTGTTTGCTATCAGGTACATTGTTCTCCACTGCTACACTGCCTCTTTTCCATGAACATAAAATATATTTATTTGATTTGCTTTCTGGAACAGATTGCAGGAAATAATAATTGGTAATTTTTAATTTTTTAAATGGCCTTTCTCCTATCCCAAATTCAGTGTCAAATAATGATTGTACATAGATTGTTTGCGGTTTTAATTTATTTAAAAACATTCTTAAAAAATAACAAAGCCGATCAAGAAAAAATATGTTTTTTCCACCATTCTGACTCCATCCTGACAATAAATGTTAACTATGTATATTCGTAAACAGAAACACTGACTAGAATGCGAAAAAATCATGAAGTAGACTGTTAAAGAAAACTTTAAAATGCACCACAAGGATCGAGTAAGGCAATCGAGGCTACACTTCATTAAAGAGAGCCCAATACTACGGCAGTTGGGATTAGTCAAACTACACTAGACTAAACCAGAGCAAAGATTCAAGTGATCTTTTAAACAGTTTTTTCTGCATTGTCTATTTACACTAATTAACCCATTATAGATTTCACAAAGGCACCAACATTCCTCTGTTATCAGAATGCTCTCGCAACCACTGTAAATCGTGCACCTCGGGCAGATACATCCACATGCTTTGGTTTTCTTCAAAACCACAATGGCAGTTTTTCAAAATGTTCCATTACCATTTGGCCCCATTCTCCCTTTCCCCTTTCTGATTTTATTATTTTACAAGGCCAGGACATTGGTTATAAATTTGTCTGGGTAATAACGCAATTGGAGACCCATTTTAACTCTTTTAAGCTTTTTTTTGCCATAAAGTCCCTGTAGTGAGGAGTCTGCCATGCAGCAAGTTTGAACATAAATTCAAATACATTGCAACACAGTGGGTAATAAAGGAAAAGTATATTTTGCACTTGGAGAGAGCCCTGAGGTTCATGGAAATCCAGCTATGAGTATCCTTTTGATATTCTAACATGATGTATGCAATAATGTAATGTCCACCATGGAAGTTGTGCAAGTGTAAAAAATCGCTTTTGCAGCAATATTGATTGGAAAGGTTCTCAACATATTGCTTGTATGGAGACTAAAAGTTAATAAATCACTTGAATTAATACCAGTTTATTTAATTTTATCAAACATTTATAAAAATCAAAATCATCAATTCCTAATTGTGTATAATGAATGCATGTATATGTTTAGATGAGTTATGATAGGTGGAACGTTGTGGTAACCCCAGAGGTAAATATTTAGACCCCTCTTCTATTAATCAATGTTGACTTTATGTAGAAATACACAATGCAGTTTGGGACAAAAATCTGAGAGATCAATTAAATGAATGGTAAAAAAAAAAGAGCAAGGACAAATTGGTATGGCTGTTTCAGCTTTACTATGTTATTACTATGTTTAGACATAGAACACAGAGATATTCGTAACTAATTCCAAAATGAGTTAATTTGATTACCGGGTGTAACTGGAGTACATGAGATTGCCAAGAGTGTTTCATTGTTATATGTAATGATAAACATAGAGAATATATAACAAAATATTACTAAATTCATAATCACAATGCTAAGGTAACAAACGATAGTCCGTAGAAGTTCATAGTTGAGGTTTATGTTGTATAGTGTTCAAGAGCCTGGAGGTTGTTGGGATGAAGTTATTCTTGATCATTATGGTAAAAATAGACATAAAATGCTTGAGTAACTCAGCAGGCAGGCAGCACCTCTGTAGAAAAGGAATATGTGACGTTTCATCATTGTATCCCTCTCATTAGCACATCTTCTCCAGCCAACAATGGGCCATTATGGACTCTACCCTTCCTGAGGTAATCTGTTCTGGCCTTTTTGGCTCCAGTTTCCCGCTCCACTTCTATCTTTCAGTCTGAAGAAGAATTCCTACCTGACATGTCACCTATTCCATTTCCGGCATGAACCAGCACCTGCAGTTTATTCCTACACATTTGTTCACGGTATTCAGATTACTATACCTTCTTCTCAATGGTAGGAGTGAAATGAGAGTATAGCCAGGGTGATGTTGGTTTTTGACAATATTTGTTGCCTTTTTTGAGGCAGTGCTTCTGTAGATCCCTTTAGATGTTGGGAAGGATAATACTTGTGATGGGCCACACATTGTCTATCACCCTGTAATCTTCTTTGTTCCTGGACGTTTGAGTAACTGAATCAGGCTGTGATGCAACCAAATAATAAGCGCTCTGTTGTACACCTGTAGAAGTTCCAGAGACGTTTTATCAACATACCAAATCTCCTCAATCTTCTAAGTTAGTAGAGGTGTTGATAGGCTTTCTTTATGAATGTGTTGGGCCCATGCTAGATCTGCAGAGATATGTATACCTCGGAAGTTGTTATTTTCCTCCACAGCCACCCATTGATGAAGAGAGATTTGTGATTCCTCAGTATTCCACTTCGAAAGTCAATGATCAAATCCCTGGTCTTGCCAACAATGAGAGCAAGATTGTTGTTGTGGCACCATTCAATCAGATAAGAAAAGCTGAAGATCTGTAAAAAATGCACGTTGATTATCATGAAATGTGAAGTTTATAATTTCTAGAAAGTAGATTATTGAATAGATTCCCATACAGTATGTGGGCTCTAAAACTATTTTTAAGATGCATATTAAATATATGTAAGGAGTGTGATATTGCTTTTTTTCAGGGGGACATTGCAGCAGTTGAGCAGCTCTTGGAGAATGGAGCTAATCCAAACATCAAGGACAATGCAGGATGGACGCCTTTGGTATGTATTGGTGAACTCAATTTTTGGAGCCGTAAATTTCCATTTCTACATCTGATTTAAAAATGAAAATATGACTGAAATAACTTATTATTGATATATTACTTCTTAATGACCATTCATGTAGAACATAGAACTGTACAGCACAAGATCAGGCCCTGCGGCCCACATGACTACGCCCAACATGATGCCTAGACCAACATAGTTTATCTTCGAGATACTGCATGGAAATTGGCCCTTCAGCCCACTGAGTCCATGCTGACCAGTGATCACCTGTACACTAGTTCTATCCTACACGCTAAGGACAATTTACAGATGCTAATTAACCTACAAACCTGCACGTCTTTGGAATGAGGGAGGAAACCAGAGCACCCGGAGAAAACCCACGCGGTCGCTGGGAAAACGGGCAGTCTATGTACAGACAGCACCCATAGTCAGGATCAAACCCGGGTCTCTGGCACTGTAAAGCAGCAACTCTACCGCTGTGCCCCTCTTCCCAACTCTTATCTACCTGCACATAATCCATGTCACTTAATTTCCTGTATATCCATATGCCTATCTAAAAGTCTATTAAATGTCACTATCTCATCTGCCTCAATCACCACTCGTGGCAGCACGTTCCTAGCCCACAAAACAAAAATCTTGCCCTGCACATCTCCTTTAAATGTTGTCCCTCTCATCTTAAAGCTATGCTCTCTAGCATGTGATATCTCCATCCTGAGAAATGGTTTTGACTGTCTATCCTATCTGTCTCTCATAATTTTATATACTTCTATCAGGTCTCCCACATCCTCTGGAGTTCCAGAGAAAACAATCCAGATCTGTCCAACCTCTCCCCAGCTAATAATGCAGCAAACAATGAAGGAAAGCATACCATATGCCGTCTTTACAACTCTACTTGTGTTGCCACTTTCAGGGAGTTATGGATTTGGGACCTAGGCATCACTCTGTACATCAAAGTATGATCAAAATTTATGCCCACATGTATTGTTATGAGTTAGTTTGGTCTAGGAGAAATGCACATTTTGAAACAGAAGCCATAGCATTGTCCGATTTCTATTTGTCAGATGATAAGGAGAAACAATTTAGATAGATAAAACTAGCAATGCCTACATATTTCCTTGGATTGGAATACCTAACAGAAAGCTTCAGAAATAAAAAGATGGAAATAATCAGGAGGTTAGATAGCATCTGTGAATTTAGAGTTAACATTTTAGATTGAAGAAAGGTTGTTGAGCTGAAATATTAATGGTGTTTCTCTTGTCATGGGTGCTACCTGACCAGCTGAGTACTTACAACATTTTCTGTTCTCTTGTTTAACATTTCCTATATAGTGAGGCTTTTTGCTTTTACAGAAAACAGTTTCCACAAAAATATTTTCTACGGGGCATGTATTGTGGATAGTAAGATGGTTATCAAAAATTATAGTAGGATCATGATCAGTTGGACAAGTTGGCAGAGGAATAATTAATAGAGTTCAATGCAGATAAGAATGAGGTATTGCATTTTAGGAAGTCAAGCCAGGGCAGGACCTTCACTGTGAATGGCAGGGCCCTGGGGGAATGTTGTAAAGCAGAGGGATCAAGGAGTACAGTTATATAGTTCCTTGAAAGTGGCATCACAGGTAGATCAAGAAAGCTTTTGGCACATTGGTCTTTATCAGTCAGGGTGTCAAGTCTAGAAGTGTGTAGGAAGAAACTGCAGATTCGGTTAAACCGTTTAAACCGAAGATAGACACAATACTGGGGTAACTCAGCAGGACAGACAGCATCTCTGGAGAAAAAAAATGGGTGACATTTCCGGTTGAGACCTTTCTTTAGACTCAAAGTCGTGGGAAAGGGAAAAGAGAGATACAGACGGTGATGTAGAAAGATATACAACAATGAATGAAAGATATGCAAAAAAGTAACGATGATAAATGAACCAGGCCATTGTTGTCTATTTGCTGGGTGAAAATGAGAAGTTGGTACGACTTGGGTGGGAGGGGGAATGCAGGGTTTAATTGAAGTTAGAGAAATTAATATTCATACCACTGGGCTGTAAGCTGCCCAAGGGAAATATGAGATGCTGTTCCTCCAATTTACGTTTTGCCTCACTGATCATTTCGCTGAATACCTTCGCTCAGTCCGCCTGCACCTACCTGATCTCCTGGTTGCTAAACCCATTCCCATTCTCACACTAACCTTTCTGTCCTGGGCCTCCTCCATTGTCCGAATGAGGCTAAATGCAAATTGGAGGAACAGCATTTCATATTTTGCTTCTTAAGCAAAAAAAGAACAAAGTGCTGAAAAAATTCAACGTCAATCAGTATTCCAGACGGGGAGAAACAATGTTAGTGTTTTAAATCAATGTCATGATCATTATTGCATTAAAAGTTGAGTGAGATTGAGAATGGGTCAGGAGCTGGAGGGATGGAGTACTGTCACATGGTTTCTTTGTTTCCCAGTGCCAAATTCAATATTGGATCACTTTCTGAATATGTTATTGAAGGAGCCCATTGTAAGTGAGAGAACATCTTGCTCCAAAAAGTTGATTTTATTTTCAGTTTCCTAACCATTGGTAAATATCGTGCAGATCTGCCTTGTTAAGACTCTCAATTTTATATTTTTAAAAATCTCTGGAGAGCATAGAATCTATTCATTCTTGCCTCTAGGCAAGCTTCTCTTATCCGATCTTCATGTTCATCTCGGTTAAATTCTCACTTGGGATAATAATTATTATGAGACCACTCAGTGTCAGATCATTTGAGAAAATTCATGCTTAGTTTAGTTAAGTTTGTTATTGTCCCATGTACTGAGCTACAGTGAAAAGCTTTTGTTTGTGTGCTATTATGTCAAAGAAAACAGTCTACAATCAATCTGTCCACAGTAAACAGATTAAGGATAACGGGTACAACATTTAGTGTAAGATAAAGTCTGATAAAACATATCGACCAACATAGTTGATAAAAAAAATTCATTAAATATTGCTTAATTCAAGGCAATTTGTTTATCCACTAGAAATTTGAAATGTGTTAATTGGCAGTGTGCTTTTGGCAAACTTGCTTTTGGCAAACTTGCTTTTGTCATGGGCTCAAGGGCCAGTTTCCTTGTATGACATTCTGAACTCAGAATATTTTTTGATTGACAAGTTGTTGACATTGTGAATTTTGTGTAGGTCCTCCCCAAGTCATTAATATTTGTTTGTGTTTTTATAGCATGAAGCCTGTAACCATGGGCATGTGAAGGTTGTACAGCTGTTACTGCAGTTTGGTGTTCTTGTGAACACACCAGGATATGAAAATGATTCTCCCTTACATGATGCAGTAAAGAATGGACATGTGAATGTTGTTAAGCTGCTCGTCTCACATGGAGCTTCTCAAGATGTGATGTAAGTTATCATCTCTGCTCCATTCATCACCATGAGGTACATCCAACTTAAGTAAATGTTTCATCTTGACATCTAGAAAATGCAGAATCTATAATCATAATTGGTTGAAAAATCTAGTATCGACCAACATTATTTGAAAGATAATTGTTCTATCATTCTAAGTATGACCATGGTAAATTTACCAGCAAGTGATAATATTCAATCACCAGAATATTTCTTTGTTCAAATCTGAAATCTTTGTACAAATTACATAGTGGCCAGACTGGTGGAGTTTTAAGAGTATAATACATTTGTACTCGTTGGATTAGAATATCAAATTGTCTTTCTGATGCCTATTAATGCTTTTAGATTAATTACCACATTCTACTTGGTACAAATCTAAACAATTGTGTTATCCGTGCTTGGCAGGTGTTTATATTCACGTTTTTTAGTTATATTTTTGTTGCTCATAGCTAGATTAAATTGTATGTGTAACATTTTCACACTGTAACATCTCCAATATCATTCTCTTTGCAATGATCCAAAGTCATGACCAATTTCAGTTCATGAATGTATTTTTTATTTTGAAATGAAAATGTATAGGTTTTAACAACATATATTCAAGTTTACAATCAGCCCCAAATGAATAGATAGAAATAGACGGATAAATACCTATTTATGAAATATTTTAAACTTGTGTGTAGGAAATCCAGCAAAAAAAAGAACAGTTATGGATATTTT
Organism: Raja brachyura; assembly: GCA_963514005.1. The sequence goes on from OY740787.1 coordinate 50,877,073, forward strand.
CAAGAAATGTAGCTGGACAACTAGAAGAGGTGTTAGTGGCAAAGCATTTTGCCAAGATTTTAACCAAACTAGATTTATCCAGATAGATTTAGTGAAATTAGAGAAAAGATTAACGATACATTAGTATGAAATTCACAGTGGGGAGAAGTGTCAGTTTGACCAGAAAGACATGTGATGACTAACAGTGAATTGGAGAATCGGTGTTAGAACAATGTAATGGATAGTGAGGATTCAGATGAAATTGGACGTGACTCCAAAATCCAGAATTTCAAAGGATGCAGCATGATAAGGAAAACTTAGACACTGGACTTTCAACGCTACAGAAAATGCATAGACAGTGCAGCGGTAAAATTAAATATTTTACCCCCACCTCGTGGCCTACCTCCTGGATTGGAGCGGCCTTTCCTGCCGGGGACCAGGAACCGTACCAGAGCTGCAACAGCGGCGGTTGCGCTGGAGTCACCATGGAGCGGGCGATGCCTACCTGTGTCACCGTTGGAGCTCTGGAGCGTTGGGCCGCTGCTCCAACATCGTGGAGCTCGGGTTTAGGGAGAGCTCCCAACACGGGCGGCGCTGACCGTCATCGTGGAGTCCTGGGGCCCTTTGCCAAGGGCCTCCAGCGTTGTGTCTCCACCCGGCGCGGCCTGCGGACTTTGGGAGCCGCAGACTCCGGTAGGAGGGGGCCGACTCGGTCCAGGCCGCTGAGGACGTCCCCCAGCCCCGACGTCGGATTTACATCACCCCGGGGAGCGGGCCTGAACATCGGGCCGCCCGGAGTGGCGACAGCGGAGGGCTGGGAGGTGCCCCGACCATGGGTTAACATTGGGGAACATCGGGAAGAAACTGACTTTGGTGCCTTCCCTCACGGTGGGAAATTTTGATCCTGCTGTGAGGGGATGTTTTATGTTGAATTTCTGTCTATTCTGTGTTGTATTCTTTATTTTTGGCTGTATGGTGACTTCATTTCACTGCCAATTGGCACATGTGACAAATAAAATCTATCTGTATCTGTAAATAGGAATTTTGAAAATGAAAGAGAGCACCAGAAAAAATGATGTGACACTAAACAAAATCTGAAGATATATTAAGTATATTAAAAGGGAAATATTTAAAAATAATATGAAGCCAATTAGAAACCAAAATATTAACATGAATGTAGGGGCTGGAGAGGCTCACAAAAGAGGACAATACAGACCAGATTAAGGAAGAGATTTGTAAAATCTTGTACAAATTAAATGGAGAGGGGAAATATTAAGAGACTCAGCATATCTTAAAGTAGATAAATTGTCAGGCCCTGATAAAGTATTTCTCTGAAATGTATTACAGATAACGCATTTCTTGTTAAGATGAACAGGAAGAAAAATAGCAAATGTCTCAGCTAATCATTTTCCATTATTCCGTGGTTAAAGGGCCTGTCAGACTTAAGCGACTTTTCAGCTAACTGTGACCTTCAAGCTCGGGGGCACTCGCCTGAAAAAACGCGAGTTGGAACGACCGTCAGCGCGGAACACGCACGCGCACACATCAACACACACACGCACATCAGCACACACACGTACATCAGCTCACACACGCACATCAGCTCACACACACACATCAGCTCACACACGCACATCAGCTCACACACGCACATCAGCTCACACACGCACATCACAGCACACACGCACATCAGCGCACACGCACATCAGCGCACACGCACTTCAGCACACACGCACTTCAGCACACACGCTTCAGCACCCCCACTTCAGCACCCCCACTTCAGCACCCCCACTTCAGCACCCCCACTTCAGCACACACACACTTCAGCACACACACACTTCAGCACACACACACTTCAGCACACACACACTTCAGCACACACACACTTCAGCACACACACACTTCAGCACACACACACTTCAGCACACACACACTTCAGCACACACACACTTCAGCACACACACACTTCAGCACACACACTTCGGCACACACACACTTCGGCACACACACACTTCGGCACACACACACTTCGGCGCACACACACTTCAGCACACACACTTCAGCACACACACTTCAGCACACCCCAACACACACACACACCCCAACACACACACACCCCAACGCACACACACCCCAACACACACACACCCCAACACACACACACACACACACACACACCTCCATCCACACCTCCACCCACACCTCCACACACATCTCCACACACATCTCCACACCCACACACGCACACCTCCACACACATCTCCACACAAACCCACACACATCTCCACACACACACCCCTCCACACACACACCCCTCCACACACACACACACACACCTCCACACACACACACGGAAAGCGGGGGAGCGCTGTCTGAAATTCACATGGTGCAAAGCCAAGGTGATACCCGCGATGAACAGGAAGGTTAAAGACGGCTAGCACAGTGTACGGTAAGTCCTTTAAAAGAGCGAGGGGAGAAGGGGGAGAAGGAGTGGAGACGCTTTTAAGAAGCCAGACAACTTTTAATGAAAACCACAAAAATACACAGCTGTGAAGTTTAGCAGGCATTTAACATTTTCCTTGGTTCTGAAAACTCGTACTTAATTTTTTTTTTTCCCCCAAAGAGCCAATTAAAATACCCGGTCAGCAAAGGAGATTACCTACGGCTACCTCGACTACCTACAACGACATGGCGACCCCCATTACCACTGCACTATGACTTCAAAAGTATCGATTTTCTCCATGCCGACCAGTTTTTGCTCGCAGAAAATGTTTCAACATGTTGAAACATTTTCCGCGACCAAACTGAGGCCGCGAGTAGTAACCACTATGCGGGAACTCCTCTCGACCATGAAAGAGACTTACCAGAGACCACCTACGACCATGTATCGACCATGCTGCGAGCTTGTGGCGAGCGCAGACTCTCCTAAACGCGCCAATAAGGTCGCCATAGTGGGACAGGCTCTTAAGAATCTATTGTTGGAAGTCTAGAGGATGCTAATGTTGTTTGTTTAAAAAAGGAAAAGGTTAGGTCATTACAAGTCAGCCAGGTTAATGAGCCAGGTGTAGAAAAAGTATAGAATGGAAGTATCCACTTCAACTATCAGACTACTTCTCGCAGCTCTCTAAACCGTGGATTGACCATGATCTTTAATCCTGCAGCATTTAATCGTTAATCGTAAAACAATGTTAATCCTGGAACAGGATTTCTAACCTTGTCCAAAAGTAACACAAAGTGATTAGGGTTTGTTCCTGGCACCACTACTTTCCTTTGCATTATCCACCTAAACTTTCTAATTCTCTCCTCCACCATAACAATTTTAAGATCAGTAAACTTTGTATGATTTCAATGTAGCCTCGCTGCCGCTTTGTGAAACTTTTCACCATAAACTACCTGTTAACTCCATACTCTTTCAAGTAGGGTAGTACCAATAGGTTGTCTTGTTGTTGGCATTTTAAAACACAGTACAATTGCGTTCTGCACTATGCCAGTGGAATGCACTTTTAAATTACTTCATGGTTGTAAAGCACTTTGCAATGTCCTTAAGTCACATTTGATTTTTCTGATGGTGTAATTACATTGTGGAACCTGATTGAAGATGCTGCTTTAATTGTTTTTTTATTCCTGTTCTGATTTCACTGTCTTTAACTCTTAATACTGTTTTGACGTTACCCATGTTTTCATCTTGCATCTGATTATTTATTTGTAAGAGTCATTGAAATTTACTGCAGTGAGGCTATTTCAGTCATCCATCGCCAAAACATTAATTTAAAACCAATAAAACCTGCAGATGATGCAAATCTGAAATAAAAACAGACATTGCTGGAACTGCTTAGTAGGTCCGGCTATGTGATTTTGTGAAGAGAATAATAAAGTAATCGTTTCAACAATAACCCTATTTTCATGTTTTCCCCAGTCATGAAGAAAGCACACCGATGTGTAGCAGTAACTCTTATTTCCCTCTCTGTAGGTGCTACATGTCTTGCAATAATTCCAGCACTTTTTATTGAATTTAATTTTTCTTTGCGCTAGATCTATAGAATTGTGTTTTTTATTCTGTTTCAGACCTCCAACATATTATCAACTTGTTTTGAGATTATTTTGTTCCCTTTGTTTTTGTTTATATTTTGTCCATTTCAGAACTCAGATGAAATTGATAATATAACTCGGTCAAATTTTAATTAAAATCTGTGCAAGTCCTTTACTCTCCTTTTGTTTCATGCACTTATCCAGTTTTAAATTGGATTTACCGTTGATAGCAATAAGAATTTCTGAGAGATTGGCAAGGTTGGGGGAAGAGGTCAGTGGAGATGATTAAATAAATTCACAGATGCTAACAGAATTTATATTCAGAATACAATAGTACCTCTGTATCTGTCGGGATTTGATTGCTTTATTTCAGTGTTTCACAGTCTGCCTATCCTGCTTGTTTCATTGGGTAATTATTTTACACATAGTTGTCTTATTTATAGGACTGCATCTAATCAGAGGGGTTTATATTGTTCTAAAGATGAAAGTATCACTAAAAATTTGAAATGACTGCTTTACTTTAATCTTTAAATTTAATTTGTGTTTGATCTGGGGCAAGAATTAATAAGCGGGCTGCTGCCAATTATTAGTACTGTGTTGATGATGTGTCTTTCTCTATTGCCTATACATTGCATTCAGAAAGTATTCAGACCCCTTCACTTCTTCCACATTTTGTTACGTTACACCCTTATTCTAAAATGGATTAAATTCATTTTTTTATATCATTAATCTACACACAATATCCCGTAATAAAAAAAGTGAATAAGTAATTAAAAATAAATAACTGAAATATCACATTTACATAAGTATTCAGACCCTTTACTCAGTACTTTGTTGAGGCACCTTTGGCAGCGATTATAGCTTCAAGTCTTCTTTGGTATGACGCTACAAGTTTGGTACACCTGTATTTGGGTAATTTCTCTCATTCTTCTCAGCACATCCTCAAGCTCTGTCAGGTTGGATGGGGAGCGTCGATGCACAGCTTTTTTCAGGTCCTTCCAGAGATGTTTGATTGGGTTCAAGTCGGGCTCTGGCTGGGCCACTCAAGGACATTCACAGATTTGTCACAAAGCCACTCCTGCCTTGTCTTGGCTGTGAGCTGAGGGTCATTGTCCTGATGGTAGGTAAACCTCCGCCCCTGTCTGAGGTCCAGAACGCTCTGGAGCAGGTCTTCATCAAGGATCTCTCTGTACTTTGCTTCATTCATCTTTCCCTCGATCCTAACAAGTCTCCCAGTTCCTTCCACTGAAAAACATTCCCACAGCATGATGCTGCCACCACCATGATTCGCCATAGGTATGGTATTGGCCAGGTGATGAGCAGTGCCTGGTTTCCTCCAGACGTGACACTTGGCATTCAGGCCAAAGAGTTCAATCTTGGTTTTATCAGACCAGAGAATCTCGTTTCTCATGCCGTTTGGCAAACTCCAAGAGGGCTGTCATGTGCCTTTTACTGAGGAGTGGCCTCTCTCTGGCCACTCTACCATAAAGGCCTGATTGGTGGAGTGCTGCAGATATAGTTGTCATTATGGAAGGTTCTCCCATCTCCACAGAGGAACTCTGGAGCTCTGTCAGAGTGACCATCAGGTTCTTGGTCACCACCCTGACCAAGGCCCTTCTCCCCCGATTGCTCAGTTTGGCCGGGCAGCCAGCTATATGAAGAGTCCTAGTGGTTCCAAAGTTCTTCCATTTAAGAATGACGGAGGCCACTGTGCTCTTCAGGACCTGCAATGCTGCAGAAATTGTTTTATACCCTTCCCCAGATCTGTGTCTCGACACAATCCTGTCACAGAGGTTTACGGACAATTCCTTCGTCTTCTTGGCTGGTTTTTGCTTTTTGCTCTGACATGCATTGTCAACTGTGGGACCTTGTATAAGTGTGCCTTTCCAAATCATGTCCAATCAATTTAATTTACCACTGGTGGACACCACAATCAAGTTATAGAAATATCGCAAGGATAATCAATGGAAACAGGATGAACGTGAGCTCAATTTTGAATGTCATGGCAAAGGGTCTGAATACTTATGTAAATGTGATATTTCAGTTATTTATTTTTAATTACTTTGCACAAATTTCTAAACACCTGTTCTCGCTTCTTCATGCTGGGGTACTGTGTTTAGATTAATGATTAAAAAAAAGAATTTAATCCATTTTAAAATAAGGCTGTGACGTAACAAAATGTGGAAAAAGTGAAGGGGTCTGAATACTTTCTGAATGCACTAAATAATAGCAAGAGTACCATAAAATAAGGTTTCTGTCCTCAAAACTCTTTTAGAATCAAACATTAATTAGTCTTTTTATTCTGTATAATGTTACTTAAAATAACAATCGTGTATTTTATTTTATGTTTGAGCTGCATTGTTCGTCAGGTGATTTTTGTGCTCTGTGTGGGGACGTCTGGAAGACATGGTGAATGGGCTATATGGTTTTTGCTTCAGCAGGTCCACTGATATTAATGTTCATTGTTCACTCCTCAATGCAGTAACTAGCACCACAAATGTAAGATTAAACTTCAGTTAGAATTACTAACTTATTTGCATTTAAGGGGAAAATATTGAGAGAAAAATTGATTTGTAACTTAATAAAAATTGATTTTTGAAGTGTGCAATATTACTTAGCCAAATATGTTATTCAGGTTGTTACCTTCAATGTGAACCCACCGCCATTCACACCTTGCCACTCCCACCCTTTTCCACTTTCCACAGAGACCACTCTCTCTGCAACTCCTTGGTTTACTCATTGCTTCCCACCCAAACCATCTCCTCACCAGGTACATTCCCCTGCAATCGGAGTGTTGGCCCTACAACACTTGTTCCTACATCTCCTCCCACGCATCCGTCCAGGGACCTCCGGCACCCTTCCAGGCAAGACAGAGGTTCACATGTGCCTCCTCGTACCTCATATACTGCATTCTGTGCTCCTCATATGGCCATTATATCAAAGAGCCCAAGCATAAACAAGGCGACCGTATCACTGAACACTTGCTGCTTGGTGCACCCAGGCCTACTGAATCTCCTGGTTGCTAATCATTTAATCTCCCCTTCCCATTCCAATACAGACATTTCTGTGTTGGGCCACCTCCATTGCCAGAGTGAGGCCACAAGCAAATTGGAGGAACCACCTCATTTTCTGCTTGGCCAGCTTATAGCCCAACGGTATGAATGCCAACACTTGCCTCCCCACCCCCATTTTACCCCTTCTCTATGCTATTTTGGAATGGACTTTGTTATAGTTAATTTTATCAGATTTGTATTCTCATTCTGATGGATTATTTATGATTTGATAATTCAGTGAGGAATAACCACGTGACTTGCATTATGTAAATAGAATCCATGTACCTGTATTCAAATTCTCATGTTTATCTTTCTTCCTACACTCAGAATTATTTTAACTTAATAGTCTTAAAATTCACTTTACTTTTTGAAATGTGTAATTAAGTAGCACAGGAACTATTTAAATTACAGAAGGAATCTCAGTAGTTAAAGTGCATAAATTGCTATTGTAATTTGATCATATCATCATTATTGAAGACGCAAATAGTTGTTTTAATTGGGAAATCAAGTTAAAAGATTAAAATAAAAATATCCATGTTAACCTGGAACTTGTGCTTCATGCAGATAGATTTCAGTTTTATACATTTTTTTGAAGTGAGAAGGTATGTTGATCAAGAGAGCGTATCAATGCATTGAATTGTGTGGAGTGTGGGAATTATCTTTGAGGTAAGTAAAGTAATGAGGGAAAATATTTAAATATGCCGAGGATTATAGATATAGAGATCCAAGTGCAGGATGTAAAGTGAGGCCTTCATTCCCACTTTGTTTTCTGATGGTCAACCCTTCTTTAATCTCAGATGGAGCTTTTGGACCCAATCTTGGAACCAAAACAATCTGCACAATGTTGATGCTTGATTATTTAGATAGGAAGTATACCTTATGACGTGGCAATATAAAATCCTGAAGTAATAATTGGCTGCGCTTCTCAGAGAGAATTATAATTCAGCAACATAATATGCTGAAGATAGACACAAAAGGCTGGAGTAACAGCGGGTCAGGCAATATCTCTTGAGAAAAGGAATTGGTGATGTTTCGGGTCGAAACCCTCACACAGAGAGTCGGGAGAGGGAAACTAGAAGTATGAAAAGGTTCAGAGAAGGTTCTATAAACCCGCATCTACAGTTCCTTCCTAAACATAATGTGCCATTAAGTTTGATTTAGTTTCTTATTATTGTCACTGAAATTTAGTGAAAAACTTTTACGTTCCATCCAGACAAATCATACCATATATGATTACAACAAGTAGCACAAAAGAGAAAATAAACTGCAATATCTGGTGTTAAATCAGGCAAATTGGAAGACTGGGATTCATTCCAAGTGTACCCCAGGTCCGTTCAAGAGTGAAAACAGCAGGGATGGCCGTTCTGGAAGGTCCTTGTATGTGCTTTCAAGCATTTGTGTCTTTGGGCCAATGGGAGAGGAGATAATGAGCAGTGTATGAGCGGCCCTTGATTGTGTTGGCTGCTTTTGCAAGGCAACCTGAAGTATAGATGGCAGACACAAAACGCTGGAATAACTCAGCGGCCCAGGCAGCATCTCTGGAGAGAAGGAATGGGTGATGTTTTGTCACGAGACCCTTCTTCAATGACTTGCCCTCAAAAAGCCTCCAACCTTATCGTTCCCCAGCCCCGCACGACTCGATTTTATCTTCTCTCCAAAATCCACAAACAGAACTGCCCTGGCAGTCCCATTGTTTCTACTTGTTCATGTCTCACCTAATTAATTTCCACATACTTCGACTCCATCCTATCTCTCCCCCCCCCCCCCCCCCCCCCCCCGTCAAATCCCTCGCTACCTATGTCCAAGACACCTCACACGGCCTTCGTTTCTTCAATTACTTATCACCCCTGAAGTATAGATGGGTGGGTAGGGGGGGATTGTTTGGGGGAAGGGGGGGGGGGGGAGGCTGGTTTGAGTGATGGACTGGCCTATATTCACAACTTGGGCAGAGCAGTCGCCATATCAAGCTGTTCTGTATCTGAGTAGCATCTGAAGAAACAGAAGCTTTGGTGTTTTTTTCTTTTGCGTCAGATACCCCTTGAAAACATTCTGCTTAGCTTTGATCCCAGTGCATAAATGGTAAAACATTTCAAGAAAATGTAAATAAGCAATTCACAAACTCTTAAAGTGTGCAACTTTAATGATAGCACAGGGCATTACATACATCCTCAAGCACTGGCTACATTCTTCTACTGAACTGTACCCAGGAAGGGGAAGGCGTTATGATTGATAACTAGGCGGGGTTAATGGTACTGAGGTAACTATGTTATTGGTTGCATATAAAAACCATCTACATCCTTCCCCTTAGAAAATCAAAACAGACTGTTGTCACAACAACAGAATTAAACAGCAGAATTAAACAAAATCGCCATAACGAACAGGTGGCTTACTAATTCGGCCCAAGCACGTACGGATGTCTTCCCCCTTCCCCCGAAGGAGCAGAAGAAACAGGAGGACACGAGGCAGCTGGGGAACCAGGGAAGGGTGGTGGGGTGGGAGAAATAGGAGAGTGAGAACCGCGACCGGCAACAGCAGACCCGCGCAGAGGGGAACGGGGTGCTCGATATGGGGATCGAGGCATGCAGGGAAGACTGGCTGGGACAGCAACCGGCTGCTGGTATGAGAGTGGCGGGGCATAGGGTCCCGGGGGCTGCGGCTTTGGCTCATTAACCGCAAGCAGGTGTTGTCGGCTTCTACGGTAGATGGTTCCCTCATAGTTGACCAGATACGAATGAGGTGAGTCGGCCACCCCAACCACGGTAGCCAGACGGGAGTGACTACTGGCGGTCTGCAACCGAACAACCTGGCCAGGCAACAGAGGATCGAGTGGTCTGCATGACCGATCATGGGAACGCCGCTGGCTGTCATGTTTCTCTTGAATGCGCCTCTGCACGGAGGCAGGCTCCAGCACCCGAGGTTGCAGCTGGCGCTGGGCAATCGGGATGGTAGATCTGGTTGTTCTGGACATCAGACACTGAGCAGGGGCCCCCATGGCCGGATCCCAGGAAACATTCCTGAGGTTCAGGAGATCCAAATACAAATCAGAGTTGGACAGTCTCGCCTGTTCCATCAGAAGCTTGGCGCTACGGACGGCCCGTTCAGCAAGGCCGTTGCTCTGTGGGTACTCTGGGCTGCTGGTGAAATGCACGAAATTCCATTTGTCGGCAAAACTTTTGAATGCTCGGCTGGTAAACTGCCTGCCATTGTCAGTATGCAGCCTGACAGGGGACCCAAAAGTGGAGAAGTGTTTCCGCAGCTTTCGGATCACCATCTCCGACGTGAGGGATGTCAGTAAATCCACTTCGAACCAGTTTGAGTATGAGTCGACCAGGACACGGTAGTGGTTACCACGTCACTCGAAGATGTCGGCAGCCAATGAGGACCAGGCCAAGGCAGGGGTGGGCTGTTGCAGCAGGGGCTGTCGCTGCTGGTGTGGAGCAAGACTGTTGCACGTGGAGCAGGCAGAAACTCGGTCTTGGATATATTTGGCCATTCCAGGCCAGTAGAATTGGCACTGAGCGTAGGCGAGTGTTGCGTCGACCCCAGGGTGTCCGCTATGGGCTACGCAATAGTTAAAATCGAACAGGGAGGACGGGACTACCACTTTATGTCCCTTGACGATAACGCCATTCTGGAGCACCAGTTCGTCGCGGACCAGGAAGGAAGGCTGTGTTTCAGACGGCGCAGCGGAGCGCTTTGTTGGCCACCCTGATTTAATCCAGAGGCAAGCCACTGCAAAACTGGATTGGCAGCGGTGTGCTCGGCCAAAAGCTGCAGCTGCTTGGTGGGAATAAAATTAACGCCCAGTACGAGCAAGTCCTCTGTTTCGTAGGGGTGGCGAGCACAGGAGGTCCGCGGGGCGCGCGATAGGGTGTCCGCAATGTGCATCTCGGTGCCCTTCTTGTAGGCGATGTCGAAATCAAAAAACGCTGGAGCTGCAGCATCATACGCTGCAGCCTGGCAGGGGCAGCGTGAATCGGCTTGTTCAGGATTGTCACCAGTGGCTGGTGGTCGGTTTCGACCGTGAATCTGCTGCCAAACAGGAAGTCTCTGAACTTGGAGCAGGCGAACACCACCGCGAGCAGCTCCTTCTCGATCTGAGCGTACCGCTGCTCGGTGTCCGTCATGGTGCGGGAGGCATAGGAGACAGGATGTAACGATCCATCAACAGACTATAGGCAAGCCACACCCAGACCGAACTTGGAAGCATCACAGGTGACGGTGATGGGGCGACTCGCATCGAAGAACCGTAATGTCAGAGTGTTAATCAGTTTCGACTTGAGGCAGTCAAAAGCCTGCTGGTGCTGTGGGAGCCAGACCGAGGCGAAATCCTTTTTTGTCAGCTGCCGCAGGGGAGCACTCAGCTCACTGAGGTTTGGTACAAACTTCCCAAGGTAGTTCACCATGCCAAAGAATCGTTGTAGACCAGGCACGTCGGTGGGGGCTGCCATCTCGGAGATGGCAGCTGCCTTCAAGGGATCAAATTTTAGTCCGTTGGAGGTGAAAACGTGTCCAACATACGTGACTTCTGAGACACGAAACCGGCACTTCTTTGGATTCAGCTTCAAGTTGGCCTTTCACGCCCGATCCAGGACGCGGCGGAAGTTCAGGTCGTGCTTGGCAATGTCATTCCCATAAACCAGGATATCATCCACGATGATGTCACATGGCAAGTCCGAGAATATCTGCTCCATCATTCGCTGGAACACCTCGCTAGCGGAATTGATGCCGAATGGCATTTGCAGGAACTTGAATCTGCCAAACGGTGTGGCGAAGGTCGTCAGGTCAGAGGACGCTTTGTCCAATGGGATCTGCCAAAACGAGTTCTTAGCGTCTAGGACCGAAAAGATGGTGGCTTGCCCGACCTGGGCCGCCACGTCCTCAACAGACCACATAGGGTAGTGTGGTAGCCTGATGGCAAGGTTTAAGTCCTTAGGGTTGATACACACACGTATTTCGTTCTTGTCTTTCTTTATCGTGGCAACCATGGTGGAGACCCAATCGGTAGGTTCGCTAACCGCTTCTAGCACCCCCTTTTTCAACCATGTTGTTAAGCATCCCCTCGACCCTGTCTTTCATGGCGTGAGACACCCTGTGAGGTGCTTGTATATTTGGGTCAATGGAAATATGGTATGTCAGTGGTAACTTTCCCAGGTCATCGTTGAACAGGTCCTGGTATTCTGCAACCGGGTTAAACAACAGTTGCACTTTGTGGACCGTGCGGTCGAAGGACACCAGGCCAAGATCTTGGCATGCACGGTTGCCCAGCAGGGTAACACAGTCAGAGTTCAAAACATAGAAAACCAGGTTTCTCGTGGCCTTTTGCAGCACGCAAGTTAAAGTGGCCCTCCCCGCAGGCCTTAGAATTTCTCCACCATAGGCATGAAGAGTAGCATTGTCAGCGACCAGGGGCTCATTATTCCTTAACTTGTTGAAAAGATTTATTGACAAAACGTTGACCTTCGAACCAGTGTCTAAGTTTGCAAAGAAGGTTACATCATTGACAGTCACAGATACGGAGGGATCAGAACGTTGGCCAGGTGCCTGGTAGAGGGTAAACATATTCGAATCCTCGGGAGAATTAATTGGATCTGCATCATAGGATTCAGCTATGTCAGGCTGTGAGTCGTAACAGCTGTCAGATTGTCTCAGCATGTTTAGACTGGGTCTGGAAATCTGTACCTGTCTCCCACGGGAACGGAAGGAATGACAGGCGGCAGAGAAGTGATTCAGTTTTTAAAAAAAGTTACAGGCCTTGCCATAGGCGGGGCACGTCGACAGTCTGTGGTGCATGTAGTTACAGTTTGGGCACCTTTTTGGGGGCACTTCACCAGGACCTTGGTTGGCACGCGGCAGAAAAGCATTGTTTTCCATCCGAGGCTGTGGTCTCCTAAACCCAGCCAGGTTGACAGATTTATTGCCCGAGTCCCGGTGGTCATCTGGCAAAACAACGACCTCAGACAATCTGCAGGCATGCATGGCTTTTTCCAACGTTAGATTCGGATCCCTTAGAAGCTCACATCACAGCTTCTGGTCACGCATGCCAGTTACTAAAATGTCTCTAGTGAGCTGGTCTGTAATGTCACCAAAACGGCACCGCTGGGCGAGATAACGCAAATCAGCAATAAAACATTCAACAGGTTCATCCGGCAACTGTCTCCTTGTAAAGAACCGTGTCCTCTCTAGAATGCGGTTCGAGGGCAGGTCACAAATCTCCCTGAACTTACGTAGCAGGCAAGCGGGCTCACTGGCAGATTCTGCAGGAGTAGTCACCACGTTGTTGTCGTCCAGGACCGCTGGAGCGTAGGTGAAACTTCTGGCTCTCTTCATGGCATCAGGTCCGACAAGGTTGAGTAGGAGGGAGGCTTTAAGGGAATCAGGATCAGTGCGGTGTGCGACGTTGACAAAGTGGGTGAAATCAAATTCAAACATGGCCCAGCGCTCAGAGATGTCAGCATCAAAGACAAGCTGCGCGGGCTTTCTGCAAGAGGACGCCATGGTCAGAGAGATTAAGCATAAAAGGCACAAATCAAAAAAAAGAAATAAAACCCGATAGACAGGAGACGCAAGTGTCTTCCAGATCCGACACCATGTAAATAAGCAATTCACAAACTCTTAAAGTGTGCAACATCTTTTAATGATAGCACAGGGCATTACATACATCCTCAAGCACTGGCTACATTCTTCTACTGAACTGTACCCAGGAAGGGAAAGGCGTTATGATTGATGTTAACTAGGCGGGGTTAATGGTACTGAGGTAACTATGTTATTGGTTGCATATAAAAACCATCTACAAGTCAAGACTGTTTTATTGTCATATATACCGAAACGGAATAATAAAATTCTTACTTGCTGCAGCAGGGCAACAGGATTGTAAACACAGTACTCGATAAATAATATAACAAAATAAAGAAGTTCAATAAATAAAAAAAACTCGATCTATTGGAAAATAAAGTAATGTCCCTAGTGCAACCAAGGCCGTTTTTTGTTTGGAGTTTAATTGGTGTTTGTAGTGTTCAATAGCTGGAAGAAGCTGTTCCTGAACTGATACATCACAGTTTTTAAACTTCTATATCTTCCTCCTGGTGGTAGGAGTGAAATGAGTGTGACCAAGGTGGTGTGTGTCCTTTATGATGCTGGCTGTCTTTTTGAGGCAGTGCCTTTGATGGTTGGGAGATGAATACTCGTGATGGATAGGGCAATGTTCATCACTCTTTGTCATCTTCATTCCTGGGGGTTTGTTGCCGAGCCAGGCTGTGATACCACCAATCAATATGCTCTCTATCATACATCTGTAGAGGTTGTGCAGAGTATATGTTGACATACCGAATCTACCCAATCTTCTAAGGTGGTAGAGGCATTGATGGGCTTTCTTTGTGATTGCATCAGTGAGCTGGATCCAGGATAGATTTTCAGAGATATGCACAGCCAGGAACTTGAAGTTGTTGACTATTTTCTACCACCGACCCATTGATGAGGATAGGTTTGTGGATCCTCGGCCTTAATCTTCTGAAGTCAACCATCAATTACTTGGTTTTACTGACATTGAGAGCAAGGTTGCTGTTCTGGCACCAGTCAATCAGACGATACAATTGTTTTCCCCTGAATGACCTCCCTATTGATACTTTGCTATTAGGGTACCATGCCATTTCTCATCTATTTGAAGAATTTATGAAGAACTATATGGAATGAGATTTGAGTGATCATAGATTGGAATTATTTCACAAAGGTACTGATTGTGCAGTCTAGTACCCTAAAGTGACACCATTCCAACAGGAAATTACGAAGTTTAAATAAACCTACACCTCTAGCTTATAGAATTCATATTATTCACATAATTACATAGGTTTCAAAAAGCTTACTGAAGGTTATAAATGGAAAAATGTGGCATAAAATATGCATCTATATGAAAATGTTGTTAGTCCCTTTAGTTGCCCCATTCCATCCATATTCATGGATATTTAATTCTCTCATGCCCAGAAATTTGTGGTTTTCCAGAATAGCAAAGCAAACCAGGTGTTTGTCAAAATTCTTGGATTATTTCTTGAAAATTGTGTCACAGGTAGATGGGTTGGTCACATAGCCATTTGGTGCAGTTTGGGGCCTTCATCATTCAGAGTATAGGCAAAATAAAATGGGATATTATATTACAGTTGTCCAAGACGTGAGGCCGCTTTTGGAGTATTGTGTTCATTTTTGATCCCTGCTATAGAAAGGATGTGGCTAAGTCAGAAAGAGCGCAGAGATTTATGAGGATATTGCCAGGAACTTGAGAGCCTGAACTACAGGGAGAGGCAGTGACGGCTGGGACTTTATTGCTTGGAGCACAGGAGGATGAGGGGTGATCTTATATATAGGATCATGAGGTGAATAGATAGGGTGAATGCACAGTTATTTACCCAGAATAAGGGAATTAAGAACCAGAGGACATAGGCTTAAAACAAGAGTAGAAAGATTTAATAGGAACCAGAGGGGCAACTTTTTCACACAGTGGGAGGTGTATGATATGAGCTGCTAGAGGAAGTAGTTGAGGCAGGTACTATAATCCCATTTAAAATACATTTGGACAGGTACATGGATATGAACGGTTTCGAGGGACATGGGCAAACATGGGCAGGTTGGACTAGTGTAAATGGGGCATCTTGGTTGGCATAGGCATGGGGCTGAAGGGTTTGTTCTGTGCTGTATGCAAATCTATGACAATATTAGTTGGTCCTAATATTCTGAAAATTTGGGTAGAATATTATTTCTGGGCCATAGGCAAGTTTCTGAAATATATTTGTAATTTACCCATCACTGAAATTGTTAATTTTGGCTATAAGGCTCTAAAAAAAATGTAAATGCATTTTTAATGTATTTTCATAAGCAGTACATTTTGCTTTTAGCACTGTGCTTATAAAAAAGAATTGGAAACAAAACTGGTAATTGAAGAAAGCAATTGAGACCATTTGACAATAGCTTGTTTGTAATCTGGATCCAAGCAAAAGTTTGAAATGCAAATATCTTGTAGAAATTGATTATTACATATCTATGGCATTTTATGTTTTTTTTTAATATAAATAAGACCAATGGAATAAATTGCATTATTACATTAATATAGCTGATTAACAAAGTAATCTCAAGCAACTAGTTCACTAATGTACTTTAATATTCTATCTTCTGCTGAATTATAGTTCCTATATCAATTTGATTTACAGCTGTTCTTTGAAATCACTCGGTTGTGTCAAATTGCTTTTTGAGAATACCGCAATGATAGGCAATCCTCACATGGTAATAACAGATAGGTAATGAATCAATAGTATAGAAGAAACGGTTAATATTTCACCTTCACGTAACTACACTAAGTGAAGGTGTAATATTAAATTTGTTTTTAGCTATTCCTTATTCGTGCTTTGAGACTACATTTAACTTCCTTATTCTGGCTTAATAGTTTTGAATGAGCAGTTATGAATTAATTACTGTAGTTTGTTGAAAGGATCTATTTTCTGTGTAATAATTGTACATTTTCAAAATAATAAATGATGCCCTCGTTTATATAATTAAGCTTTAAGTATCATTCCTGTTAATGCTTGTAAGTTCAGTAAATATTTATTAATATTTTTAGAAACAAGAACAATTAACTTTCAAAAGAAATTTCAAGCACATTATTCATGAAATATGTAAACATCAGAATAGTTCCAGTACATTTAATTTTAATCTGCAGATGTTTAAATAAGAAATAGATGATAACATTGCTTGTATATAGAATATATGCAATAAATATAAAAACAAAGCGTTTGGTGTTTAAATTCAATGGTTTGATTGTGCTTTTAGTGTCACATGCGTGGTGTAAACGCATGGTGAAATAATTTTCTTAAAAATATTCCAGTAGAGCATTGCCTTACCTAAGCACCCCGACCCTCCCCATAGGCAAATTGCACAGAAATAGTCTACTGATCGCGCATGCAAGAGGCGCCATGTTTGGCACCATTTTCAACTGGCGATCGGCGATTATTTGTGCTCATAGTTGGCAGCGACAACAAGCTCCAGCCCTTGTTCTCGATATTAAGAGCGGTGCCCGATCCAGGCAAGCTCCAAGTTGCAGTGGGCCTCCAGTTGTCACCTTCCTTGGATGTGCAGGTCTACCTGCAAACCGACGTTCCCTTCCTCGTCTGTCCGCCTATGTTCACCGGGGCGCCTCCCGCAGCTGGCCTCGATGGTGTTGTAGGCTGGACCTCAGTTCCTCACCTGTCCTACTGGCATCTCTCCACCCGCTTGTGTCAGTTGTCGCCACCAGCTTCATCCTCTGGTCGTAAGTATGGGTCAGCTCTGCCGACTCCACCTTCTAGGCCGCCGTCTGCCGGGTTCTTTGAGCAGGGGCCGGCCGTCGGCTTCCCCCTATAGCCCGCAGTCTGTCTGGTCTTGTGTTGGACCAATCTGCCAGGTCTTGCATTCGGTGGTAAGCTCCGGTTCGGCGGCGACGCCAGTAGGCAGCGGTGATCTGGGAGCTTTGTGTAACTTGTGACCTTGTTCGGCTGAATGATTAACAAATTACACTTTTGGTTTGGTGTGCCATAATATGCATGGGCGTATGGGTTTTAAAAATTGAGTTGCTTAAAAGAGAACCAGTAGAGGTCAAAGAACACAGGTGATGTGTGACTATGAGTTGATGCCAGACACAGGCAGGGAAGTACCGTAACAGATAAGGATGGAAGATATTTGATAGTTACTGTTGAGATCCATGCCATCACAATTACATTGGTAAATATATATGTGCCTAACTTTGATAATCTGCATTTTAAAAATAAAATTCTGAATATAATCGCAGAATATAATTACCAGAATGTTATAATTGGTGGAGACTTTAACTGTGTTTTAGACCCTAATTTAGATAAATGCAGTCAAAAACAGCGAGGTAATATGAAATCTAAAACTAGTGAACTTTTAAACACATATATAAAAAATCCAAATATAACCGATGTTTGGAGGATTGCAAATCCGACCGGCAAGGAATATTCGTTCTATTCATCGGTACACAAGACTTATTCACGTATAGATTATTTCCTGGTAGACACAAAATTAATTCCGTATACTCTAAATCCAAAATACCATACAAACACGATTTCAGATCATTCCCCTCTGCCTTTTTATTTAAAAAATAGAAGGAATGTCTAAGAATATATCGTTCTGGAGGTATACCCCCAAATTTCAAAAGACCCGCAAGGGAGTATATATCTAAGACAGCAAATGGATCTTTTTTTCGAAATAAATGATACGCCAGACAGATCACCAACATTATTATGGGAATCTTTCAAAGCTTTTATTAGAGGTGTTTTAATCTCATACCAAGCCTTTCAGAATAAAAAAAAATAAGAATGAACAACGGCACCTAGAGGAACAAATTAGACAATTGGATATAGATAATGCTAAAGACCCGTCCATGGATGAACATAATAAAATATTAATGCTAAAATTTAAATTAAATAAATTACTATCAGAGAAAGTTATAAAATTATTCCAAATTGCAAGACAGGAACAGTTTGAATTTGGGCATAAGCCCCATAAACTTCTCGCACGCCAGTTAAAAAAACGAGAAAAGGAACACAATTTCAAAAATTAAATCAGATAGAGGGAAGTATTAACATTACCGAATTAAATTAATAAAAGATTTGTGCAATTTTATGAGAATTTGTATACATCCAAAACGACAACGGACACCAACAAAGTTACTGAGTTTCTGGATAATTGCAATCTTCCCAAACTAGAATTGCAGGAACAAGAGGAATTGGGAGCACAAATCTCAAATAAGGACATAGAAGAAACAATAATCTCATTTAAAAAATGGAAAAACACCAGGTCCCGACGGATTCAATATTGAATTCTATAAACGTTTTTACGATATATTTAGTGATCGTCTACAGAAAATGTAGACACACGCTTTCAGAGAACAAATATTACCTGATACATTAGCAGAATCTACAATTACATTAATACTTAAGAAAGATAAAGATGAGGAAGAACCTGGATCTTACAGAGCTATCGCGTTGTTAAATACAGATCAAAAAATATTAGCAAGGAGATTAAGTAACTATGCCAGTAAACTAATACATCCGGATCAAACGGGGTTTATCCCTAAGAGACAATCATTTAATAATTTAAAACGTCTGCTTAACATAATGTACTCACACCAAACTAAAGATCCAAATCTCGCAATTATTTCGCTGGATGCAGAGAAAGCATTCGATCAGGTTGAATGGAATTATATGGTTAAGTATTGCAAAAATTTCAACTGGGAGAGAACTTCATTCAATGGATTAAATTAATATATAATAAGCCAACGGCCAGAATATTAACTAATAATATTTTATCCACGAAAGTTCAACTGTCAAGGGGTAATAGACAAGGCTGTTCAATATATCCATTGTTATTTGCCCTCATAATTGAACCACTAGCGGAAACAATTAGAACTCAACTGAATATCCATGGATATAATATAAAATATTCAAACAATAAAGTATCATTATACGCAGATGATGTACTTTTGTACATCACAAAGCCTCATATCACTATACCCAATATTTTAAATTTAATTGAGGATTTCGGTTCATTTTCAGGTTATAGAATAAACTGGAATAAAAGTGAAATCATGTAAATAAAACCGAAAGATTCTACACATCTCGTACAATTTCCTTTTAAAATAGCTGTGGAAAATTTTAAATATTTGGGTATTGAAATTACTAGAAGATATCAAGACATGTTTAAAGCAAACTATAACCCTGTACTTAAGAAACTACATAATTTAATTAAATTCTGGAAAACGCTTCCGATGTCCTTAATAGGTCGAATAAATGCCATATAAATGATTTTTATACCACAAATTCTATACTTGTTCCAATCAATCCCGTTATATCTACCCAAAAAGTTGTTTTAAAAAATTGGACTCAGATATTACAAATTTTATTTGGGTTTATAAGTACCATAGAATACAAAGACCACACCTAAATAAACCCAAAGTAGTAGGGGGATTAGCATTCCCCAACTTCATGTATTATTATTGGTGGGTAAATATTAGAAATATGATTCAATTGTTGGATAATTCTCTTCATCAACCGGAATGGATCGTTATGGAGAAAGAGGACTGCTCCCCTTTTAATATTGGTGTGATCCTTCTTTCACCAATGACGGTGAATAATACAAACTACAACAAAAACCCAATTATACATAGTACAATCAGAATTTGGAAACAAATAAAATGCAACTTAAAATTAAGAAACTTATATCTCCTATTGCTTAAAACCCTCTGTTTAAGCCCTCAATTATAGATAAAGCATTTATACAATGGGAAAGAGCAGGAATTAAAATTTTGGGAGATTAGTATGATACGGGAAAACTATTATCATTCAAACATTCCATTTTTTTAATCTCATTTCCATTTTCCTATTTTTAATAATGTTAATCTGTATTATCATTTTTAACCAAAAGCCCTACTAGGGACAAGTGTTGCGAATTAGCTTTGGCTAAAACACTATGATGCATACATCAGATGACTGTTTCATGTGTATCTATGTTTTTGTATCTGTCCCTCTTTAAATAAACTTAAAAAAAAAAAAAAAATTACAACTGAAATACAATCTGGGTAACAATCAGTATTTTAAATATTTCCAAATGTGTGATTATCTGTAAAAACATGCACACGAATTTCACAAAATGCCATTAGACTTACTAGATGAAGTAATGAATAAAAAGGCGGAATCAGCAAATTAAATTTCATATATATATATATAATATACTAAATGCAGTAATACCAATGAACTAAGCATAACAATTTCCAATTAAAGGTGGAAAGAGTACTTACTAAATGTGCACAAATGCTCAATTAACGTAAGACACACTTTAATACAATTTAAAATGTTACACAGATTATACTACTCAAAAACTAAATTAGATAAAATCTTCCCCAACGTCTCACCAATTTGTGATAAATGCCAGTTTCAAGAAGCTACAATAACGCACTCATTCATCTTTTGTACAAAAATTCAAAGGTTTTGGATTGAAATTTTGAAATCTTCACAAACCTGTTTAAAATAAAAATGACACCAAAGCCAAATGGATTATTTTCGGAATGACAGAAGGTAGTTAGGAATTAAATGTCTATCAAAAGAATCTATTTGATTATGGCTTAATAATAGGAAAAAAGCTAATCTTAAAATTCTGGAAAAATGCTCCTATACCAACATTAAATATGTGGATTTCAACTATGTTTGAAACATTACATTTGGAAGATATGAGACACCACCTGGCAGGAAAATCAGATCGCTTCTATCAGACGTGGTCTGCTTTTATAGAATTGCTACAAAGCTAGGGTGCAGGTGTACCTCGGGCCTTGGTGGGGGGGATGAAAAACTATCGAGTTGGTGGATTCCAATGCAATATTCCATAACTCACCTGTTCTCCCAACGCAACCCATTCCCCTAATGCAATATTCCTCCACTTTCTCTATCTTCTCCCCTCTTCTCCTCATCCACCCCCTCTTCCCCTCCCCCCCCCCCCCCCCCCCCAATCCTCGGCACAGTGAAATAATGTCGGGCTCCTGGGGTTGGGGGGGGGGGGGGGGTTTAATCACCCTGAGGGGTCCAGTGGCCGGGAGGGTGAATCACCCCGGTGTAGGGGTCAGGATCCGGTGCCAGTGCAGTGCGATCAGTGACTCTGGGTGGGCGAAGGGACCAGACTGTCCCCAACTTGGCTGCAGCTGATGGGGACATTGCCGGGAGTGTGTCCCCGTGTGTCCGCTGCCTGGAGCCGTGGCCCCATGTGTGGGCGCTGCCGACCCACAGCCCGTCATAGTGCAGTTGCACAAGGGGAGACGGGGCAGAGGGTGGCCGTGGCTGGACAGCGCTGACCCCAGGGGGAGAGTGGTGGCAGTCCTGAGAGATCCGCTCCTTCTGCCGCTTACACCGGGTGTCCGAGTGTCCCCTGGGCTCAGGTTCAGACCGTGCAGTCACCGTACAGTCCCGGGCGGTCGTGGGCTGGATCTTGCCCTCATTCCACGAAAAACATTTGTATCTTCTCTCTGTCCATGAGCAGCAGTGATGTTGGCTGTTTTTACAAGGCAAGTACATATGTGTTGCCTGTGTGGTACTCCAGAAGTCTTGAGCGACTCCGTGCATCACGCCCTTTGACCTTATGACCTTCCGTGCAACCCCCCTGTTTAAATGTGGCCCACCCCCTGATGGCACTCAAAGCTGGTGTCAACCCACCCCCCCTTGCGGGGTATTGTGACATCACTGTGGAAGCAGGTTGAAAGATTTTCTGTTTAAAAACTTGGTTTTGGGTATTTTTAAAACACTGTAACTTGTGAAATAATGTGAAGTGACGTAATTAATTTTGTCGATGGGGTTAATGTGATTAACAATGTGTGAATATCTGCGCTACGAAGGTAGAAAGATATACACGTATACTTACATATAAGATGTGACTTTTAATAGTATAGAGATACTAGAGCAAGTGGGACCGTTCCCGATACTGGGGGGGGGGGGGGTGCCGCCTCCACCGCCACCGCCACCGCCACCACCACCACCCGGGAGGATTGGTCCCCGCACGCGTGTCGGCGCTCACACCAGAGACAGGCACCCCCCCCCCCCCCCCCGGAGGCAATCACCCCAATCACCCTTTTCCCCAACGTAACCTGTTCGCCCAACGCAATGTTTCACCATTCACCTGTAGCCCCCAACTGTGCAGGCTCGACTCATTTCTCCTCATCCCCTAACACTCACTCCCCCTCATCTTCACCTTCCCTCGTCTCTCCCTTCACCTCCTCCCTCCACCTCTCTCTCCCTCTCCTATCCCATACCCTCGGTCATGCCCTACCCTCAGTCACTCCCTCCAACTCTCCATAACCCCTCTCCCCTCTCTACCTTCCGTTGGTCACCTTTCCCCAATGCAATATTTCACCTCTCACCCGTTTCCCCAACGCATCCCGTTCACCCAAACCAATCAATCCTTCCCACGTGGAGGGTGGGGGCAGTTGGTGCTCTCTTGGGCCAATCAATCCTTCCCACGTTGGGGGGGGGGGGGGGGGGGGGGGGGGTCGGCAATTCCAGGAGCCAATGAATGGACTCGATTTTTGGGTCGGTGCTCGCTTGACCCAATCAATCCTTCCCAGGTGATGGTGTGGGGGAGGGGGTGCAAAAATCTCACTCTCCTTACTCCCGTTGAAGCTGCTGATCCCATTGTCTTTCTGTCACCTATCCTCCCTACCCTTAGTCACTCCCTCCCTCACCTCTCCCCTTTCGCACTCACCACTAAAGACAATGTTTAAATACCATTTCTTCTCCCATCCCCCACTCCATCAACTCGCATAGTTTGTTTCGTAGCAGCCGAGATCCTATTGTGATGTCATTTTTGGTTGTCGTAATGTTCACGGTAGCGTGTGTAAATGAGATCCCATTGTGATAGGAGTAGTGTGAGATGCCATTGTGACATCATCACTAGAAGCTGCTACAAAAGGCTGACTCTCACAGTCAGTTATTAGTCTCCAAGTTGGCTTTTTTTAAACTTTAAATATCAATAACTTGTGAAATATAACATCAAATGTGAAAAAACTTGATATGAACGACCGCGGGGAAAAAGCTGAGTAAGATTCTGCAAGAAATTGTTGTGCTGTTGTGTACCATTTTGGCATAGCTCGTGCAATCACAGACAGACAGATAGACAAACAAGTCAAGACTTTTAATAGTATATAGATACTCGACCAAGTGGGACCCGTTGGGCCCCGTTCCCCCAACGGAATATTCCAGCACTCACCCAAAACCCCCAACTGCGCAGGCGCAGTTGTGACGCCAGAGATTCCCGTTGTGACGCGAGTCACGGCAACCCTCCCCAACTGCGCCTCGCAATCCCACTTCCTATCCCTATCCTCCTCCATTCCAGCACTCCCTCCTCCTCTTCACCCTCTTATTTCCCCATTCCTCCTCCCCTCCCTCTTATTTCCCCATTCCTCCTCCCCTCCCCACTCCCTCACCTCTCCCTCCCACTCCTTTCCCCTGCCCTCAGTCACTCCCTCCCTCTGTTCATAACCCCTCCCTACCTCCCTCCTCCCCCTCTATCGCACTGCCCCCCACTCCTCACCTCCCCCTATCTCACTCCCCCCCCACAATGAATTTTTTTTAACGTAGTTTTTTTCCCCACTATTTTTTATGTAGATAGAAACCTCTCACCGATGCCCCCCTCGCCCCACAATGAAAATTGCAGTGATTTTTAGATAACTGAGATTATTTTAATGTAAATTAAATTCGGGATCCCATTGGGACATCATTGTGAGGAGGTACGCTGCTGACGGGCAGGGTAAATTTTTACCGTTTTTTTGTAAAGTTTAAAATGTCAACAACTTGTAAAATATACCACCGATGTGAACGAAACATTTAATTTACATCCCATGTCAATGGTGAGTAAGGTGGGCCAAAAATTGTAACACTATCGTGTACCGTTTTTGCGCAAATATAGGTAAAAACTGGCAAACAAGATGAGAGTTTTAGTAATATAATAATAATAATGTTAGTAATATTTATATAGATATATAGATAGATAGAAGGAACTTCAGATGCAGGTTTACACTGAATATAGACACAAAATGCTGGAGTAACTCAGCAGCACAGGCAACATCTGGTGAGAAGGAATTGGTAACATCTCGACTCGAAACATGACCCATTCCTTCTCTCCAGAGATGCTGCTTGTCGCACTAAATTACTCCACCAATTTGTGTCTATTTATAGTACACAGTAGGTATGTTACAAAACTTACCTTGAGCAGCGCTGCAGTTCTGCCGCTCCCCGTGTGCGTGACTTTGGCGCCTTTCAGAGGGGGGCGGGCTTAAAGTGCCGTTTTTCTTCAGACTGGGCAAATTGATCAATGTCGGGCGATTTCGTTGCGGAAGAAAAATCGCTCCGACATTTCATTAATGAAGGTATTTTTAAATTAGGCTAGATTATTTATTATCTAGAGTAATTTAAAAATCACCTTCAAAAGCCGTGAGCGCCGATAACGGGAAGGATTTTGCGTAGGGGAGAAGAAAAGGTAACCAGTTTATTTTTATATTAAAAGTTGGTTTTTATAACCATATAACCATATAACAATTACAGCACGGAAACAGGCTATCTCGGCCCTTCAAGTCCGTGCCGAGCAACTTATTTCCCTTAGTCCCACCTGCCTGCACTCATACCATAACCCTCCATACCCTTCTCATCCATATGCCTATCCAATTTATTTTTAAATGATACCAACGAACCTGCCGCCACCACTTCCACTGGAAGCTCATTCCACACCGCTACCACTCTCTGAGTAAAGAAGTTCCCCCTCATGTTACCCCTAAACCTCTGTCCCTTAATTCTAAAGTCATGTCCTCTTGTTTGAAACTTCCCTATTCTCAAAGGGAAAAGCTTGTCCACATCAACTCTGTCTATCCCTCTCATCATTTTAAAGACCTCTATCAAGTCCCCCCTTAATCTTCTGCGCTCCAGAGAATAAAGACCTAACTTATTCAACCTATCTCTGTAACTTAGCTGTTGAAACCCAGGCAACATTCTAGTAAATCGCCTCTGTACCCTCTCTATTTTGTTGACATCCTTCCTATAATTGGGCGACCAAAATTGTACACCATAGTCCAGATTTGGTCTCACCAATGCCTTGTACAATTTTAACATTACATCCCAGCTTCTATACTCAATGCTCTGATTTATAAAGGCTAGCATACCAAAAGCTTTCTTTACCACCCTATCTATATGAGATTCCACCTTCAAGGAACTGTGCACGGTTATTCCCAGATCCCTCTGTTCAACTGTATTCTTCAATTCCCTACCGTTTACAATGTACGTCCTATTTTGATTTGTCCTGCCAAGGTGTAGCACCTCACATTTATCAGCATTAAACTCCATCTGCCATCTTTCAGCCCATTTTTCCAACTGGCCTAAATCATTCTGTAGACTTTGGAAATCCTCTTCATTATCCACAACACCCCCTATCTTGGTATCATCTGCATACTTACTAATCCAATTTACCACCCCTTCATCCAGATCATTGATGTACATGACAAACAACAAAGGACCCAACACAGATCCCTGAGGCATCCCACTAGTCACCTGCCTCCCACCCGACAAACAGCCATCCACCATTACCCTCTGGCTTCTCCCATTCAGCCACTGTTGAATCCATCTTGCTATTCCTGCATTTATACCCAACAGTTGAACCTTCTTAACCAACCTTCCATGAGGAACCTTGTCAAAGGCCTTACTGAAGTCCATATAGACAACATCCACTGCTTTACCCTCGTCAATTTCCCTAGTAACCTCTTCAAAGAATTCAAGGAGATTAGTCAAACATGACCTTCCAGGCATAAATCCATGTTGACTGTTCCTAATTAGACCCTCTTTATCCAGATACTTATATATATTATCTCTAAGTATCTTTTCCATTAATTTGCCCACCACTGAAGTCAAACTAACCGGTCTATAATTGCTAGATTTACTTTTAGAACCCTTTTTAAACAATGGAACAACATGCGCAGTACGCCAATCCTCGGGGACTATTCCCGTTTCGAATGATATTTGAAATATTTCTGTCATAGCCCCGGCTATTTCTACACTAACTTCCCTCAATGTCCTAGGGAATATCCTGTCAGGACCTGGAGACTTATCCACTTTTATATTTTTCAAAAGTGTCAGTACTTTGAAACTCATAGTATCCATAGCTACTCTACTAGTTTCCCTTACCTCACATAATTCAATATTCTTCTCCTTGGTGAATACCGAAGAAAAGAAATTGTTCAATATCTCCCCCATCTCTTTTGGCTCTGCAGATAGCTGTCCACTCGGTCTCTCCAATGGACCAATTTTATCCCTTTGGACCAATTTTATCCCTTTTATGGAGGCTTTAATAATATTTTTACGTTGCAAAATGGGGTCTAAAAAAAAATGTATGAACCGGCTGTATTTTTCATGCCGACTTCACAGCAAACCACAACGTTCCAATAACACAGCATTCCACTAAAAACCACTCGCTAGTTGATTTAAATGGCCATTAATTTACAGGCATGAAACACTAAATTCCTTCCATTTGGCCCAGAAATTCATGAAAATGAGATTTAAAAATTATGTTATATTGTAGATTATTGTGTGAATGTTATTTGGACACTTAGGCAATTAAAAAAAAGTTTATCTTTTCTTAAGAAATGGATAGATGTTTAGATCTACTCAATGAATTTTGTAATTAGCTACAATTAGATAACTAACTAATTATATGCTTTAATTTCAGGTCATTTGATTTGATTTGATTTGATTTGATTTGATTTTATTATTTGTCATTCGACCCTCAGAGAGGCTAGAACGAAACTCCGTTTCTACATGCCATACATAAATCATAAAAAAAAATAAAAAAAAAAATAAAAAAAAAACACAGACAATTCAATTCACACAAACATCCATCACAGTGAATCTCATCCTCACTGTGATGGAAGGCAAAGTCTTCTCTCTCCCCAAGTAAGATTGTTTCATATTTGTTTCAGAATGCTTCAATCTATAATAACTGGAAATTTCATTGAGTTCTCTTAATTTTTAACAAAGTTATGGGCTTTTAACGGTTCTAGATCACAGCTTTTGAGTTCAGTCAATTGAAAGGCAATGGGGAACAAGATGCTAATTTCCGAGTATGAAAATGGCCATAACTTTCTTAATACTGAAGATATGAAAGTGAATTAGGTGTCAAATTAAACTTATTTTTATGCTTTATCTGATGGGATAAATTGCAGACTTGATTTTTAAAATCTCAAAATTTTGTAACATTGCTATACACAGTGTTGTTATTGGATCATTTTCATCTTACAAAGTTCTTCAGTGTGAAACTGTATTGGACATTTTTTTTTATTTGTGATTTTATAGGAACAAGAAGGAATTTTATTGATCATACTTCCGTTCAACTATCAGTATTTAAAACTGTAAAGTTTTAAATGGCGTAAAGGTGCTTTAGACCACAAAGGGATTTTTTCCAATGAAGTGCTTCAGTACAAACTCATGAAAGCTATTGAGCGAGGAAAACCGTTGGTATCTTTCATCAATTATTTTATCAAGAATCTCGAGTAACAAGTGTTTTCAGAGCAAGTTACTGTATATCATGTATTTCATTTCGGAGTCACGTGAGTGACTTCGTGAAGAACCCGCCAGCACGCATGCGCGACATATCGTCGCAACGCGTTGCTGCCGACGGCTGGCGGTGGGGTGCGCTCCCCGCCGGTCCTTCATAAGGGACCGCTAAGGTAAGTTACACTAACCTTAAGTTGGTTGGTCCTTGCTGTGAGTACTTTTTGTCTTTCAGCAAGGGCATGGAAGGGAGTTCCAGAGGCCGTAAGACGTCCGTCCGGAGTCGCCGGCCACCTGTCCTGGAGCCCTCATCATCGGCTGCACCTGCGAGACAGGCCGGGAAGAAGGCGGGGACACTGGGGAGCCCTGTTGCTGCAGGGCCCGACCCGCCGATACACCGCAGCTCCGGGGAGGAGTTCGAGGAGCAGGACTGCGGTGTGCCACCGGAGCAGGCAGACCCTGCCTCCGCATTGAGGTCGCCAACGGGCTCGTTGGCAGACCTTGGCAAGGGCTCGCGTGCGGCTGCACGGCCCTTCTCCCTGAGCCCTCGGAGAAGAGGGAGGGATAGAGCCCGGAAGCCTAACCCTTTAGGGGCAAAGGCGTCACCTGCCGCTAAACAGCGGACTGGTGTAATGGCGGGACTCAAATCCACTGCGAGGTCCAGTGTTGACTCCCCAACCACCGAGGCCGGGACGGGTCACTTGGGAGGAGTCCCGCCACGGTCGCCGAGTCCCCCATGGATGGGAGGACGAGACCATGCGTCGGCAAGGTCCACGATGTGGGCAGCCGGCAAGCCCGCGCGGGCGTCGGGTCACCGTGCTGAGGCATTGGGTGCCGACTCTCCACCACGTTTGCCCTCCGTGGCAGCGGCATCAGGCTCCGCCAAAAGAAGGCGTTTGAACACACCTCCCGCGCGGGAATCGCTCAGCTTTGCTGCGGCAGCTGGCAGCGACAACTTCCGGCACCGGGGTCACCTCGATGAGGTGCGGGCCGATGAAAGGAGCCTCAGCAGTATATCAGAGCATGAGGACTCCGACCACCCGAGTGTTCAGGGCGAGGGGCATATTGACCGAATGGAGCGGATGTTGGATCTCCTCTTGCAGAACCAACGGCAGGAGGCATCCAGCATCAAAGGGCACAGGGAGGTTTCGCCAGTCTCAACAGCCAGCCTGAGGCAGCCAGAGGAGGAGGAATTTTCAGACCCTACACCGGTTCCATCCGAGGTGCCGAAGGAAGAACTCCTTGATGTGGCGGCGAAATTTGCTTCTCCGGAGACAGCGGGACTTCCCCTCAACCCCAAACTGGCTGACACTGTGGACTTCCTCACTAACCACCAGCTCCAGGAGGAAGTTCTATCACAGGCCATCAACAGGCATAAAGCCCCATCCAACTGTAACTCCCTCAATGTGCCCGTAGTCAATACGCCGATCTGGGGCAACATAGGCACAGCCATCAGGACTCAGGAGATAAAGCTCCAACGCATCCTGAGGCTGCTTACGGCTGGGATCACCGCGTTCGCGCGGTCGGTGGATGGAGAGGACCTCAACCTAGAGCAGGAGGATGCTCTCGCGCTGCTATGTGCTACTCAGCACGAAATAAATGCCTTCAGAAAAAGCAGCATCCGCCCCATGCTCAACCCTAAATTTGCTGGGTTGTGCAAGGCGTCTCCTACCCCACCGCCCAGACAGCTGTTCGGGGAAGACCTCCCGAAGAGGGTTAAGGAGCTGGATGAACACGCCAAAACAGTGGGAATAATGCGGTCTCAGATCGCTCCCAGGCCGCCGGCCAAGAAAGCGCCATTTATTAGGCCACGAGGCCCTGTCACCAGACCGACACGGACTTACACTCCAGCTCCACCTCAATACCAGCAGCCCCAGCAGCCGCGGCCTTTTTTAGGGCAAGGCCCGCAACGGCCTCCGTGGAAGATGCGGACGCCGCAGCACCAGCCCAACCCAACACCTCCACGACCCGCCAAACATGTCAGGGACCGCCGGTAACCAGGGAGGTAAGGCGGTCTGGTTTTCATGCACCTGTGTGCTTAACTTCACGTGTTGGTGGGTGCCTTCGGTTCTTCACGGAGGCATGGGAAACTATCACTTCCGATAAATTTATTTTACAAAGTATTCAAGGCCATGAGATTGAATTTATTAATGGCAACATTCCTCCATCCCAGCATATGCCCAATCGGACATTTACGCTGTCTGCCGTTGAACAGGCAGCAGGCTCTGCTGAGATCTTAAGGTTACAAGAAAAAGGCGTGATAGAAAAAACTATACACGAACCAATTGAATTTGTATTAAACATATTTACCAGGCCTAAGAAGGATGGAGGATGTCGGGTTATTATTGATCTGACCCATTTGAATACCTTTGTAACATACACCCATTTCAAAATGGACACTTTCGAAACAGCCAAGTCATTGATTTCTCATGGCTGCTTTATGGCATGCATTGATTTAAAAGATGCATACTATTCTGTATCCATTCGGAAACACCATAGGAAGTTCTTAAAATTTGTCTGGATGGATCAGCTCTGGCAATACAGGGCTTTGCCAAATGGGCTTACTACAGCCCCTAGATTGTTTACTAAATTACTCAAACCTATTATGGCCAGCTACGGAAGCAACATCATATAGTGATGGCCTATTTGGATGATATTTTGATTGTTGGCAATACCCTGGAGTCGGCTGAACTGGCAGTTTCAGCCACTGTGGCACTTTTTCAGGAAATGGGGTTTATTGTCCATCCAGATAAGTCAAAGTTCTGCCCTTCACAGGTTATGGATTATCAGGGGTTCACCGTGGATTCCAATCGCATGAGGGCCACCATACCGGCTAACAAGGTTGGGGATGTCACCCAAGTATGTCAGGATTTAGCCTGCGCCAGTATACCATCAATTAGGCAAACTGCTAAGGTGATTGGCAAGATCGTAGCATTGTTTCCAGCAGCTCAATACGGGCCTTTGCATTATCAAAATTTGCAAAGAGCCAAGATCTCCGCGTTAAAACAGAACGCCGGTCATTTCGACAGATCAATGCAGCTGCCTCTTAAAGCTAAGATTGAGTTACAATGGTGGGTGGACCATATTAGTGACTCATTTAAACCCATCATTGTGCCCAATCCGATGGTATACTTGCAAACCGATGCAGTATGGCCTATCACCCAGAACTATGGATACCATTGGAGCGTCGTGCCGGGAGTCCACCAGGCGGCAATACCTCTCCCACATCCGAAAATGGGAAGCCTACTGCGGCCGCTCTCAAATCACATATGACGCTGTATCCATAGCCGACGTATTGGAATTCCTCGCGGGGTTGCACCATGATGAACACTTGAGCTACAGTGCCATCAACAGCGCCAGAAGCGCGCTGTCATTCTACCTCAATATTGAGGTAGGATCCAACAGGCTGGTGTCCAGACTCATGCGGGGTATATTCAATTCGAATCCGCCCAGACCACGTTATAATATCACCTGGGATGTCAGGAAAGTACTAACCCTGCTCAGGACGTGGTCGCCCATGGAGGGGCTAGAGCTGGACAAACTCACCATGAAACTGGTGATGTTACTAGCACTGACTTCAGCGCAGAGGGTACAGACACTGCATAAAATCCGGATCGACAGGATGATCTCTACCCCTGCAGAAGTAGTCTTCTTTATCGATGAGCTACTAAAGCAGCATAGACCTGGGTGCACAGGGCTGCAGCTGAAGTTCCCGGCATACCCCGCAGATGCAAGGCTATGTTTAGCTACCCAAATCTGTCACTATGTCAAAGTGACGAGAAACATAAGGGGAATGGAGAATTACCTGCTTGTCACTCACAAGAAACCTCACCATCGAGTGACAGTCCAGACGATATCCAGGTGGCTCAGGATCGTCTTGGGTAAGTCAGGTATCGACACCAATGTCTTCAAATCCCATTCCACCAGGGCTGCATCAACGTCGGCGGCGAGGGTCATGGAGGTGCCCATGGACCATATTCTCGCTACAGCAGGATGGGCGAATGAAGCTGTATTTCAGCGATTTTACAACAAGCCTGTTGCTGCTCCTCTAGAGTTCCCGGAGGCCGTGCTGAATGCAGGTCAAGAACGTGGAGATGTCCCCGAATGAGGGGTTTTTGCTTTGTTTATTAATAAATATTATTCTTGTTTTTCAGTACAAGCAGTTTGGAAAATTGTTTACTCCCATCCATCCTTGCTAGTGGTGTGTCAGCATGGACGTGGTCCAGGGCGTGCAATCACAGAAGCTTTGAAGTCTTCACGAAGTCACTCACGTGACTCCGAAATGAAATAGTAAGATTAAACGAGAACTTACCAGTTCGAAGGTTGATCTTTATTTCATGAGGAGTTGCGATGAGGGATTTCGTGCCCTCTGCTCCCAACCCTCGATCATAATCAACTGGTAATTAGAGTCTCTTCAATCTTACTATGCCAAGTCATTTCTGTTGTTGTTTTCTGTGATTCCACACCGCTACTTTGAAGAATGTCGCGCATGCGTGCTGGCGGGTTCTTCACGAAATCCCTCATCGCAACTCCTCATGAAATAAAGATCAACCTTCGAACTGGTAAGTTCTCGTTTAATCTTACTATTTTAAATGTCTCCTTAATCAGACGCATGGCCGCTGATGCTAAAACTCTGCAACTGCAAGTAGTGGCTGTGGTGCCAAACATAACTTTAAGATCTTAGATTATGCATCACCACCAGTCCCTTTGAATGCTAAAATGTGCGTACGTTGAATATTCACAATATTGACCGTTGGATGAAATTATTACAATATGTGATTGTGGAATATCAGTGAGTTGGGATGGGAGCTGGAGAGAGGTTACAGTAGATGATACCAGTCTAAATTTGAAGCCAGGCTCGTCATTTGGTCTAAACACAAAGTGCTGGAAAAACGAAACTAGTCGGAGAGCCTCTAGGGAAGGAATGGACAGGAAATGTTTTGCCTGGGGACCTTTCTAGAGGCTCCTGAAGTCTGAAGAAGGGTCGTACCCTGAAAGGTCACCTGTCTGTTACCTCCCCGGATAGAACAGAACAGTACAGCACAGGAATGGGCCGTTCGACCCACAATGTTTGTGCCAAATGTGATGCGATGTTAAACTGATCTCATCTGACTGTACATGGTCCATATCCATCTACTCCGTGCACTGCCATAGGCCTATCTAATAGCCTCAAATGGCACTATTTTATTTTCCGCCAGCACCCCCTGGCAGTGCTTTCCAGGCCTCTTGCACATCTCCATTAAAATGTCCCTCTCTCACCTTATGTAGAGCTATGCCCTTTACTGTTGATCATTTCCACCCTGGAAAAAAAAGTTCTGACTGTCTACCCTAACTATACCTCATAATTATATATCTCTTATCAGGTCTCAACTGAACCTCTACTGAACCTCTTTAGTAATGAATTCTATAAAAGATTCTACGAGATCATTTCTCCACACCTGCAAGATTTATATATACACGCTTTTAAAGAAAAGCGGCCTAACCAAAGTCCTATAGATCAGCATCATGACTTCCTGACTCTTATAATTCAATACGCCTAGTAATGAAGGCAAGCATACCCGTACTCCTTCTTTACCACCCTATCTACTTGTGCTGCCACCTTAAGTGAACTATGAACGTAGACTCCAAGATTCTTCTGCCCCAATGCTGCTAAAGGTGTTGCCATTCTCTTTTTACATCCAACTTCCAAAAGTGCAATACCTCACACTTACTTGGATTAAACTCCATCTGCCATTTCTCCACCCCGTTCAGCAGTTGGTCCATATCCCGCTGCAACTCCGGACAGCATTCCTCATTGTCTGCAACTCCTCGAATTTTGGTGGCGTGAGCAAACCTACTCACCAACCCACCTACAATTACGTCTAAGTCATAAGTGAGTCATAAGGTGGAGCTAATTCCACCAGTTAACACCTTGGGTGATAAGATATAACTGAGTTCCTCCATCACTCAATGTTTTGCTCAGGATACCAGCATCTGCAGTTTCTTGTTTTGCTATCTGGTTTGATGATCTATCCCACTCTGATCAGTTGCACTGTTTGCAAGTTTCCACTTTCATGCACAGATTAGTAATTGGGTAACATCCTGTATATCACAGGGTGAGTTAGCACCTTGAGAAAAAGTGAGCAGGAAATGAATACGATTCTTAGAAAAAACTTTATATTGTGTGAAGAAAGATAGTGTATAATCCCTCCAAAGAGGCACTGATGCTGCAAATTCCATTACTAGGTCTCTTGAAATGAAGAACGTGAGCATGTCGTGAATCATGTTCACGGTAGGAATTGAAATTGTGCCAACTCTTCCACACTGAAATTGTGCCAACTTTACTCTCAGGCTGCACGATTCTGAGGCGCAGGCATTATGTACCATTTTGCTCATATTAAAATTGTAACAACTGTACTACCTTCCAAAGCATTTTATCACCAGCTCAGGACATTTTAATCCACTCTTCTTCAGGCCTGCAGAGAGAGATTTTTCCAAACTGTCATCAGAAAGGCAGTGGACCATAATAAGCCAGTCTGATAATCACAGCAAGTCCTAAAGAGCTTTGGAAAATTACAATTGTGCAAGGCTCAGAGCTAAGCTAGGATATGTGACTCAACTACTTCATTTTTGATTCTATAGCACTTCATAGAATGGCAAAATTTGTGCTGCTGTTGGAATGATAAACATTTAGTTTTGTAAAGGTTGTGATTCTAAATCTGTCAAAGTTAGAGCTTCACTTCTCATCTTCATTGAAGAGCTTGATAATTGTAGTGTATTTTAGAATCGGAATACATGACCAAAATATAACTTTATATATAGTGACCTGGTGATATTAAACAGGTTTCAAAAGCACGCAAATTGTAAGCATGAAATCTTTGTGTATGAACCTCAATTAAATGGCCTTTTCTTGATTTTGAACCCAGATTGGAAGATGATAAGGTTACACCATGGTGCAGCTGGTAGACCTACTGTCTCACAGCTCTAGAAACCCAGGTTCGATCTTGACCTTGTGTGCTGTCTCCTTGGAGTTTGCACGTTCTCCCTGTGACTGCGTGGGTGAAATTTGCGTGCTCCAGTTTCCTTCCACATCCCAAAGATGTGTGAGTTTATAGATTAATCGGCCGCTGTAAATTGCTGCTAACTAGTGCGAATAGGAGATCGATTGCCAGTATAGATACAATGGGCCAGAAGGCCGGTTTCCATGCTGTATCTCTAAACTATACTAAACTATGCAAATTGGTCAATATGCCCTACATTGCTATATTTTTGATTGGTAGGGTATAGGATTTGCAGGATGAGCATGGCACTTTATCAATCATTGATTGATGAGCTGGCTATTAGATGAAATATGACAGAGCTATGTTAGATGTTAAAATATCGATCGTTGATCAAAGCGAATCATCCCAAACAGTTAAGTTTGAAAAGAGTTGAAATAGGCACATCAGAAACATGCTGAAGTATTCATGTCATTGTTAAGAAGTCGGATCCCACACAATATTCAAAGTAGCATTTTCCTTCATGACATTGTTTAAAATTATATCATCAAAATTCACAGTGGCAGAATGTAACTTTTTATACAGTGCCCTCCATAATGTTTTGGACAAAGACTCATCATTTATTTATTAGCCTCTGTACTCCATAATTTGAGATTTGTAATAGAAAAAATCCCATGTGGTTAAAGTGCACATTGTCAGATTTTAATAAAGGCCATTTTTACACATTTTGGTTTCATCAAGTAGAAATTACAGCTGTGTTTATACATAGTCCCTCCATTTCAGGGCACTATAATGTTTTGGCCACATGGATTCATAGGTGTTTGGAATTGCTCAGGTGTCTTTAAATGCCTCCTTAATGCAGGTATAAAGGGCCTGTTCCACTTGGGTGACCTAACTCGTGAGTATAGAAGAGTTTTAAAAAATGACATGTAGAAGACCTCTTTCGACCTCCTTCGACTATGTTGAAGACTAGCTGCGACTAACTTCAGGAAAATTGGACACCTAATAGTGGAGAGTGAAGACGACCTCCTTCAATCTCCTTTGACCTCCCTTCGACTATGATGAAGACCATCTATGACCACCTTCGACTACCTGCGAGTAACATGCTGACCTACCTTCTACTAAGCTTACGAGTAAAAAAAGTATTGATTTTTTTCCATGGTGACTTTTTTTTACTCACGGGCATTTTTTTAATCATTTTTAAAAAGCGCCGCGACCTAGCTGAGGCCTTGAGTACGCGGAACCCACTCTCGAGCATGAAGGAGAGTTATGAAGACCTCCTACGACCTTGTGACGACCATGCTGCGAGTATAAGTCGAGGGCAAACTTGCCAGAACTCGAAATTAGGTCGCCCAAGTGGGATAGGCCCTTAAGAGATCTCTCAGCGC
The DNA here is from genome assembly GCA_963514005.1 of Raja brachyura. Next base: position 50,913,603 of record OY740787.1, read on the forward strand.
CTAGTCTTTCCTCCAGTCTTTCCATTACCTTTGGAAACTTTTGTTGCTGATTATCAACATGACCAAAATTGTGGCAATGAAAGTCAAAGAAGCCATTATGAGACTGAGAAACAAGAATAAAACTGTGAGAGACATCAGCCAAACCTCGGGCTTGCCAAAATCAACTGTTTGGAACATTATTAAGAAGAAAGAGAGCTTACTAATTGCAAAGGGATTGACAGGGCAAGGAAGACCTCAACAGCTGATGACATAATCATTCTCACTAGAATAAAGAAAAATCGACAAACACCTGTCCGACACACTCAGAAACACTCTTCAGGAGTCAGGTGTGGATTTGTCAATGACCACTGTCCACAGAAGACTTCATGAACAGAAATACGGAGGCGACACTGCAGGATACAAACCACTGGTTAGCCGCGAATATAGGATGGCCAGGTTACAGTTTGCCAAGAAGTACTTAAAAGAGCAACCACAATTCTGGAAAAAGGTCTTGTGAACAAATGAAACAAACATTAAGTTATATCAGAGTGATGGCAAGAGCAAAGCATGGAGAAGAGAAGGAACTGCCCAAGATCCAAAGCATACCATCTCATTTGTAAAACACGGTGGTGGAGGTGTTATGGCCTGGGCATGTATGGCTGCTGAAGGTACTGGCTCACTTATCTTCATTGATGATACAACTGCTGATGGTGGTGGCATAATGAATTCTGAAGTGTATAGACACATCCTATCTGCTCAAGTTCAAACAAATGCCTCAAAACGCATTGGCCAGTGGTTCATTCTACAGCAAGACAATTATCCCAAACATACTGCTAAAGCAACAAAGGAGTTTTTCAAAGCTAAAAAATTGTCAATTATTGGGTGGACAAGTCAATCACACGATCTTAACCCAGTTGAGCATGCCTTATATATGCTGCAGAGAAATCTGAAGGGGACTAACCCCCGAAACATGCCGAAGCTAAAGATGGCTGTAACACAAGCCTGGCAGAGCATCATCAGAGAAGACACCCAGCAACTGGTGATGTCCATGAATTGCAGACTTCAGGCAGTCATTGCATGCAAAGGATATGCAACAAAATACTAAACATGACTACTTTCATTTACATTGACATTGCTATGTCCCAAACGTGATGGGGCCTTGAAATGGGGGAACAATGTATAAAAAGTAGACAAAAATGCTGGAGAAACTCAGCGGGTGCGGCAGCATCTATGGAGCTAAGGAAATAGGCAACGTTTCGGGCCGAAACCCTTCTGCAGACTGGGGGGGGGGGGGGGGGGGGAAGAAGAAAGGAAGAGGAGGAGCCAGAGGGCGGAGGGAGAGTTGAGAAGGGGAGGAGACAGCAAGGGCTACCGGGAATTGGAGAAGTCAATGTTCAAGTCGCTGGGGAATATGAGGTGCTGCTCCTCCAATTTCCGGTGGTGCTCACTCTGGCCATGGAAGAGGCCCAGGACAGAAAGGTCGGATTCGGAATGGAAGGGGGAGTTGAAGTGCTGAGCCACAGGGAGATCATGTTGGTTAATGCGGGCCGAGTGGTGGTGTTCAGTGAAACGATCGCCAAGCCTAAGCTTGGTCTCACCGATGTAGATCAGCTGACATCTAGAGCAGCGGATGCAATAGATGAGGTTGGAGGAGGTGCAGGTGAACCTGCAGGGGAGTACAGAGGCAAATAAATAAATGATGGGTCTTTGTCCGAAACATTATGAAGGGCACTGTATGACTGTTTTTAATCTTCCTTTTACTTTCCTTTGCATCTTTCGCACAGTTGTGATTTGTAACTCTTCATTCTATCGGAAAGGATTCTGATGATGATGTTGGCATTTGGTTAGTTCAATTGCAATAGATGCTGTGAGGGTTAAAGAGATTTGCAATGTCCTTTTTTTCCTGGGAGAGTTGAAAACTCTAATGAAATGTTATAGACCACTGGACCTTTTAATTGACCGCTTGCTTCAGCAACGGAACAAGTTAATCTCACAACAGGTTCTCTTGTAGTTTTAAGCCACACACTATCCACCAAATTTCATACTCTGCTTCACATATGCATGAGGTGAATTAGTTTAAAATTCATGTTCCTGTTCATAATACCATTCCTCTAAATATGGCATGGAAATATTTTGAGCCAGTCCCTTATTTTCTGAAGCAAAAATATTTAAACTTTTAAAAATACATTTTACCTTCTTACAAACTGTAATTGTACCTCTGAGTTGCAAGACCAATATGAAATAATATCTTAATCATACTGGCTGGTCTGTTCTGTTCTGCACTGACCTGCATTGGAGATAATGCATTTCCCAAATTATTTTCAAATTTCAAATTTCAAATAACTTAGAAATTAAACGAGCGGATGATGTCCCAATGGGTCTGCTCACGCGGCCTGTGCGCACTGTTTTGAGTTTTGAAACCAGCGCACAAAGAAAATTTATGTGCGCACAAAAGGATTTCGAAATTCGGAAAAAGAAATTGGCGCTATAAATTTTCTCCTCTATAAATGATAGCGTAGAAATTTGAATGCAGAGATTTTTTTTCAAAATGTCAAAATCCGTGGGCCGATACGGCACCGGGGATAGCTGTGCAACAGGTAGTTGTGCTAAGGTCATAGATTAAAAGATATAGGTTGTGAGTTAAGGATAAAAGAAGTGAAAATTGTGAAGCCAGAGGGAGAGATAGATAGATTCTTGATTAGTATGAATGTCAGAGTTTATGGGTAAAAGGGAGGAGAACGGGATTAAGAGGGAAAGATAGATCAACCATGATTGAATGGTGGTGTAGAGTTGATGGGCCGAATGGCTTAATTCTGCTTCCGTCACATGAATTTATGAAATGCTCCAGATGGGGTGCTGGGAAGAGAAAGGGATGGAGGTCGACAGACCGACCAGCCTATTGGTCTTTACTCGCGCTCCGCGAATGCCACTCCAGCGATTCTTCTACTGGTGCCAGCACCATCCCTGCCTTCCCCAGTGTCTCCATCTCCACCGGTATCTTCTCCGCATTGTCCCGATAAGGAACTTGCTTCCTCAGAGAAGGATGAGGCGTACAAGGGGTACTACTGTACACGTGCAGGTAGTGTCTGCAAGCTGAATCCGCTGATTAGAAAGTTCACCGGCTATATTTGAACTCTGCATGGCCCAATTTGTTTGACGTGCTCCTATATGCACAAGCATGTACAAGTAAAATAAGAAATGCACACACCTTATACTGGTGTTTTACAATATATACTACACTAACCACTCTATATTTGCTTTGCTTCTTTCAGAGGAAGGATGTAGATTAACCCTTATTAATCCATGCCATTTATAATCTCCACTACACATATATGCATGCCACCCATTACATTGTATTCCAGTACTACACAGTACTACACTAACAAGGTCAGCAAGCCCTCAGAAGCCACGCCGAGCTGGATATGAATGGCTGGCAGTTTAAATGTTCTGGATTAGTTTTGGAATAAAGACTAATCTTTCACTATGTTTTTTGTCGTGGATCATTCACAAACAAGGTTAGATACCTAAAATTGGAAAATTCAGTTTTTATATCATTAGATTGTTGTCTACCAAAGCAGAATATGAGATGCTGTGCCTTCAGTGTGCCCTCAGTCTGGCAATGGAGGAGGTTCAAGAGAAAGGTCAGTACGGAATGGGAAAGGGAGTTAAAATGATTAGCAACCGGGAGGTCCGTTGGACCTTGGTGTACTGAGCACGTGTTCAGCAAACAGCTTATAACCTAATAGTATGAAAATTGAATTATCCAATTTTAGGTAACTAACTAACTAACTAACCACAGCCCCCCTACTTTACCCCCCAACCCATTCTTCGCTGTGCTCTACCTGGGCGCCCACCCATTTTTTCCCTCTACTTTCCCTTTACCCTACATTCCTTTTTCTGGCTTCAAAATTCATCCTTCTATGCTTATTGTACATCTTTAGACTTTTAATCTCGGGCCTTTGTCCAACCATCTACCTATCAATGAAGATCTCAGAGGAAACCCACACGCAGGTCACAGGGAGAACGTACAAACTCCGTACAGACAGCACCCGTAGTCGGGATCGAACCCGAGTCTCCGACGTTGCATTCGCTGTAAGGCAGCAACTCTACCGTTGTGCCACCGTGACCTGCTGGGTTGCTCAAGCCCTTTGTGCCTTTTTTTTTAAACCAGCATCTGTAGTTCTTTGTTTCTCAAGACTGGTCTTTGTCCAGCATTCCCATGCCATCATGCACAATTAATTGTACAAAAAATGAAAATTAATTTTTAACATAATGCAGTGAATCTATGCGTGAGGTTGGATAAATTAACTGATTTTGTATCTGTTCAGGAGAATACACTATTTTGTTTTGATATGTGACATTGAAATGGTTTGCTACTTCTATGGATTTTATCTATCTATATCTATATATACAATTAAAACTCTGTGTGTGTGTGTGTGTCCGTCGACCGACCAACCGGCCAGATTTGCCCTTTGATACCACGGTTCGCCAAAACCACACTTTCAAATCCCAAGATATTTTCCATTTTGCCACACATTACACTTTTACATTTACAAATGCACTCCCCATTACATTTAGACATTTTTATGTACACTTTTTAACATAAAATCCTTCACCCCCCCCCCCCAAACACACACACACTCACTCATTTTGTGGCCTCCTGCGGGCCAGGCACTATAACTGCAGCTGCTGCAGCTCGCTCTCCTCCAAAAACGCCGCAAATTTTCCCCCCTGATTTTCTCTGCCGATTCGCCTCCCGATTTCACTTCCTCCACTCCCATCCCCTCCCCCTCCCCCTCCCCTCCTCCCCATCCTCCTCCCCCTCCTCCTCCCCCTCCTCCTCCCCCTCCTCCTCCCCCCTCCACCCCCTCCTCCCCGCCTGCATTGTAAATCCACCTTTTACTGAAACCTGTTGAAAGGCTATATGCTGATCAGACCACATTTTTGCACAGTGCATTCAGTGTTCTTGTACGGCTCAATTTGTGGGTATTTGTCCCAAACATTATGGAGGGCACTGTTTAGTACAATGAAGAAAATGAGAAATTTCAGCATGTGATTCCAGTGTAAACTTAGCAAATGATTGCTATCTTATTGGTTAGTTCAGCTATAACGCTATGTGAAATGTCACTTAAATTCCATTGACTGGGGAGAATGATTCAACATATGGGAACATATTTCATTGACATTGTTTTCCTTTTCTTGCATGTATACATCTACAAATTTTATTTTCATTGGTGCAACACTGTATCGTATAAGGCAACATGTACAATTATACAGTTGAAGCCAGATCAGTATTTCACTTTCACCAAAAGGTGATGTTTTTATAACAGTGCCACTTCAAATTTGCTGTGATATTGTCAGCATGTCTCAACTGGAATTGTTTTTATCTATGTCAGCTGGTTGGGAATTCAAGTTCCATTCCCACTTCAGAAATTTGAGTAACGATATCCGTGCTGATTCTGCAGAATACTGTTGGACATGTCATAATTTGGAAAGAGCATTAAACTGAGGCCCTATCTATTTCCATCAGATGAACAAAAATCCCTTAGAGCTGTTGCAAACAAGTGTTGTGCTCAAAAGGTCCTGATCAATATGTTTGCTCAGAAAATGAGATTATCTGAGTTTTGTAACACACGGGCCTTGCATGATCACCAAGTACGTTTTCTAGCTTACACAGATCACATTTTAACAAATTAAATTTAATTCGCTGGAAACAACTTTTGGACAACTGGAGTTTGTGAAAGTCACTCTAAAAATGCGTATTTTCTCGTATCAGAATTCAACGTCTTTACAGTATCTCCCCATCTCCATTTATTAAACAGTAATAAAATGGGACAGCATTAAATATTAGCTCAGACAATAATCCATGGTTGGAAAATAAGAGGATTGAATGTTCAGATTGGATGGGGGTATTGGATAATTTCCCCTATTAATTGTACCTGTAATGCACTAAGTATCAGTTTTTAATTTTTATAAATAATTTTTTCATTCACTGTAAATGAGCAAATTGGTTAAACGGAGGGCCACATTATCCTTCTATCTATTATCAGTAATTTACTGCTGCATGTAGGTATTTTTAAATTGATTCAGCGGGTTGTTTTCTGTTGTGTTTAAGTAAACTAGACTGTTGCTGCAAGTCCTGCCTCATCTTCAATGTATTGTCTGGCATAGAGAATCACTGGACATCCTGATTACCTTTCTATTGTTGTTGAATCGTACAGTGTTTAGTTTAGTTTATTATCATTGTCACATGTACTGAGGAACAGTGAAAAGTTTTCTGTTACATGCTATGCAGTCAGCGAAAAGAATATGTAGCGGCAGATTTTTATATCGTTCAATAGATTACTCCCTCTAGCCCAGGGCTGGATCAACCATTAAGTAAAATAGGCACGTGCTTAGGGCATTGAGGGAAGGGGGGGCACCACAGAAATTGTAAATGGTTTACGGCACAAAATAAATCACTTTAAACTTGCTAAAATAATATTCAAAGTAGTTTATATGATCGGAAATATACAAAAATAAACATTATTTTCCATCTTACTGTTAGTTTTGTTTCATTTAGAAAAATAAAAATATTTTATGGTTTATTATTGTTTATATTTTGAATTACATATATATGTTAGCACCAACATCTTTTAAGTGCTTAGGGCTTCTATGGGTCTTAATCCGGCCCTGCTCTAGCCACTAAATGGTTAGCTAAACGCTAAACACTGAACCAACATGGTTAAGGGGAATGTCTTTATACGCATGCGAGCTCACCGTCAGAAACCTTCAGAGCTTCACACATAAGTCTTCAAAACACAGTCCTTTGATGAATACATTCTTTATTGTTGATGAAAAACAATAAGGTACATCCAAACTTCTTCCGACACACTATAATCTTCATAGAACTCCAGCTTGTTGCATTAAAGGTTAGAAAACTCCTCGTGTCTCCGTAACGATTTGCATGGTCAACGGGTGAACCTTCCCCATGCTTGTCCAAAACTAAACTGAAAAATTAGCTTCTACACAAGAAACTTAGCTCCAAACACGCCCTAAAATACGTCATAAATCCCACCCACATAATAATGGGCAGTCTAAAATTTAAAGACACGTGCCATCATCAATGACACACCAAACAAGCCAATTGGCCACTGTCCACAATCAAGCTGTCCACTGTGTACAAATGCAGGATAAAGAGATAACAGTGCATGACAAAGTTCGATTAAATGATACGTTATGCCTTGCTTGAAGTATGGACTATATTGATATATCAAGTGTTGTTTGAATTTTTTTAATGAATACATCCATTGAGGTAACATCCATATTTAATGCTTTTGCATGAAATTTGGTGGCCCAAACAATAGCTTTAATATGTAATGCACCAGTAGCAAACTTAGTCAATAATACTTGACTCGTTGTATATAGATGAACATTGATTGGGACGATCACTCATTTGGGAAGAGAGCTCGTTGGATTTACTGTAAAAAACATTATAACTAGATGAGTTGCAACTAGAAATTTCTATCTTCATGTGTGTATTGAAAAATGTTATCAAACTTTTCAATCTGCATTTCCACAATGGGACTGCAGGTACAATGCAGTCAATAGTGGGGAGTTTTCCCGACATAGCTATTGGGAATTGTAATGAAACAGAAAAATAAGCTAGTTCAGTACAAAAAATGAATTTATATTTGTGGGCTTGATTCTGCAACCCATAATCTGCTCTGCCTGAAGATCACACTTGGCAGCATGTTCTCAAAAGGAGATTGATGAACATTTCATTAAATTTAATTGATTTCCCATCTATTATTATTGTGTTCCCTGAGAGTTCCCTGATGAGACCATCTGTTTGTTTAAATACACCATCTTCCGTACTTGTATTTCTTTTAAGCTGTAAATCTCCCAATTGGTTAAACATTGTGAGTACATTCTGCTCCATGAAACTGTAACCAACAGGACAGATGTTATCAATGTTGGAGCAGCTTTAAGTTTACAGAGAGGTGCAAGTGAATGAATGAATAAGTTTAATGGCCAAATATTCACATACAAGGAATTTGCCTTGGTGCTCGCCCACAAGTGACAACATGACATACAGTGACAGTTAGGAATGACACATAAAACATTAAACATTAATAATAACACATTATTGATTAAACATGTGAATTAAATAAAATACCAGAGCAAAAGAAAGCTACAGACTTTTGGTTATTGAGTAGTACTGCTCGTGGAAAAAAAACAGTTTTTATGTCTGGCTGTGGCAGCTTTGACAGTCCGGAGTCGCCTTCCATAGGGAAGTGATTCAAAGAGTTTGTGGCCAGGGTGAGAGGGGTCAGAGATGATCTTACCCACTCGCTTCCTGGCCCTTGCAGTGTACAGTTCGTCAATGGAGGGAAGGTTGCAGCCAATAGCATTCTCAGCTGATCGAACGATTCGCTGCAGCCTCCGATGTCCTGCTTGGTGGCTGAGCCAAACCAGACCATGATGGAGAAGGTGAGGACAGACACTACGATGCCCGTATAGAATTGGACCATCATTGCCTGTGGCAGATTGTGCTTCCTCAGCTGCTGCAGGAAGTACATCCTCTGTTGTGCCTTTTTGACTGTGGAGTCAATGGTGACCCCCCCCATTTAAGATCCTTGGAGATGATGGTTCCCAGGAACTTAAAAGACTCCACAAATGTGACTGTGGTGTTGTTGATGGTGAGGGGAGGAGGAGCTCTCCTAATGTCTACAATCAATTCCACTGTCTTAAGAGCATTGAGCGGCATCCAGGTTGTTGCGATGGTACCAGGACGCCATCTGTGTCACTTCCTGACTGTAGACAGATTCCTCCCCATCATGGATCAGTCCAATCAGTGTTGTGTCTTCCGCAAACTTGAGATGCTTGACAGAGGAGTCAGCGGAGGTGCAGTCATTGGTGTAGAGAGAGTATAGTAGAGAAGAGGGGGGAGTACGCAGCCCTGCGGTGCTCCTATGCTGAGGGTCTGCGGGTCCGAGATATGCTTTTCCGGCCACACATGCTGCTTCCTGTCTGTCAGGAAGCTGGTGATCCACCGACAGAGGGGTTCAGGCACAGTCAACTTGAAAAGTTTGGAGTGTCAGTGCGACAGGTTGTAGTCATTAAGACCAGTAATCCTTGCCTGTTTGTTGAGACTTTGAAGCAGGCAGAGACAGTGCAGGTTTGCAGGGACTGGTTCAAAATGTCTGTGTAGACCGGTGCCAGTTGTTCGGCACAGAGCTTGAGAGTAGAGGGGGAAACATTGTCTGGTCCTGGAGATTTCTGGCTTTTCTGTCTTCTGTCCACCTCCTCTATTTTTATTGTTGATGATTTGGAAGTGATGTTGTGCAGCACAGAGGGGGTGGGTAATTGGGTGTTAAGTGGTGATTGTAGGGGGGTGGATGGGAAAGGGTCCAGTCTTTGCAGACTGGGGTCAGTCTGTGAGTAGGTTTGAAGTGTTGGTTGGGGAGGGGGTACCAGGGTTATGTTTCTGCTTGTCAAATCTGCAATAGAACTAATTCAGTTCGTTGGTCAGCTGACGATTGCCCAAAGTGCGGGGGTTTTTCATCTTGTAGCTGGTGATTTATTGCAAGCCCTTCCAAACTGAAGAAGAATAACTAGCTGAGAACTTGCTCCTCAACTTCTCAGAGTAGCTTTCCTTGGCAGCTCTGATTCCTCTTCTCAACTTGTACTTTGCCTGCCTGTAGAGGTCTGCATCCCCGCTCCTGTAGGCTTCCTCTTTGGACTGTCGCAGCTGTCTGAGTTCTGCAGTAATCCAGGGCTTGTTCAACCAGATCTGGGTCCTAGTTGGAATGCAACCGTCCTCACAAAAGCTGACATATTATGATACAGTGTCTGTATACTCATCGAGGCTTGTGGTTGCTTCCCTGAACAAATTCCAATCCGTGCAGTCAAAGCAGGATTGTAGGTTCTCAATGACCTTGCTTGTCCACCTTTTCATTGTTGTGACTGCAGACTTAGCAGATTTTAGTTTCTGCCTGTAGGTCGGAATAAGGTGAAGAAGACAATGATATGACTGTCTATATGACAGTTTACAAGTTCCAAACTCTTAGCTAACCTCAAGCCCTGTTATAAAACTCTTGAAATGGCTTGTCATAAGCATGGAGTCACCTTATATTTACAACGTTTGTATTTTAATCTGTGAAGGGAGGGAAGCTGAATACAGAGGTGCAGTCAACGACTTTGTTGAGTGGTGTGGGCTGAATCACCTGCAGCTCAACACCGACAAGACTAAGGAATTTGTGGTGGACTTTAGGAGGAGAGGAACACCCCTGTCCCCTGTCTCCATCAATGGTGTAGATGTGCAGTTTACCAGGTAGTACAATTACCTTGGAGTACCTGAACAGTAAACTGGACTGGTCCAGGAATGCTGAGGCCCTGTACAAGAAGCGACAAAGCCGGCTGTACTTTTTGAGAAGGCTCCGCTCCTTCAACATCTGCAGTGAGATGCTGCAGATGTTCTACCAATCGGTAGTAGCCAGTGCCATCTTCTTCGCTGCCGTATGCTGGAGCAGCAGGTGAAGGCTGCGGATGCCAATAGGATCAACAAACACATCATGAAGGCTGGCTCCGTCCTGGGGGGCGGAGTTGGATTCGTGGGAGGTGGTCTTGGAGCAGAGGATGCTCCTCAAATCTGCTGAGTAATTAGGTAAACAATTGTAGGTTATAAATTTTCTAAATTACAATTTAATTGCTTGCAATATTTGGAGTCACTAATTAAATAAACAAATAGAGACTGAAGCTTATGACATATCTAACTGTATGTTATATGGCCATTGATTAATAAGGTCTGCTCTGTTTGGACCCTAGTTAAAATAGTAGAATAGAAGAAAAGGCATTGGCGTGGTGGTGGTGCAGGGTGTGCGTGAATGCAGTGTTGCTGCAGTAAGTATGGAGTCTCGCAGCTCCAGCCATGCGCTAAATCCTAGAAACAAGGAACTGCAGATGCCGACTTACAAATGAGAACAGTGCTACTGTAGCTCTGCAGGTCAGGCAGCATTTCAAAAGAACTTAAGGTGGGGGGAGAAAGCTGGAGGAGCAGAGGGGCAGGACAAAGTGTGGCAGGTAATAGGCTGACAGAGGTAAGTAGGGTTAGTTGGAAAGATGGTTGGACAAAGACCAGTGATGAAAAAAAAAGGTGTGCGACCACATCGGTTCATGTGCACCACCTCCAACCTCCTCTACTGCATTCAGTGTTCCTAATGTGGCCTCCCGTACATCAGCAGGATCAAGCATAGACTTGGCTACCCAAAAACTTGCGCTTGGTCCACCAAGGCATGCGGGAACTTCCAGTTGCTAAGTATTTTAACTCCCATTCCCATACTAACCTTTCTGTCCTGGGCTTCCATTGTCAGAGTGACGCCACACATAAACTGGAGGAACACCACCTCATATTCCGCTCGATTACCTTGCAGCCCAACGGCATGAACATTAATTTCTCCAACTTTAGATAACCACTACAAAACACCACTGCCCCTCCCATTCCTCTCCCATAAACGTCCCTACCCACCCTTAAAGCATGGCTGACCTGAATGCACTTTTTTTAACTTTCACTCAATCTGTCATCTCTCCATTGTCTTCTTGTGTGTATGCTCTGCATTTGGCCAAAGTATGTTCTACATATTGGTAGAAATTAATTGCGATAGTGTTTGTGTCATCGTCATGCATGATTTTTGATTGTCAAGGACATATTTTCAGACCTGGTATTCCCGTTAAAATTGCAACTGCTGTAGTTAACTCTTTCCTAATCAGTCACTGGGGTAGAGCAGTGAAACATTTGGAAGTGTGAGGAGGACATTGCAATGCATGTCATTGAGAAAACTCCTCAGAGCTAATTATATTTCCTAGCAGTATTGGTGGTCTGGAGAAATTGTATGCTCATAAGTGAGATTTCCATAATGCTTCCATTAAACAAACAAAGGAGCAGATCAGAGAATTTCCCAACTGCGTCCCAATGAGATATTAAAATATTTTGTTAAAAGCAAAAGGGGGCTGAACTAAAAAAAAATCTGACATGACAACCAAACCACCACTACTACTATTACTACTAATCCTAATCTATATAATTAAAAGTTTCATCTTGACCACTTCCTGTTTGCACTGCATATTGATTTTAGGAAAAACGCTACCACTTACGGCTGTGACGTTTGGCCATCTTACTCAGAGTCCCCCTCCGCTGCGCAGGACAAGAGGATTTTTCCTATCGATGAAAATAATGCTTATTAATGTTTTTAAAATGTTGAGATTCTCTCTACTGTCAATCACTGCATGAAGGCCACGCCGCTTCCGGTGGGAGGGGGAGGGGCTATAGAACCTGGAAATGTGGGCATGGCTCACTGCAAGATGGGGACGGAGAGGGTCACGACTCAGTCTGAGCTGGAAATCTACAGAACACTGAGAATACTGACCTGTGAGTGCCCTTTATGTGTTTTTAAACTGTGCCTTTTGCAATTGTGTGGCTATTGAAATGTGTGCCTTTTGCAACCGTGTGCCTTTTGCAACTGTAAAAAAAGATGAAAATGTCTAAAATTGATTGTCCACCCTCTCCCCCTTCTCTCTCACAGTCTCTCACCTGTTTTCGGCAGAATTTCTGGCAGTTTCTGAGCTGCCAGCCTGCCAGGCTTGAATTACTGAGCTACCAGGCCTGAGTGACTGAGCTCCCAGCCTAAGAATCCATTTGGCCCACAATGTCCATGCTAGCCCTCTGGAAACCAGTCCCTTTGGCCCACAACACCCATGCTAGCAATCCAGAAAGCCCCCCCCCCCCCCCCACACTGGCTAGCAATCTTGGAATTGGCGGAGAGGTGGAAAATTGTGTTGGGGGACCAGTCCTCCTGTGTGAAACTGGGACCCAACGGGTCCCGCTTATTCTAGTTTCTAATAAATCTCTAATCAACAATTTCAGGAATGAAAATGGGGAATGCTAGTGACTTCGGTAACTGTGAAGGGAAATATTTTGCTAATATTTTGTCAATTACCTTTTTGCCAAACCTTTTTGCTTGCATCTTCCTGCCTCTCATCCCATCTTGGTATGGAAAACTTAAGTTTGGAAGCATTCATTACTTTAGCTTATGTCTCTGTAATGCGATGGTATTATGAAATATTTTAGTACTGTGCTGTTCCAGTGAGAGAACCCTCTGATATCAGTTTTGTTTAGCTTTGAAAATAATGTATCTGTATATTTTTGTTCATGTGTCTTGGTGGTAGTTGTAGATATATATTCCACTTCAGAGGCCTGCATGGAAATCCAGGCTGAACCTCCATTGCATTAAATGAGAACGCAAAAATGTTGGAGCAAATTGCATTAGCTCCACCATATTCGTTATTAGCTCTCTTTAGTAATTGGATTCGGTATCTTTATGCACGACATGAATATCCTACTTTTTTACATCGCATTACTCTATATCAACATATTCTGCATTTCAATTCTCTCCCGTGTAATTCAGTACATTTAAATATTTACCTGAGTTGCTCCATGTTCTCGCAAATTCCATAGTCTTTCCACTCTAAAAAGAGGACAGTCTTGAATCCGTTGTTGGATTTATTAAAGACCAAGGTACTTGGTTTTGCATCCCCAGAAGTATATATTCTGATCTTAAGAGCAGATAGATATGCACCTGTCTCTAACTTCCAAAAATAATTGATTGGCTGCAATTTTGACTTTCAAAACTAACCATTTTGTAGACGGCCAGTCATATGAAGGGCTCCCGTTAGTTCTTTTCTTAAATAGAGATGAGGCACAACGCAGAATTCATTTGTAATATTTTTGGCTTCTGTGTGATTATTGGCTGCTTTTTCTGTGGTGTGTGGGTGGATGGACATTTAGCAATACAATTACATTAGGATTAGACTATTACAATACAATTAGACTTTAGGAGAGCTCCCCCTCCCCTATCCCCACTCACCATCAACAACACCACAGTCACATCTGTGGAGTCTTTTAAGTTCCTTGGAGCCATCCATTCCAAGGACCTTAAATGGGGGTCCACCATCAACTCCACAGTCAAAAAAGCCCAACAGAGGATGTACTTCCTGCAGCAGCTGAGGAAACACAATCTGCCATAGGCAATGTTTGTCCAATTCTATTCTGCCATCATAGAGTCTGTACTCACCTTCTCCATCATGGTCTGGTTTGGCTCAGTCACCAAGTACGACATCCGGAGGCTGCAGCAAATCGTTCGATCAGCTGTGAAGGTTGTTGGCTGCAACCTTCCCCCCATTTTCAAACTGTACACTGCAATGGCCAGGAAGCGAGCAGGTAAGATCATCTCTGACCCCTCTCACCCTGGCCACAAACTCTTTGAATCACTTCCCTCTGGAAGGCGTCTCAGGACTGTGAAAGCCGCCACAGCCAGACATAAAAACAGCTTTTTTCCACGAGCAGTAACTCTATGACCAAAAGTCTGTAGCCACCTTTTGCTCTGGTATTTTATTTCATTCACATGTTTAAACTATAAAGTTTTATTCTTAATGTTTTATGTTTTATTCTTAATTGTTGACTATATGTTGTGTAGCGAGCGGAGCACCGAGGCAAATTCATTATATGTGACATACTTGGCCAATAAACTTATTCATTTATTCATTCATTCTTATTCATTATATTTGGGGTCAAGGGCTAAAGAAAATGAATGCTGGAAGAAAAAAAAGAACATGCAGAAATTCTCTTTGTGCCAAAATGGTGATGCGATAATGTAGTTGTATTAAATGATCTGATAAAATGTGTACATTAACCTGAATATACAGTAGTGGAGAAATAGGCCATTAAAATGATTTAGATATACTCTGAAAATGGTTCTGCTTTCTGAACGTTGAAAATCAATTGCTAATTCTCTAGTGTACAATTCTTTAAGTGCTTTTAACGACTTTCTCTTAAATACACCTACCATCAATTATTTTTTTGGAGTGTCTCTACGGACATATGCAGGACAGGGTGTACTCACTGGGTGGAAAGTGCATTCACTCAGACTGACTTTACTTAAGTCTGGCATAGCAGAAAATTCAGTCATACAGTATTAAACGTAGTATTTGCCAGAAATCTGGTTCAGAATTAGATCAATGAAGCTATGGGCTGGTAGTATTGAAAACCTGCTATTTGTTTGTAACAAGAATCATCTATTTTTGAAGCCGCGTTATTAAATGCAAGATAAACCGATTTTGCAACACTGGAACACATTGGTCACGATGATGTTTTCCTACCATATTAACTGATAGGCCCACAGTAGCATGCTTACAATTTGCTTTTTATATCAATATCCTCACAAGATTTTACTTTTTAGTAGCTAATTCTAGTAGTTCTGATTTGTTTCAGTAATTGTATGCTGTAAAGGGGCTGTCCCACTTGGGCAATCTAATCCGCTAGTTAAGAAGAGTGTCTTCGACCTTCAAGCTCGAGGGCACTCACCTGGAAAGCCTCGAGTTGGATCGACCGTCCGCGTTGAAACCCAGACACACACACACACACACACACACACACACACACACACACACACACACACACACACACACACACACACACACACACACACACACACACACACACATCGTAAAGGCGGGCGCCAGGGAAAGCGAGGGACGCTGTCTGAAATTCACACCCACGATGAAGAAGAAGGTAAAACGGCTGCACAGTAATGGTGAGTCCTTTAGAGAGCGTGGGGGGGGGGGGGGAGGGGGAAGGAGGAGTGGAGACATTTTAAAGAAATATAATAAAGTTTAGCAGGCAATTTACTTACTGGTCGGTTTTCCTTGGTCCTGAAAACTGCAATGAGCCAATCAAAATGTCCATTCAGCGAAGGAGATTGCCTACGGCTGCACTTGACTGCCTGTAACTAAATAACGACCCCACTCCACTGCACCACGAGTTAAAAAGAACCATGCCGACCAAATTTTACTCGCGGAAAATGTTTTAACATGCTGAAAAATCTTCCACAACCTAGCTGAGGCCATAAGTATACGGGAACTTCCCTCGAACATGAATGAAGTTAAATGAGATACAATCAAAGTATGTTATTAAACTTTTTCAACAGACTAAACAAGTACATTTTGAATTCGGGGATAAACCACATAAACTGCTATCTCGTCAACTTAGAAAATCAGATGAAGAAAAATGATATATAAAGTTAGATCTGAACAAGGAGAAATACTAACTTTACTAAAAGATATTAATGATAGATTCCAGCAATACTATCAAAAACTTTATACATCCAAACTGACGGGTCAGTCTGATGGAATGGAAGCATTCCTACATGAATGTCATAGTAATGGATTAGATCAGGAAGGTAGAGACTTGTTAGATGCTGAAATATCAGCAAAAGATATTGAGGAATCAATCAGATCATTGAAAAATGGTAAAGCTGCTGGCCCCGACAGTTTAGGTGTTGAATTTTATAAGAAGTTTCATGATTTGATTTCCCCACGTCTACAAACAATATATAAAGATGCCTATGAGCAAGAACAGCCACCAGAAACCCTAAATGAATCTACAATTACACTCATTCCTAAAGTAGATAAAGATCTGGAAGACCCAGGATCATATAGAGCAATTGCTCTTTTAAATACGGATCAAAAAATATTAACTAAAATTTTATCTCAAAGGTTAAGTTTAGTGATCAATAAATTAATACATCATGATCAACCAGGCTTTATCCCTAAACGCTATTCCACTTATAATTTGCGACGCCTATTCAATATCATATATTCAAAAAGAATTAATGATATTGAATTAGCTGTTATATCCCTGGACGCAGAAAAAGCATTTGACCAGGTTGAATGGCCTTACCTATTTAGGATAATGCAGAAATTTCAACTGGGGGAAGGATTCTGTAAATGGGTTAGAATTTTATATTCTGGCCCAACAGCAAGTAGACAAGGATGTCCGTTATCACCTTTATTATTCGCTCTTGCAATAGAATTATTAGCCGAAAGGATTAGATCGGAACCAGAAATTTATGGATATAACACCAATGCCACAATTAATAAAATATCTTTATATGCAGATGACGTCTTAATATACATAACAAAACCAGAGATTAGTATCCCTAAGTTACTTAATGTTATAACTAATTTAGTATGTTCTCAGGATATAGAATTAATTGGAATAAAAGTGAAATTATGCCTATAACAGGAATACAATTGAATAAATTACAAAAATTTCCATTCAAAATAGTTAATGACCATATTGGAGTTAATGTATCCAAATCTTATAATTCTCTATTTAAATCAAATTTCCCCCAATTGCTAAATAAACTAAAAAATAATATCTTATATTGGAAAACATTACCAATATCAATAATTGGCAGAATAAATGCCATTAAAATGATTTTTTTACCACAAGTACTATATTTATTTCAAGCTATCCCGCTATATCTTCCTAAAACTTAAAACAAAAAAAAGATTTAATTGTCTATATATAAATAAAAATATTTATTTGGGATTATAAAAATCACAGAATAAGTAAAAGACATTTATGTAAACCTAAGATAAATGGTGGACCAGCACTACCTATTTTTTAATATTATTTTTGGGCCGTTCAGATTAAGAATATGAATTTTTGGTTGGTAAACATGGAACAGGACCCAGCTTGGTTAAAAATGGAAAAGGAAGATTGTTTACCCTTTGATATAAGTACAATACTCCTTGCCCCAAGGGTGGTACAAAAAAAAATTATAGGGAAAATCCTATAATTTTAAGCAATATATCTATTTGGAAACAAATAGTTAAGACTTTACATTTAGAAAATATGTCGCTTTGCTTACCAATTATGAATAATCTCTGTTTAAGCCTTCTTTATTGGATGGGGGGTTTAGACATTGGAAAAATGTAGGAATTATAAGGCTAGAACATCTTTACAGGAATGGGAAATTTCTCTCATTTCAAGAGTTGAAAGATATTTATGGATTGCACTCAAATAACTTACTTAGATATTTACAAATCAAAGATTATGTTAAATCAAATACGCAAGATTATAGAAATAGAGAACCAGGTTTACTGGATGAAGTGCTTAATAAGCATCCAAACACAGAGAAATTAATAGCATATATATATAATATCCTTTTGGACAGGGAAATACAGAATCATTTCGACAAATATGGGAAAATGAAACTGGTTTACCGATATTAAAAGACTTTTGGGAAGAAAGTTTACAACATATACATCGTTGTTCGTTAAATGTCAGACATACTTTGATACAATTCAAAGTATTATATAGATTCCATTATTCAAAACAGAAATTAAATAGAATTTTTCCTAATTATCACCATTGTGTGATAAATGTCAGCACATAGAAGCTGATTTAACACATAGTTTTGTAATATGCACAAAAGTTAATAGTTATTGGACTGGTGGCGCCATCATGAGGTGAAGACGCCCTGCCAGCCAGCTCCATAAGAAGGTTGAAGAAAACGGGGTAAAAAACGCTGAAAAAAGACTTACTTGCCGTCTGAAATCTCAGTACTGATTAGTACTGAATTGGTGAGTGACATTATCAGCCCTGCGACAACATGCAACGAACCCCAGAAGAAAAACTGAAAACCCGGTTACCGACCACTCGGGATCCGGTAGGCCGTTCTGAAGCCTCGATCTCGGGTAGAACCCGATCCCAGGAAGACATTGCAGGAAAAAAACCTTCTGGAGCTGAAGAAATTAAAACGAAACTGGAGATGGAAGGATTGAAAACTCTTATTGAAAAAGAGATGGCAGGTATCAAAACCGAACTATTGAATTTAAAGAAAGATATGAAAAAGTTGAATATTAAGGAGGAAGTTGAAAAAATTAATGAAGAAGTGAAAGATTTGAAAACTGAAATAAAAGACTTGAAGACTGAAATCACTGAATCTGCTCAAGCACTGAAAAGAGAGATTACGGACAAATTAAAAGAGCAGAACAAACAGATGAAAATTAAAATCGAAACCCTGGTGAAAGACAAACTGTCTGAAGTTGAAGAAGCATTGAATTTACATTTGACAGATATAAGCATTATTAAAGACTTAGCTGAAGCATCGGCTCGGAACTCAGACAGAGATATACAACGCTTATCTGAACTTCTGGACAAGATAACAGAAAAATGCATGGAGTTGGAAGGCTACCAAAGAAGGTCGAATCTTAGAATTGTGGGTATTCCGGAAGGCATGGAACGGAACAACCCACGAGGATTTACAGCAGATTTACTGCAACAAGTTTTAGCCTTGGATCAGAAACCCTTACTAGCTCGTGCACACAGAGTAAAGAGGCGTTTTACAGGACCTGGTGCTCCGCCAAGACAAATGATATTAAAAGTACAGAATGATTACGAACTGGAAGAAATGATGGGTAAGATTGTAAGAAGTAAAAATCTTACTTTTGATGGAGCACGAATCAATATTTACCGAGATTATCCTGCTGAAGTTGCCAAGAAACGAAACGCATTCAGGGAGACTAAAAGAATTCTGAGAGAATTGAAGGATGTAAGGTATACTCTGAGATACCCTGCTACCTTGAGGGTGACCTATGACAATCAAGATCATTTCTTCAAGAGCCCACAAAATGCACTGGACTTTGCGCAGAGGATTAAGAATCAAGAAGAAGACTGAATAATATTTCACCTTTGAACTATATTAATGAATAAACTGTATGTTTGTATTTGGTTTAAAGGATTACCGGAATATGGACTGGTTATAGTCTGGCTACAATCAAGAAAGATGAAGAAATGAGTGGACTGGGTCCCTACATCAAAGAGTGGACTGGACTTTCTCTTATGGATATTATTAATTAGAATAACAATACTAATAGAAATAATTAATACATAATAAAATACTAATATACTAAAATCTAACCAGTAGTACTGTTACTAACTAAAACAATAATAAATACTAATCACTAAGGCTTAGGTATAAGTAATTTTCTTATTACTTCCCACATATATATACTTTATTCATCAATAATTAATACTAATCTACATAAAATTAAAATAAATAGTAATTAGTAAATATATTCCCTAAGATCATACATTTGATTATACCAATAATAGTTAAGATTTCCTTGATCTTTGCATTTAAATATGTTATAGGATTGATGAAACATTTTAGAATTATATATTCCCGTTAAAATATCTTTTGTAAGACAATAACTTTAAGGACTTATGGAGCTGGCGAGTTAACATCATCTACACTGGAAGTGTGTAGATGGCTAGCCATGCTAGTATGGCTTTCACTAACTGCACCTACTATAGCTGTAGTTTTTCCTTACTTTTCACTATTTACTAACCCTTTTTTCTATCTTCTGTTTTTTTATATTACCTCATGTTTTTATTTTTTTACATCACAGTGGACTAGTAATCAGAAAAGATATATCCATGCGAGATATTTGAAAATCTTGAAACTCGTCCATCCGGAGTTCGGGGGTAAGGTCGGGTATGTCGAGCTGAGACATGTGAACCATTATAGACCACCTTAAATAAAATGCAGGACTTAAAAAAGAATTGGGGGAATGAGGGAATAATCTTTGGCAGTTGGAATGTTAAAGGTCTTAATGAACCTATTAAAAGGGGCAAAGTATTGGCACAGTTGGAAGCACTTAAAATTGATGTTGCGTTTCTTCAAGAGACACATCTAAAAAAAGATGCAGAGCATAGATTAAAGGCTAAATGGATTGACAAAATATATCATTCCTCTTTTACTCATAAACCTAGAGGTGTAGCAATACTGATACGTAAAGGTACTTTATTTAAGCATACATCAACTATAATTGATAAAGATGGAAGATTTATTATTGTAACGGGAGAATTATATGCTCAAAAAGTAATATTAGCCAATATATATGGCCCAAATTTTGACAGCCCAATTTTTTTAAAGAAAATATTTAATACAATTCCTGATCATGCACAACATAATTTAATAATTGGAGGAGATTTAAATTGTACTTTAGATCCTTATTTAGATAGATCGTCAGGACAGAGGAAATTTAAATCACACTCCAGTGATTTAATAAATGCATACATTGATACTTGTAAAGTTAGAGATGTTTGGAGAATGGAACACCCAACAGGACGAGATTATTCATTTTACTCCTCGGTACATAAAACATATTCTAGAATTGACTATTTCATTGTAGATATAAAGCTAATTCCATACATCTATTACTCTAAATACCACAGTATCATTATTTCAGACCACGCTCCATTAACATTTAATATTAAATTTAATGATAACATGAAAATGCGAGGACAATGGAGACTTAATCCACAAATTTTGAAGGATAAATTAACTAATGAATATATTATAAAGCAGATTAAGACTTTTTTTGAAATAAACGATAAACCAGAAATATCTCCATCCCTACTATGGGAAACTTTTAAGGCTTTTACTCGTGGAATTATGATATCTTCACAAGCATTTTATAACAAAGAAAAGCGGAAGGAACAAAATATTCTGGAAATGGAGATAAAACAATTAGATATAGAAAATGCTCTCAACCCTACAATGATAACACATAATAAAATTACTGCATTAAAATATAAATTAAATAAGATATATGCTGACCAAGTGGTTAAATTATATCAATACACAAAACAAATACAATTTGAATTTGGGGACAAACCACAAAAATTACTGGCTCGCCAATTACGAAAAATACAGGGAGAAAAAACAATACATCGGATTAAATCAGAAAATGGTGAATTCTTAACACAAAATAACGATATTAATGAGAGATTTTTACAATATTATAAAGATTTATACTCATCCAAAATGACTGAAAATCAGATAGGAATTAATACATTTTTAAACGACTGTAATCTAATAGGACTGGATGTAGATGATACAAAACTATTAAATGCTGAAATAACAGTTAAAGAAATTGAGGATTCTATTATATCATTAAAAAACGGGAAAACCCCTGGGCCAGATGGTATTGGTTCGGAATTTTATAAATCATACAAGGATCTGATAACACCTTATTTGAAGATACTTTACGAATATATATATGCGCAACAGAGTTTACCAGAAACACTAAACGAATCCATTATAACACTCATACCAAAAATGGATAAAGACCTAGATGATCCGGGATCATATAGAGCTATTGCTCTCTTAAATACGGATCAAAAGATATTAACTAAAATATTAGCTAAAAGATTAAGTGTAGTGATTAATAAAATAATACACCCGGATCAAACAGGATTTATACCTAAACGATACTCATCATATAACTTGAGACGATTGTTTAATATTATATACTCGAAAAGGAGTTATAATAAAGATTTAGTAATAATATCGTTAGATGCAGAGAAAGCCTTTGACCAAGTTGAATGGCCATATTTGTTTGCAGTTATGGAAAAGTTAAATTTGGGAGACAAGTTTATAAAATGGATCAAATTACTATATACTAATCCAACTGCTAAAATCTTAACTAACCAAATGATATCCACCAAATTTAATTTATTTCGAGGATGCAGACAAGGTTGTCCCCTATCACCATTATTATTTGCGTTGGCTATAGAACCATTAGCCATTCGGGTAAGATTACACCCCGAAATTTTTGGATATGAAACTAACGAAACAAGAAATAAAATTTCTCTATATGCAGATGACGTATTATTATATATTAAAAAACCTGAAATTAGCATACCTAATTTATTGAATTTAATAACTCAATTCGGCTCGTTTTCTGGATATTGAATCAATTGGAATAAAAGTGAACTTATGCCATTAACACAAGATAATTTAACTACATTAAAACAATTTCCTTTTAAGATTGTTAATGAACAGATTAAGTACTTAGGAATTCACGTTACAAAAAAATATGATTCTTTATTTAAATATAATTTTTTACCTATACTAAATAAATTATCTAAGAATATTCTATATTGGAG
Organism: Raja brachyura; assembly: GCA_963514005.1. The sequence continues at coordinate 50,936,422 of OY740787.1, forward strand.
AACTCTACCTATCTCAATGATAGGTAGAATTAATGCGATAAAAATGATTTTTCTTCCACAATTATTATATTTATTTCAAATGATCCCGATATATCTTTCTAAGAATTTTTTTTAAAAGGTTGACTCTATAGTCACTAATTTTGTTTGGGACTATAAAAGCCATAGAATAAATAAAAAATATTTATGTAAATCGAAAATTAATGGAGGTTTAACATTACCTAATTTTATATATTATTACTGGTCAGTTAATATTAAGAATATGAACTTTTGGTGGGTGGAACTTGATGAAAATCCAAACTGGTTACTTATGGAAAAGGAAGACTGCTTACCGTATGAAATCAGTTCCATATTATTTTCTAAAATTAAAATATTTAAGAAAACCTATCGAGAAAACCCAATAATTAATAGTGGAATTAATATTTGGAGACAGTTAAAAAGAACGTTAAAACTAGAAGATATCCCATTAGTTCTTCCCATTGTTAATAATGTAAGTTTTAAACCATCCCTGGAAAATTTAGGATTCTTACAATGGAAAAATCAAGGAATTAATAAGATCAGTGACCTTTACAGGGACAATCTGTATCTTTCATTTAAAGAAATACAGGAAATATATGGACTACACTCTAAACATTACTTCAGATATCTACAAATAACTGACTACATTAAAACAACTGCACAGGAATATAAAAAGAGAAAGACGGGAATTCTAGATGAATGCTTAAATAAACACCCAAACACGGAAAAATTAATATCATACATTTATAATATTTTATTAGAAAAAGATATACCCAATACAGAAAAGTACAGAAATAGGTGAAACAATTGAATCCGATATCTGGGATGAAAGTTTACGATATATACATAATTGTTCATTAAATTCCAGACACTCTCTGATACAATTCAAAGTTTTACATAGATTGCATTTTTCAAAATCTAAATTACACAGAATATTTTCTAATGTATCTCCTATATGTGACAAATGCCAATACCCAGAAGCTAATTTAACACATTCTTTTACAACTTGTATAAAAATTACGAATTTTTGGTTGGAAATATTTAAGGTAATCGCGAATGTTGTAAATAAGAATCTAGTTCCAGACTCAAAATTAATAATATTGGGAATATTAGAAAGGGATCAATTACTCACGACAGCACAAAGAACTTTCATAGATTATAGTTTAATAATTGGTAAAAAATTAATTTTACAATTTTGGAAAGGCCCCATACCCCCTACAATCAAATTATGGATTTCAGGAATGGCGGAGACTTTACACTTGGAAAGAATAAGACTTGCACTTTTAGGCAAGTTAGACCAATTTAATCTGATTTGGTCTCCATTCCTTGAATATCTTAAGGGATCAATATGACTCGGTTTGTGGACCTGATCGAGACCTGAACGAAGGATTGAGCGAAGAATAATACATTATTGATTACGGATATATTATTATATAAATACTGTTTGTATAATATACCACTGTTATTTTATTTACTTTTTTATTTTGGTTATTTTATAACTATCTTTATGTTAATCATTTTTCACACTTTCCTACTTTTCACTATATAAAAAAAAACTACAATAAAATGTTTAGAAGTATATATAAGAAAACATGGTAATTATTACCTATCTCTTTATCAAGAACGTTGTTTTTATATGTACTTATACTTGTACTTACACCTGTACTTATACTTCTAATAAAAAAATATTCAACAAAAAAAAAAGAAATTAAATAGAATTTTTCCTAATTATCACCATTGTGTGATAAATGTCAGCACATAGAAGCTGATTTAACACATAGTTTTGTAATATGCACAAAACTTAATAGTTATTGGACTGAGATTTTTAAAATTATTTCTATAGTTCTTAAGATTACATTAAATCCTGATCCAAAGCTAATAATATTTGGTGTTTTAGATTCAAATCAAACATTAACAGTAAATCAAAGAAATTTTCTCGATTACTGTTTAATGATTGGAAAAAAATTAATATTAAAATTTTGGAAGGGACCATTATCCCCTACAATCAAAATGTGGACAGTGGAAATGTTGTAGACGTTGCAATTGGAGAGAATTATGTTTATCCTAATGGATAAGCACGAACTTTTTGAACAAATACGGTCTCCATTCACTGATTATATGAAGGGGTAGCTGGGCTCAGCATTGTAACTCAACAAGTACCCGGTGGTAAGATCAGATGAAAAGGTTTAATCGGAGATTTGAATACTCGTCTCTATATATATATTATTAGAAATTGTTCCATTAATTGTTAAGATGTATACTTTTTTTTATTTTTAAGTATAATAATTGTTTGTTAGTAATATGTTTTTTTAAATTTTTTTGTTTTTTTAATTAAAAAAAAAAAAATTTTCTTCTCACATATAATCAAAATTATAATCACACTTTTTAAATTAAACATCTATTTTTTTCTTTACTCTTTTTTCATTTCACTATTAAAAAAAAATTGAGGCTTATATATATTGCTTTGTAATATTCATATAACTTTGGAAATATGTAATATGTATATCTGAAAAAATTGTTATATTATTTGTAATACGTATGGCCTCTAATAAAAATATATTTAAAAAAAAAGAACTTCCCTCGAGCATGAAGGAGAGTTCCAGCGACCTCATAGGACCTCCTAGGACCACGTATCGACCATACTGCGAGTTTGAAGGTCGAACACACTCTTTTAAACTCGCAGATTAGGTCGCCCAAGTGGGACAGCCCCTTAAGACTCATGGCATTTTAGCCATTCTTGTCACCTCTTGCAAGAAGAATAGCTGAGTTAATCAAATTATGATGAGGAGCCCGAGTGCAATACCCCTAGATTTTGAAGTAAATTGCCAACATAAAATGGTGTGGCCAAGTATTTCACAACTTAAATGGAATTATCTCCCCCTCTTCCCAACCCACTCGGCAAACTTTAATCTTACTGTGAGCTACAGACAATGCAAGAACTCCATGAAATCTCCACATTGCAAACACATGGCCATTCTCTTTCCACATTTCAGATGCTAACATCAGCTTTTCATGAAATTGTCCAGCTGAGAGTTTCTGTGTATGTAACTGGCCCTGTTCTCACTATTTAAACTCTTTTTGCTTGTCATGCGATGTTAGTATATGTTTTCAGTCTGCATGGGGAACCTGAGCTTCGTTTTGCATTTTACTTCGGAGTCACGTGAGTGACTTCATGAAGACCCCGCCAGCACGCATGCGCGACATATCGTCGCTTGCATTTGCTGACGGCAAGCTGGGGGTGGGGGGGGGGAACGGCAAGAGCGGGAGTCCCTGAGGTCTGGGAGCCAGATCAGGCCGCCGCTTTCGATTTCACTCACGTCTGTTACCAGCAGACGAAGTCAACATATGGGTGATTTTGACAACATAGCAGTATGAGACCAGCCCGCTGTACCATATTCCGAAGAAATGCTGGATGCCGTCGCTAAGTTTGGGAAGCCAACGAGTGCAGGGGAACCACTGCATCCCAAACTTGTGGCAAGTATTAACTTTGTAACGACTCACCAGCTCCAAGTCCAGGTTGTCGCTGAGACCATGGAAACGTATAAGGCTCCAGCAAACTGTATCTCCCTCAACATGCCCAAAGTCAATATGCCGATCTGGGGGAACATCAGTAACACCACCAGGACACAGGAAGGCAAGCTCCAGAGGATCCTGAAACTACTAAAATCGGGCATAACGGCGTTCGCTAGGACCCTTGATGGAGTAGATGTGTCGGAAGAACAACAGGATGCACTAGCCCTCCTGTGCAACACGCAATTCGAAATCAATTGCTTCCGGAAAAGCTCCATTCGGCCCAACCTCAACCCAATGTTTGCTGGGTTGTGTCGCACCTCCACCACACCACCACCAAGACAGCTGTTTGTGGAGGACCTGCCGAAGCAGGTCAAAGATTTAGATGAGCCGAGGGGGCAGCCGGATAGGTATCAGAGAACCTATCCGCCACGAACATATCAACCGCCGGCTCCCCAACAGCATCAGCAACAGCAAGTCTTTTTTAGGGCAGGGCCCTCCAAAGCCCGCATGGAAGATGCGGCAACAAACTTACACGACAGCACAAAGACCACAAAAGCCCCAATATCCCAGACCCGGCGTTAACCATGGAGGTAAGGGGGTTTGGTTCTTTCCAGAAAGTTGCAGGTGTACCTTTATAGGTTGGAGGACGGTTGCGGGAGTTTTGGGGTGCATGGGAAGCGGTAACTTCAGACCCCTTTATTCTACAAAGTATTCAGGGTTATGTAATAGAGTTTATTAAGGATAAAATTCCCCCTACGCAGCATGTACCTCGTCGCAAGTTTGCGCTCTCTCAAAAAGAGATGGAGGCAGGACATGCAGAAATTTTAAGATTAGAAACTTAAGGGGTGATAGAGAAAACGACACATGAACCATTAGAGTTTGTGTCCAACATCTTTACAAGAGCTAAAAAAGATGGTGGATGTCGTATTATCATTGACCTAACCCATTTGAATACTTTTGTCCAATACACCCATTTCAAAATGGAGACGTTTGAAACGGCTAAACAATTAATTAGCCGAGGGTGCTTTATGGCCTACATTGATTTGAAAGATGCATACTATACAGTCCCTATCATAGAACATCACAGGAAGTTCTTGAAATTTGTCTGGAAGGATCAATTGTGGCAATACAAAGCTTTACCCAATGGGATTACAACAGCACCTAGGCTATTTACAAAAATAATTAAACCTATTTTGGCATGCCTCAGGAGACAAATCATATCATCATGGCGTATTTGGACTATATATTAATAGTGGGGAAAACTTTAGAATTGGCTCAGCTGGCAGTTGCAGCTACCATATCAATATTTGAGAAGTTAGGGTTTGTCATCCATCCAGACAAATCTAAATTCAATCCATCGCAGGTCATGGATTATTTGGGATTCACTATTAACACCAATCAGATGATTGTCACTATCCCAGCTGGAAAAGTAGCTGATATTCAAGAAACATGCAACAGCCTTGCTTGTGCTAGGGTGCTGACTATTAGACAAGCTGCTAAGGTAATTGGGAAACTTGTAGCTACATTTCCAGCTGCACAATTTGGACCATTACTTACTATCAAAACTTACAAAGAGCAAAAATATCAGCGTTAAAATCAAATGCTGGACATTTTGACAGACCCATGCAACTGCCGATCAAGGTAAAAATTGAGCTAAGATGGTGGACTAACAATATTAGTGACTGTTATAAACCCATCATTGTCTCCAACCCATCAGTCGTGTTACAAACCGACGCAAGCACCCAAGGTTGGGGAGCGACTGACACCGTGTCCAGTTGTGGTGGCAGATGGGATGCTCATGAGTTTACTCTTCTACAGTCACAAGGGATAAATAATTTGGCGATGCTAGGAGTTTTCCATGGGCTACGGGCATATTGCACAAACTTACATCATATACATGTCCGTCTTCAAATAGATAATACCACGGTGGTAGCCTACATAAATTATATGGGTGGTATCAGGTCAGTATCTTGTGATGAATTAGTCAACACAATTTGGCTCTGGTGTATTGAAAGGAATATTTGGATATCAGCAACCTATCTTCCAGGGAAGCTTAATACAGTGGCGGACACCAGGTCACGAGTATTCAATGATAACATCGAGTGGATGTTGAATCCGCAAATATTTGCTGAAATAATAGCTAAGTTCGGTACACCAGATATTGACCTTTTTGCGTCTAGGTTGAACCATCAGATACCAACATATGTGTCTATGGAACCAGACCCTGGGGCAGTAGCAATGGATGCATTTTCTCTCCATTGGGGGAAATGGTTCTGCTACGCATTTCCCCCATTCTGCCTCAGTCAGGTATTGCAGAAAATGAAGTTGGATGCTGCTTCAGGTATACTGATTATACCCGACTGGCCTACGCAACCGTGGTACCCGGTGGTCCTCCAGATGGTCAAAATTCGATGGGTGCAAATTTCGAAAAGCCCTAATTTGGTTACTAACCCCGTTACTGGGGAAATTCACCCGTGTCATGGTCACTTAAACCTGTTGGCTTGCAGGTTCTAAGGAGAACACTTCTGGAGGCTGGGATTTCACCGAGGGCCATGGATCTAATCACTGCATTGTGCAGAGTATCCACAAGGTAGCAGTATCTCACCCAGATCAGAAAATGGGAATCATACTGCACCCTCTGCATAGTCACCCATCTGTGGTATTATATCAAGAATACAAGTACCATTAGGAAGGTGGAGCAGGGGCTGCTCATCAGCCATAAGAAACTACATCACCGGGTGACTGTCAACTATCGCAAGGTGGCTCAGGGAGGTGTTGGATGCAGCAGGTATAGATACTAACATTTTAAAATCTCATTCTACCAGGGCTGCATCCACATCAACGGCAAGGACCATGGAGGTGCCCATGGATCATGTCCTCGCTACCACGGGATGGGCCAGTGAAACCACTTTTCAGAGGTTCTACAATAAGCCGGTGGCCACCCCTGCAACATTTGCGGAAGCTGTGCTGAGAGCTGCTCCGTAATTTCATTTGTCCCCAAGTTAGGGATTTTATTATTTGTGTTAATAAACATTCATTTATTTTTCAGCCTGTCCAGTCTGCAATGTATCAACATACTTCCTCCATGAGTATTGCGGCAGTGTGACAGCATAGACTGGTCCAGGGCGTGAAATCACAGAGCTTTGAAATCTTCACGAAGTCACTCACGTGACTCCGAAGTAAAATATTAAGATTAAACAAGAACTTACCAGTTTGAAGTTTGATCTTTATTTTATGAGGAGTTGCGATGAGGGATTTCGTGCCCTCCGCTCCCAGCCCTCTATCATAAGTTCAACTGGTGTAGTCAAGTTTTAATCTTACTATCTTTAGTCTTGTGATCTGTGATTCCACACCGCTGCTTTGAAGAATGTCGCGCATGCGTGCTGGCGGGGTCTTCACAAAATCCCTCATCGCAACTCCTCATAAAATAAAGATCAAACTTCAAACTGTTAAGTTCTTGTTTAATCTTACTATTAAAAGCCAGCCCACAAGATTTGATATTGAATTGCAGACGTCCAGCCTTTTCTGCTGGTGTCACCTTAACTCAATTATTCTCTCATCAAAGATGCTACCTTACCTGCAGGGTATTTCTTTGTGGAATTTGGTTTTGATACACAAAGATTGCCAAGGATATGCAATAATGCCAAACTGGTTGCAGTTTCACTATATCATTTCTATCCCTAGACTTTTCAAATTCTTCTTCAGTTTCTTTCAGCATATTTAGAAGCTAGTTCTATTTCTAGGTTTTAACTGGAATTAAGTTCTTGTGGTGGGATTGAGCTAAGGTTTCTGGATTATTGAAGCAGTAACTTAACCACCATCATTGTACACCTTTATATGGTACATTTTAAATTTTTTTGTGTATGTCAGAGATAATTAAACTAATAAACTACCTTCTTAGTTGGCAAGTTACAGTACGGAAACAGGTTCTTCCTCCCAACATGTCCAGGAATACTGAAATGCCCCATCTAAGCTAGTCCTATTTACCTGCATTTGGCCTGCATCCCTCTGAACCTTTCCTATCCATGCACCAATCTAATTACTTTTTAAATGTTATTATTGCACCTGCCACTATTTCTCAAGCAACTTGTTACAAATTCCCACCACCCTTGTGTGGAAAATGTTGCCTCTCAGCTTCGTATTAAATCATTCCCCTCTCACCTTAAACCTATGCCCTCTAGTTCTTGATTTCCCAACCCTGGGGAAAAAGTGTGCATTCAACCTATCTATTCCCATCATGATTTTATACCTCAACAAGATTAGCCCTCAGCCTCCTGCACTCCACAGTATAAAGTCCTAGGCTGCCCAACCAGTGCTTATAGCTCAGACCATTGAGTCTTGGCAAAATCCTCATAAATCTTTTATGAATGGTTTTCAGTTTAATGGTGTCTTTCCTTTATCCAAAACGGACCACACTATTCCAAGTGCTGTTCACCAATGTTTTGTACAACTGTAACATGACATCCCAACTTCTTACTCAACTCTTTGGTTCACTCAACCCTCCCCACTCAAACCACCCCACCCGTTATTTTCTCCTGCAATGGCAGTAGATATAACATGTGTCCTTATACCCCCTCCCTTGACTCATCCAGGGACCGTGACAGTCCTCGCGGGTCAGAGAGAGGTTCAGATGGACCTCATCTAAATGCACCTACTGCATCCGGTGTTCCTGATGTAGGCTCCTGTACATTGGTGAGACAAAGCGTAGATTCTATGACCATTTCACTGAACACTTATGCTCGGTTGTCCAAGGCCTACTGGATCTCCTGGTTGCTAACTATTTTAACTCACTTTCCCATTCCCATACTGTCCTTTCGGTCCTGGGCATCCTCCATTGTCAGAGTAAGGCAACGTGCAAATTGGAGGAACAGCACTTCATATTTCGCTGGGCAGCTTCCAACCCAGGGGTATGCATGTTGAATTCTCTAATTTTAGGTAATTTCTACAAAACACCTACTCTGTTTTATCTCTTGATTAAAGAAAAGAACACAGGGTATGGCAGCATACTATATATGTACTTTGTATTGAACTTCATTATTGAAGATAACGTTCAACTCCTAGAATTCAATGATGACATTAAATCTAGCAATATTGAAAATAAAAAAATACTTTGGGAGGGTTAAGAGTCTCAAAATGATGAGGCAGTCATTCTGGATGATAGTCTGCTAAGGATCCATGGGAATATGGATAAAGTGCAATGCTGGTCTCTAGTCTAAATCTTTAATAACTAATTAATGTCTATAATTACTGTCGGCAAAGTAGATGTGACGCAATCCTTTTTCAAAAATTGAGTTAAATCTGAAATAATTTTGATATGAGTAATATATAAAATGCTTGAGGGAATCTTTGGAAAACATGTTCAAATGTCCATCTTTGTACAGATGCCACAAAAAGTAGTCTTTCTTCTCAGAGAACAAGACTAAATCAAGATGAACATTTTAACTATATAATTTCATGAAGCTAACACTTGTAAAAAAAATTGATAAACATTAGAGCCTAGGATTCAATGGCAAACACAGAGGAGCATCACTGGAGGGCAGGCATGCAAGTTTGGTAATGGGTATGGTGTGAGGATTTAGTGAACCTGCTTTACACAAGGGATGGCCTTTCTCTTGTGAGTTGAACAAGTTGGGGCTGCACCTAGGCCTTTAGAAGAGGCCATTATGTGATGAACAGGTGGTGACAGGAGAGAGAAAGATTGCTGTTGAGATTTACAATTAGTTGAGTAATTGAGTCAAGGGTAGGTGTTGCAGTGAGGTGAGTCAGGGGCTCAAAGTAAACTCTCAGGGATCTTGATAGTCATTTGATTGGGGTCTTAGTCAGATTTGATATTTGTTTTAGAAATAATATGGTTCAGTTTAAGGTGGTTGCCAGCGAAACAGATAGACAAAGTTGCTTAAACTATTGGCGCAAGGATAAAAGAAGACATCTTAATCATGCAGGAGATTCCTGCTCTTTCAATATATGTAAGTAGGCCTAGTATTCTGATGATCTGTCATTTATTCCTACTAGAGGCACATTTATTGCCCAGACATAAGGTAATTCTAGATCCAAGCCTCAATTGATCTATGCAGCAGCAAATAATTTGGTTGTTCAGGAATTTACAGCAGCTCCAAATGACAGTAATTTATAATGTTGCTGATTCTCTTTACTGAGTTAAATTGCCTACTCTCTTGGAGGCTTCATAAAACTGACCCTAAACAATACAATTTGTAAATAGTCTAATTCAGATCCGTCCTGTTTCTGTGACCTAATACATTTATCACAGTGAATTCATTGTCTTCTAATACATAACAAGTTGTGGATCAGGGGCCAATTTCTGCTCAATCTTTGGAGTTGAAATCCTCTTCAGGTCACCGGTTCCCAAGTAAATGTAGTGTTTACTGACGTTTTAACTGCTCTACATTCAGAGCAACTGCTCAGCCATCTGCCTGCACACAGAATAATATGTCACATTAATTAAAAATGAATGTTAATGAAGTCAACAAATTTGATATTCTCAAGATTTTTTTTACACTTAATACAATTTATTAGTGAAAAATTATAAAATCAGTACCTTCAAAGCTTCCTAATTCGTGGCAATCCCCAATGCTATCTGATTTTTTTTTTAATAACTAAGAAAATAAATAGGGCATTCCTCCCAGGAGGATAGGGGTGAGCTCAGCATCTCAAATATTTAATCTGATATGTATCCACTAACATGTAAACATTTATGTTGCAACAAAGTCATACTATATGTGAACGTTTGAAAGGGTAAACGGACTTTGGGCAGCTGCTTAGAAATCTTAATCACCATTGGGTTGGCTTGGGTGGATAATGGTAGTGGAGAACAAGAAAGGGGAGCTATTACTGTTTCTCCGAATGCCTTGAGTCAGTATGTTCACTATGTACATGGTCCTGAGTCATGACACTAAAGTAAATGAGCTGCAATTCCCACGATGCATTGCTGTGGTTTAAACAATTACAGTTAATCTGAGTGGAAGGCTTGAAGAAATTGGTAATGTGCCAAATTTCCATTCATTAGCTACTCAAGGGTTTTCAGGAACGTAAGAGTGTTAAATTAATTATTATAATCGCAGCCTGAAAACCACATGCGTCATTTAATAAGTTTTAACTGTGACAATAAATTTGAATGAAAGCGTATGTCTGAAATTCAAGCCATGGCATTTTAGTAATCGACTCAATGAAATTTAGCAGCTGTATAACTCATTAAGCAGCTCAGCTCATCAGACCATGAAGTACACGTCAAAAATTGTTTCCATGAGTCTGGCATTAAACCTATCGGCAGGAATATATGTGAATTTTACAAATGTTCAAGTGGTAGTTTCAATTGAAATGTATGTACCCATTTTGCAGTCAGAACTTCTGCTAGTTTGCAGAATCCACCCCAAAACATTAATTTCAAAGTTGAGTAAATGTTACCTTTCACTGATTAAATATGTATGTAAACAATGTACATATCCCAGCTAGGCTTAAAGAATAAAGGAAAAAATGCAATTTCCAGGAAATCTGAGGCTCTCCTTTACATCGTAATTAAAGATGCACTTGGTCGTTTCTAACCTGTAATTCACCTTTGTAACATGCTCAGTGTTCAGAATTTTTTGTCGGGTACGTGCAATTGCCTCTGGCTATTTTTGCCTTTCCCTGAAGCAATGCTTGGCTTTCCTCTTATAGCACTATATATAATGACTACTTTTCTGCAGACTTTATTGAATTCAGTGCAAGTTTAGCTCAAAATTTAGTTATAAACTACTTTTTGGTATTAAGTGTCACAACATAATTTGGAAAGATCCCTTCATGTTTTTGAAAGTAAGGCCATAATGTTTCCTCCACAATCCCCCCCATTGTGCAGATGGTGAAGGTAAAACTGTTGGGAGTGGATCGTTGGGAGAGGGTCCGAGGATCGGCTGTGGATTTACAATGATAGAGAGAAAAGAGAAGAACCCAAGGTGGGAACAGTGGACTGGTGGTGGGGGACTTTGCCAGAGAAACTATCATTAGCATTTGGAGAATGTTTGATCGTTTAGATTAGCCAGTGCCAGATTTGAAGGGAGAAGGGAAGGAGTTGTGGTGAACTTGAGCCTGGTAGGCAGCTAAGAAGATTGGCTTTGGTTCATTGGCAGCACATTAACGCAGAAGGTCACAAGATTAAGTACCGAACCAGAGTCATACCTGTCAAGTCCTCAGAGTTCCCCAAGCCTCTTACAGATATTTTTGTTTGGGTGCTGTATAATTGTAAATGAAAATCTGAAGGGAAATGATACCAATGCACGCTGTACATTTCATAATGTTAATGGGGGAAAAGTAAATGTGTACAACTCAATTCCGGGGAGCAGTGTGATAGAGGGAGGCATTATGCAGGCTATTTGAAGTAAATGGTTTACTGGGAATAGCCATGAGACATAGAGCAAGCAGAAGAAGGGAAGAAAGTGGTGATGTACAGGGACAGGGTGAGAGTGAGAAAGGGAGGCGGTATGGGAGAACATGGAAGGGAAATGGTGTAATACTCTTTATAAATAAAGCAAACAATGAAGCTTCTATTGCAAATTAGCTAATGAGTTGGTCATGTTTGTTACCTCTACTTTTATATTTTATACCATAATTTTGTTACATTTCAAAATACGTTTTCATGTCACTGCCATATTCATCCATGACTTCAAGGCTTAAAATGCAATTGTAGTCAAATGTTGTTGACATCCTTTTTAGTCCATCAACAATACCGTCAATCTGTTGTCTGCTGTCCTGTCAGAAGTGCATCTGTAAATATGCTCTTCTAAAGCTTTCCCCCCTGTCTAGTTCAGTCAAAAAGCAATGAGACAAGCCCTGGAACAACTAAACTTAATTGAACAGCAATTTCCCCTATACGATACCTAAAATACCGTGGGTTCGACCCTTGTATCTGCATGGCCAAGCCCTTCAGCCTCGTGTAAACAGAAACACTCGAAAAGGTCACACAGTGCCAAGCGCACTTCCAGAAGATCAACACCAATCCAGGATGGAAACACCTTTTTTTGGTCCACGAACCTTGAGGGGCTGAACTACATAGGGGTGATCTCTTTACAATCCAATCAAACATATTAATTATATCAATACATTATTGACAGTTCCCCAAACCAATTACAGAGTATCACTGATAGGGATGAGTCAGAGTATAGAAGAGAGATCGAGCAACTGCCCATATGGTGCCAGCACAATAACCTGGCCCTCAACATCAGCAAAACCAAGGAACTGATTGTAGACTTTGGAAGGAGTAGGATGGGGACCCACAGTCCTGTTTATATCAACGGGTCGATAGTTGAAAAGGTCAAGAGCTTCAAATTCCTGGGCGTGCACATCTCTGAAGATCTTTCCTGGTCCGAGAACAGTAATACTTCCTGAGAAGATTACGGAGAGTCGGTTTGTCAAGGAGGACTCTCTCTAACTGCTACAGGTGCACAGTAGAGAGCATGCTGAACGGTTGCATAGTGGCCTGGAGAGGAAAAGACTACCGAAAGTAGTAAACTCTGCCCAGTCCATCATCGGCTCTGACCTTCCTTCCATCGTGGGCATTTATCGCAGTCGCTGTCTCAAAAAAGCTGGCAGTATCATCAAGGACCCACACCATCCTGACCACACACTCATCTCCCTGCTACCTTCAGGTAGAAGGTACAGGAGCCTGAAGACTGCAACAACCAGGTTCAGGAATAGCTACTTCCCCACAGACATCAGGCTATTAAACCTGGCTTGGACAAAACTCTGAACATTAATAACCCAGTGTACACAAAAGGCTGGAGAAACTCAGCGGGTGCAGCAGCATCTGAGGAGCAAAGGAGATAGGCAAGGTTTCGGGCCGAAACCCTTTCCCAGTATCTGTTATTTGCACTTTTATCCGTTTATTTATTCATGTGTGTATATATTTATATAATGGTATATGGACACACTGATCTGTTCTGTAGTCAATGCCCACTATGTTCTGTGTGCTGTAGCAAAGCAAGAATTTCATTTCATGCATATAGACTACTTTGGAGGTCATCTGCAAAACTCTCATTAATTCTGTTAATTGAAGAGATACTCATACATTTCTTACCTGCAACATTGATCTGGGACCTAGACTTACTGGTACCATTCAGCAGTTTATCTTATTATACACAGAAACCCAGACTTGACCAAAATGGTCTAGCAATGCATGAATCCTTTACTAAATTTTGATTCTATTCCTGCTCCTTTTTGGCCAGGATTTACATTCCTCCCTTTTATCATATGGTACCCATCATTATGATAACTAATTATATACTGGTGACTGTTACATTCTATCAAACATTTTAACAACAAGATGATGATGTATCTTCCCAGAATCTCATCAAGCTTCCCCAGTTTTCGTGGGCATAGCTTCATAATTTCCGTCTGATGAGTCTTCACCTCCCGAGTTTTCGTGGGCCCGAATCCCCTCCATCTATGTTGCAAATTCATCTGTGCCTGATCCATAGTAGAGTATAAAGTTCTTAAGAAAACCTGGGATAAAGTAAGTGAACAATTTGTGCTTGCACTGATGCTTTTACAGTGATGGAGATGTACCCATGCATTCCTTTCATCCACTGCCAAGAGTAACCCTCTCTCTATACACAGCTCTACGATACAATCCTAGCACACTATGATCCTAGCTAAAATGTAGTCTTATCTCCGCAGTAGGTGATTTCCAATGTACACTCAATGAACGTTCCTCATATGAATGTCAGCTGGGTTCAGTCCTGATTTCCCTACAGGCATGACTCTTATTCAAAATAACCATGGGGAATGCTTCAATTCAGCCAAATTCAGTCGTAGCCATTAATTTACTATTTTGAGTTTCAGGGTTTGTCTTACCCCCTTTTCAATCCACAGCTTGTGGTCGATAAGCACAATTCAATTCAATTGTTGTGGAATTCCCAGCTGTTTAATTTCATCAATTGATTTCAATATGTCGTGGACCGTTATTTTAAATCAACCCAAGTAAGGATGCCGAATCTAAGGACAATTTTCTTTATTCCTTGATAATAGTAGAGACCAAAGGTTAGATAAATTTCGATCCACCTGTGAAATATCAAGGGTTGGATACATTTCGATCCACCGGTCAAATACATCGACTCTGACAACAAGTACCCATTCCCCTGGTACTTCTTCTAATCCAATGCAACTCTTCTTCCCAGGAAGGGGAACTTAGCATTTGCACTTCCTCATTTCTTATGATTTTTATACCATCTCTCACGTTCCCTGGATATTTATTCATGTTCTACCATGTTTGCCAAGTTCTGTCCTTCCCTTGATGTCCTCTCAACAATCCTTCCCATCTGTGGCTGTCTATCTGGGGGTGAGACAATAAAATATACCAGGTTAATACTCAAATTCCAAATCCCATAAGCCATTTCCAAATATCAATTTTTTTTAAAGTCCTTCCAATACATTACTATACAGTTTGGGGGATCTAATTTCGACCTGGTCAATTTATTCCTAGTATCTAAAATTTAGGCCCAAAGTAGGTGTCCCCCAAACCACAGAGGAGTGTTCATTCCCAGGCTTCCATATTTAGTTCTTTTAAGTTGGAGCTTGCCTCAGTGGTCTCCAGAGGCTGTCTATATTTCTTCAAGTTTCTGAGACTATGTTCTTCCTTTTTCACTAGTGTAAAATATTATGTTATGTTCTTATGTTGGTAAGGTTGGGCACCAGGTTATGTGTGTCTTCTTTTCCCTCTTGGTGTTAAATTGGCAAGAGTAGGAATACCACTATGAGGAGCAGCTTTATTTGTCTGTTGGCCTTTCCCAGATTGTAAACTTCAAAGGAACAGGAAAGTATCACTTCTTTCTCTCTGTTTGTCTTTGTCTCTGGGGAGCTACTTCGATGGAAATGATGGTTACACATCCTACCTGAGCTGTGTCTTCTGCCCATTCTTGAGGGTCCACATACTCTTTTACCTCACTTCCCAGATAATGGCGTGTTATAGGCAACACTGTCCTGAAGGCACAACAACTTAACAACAAGTTATTAACTGAGTTTACAATTGCTCCTATTCCTCACTCCTACACCTCCTGCGCAATAGATTCCTATCTTCTTTCCCTGGTCCCAATCTGAGTTCCTTTAAGTTATTTTTCTTTTTCTTTTGACACCAGCTACTTTGTCTCTTTTCTTAGTTTCTTTATTATTTTTATGCTCCTTTCTATCGGTTGGCTGTTCTTGATCCCAATCTGATACTATTAAGACAGTTTATTGTAATTGCTACCTCTTCTCCACAACTTCCTTCCAGGTATTTATAGAGGGTTTGTTTTTCCGTTCTGATTTTGAATAGTTGATTTTATTATTTCCCCTGGTGTTATGAGGAGAGTATGTTCTATTCCCTCAGATTTCATTTATGGGTTCTGATGCAGGGGTCAGGTTACTCTGTCCACACTATGGACTGGCTGGCAGATCAGGACTACAGAAATTAATTTGATTGCGAGTAAGGTGTTTGGTTTCCCTCCACCTAATCCTCAGGCCAGCGTCCAGTCCTTTAATCTTCAGGGTCCCAAGTATCCCTATAGCCCCTAGGGATCCACAGACTTCTTGGACCTTGTGACCCTCCCCTTCGACCCCTTCCTCCTCTTCGCTCTTTCATGGGGCACGCTTTGCTCCAATGCCCCGTCTCTCTACTGATATAACACTGATCTGGCCTAACTGTTCTGTAACTTCTCCAGTGGAACTGAGGGAAAACAGGCACCTGAACAGGCATGTCCGTAAGATAATCGGTTGGGTTCCAAGCCTCAAACTCTTCTTCTTTCAATCTAATTTTTGTATGAATTCCACTGGTCCCTGGAAGGAATTGGTAAGGGCCGTAAAAACAGCCTTTTCTCTGTCACTTTCTTTTGTTACCCCCCTCACTAAGGCTTCAGATGTAGGGTTTATCATATTCTTTAGGGGTGATCAATCGTTGCACTTACTCCCATAAGCTTCGAGAGTTAGGGTGCTGTCCATACAGGTTGAGTTTCAAATATTCCCCAAATGAAATGGGTAATTTATTTTTGTCTGGATTTGTATTCGTGGTCGTTGTCGTACTGGGCTTCGCTGGAGTGGGGGCGTCTGTAGCCCGGGGATGGTTTGCACCTACTGCACTTTCCAAATCAGAAGTAGGAGTAGGCACGTTCCTAACAGGGAATTGCCTACGAAGAATTTGTTCTGCTTCCATGATACTGGCAATATCAGGATCGGCAATCTTATGACAGCTATTGTCTCACCCTCAGAAGCACTGTTTTCTTCGCCAAAGGGATCCCTATGTCTTATAAGTGATTCCTTAACTTCTGCTGTCCGTTCAATTTGTTCTGGCACCAGCTAACAAGGAACCTTCCTCCAAGCTCCCTGAACCACTCCGCTATCCTTTGCTGGTGACGCAATCGGAGACAGAGAATCCTTTTCCAATTTCTCTGTTACAGGTTTAAATTTAGTGGGTGGAGTCAAAGATGTCATTGACTCCACTCGAGTGCCCTGTTCACAAGCTGCAAAAGGTACCTTAGGACTAGAAATGTGAGAGGGCTGAGAGGAAGGCTGTGACTCTATACCAAAAAATTCTGCCCATCTTCTTAAATACTGGGCTTTCTTCCCCTCCAAGGTCCACGCTCTTGAATTTAATTGTCTTCGGGGCCATTTCCCCTTTAAGAGTTACCGGGGTCAACTACCCTTTAAGCGTCTCCGCTCTTCCCTGCTCCTGCTTTTGATCTTTAATATCTTTCTCTTTCTTTTTAGACCAGCTCCCACTTCCACCAGCTCTATCCCTAGCCTTGAGGCTACCTTCCTCTAATTTGTTAGCCTAACAACTTCTTTGTTCACTTTCCTATCCGTATAAAACATTCTCCATAATTCTATAAGTTAATTTCCTTCTTCACTATCCCCACACTGCTGGATAATTTTCTATATGTACCCTATCCCGTTACTGACTTCAGGCCACCCGTCGGCCATAATTCACTTCCGAACTCTTTATTTAACTTTCCCGAAAATTTTCGTAGCCTTTCGGCTTTTTGAGGAAATATCATTACATATTATTTGTAATGGGCTTCCAGAAGTGGTAGTTATATCCTTCTCCTGGCAAGCGATGGATGGATCCAGGAGAGGAGGGTGGATTAATGGATGTGGCCAGGGGAGGGAAACACATGTGCAGATAGTGACAGAGGCTGGGAAGTGTTTGGCGGGGGTAACATGATGGGATTTCAATGGAAAGCAAGGTGAAGTATTGGACTAAATCATGGAGTCGCAGTGGGCAGATGAGAGCAGTGCGGACCCAATGGAGGAGTGTGCAGGTGATGGCCAGGTGTGAAGGACTTGGGGGAAATAAATTACCCTTGTTATTTTTCGGTATTGATGACCATTTGGTAATCATCTCTGCAGTGAGGTTATGCTCCCTTGCCATTCCATGTAATTACCATGTGAGTGCCATTGCCCTGTTTGTCTCTTACTGCTATGAAAGTGACCATTTGATATGACTTTATTTCATGTGCTATATTATATTCAAGCAATTACTGTGCCGCTTAGTTTGGAAATAGTCAGATTGGTAATAGGTGAAATTACTGTTTTGGATATTTTCCCCTTTCTATACCTTTAATGTGATCAGTTTTCTAAAATGCTGATTCTGCAAAGCATAGAGAACATTTCTTTGCCATTTGTGCATTGTCTCTTGGGCTCTTCAACTAACTGTAAAAACCTGCCTCAAGTTAGCACACAAGCTCTCGTTTCTGAATCAAATGCTTCACTTTGTACACATTCCATCCAAACTTTCACAGGAGACATCAAAAACACAAGAGGTTATAAAAATTCAGAATGCTGCAGTATTTGCAAATACTGCAGCTGAGGTCAAGATCCACGTAGAGCCGATCCACGATTCACCGGCTGCCATCCCCAAGAGGGAATTGTTCCATATTTATTGCATAGCCAGAGACTTGCTTCTGGAATTTCAATTCAGTTTGAAACTGTAGATGGAGCTTATCGAACAGAGAGAACAAGCACATCAACTGTGAATATTTTATTACTATATTTCTTTCTTGCTCCTGATCTTATACTTGCTCCTGATCTTTTGCACAACAACTCTGGCTGGATAAAAGCTTGACCCTGCCTAGATACGTTTGAAACATCCTCGTCTCCATCAATAGCTGACTGTTTTTTAAATTGTTATTTAGATTACTTGTTCTGTATACAATTATTTAAAAAGTACTCCAGAATAAAGTAAGCCTCTCCTTTTTCAGGTTTTCATAAATATATTTGAAAATAAAAAAATAATATATGTACTTATCCATGCTGGAGAAATGTTGAATTGAGGTATGCTAGAACCAAACAAATATAAGTTAAATTGATGTAGGTTATGACTATAACTGCAGACAATTGATTATTTTCTCAACCTGTTACTCCACTGAGACCTGAAGCATTCTTTGCAGTGAATCAGTAATTTCCAATTTAACAAACAAGCTTAACTGCTCACAAATGTGGTTTCCTGTGTGTCTGAGGGTCAAATGCAGATTGGGTGACTAGATTATATCCAAGAGTGATAATTCAATCCATTTTTCAGAAAATATTTTTTGTGTTTCCATTCTCTTCCTTATATTTGTATATTTTCTTTATTTATCAAATTGTCATTTGTTGTCCCTTGGGCTATTAAACCTCATCATTAAATCTGTTTTGCCATTTATTCTGGAGACCAGGGGCGGCAACCTTTTTCTGCATAGGGGCCAGGACGCATGGCTGTGAGCGGATGGCGGGCCACATCTATCACTTGTACACATGGATCCTATCCCCATCCCGCCCCAGATGGCAGGTATCAAATCACGTGTTCACATAGATCCCGCCCCTTCGAGGACGTCACCCAGAGCTCAGGCCCCTAGTTACGGGAGCTGACAAACATGGCGTACCTAGGGGCCATTGCCTTGGCTCTGTCCTGATGGTGGTGGCTCAAATACTCACACTCATTCGTTCCCGGCCTATTGACAACCCCGATCCTAACATTGAAGGTGCGCAGCCGTGCCGGCGGCTTTGTGCAGGATGCGGTACAGCCAGAGCTCGGCGTCGGCACTGCTCGGTGCAGCTCCGCCATTGCAGCCCCCTTGCGTCACCACGCCTTGCCAACACGGCCTCGGGCCTGGGAGGTACCGGAGACGACGGATGTCTGCGGGCCAGATAATTACGGGGGAAAAAATACGCCTGCATGCAGATGATTTTGGGTTATGGACCGCATTTGCCCCGGGGACCGTAGGTTGCCGATTCCTGCTGTGGACCTTCCCCCATTTCTCTGATTTATCGAGAATCGAATTGTCTTGAGGACAAATTCATGGAATATTTTTTGAAATTGTTATCTCAAACAACACTGTGGATCCAGCAAACATTAGGTTATTTTGATTTATCCACGATATGTAATGTAATTACATTTTGAAGGGATGAACAAGGGGATTGATGAGGGCAGCGTGATATAGATTGTCTGCATGGATTTCAGCAATGCCTTTGACAAAATACCACATGGTAGGCTGGTCTGGAAGATTAGATCATGTAGGATCCAGGACAAGCAAATCAATTTGAAGGCAGGAAACAGGGTGATGGTAGAGGCTGTTTACTTAAAACTGGAGGCCCGTAGTGAGTGATGTGCCTTAACAAAGTTGTTTATTTATTTATATTAACGATTTTGATGTGAAATTAGATGACATGGTTAGTAAGTTTGTAATTAACAGTAAAACTGGTGGTACAGTGGATGGTGAAGAATTACAACATGATCCTGATCAACTAGGCCAATAGTCTGTGCAAGGTTATATGGCTATATTCTGATAGGGGGCGCCGTCCTGTATGGTATGGCTGCCCAGCCTGCAGCTGTTTGTGTTTCACTCTTTTTTTTTAATTTTAGTGAGTTAAAGTGTTTTGTGTTGAGTCTATTCTTTTTTGTGTGGGGGGGGGGGGGGGGTAACTGCTTTTCAGGGTCCCTACCTGGTCGGAGAGGCAGCTTTTCTCCGGGCTGCATCTTCGACCCGTCCTCGCGGCCTACCAGCGGGTCTGGAGCGGCGTTTCTTGAGGAGACCGCCCAGAACCTCGGCTTCGGCAGCGGCGCAGCGCTGGAGCACCATCGCGGGGTGGAGCGGGTGATGCCTTGCCTGGGTCGCCGCGCTGGAACTCCGGTGAGCTGAAGACCGCCAACAAAAAACATCGCGGAGCCGCGTGTCTGTGGAGCGGCCAGCTGCGGGCGGCGGCGGTGACTTCCAAATCGGGAGCCAGTGGGGGAGCTCCGTTCAGCACGGCCTTGTTGGCTTAGGAAGCTGCGGACTCCGGTAAGGAAGCGGCCGTTCCAGGTGTCCCAAGCTGCTGAGAGGATTCTCCCGACGCCTGGACTACATCTGGCCTCCGTGAAGGTGACTGCTGAGGCCTCAATAGGCCTGACTATGGGAGGACATGGGTTGGGGACTGGACATTGTGAACCATTGTGGGGGTATGTTTTTTGTGTTTAAAATCTCTTTATTATTGTTATGTGTATATTCTTTTTTTTATGTGCTGCATTGGCAAGAAACATTTCACTACACCAATTGGTGTACGTGACCAATAAAATAACCTTTGAACCTTTGATAAATGCAAAGATGCTGCATTTAGGGAAGACAAACCAAGGCAGGATTTGAACAGTAAATTGAAGGGGCCCACGGAGTGTTACAGAACACGCAGATCTTGTAGGCAGAAAGGTGCACAGAGGAAGCCTTAAATTCAGGTACAGCTATGACATTTAAAAAAAACATTTGAACGTGTGCATGGGTCGGGAAGGTTTGGAAAGAAATGGGATGGGTGCAAGCAAGTGGGACTATCTTGGTGGGCACCTTGGTTGGCTTGGATCAGTTGGACCGAATAACCTGTATCTGGGCTGAACAGCTCTGATTGCATGAATATATATATTTTTAAAGAGGATGACAATAGATTGAGAGCAAACAAATAAGAAATACAAAAACAGGTCATAAGAGCTTTCATGAGAAAGTTAAAAAGGAAGGTAGCAGCAAAAATAGACACAGGTCCCTCATAAGCTGAGCCGGGGAAAGGTTGAGGTGGCTGCATTCTGCAAGATAGGAACAGCACTGGCTGGGTAAAAGGTTGGCCCAGCAAAGGTCAACTTGACCTAATTCATCAGATGATGGATTCTAAAATTATTAATTAGTCCACTTCTGTTACGTTATTTATACCAATATTAAAAGTACTCTGGACTTGGAATTTACGTAACAAAAAGATATGATTCTTTATTTAAATCTAATTTCCCACCCTTACTGAATAAATTACATAAGAATATCTTATATTGGAAAACATTACCTATTTCAATGTTAGGTAGAATTAATGCAATTAAAATGATTTTTCTTCGCAAATACTATATCTTTTCCAATTGATACCGATATACCTTCCTAAAATGTTTTTTTAAGAAGGTTGCTTCTATAGTCACCAACTTTATCTGGGATTATAAGAGCCATAGAATAAATAAAAAACATTTATGTAAATCAAAAATCAATGGAGGTCTAGCACTGCCAAATTTTATGTTTTATTACTGGGCAGTTAGTATTAGAAATATGATTTTTTGGCTGGATGAATTAGATAAACAACCAAATTGGTTAAAAATGGAAAAAAAAAGACATTAGCTCGATTTTATTTGCCAATGCTAAACTAGGTAAGAAAACCTATAGAGAAAACCCTATAATAGAAAGTGGGATACGTATCTGGAAACAACTAAAGAAAACATTAAAATTGGAATGTATACCACTACCTCTCCCCCTTGTAAACAATGTTACATTTAAACCTTCAATGATGGACAAAGGTTTTTTACAATGGAAAAATTATGGAATTAATAAGATGGGCGATCTCTACAGGGAAAACTCCTTTCTTTCATTTCAAGAATTACAACAAATTTATGGATTACGTTCAAAAGATTACTTTAGATATTTACAAATTAGAGACTATGTAAAATCAAACACACAGGAATTTAGTAATAGAAAGGCAGAAATGTTAGGTGAATGTCTAAATAAACACACAAATACAGAAAAATTGATATCATATATTTATAATATTTTATTGGAAAACGACGTATCAATGACAGAAACATATAGGCAATCATGGGAAAACGAATTAGGTCAAATAATTAGACCAGAAATATAGGATGAAAGTTTACAACATATACACCACTGTTCGTTAAATGGTAGACACTCTTTGATACAATTTAAAGTATTACATAGATTGCATTATTCAAAATCAAAATTATATAGAATTTTTCCAAATATATCTTCCATATGCGATAAATGCCAACACTTAGAAGCTAATTTAACGCACTCATTCACAAACTATAAAAATTACTAACTTTTGGACAGAAATATTTAAGATAATTTTAAATGTTGTTAATACAAATTTGGTTCCTGACTCAAAATTAATAATATTAGGAATATTAGAAACAGATCAATTAATAACAATGAATCAAATAATTTTTATCGATTACAGTTTAATAATTGGGAAAAAATTAATACTGAAATTTTGGAAAGGTCCTACATCCCCCACAATCAAAATTTGGATCACTGGAATGTCGGAGACACTTCACCTGGAAAGATTAAGACTTGTCCTACTGGACAAGTTGGATCATTTCAGAGGGATATGGTCTCCATTTATTGAATATTTAAAGGGTCAAAATGGTTCAGTACGAGAACCTGACTGAAGCCTGAATGAAGGAATAGATGAAGAATTACATATAATAATCCATGGATATATCTCCAATGATGTATAAACTGCTTAATACTTCATTCATCTTTTTGAATTTCTATTTTTACTTTATTTTTCTCTTTTATTTCCAACCTATATTAAAAATAAAAAATGCATAGAAGTACAAATAAGAAATAATTGTTAATATTAATAATATTAAGAATGTATGTGACATGTATATTCTTCTTTTAATATGTACTTCTAATAAAAATATTTACCAAAAAAAAAGTACTCTGGATAAATATTCCTTTTCAACTTTCTTGAATATGTTACAATGTACAGCATTGAAATGGGTCTTTCCCATTTCCCTACATTCGACCTATAACCCTCTATTGCTTTCTTATGTAAGTCCTTGTCCAAGCTCCTTTGAAGCATTATAATTGTATTTGTCTATATGACCTCCTCTGGCAGCTCATACTAGATATGCACCACCCCCTGTGCAAAAAACAAAGCTCCTTTACATTACAGAGCAATCAGGGTATTAAACACTAAACCTCCAATAAGCTCTGAACCATATAGATTATTATCGTTATTATTGCACTATAATAGTTTTTATTTTTTTATGTGTACTTATATGTATCTATACAGATACTGAACTTTTTTCTCATTTATTATATTGTTTATAGCGTACTATGTTTACATATTCCGTTGTGCTGCAGCAATTAAGAATTTTATTGTTCTCTCTGGGACATCTCTATAATACTAAAACTCTTTGTCGTCATCGTTGTGTGTGTGCGTTTCCTATTTTCTTCCAAATGCTAGGCCACAGCCTTCCGATTTCCACACATTCTACTCACATTTTTCCTGTCGAGGCGATAAACATCTTCCCGTCGTATTCCCACCTATATTTCTGAAGTTTTTAATTATTTAAAGTTTTAAAAACAAACCAGAAAAAAACCCCGAGTGATGTCACAAAGCAGGCAGGAGGGGACACTCTTGGATGGAGGGGCACTCCAGTGCTAGTGTGGTGGCTGCCGACACCCGGTTGTGAGGGTGGTGCAGCGAGCCCTGGCTGGAGACCACTCGGGGATGGTGGGCTACTCACTCATGGCTATTCCTTGAAATTCCATTTCAAGCAGAGTGCAGGCCACCAAATTCAATTTCATAGGATTTCAGGCAGAGTCCAGGCCACCAAATTCAATTTCATAGCATTTCAAGCAGTGCAGGCAACCAAATTAATTTTCATAACATTTCAAGCACAGTGCAGGCCACCAAATTGTCAAACATTGCATTGTCATTAATGGCTAACAAATAATTTATTGCAAGTACATTGCAGACTCACAGTTGTTGATTTACAGCTTAGAATCACAGTTGTGGACTCTCCCTCGCGATCTTCCAGAGTGGGGCATGGCAAGAGAGGACCAATCAGCTGATCTCAAGATTTTTTAAACTCAGCATTTTTTTTTTTTCATCGGTCGCAAAAATCCTCGGGCATGCCTCAGGAGGACTGTAAGTAAGATGGCCAAAAATCATAATAATATATGGTAGCGTTTTTTCTAAAATCAATATATAACGCAGACAGGAAGTGGTCAAGATTAGACTTATTGTGTTGATAACTAGGAAAAGAGTAATCAAGTAAGTCTACAATTAATTAAAGCCAAAGGTTTTAAAGCTGGCCATGAAAGAGCTGCAGTGCTGTTGGAAAAGGATTATGTGCTGTCTGTGCTAAACTATGGCTGATGTGCTGAAGGTCCCTGTGATACAATTTGAGGAAGAGCACAGAGATCTCTGGGTGTCAGTCCTTCCTATCATTCTCTCCTCAACCAGGACCTCCAAAACTGCATTCACTGTATGATAATTGCACTGCTATTTTCAGAACTTTCTTAAACATAAATATATCTCACACAAAGCAACACAGTAAGGTGATTCTTCAGTAAGTGTCTACTTTTTCTGAAAACCCGATCACAAAACTTACATTTTTGCAACTTTGAATGTTGTTTCACACAGATGAACATCTCTATGATGGGAAACATATATTTGGCCACTACTTTTTCCAGGTTGCCCATTGCATTCAGTCATATCCGTCGCATTTTTATGATGAACAACACTGTAAAATATAACTGATTTAAGAATATAAAACCAATTCTTTGTCGCACTTTCAAATTATAGAGTATCTTCCTCAAATAAACCACACAAAAAACGTTTTCAGTCTAACGCATTGATTTTAAACCTTCGTAACAGTTTACTGCTGGAAAAAGTGGTTATTTTCAGCAAGAATGGTAACCGTCACATAATTGTTCACCAACTTCCTCTAAAATAATATTAATTTCAAATGAATAGGCGGAAGCATATTGTTTATTTATCAATTACAATTCATAATTATGGTAATTGTATTATTTTACGCATTATGAGCATAAAATACTCGTGACGGACATGACTCCGCATGATTGAGATGATCATGTTCGGGAGTGTTATGTGACGGAAATGACTACAGGGTGATTGTTCAGTAACTGGCGACTTTGGTGTCCAGTTACTTTGATGTTGTATTTAAGGAAAATGTACAATTTTATCCCATTTCTTCTTTTTCTATATTGTTAATAAACATAAACCTTATAAATAAAGATTAAACCCTAAATGAATAAATGTTATTTTAAAAGTATGTCCCGATGTTCGATGCCTCCCCCGCCCCCCGGAAAACCGCATTTCCTGATGATTACTTGTGAAATTTCAAGTCTGAATATTTATTTAACGGGGGATCTATCTGAAATGAAAATACTTTTAAACAGTAGGTATTAATAAGTAAAATATTTATCACTAGAGCCAGGATTTTGCCATAAATGCCATGTGCTTTTTCATGCCTTTTTTGATGATTTCAGGAAGATAATGCCCTTTTCACGATTGAGTGCTTGAATCAGCCTTTTTTTGCCATTTTAACATAACTTACAGGAAAATTTACACTACCGGGGTGAAACACGGCTGTAAGTGGATGTTAAGTGGTGATTGGGGAGGTGTCGGTGGTGAAGGATCTAGTCTTTTCTAACTGGAGTCAGGCTGTGAGTAGGTGTGAAGTGTTGGTTGGGGAGGGGGTGTGGGGGTACCAGGGTTAAGTTTCTGTTTATCGAAACTGCAGTAGAACTCGTTCAGGTCGTTGGTCAGCTGACGATTGTCCAAGGAGTGGGTTTTTTCCTCTTGAAGCTTGTGATTACTTGCAAGTCCTTCCACACTGAAGAAGAGTCATTTGCTGAGAACTTGCTGCTCAACATCTCAGAGTACCCTTCCTTGGCAGCTCTGATTCCTCTTCTCAGCGTGTACTTGGCCTGCCTGTAGAGTTCTGCATCCCCGTTCCTGTGGGATCTACCCCTGCAAAAGTCAAAATGCCTGAAGTCGTCAACGCCTTGTAAAAAACGGAACGATTTGGTGAGAGTGTACGGGAGTGATATATTCTCTGCAGCCAACTGTGTGCTGTTTTGCAAAGCATGTGAGAAAGCAGTGAATCATGAGAAGAAATATTTTGTCTCCCAGCATGTACAGACAGCTAAACACAAGTCGGTGGCAGATATACTGAAGGTAGGAAATGCGCAAGCTTGTCTCCTCACAACATTTACTGCTGGCTCCTGTCGCAAATCTGAGTTTTCGAGTGATCTGTGCAAAGCATTCATTGATGCTGGAATTCCACTGTGGAAATTGGAAAACAAATCTCTCAGAGGTTTTTTAGAGAAATACACAGAGGAACGTATACCGAGCGAGTCATCATTATGGAAAAATTATGTTGACAGCAACTTCAACATTGTTGTGCAGAAAATTAGAGATGAAGTTGCACGCAACAAAATATGGATCTCAATAGACGGGACAACTGATGCTGTGGGAAGATATTTTGAAAATGTGGTCATCGGTACACTGGTACAACCATCAAAGGAGTATTTGTCGTCATTGGAAGTATTGGAGAACTCAAACAGCTCAACTATTGCTCAGTTGTTTAGATCTTCACTTGCTGTACTTTGGCCAGAAGGTATAAAACACAAGAATGTTCTTCTGTTTGTGACTCGGTACATGAAAAAAGCTGCTTGTGCTCTTAAAGTTTTATTCCCCAAAATGTTGCATTTGACATGCTTAGCTCGCGGTCTCCATAGAATTGCTGGTTATTTCATGTAGTATACCTTTATAATGATCATTTTTAAACATATTTTGGTGGTGGAAATAAATGCCTTTTTATGCCTTTTTATTGTCAATAAATGCCTTTTTCGTGCCTTTTTTGTGATTTTATTATGCCTTTTTGCCTGCCTATTTCAGAGATTTTTAGCACCTGAACATTCTGGCTCTATTTATCACTTAAAAAAACTCCTCTTTTCTTGATAGGGTTACGGCTAGGGATATGGCTAGGGTTATGGCTAGGGTTATGGATAGGGTTATGGCTAGGGTTAGGGCTAGGGTTAGGACACAGGCAGAAGTAGATGGTGGCAGATGCTGCACAAGGGCCCGGTGAGCAGACCCGGGGTCCTTATCCTCGGTGCCATCAAGGCCGGCTGGGGGAGGTATTAATCCATCACTTACCCCCGATCTCCCGGACTTCAGCTCCATCTCTAGCCGGACCCAAAGGCCCGTTGCAGCCGTCACCTCTTCCTATGACTTGTATTTTCCTTATATACAGCATCAAAGTAGTGAGACACCAAAGTAGACAGTTACTGAAGAATCACCCAGTAAAGCTACTGAGCTACAAAATAATGCATATAGGGGAAACACATCAGGATGCTCTCAATTTTAAGGAGCAAATCTTTCTTTCAGAAATAGCGTAAGAAGAAATCATTGGAATACATAACTACTACTTCCCTGTGTGTGATATTCAACATCTTCAACATTCATTGTCATCAGTGCGATTGAGCAGCTTTCCACGTTTTTGGTTGATATTGGTACTATATCTGCAACTATGCTGCAACAGTGCGGGACGAAATGCAGAGAGTTCTGAAACAAGTCTGCCAGCACCACAGCTGGAATGCTGGAAGAACCTGAAGTTTTGTAGGGGGTGGTGGAGCGCTCCCTTCATGAACTCGTACAGTCTGACTATAACATAGAAAATGGAACAGTATTGCACAGGAACAGTTCCTTTAGTCCGCAATGTGCTGAACATAATGCCATAATATGTAGCCTGCATATAATCCATAACCTTCCATTTCCTGCATATCCATATACCTATCTAAAAGTATTTCAAATGCCACTGTTATAACTGCCTTCTCCTCCACCACCACCACCCCCTGCAGTGCACTCCACGCTCTTGCCACCCTCTGTAAAATATAAACAGATGTTCACTAGCACCTCCTCTAACCTCATCTACTGCATTGAGTGTTCCTGAAGTGGGCTCCTTTATATTGGTGAAAAAAAGCGTAGACTCGGTGGCCGTTTCACCGAACACTTGCACTCAGCCCGCCAAGGCCTACTGGACCTTCTGGTTGCTAATCTTTTTAACTCCCCATCACAACCAGTCTGAAGATGGTCCCAACCTTAAACATCATTTATCCACGGTCTCCAGAGGTGCACACCTGACCCGGTGAGTTAATCCAGCACTTTGTGGTTTAATAAAAATGTAAACCTCGTTCTGGATGCTGACAAGGTTTAAACAAAATCTGAATTGTGAATGAAGTTGATCAGTTATCAGTGAAATTGAGCAATTAGTAATCTTACAATGGGCAGGGGGTTATTGATGAACACAGTCGAGCCCATGAAGAACTTCTGCAGTGATTAATTTCCCATAGTCAGTACCATCCTACTATGTAGACAAAAGTGCTGGCGAAACTCAGCGGATGCAGCAGCATCTATGGAGTGAAGGAAATAGGCAACGTTTCGGGCCGAAACCCTTCTTCACGCTACTATGTGCTGGGTATAATGTCAACCTATCGCAAGCCAGATTTCCACAGATTTTTATTTTAGTTGGCTTCTTGATGCTACTCTTAAGCTTATGCTCCCTTCATGTGAAACCTCGCCTCCCCTCTAGATTTGGATTATTTATTTTATTTACACATATTTATTACATGTATATTATATACATATATATACATATGTATTTATTCTGAACAACTTATTAGAAACTTCTGTATTTGTAATCAGATCTAGATACTAGAGCAAACTGAAAAACAAGAATGTTAAATTCTTACCTTCTTCGTACCTTTTTATTCTGGCCTTCTACCCTCTCTAATTGTTCCACAGCCACCAACCTGATTGTTCCACAACCCTACACAGCCCGCTTCCATCTCCACCCTAAAATCCACAAACGGGACTACCCCGACAGACCCATTATCTCTGCCTGCTCCTGCACCATGGAACATCCTCACATATTTCGATTCAATCCTATACCCCATTCCAACCCACGTCCTAGTCATGTCATATGCCCTTTAACTCATTAATAACTTCTTATTTCTAGGCCCACATTGCCTCACCGTCACCATGAACATCCAGTCCCTCTGCACTTTCATTCTCCACCAGGAAGGTCTCAAGGCCCCCTGTTTCTTCCTCCAACAGAGACCCAATTTCCATCTACTAACACTCTCCTCTGACTGGCAGAACTTGTCCTCACCCTCAACATTATTTCCTTTGAGTCCTTGCGCTTCTCCAAGCCATGGGTACGTGTATGGGCTTGCCGTTTTATCGGTTATGTTGAACAGTCCTTGTTTCAGACGTACACTGGCCCTATGCCCCAACTCTTTCTCCGCTACATAGATGCCTGCAACCTACACCCAGGGTTGCAGCAGTCCTTCCAGGCGAGATACAGGTTCACGTGCACTTCCTCTAACCGTGTCCACTGCATCCGGTGTTCCCAATATGGTCTCCTGTTCATCAGTGACACCGAGCATAGACCCGGCAACTGTTTCGCTGAATCAGTCTGCCGAGGCCTACAGGATCTTCTGTTGCTAACCACTTTTAACTCCCCTTCCCATTCCCACTGTGCTCTTTCTGTCTTGGGCTGCCTCCGTTGCTAGAGGAGACCACATGCAAACTGGAGGAACAGCACCTCGAATTCCATTTGGGTAGTTTGGGTAGCTTACAACCCAATGGTTTGAACATTAAATTCTCCAATTTTCGATAACCTCTAACTACCCCCACCCCCTCTCCACCCCCCCCCCCCCCTTTCCCTCCCATGTGCACTACCTATACTCCCACCTATTTCTCCCCTCCACCCTTCTAATACTTTTGTCTCTCTGGCTTCACAATCCTCAACTCTTCAAACCCTTCACAAATGTTCTTATCTCTGCCCTTTGTTCCAGCCATCTGCTTGTCAACCCCGCACCCCCCCCCCCCCACCTGTGTCGACCTATTATCTGCCATGCTTTGTCTTATCTCTCCTGACGCCAGCTTTCTTCTCCCCCCCCCCACCTCCCCATAATCAGTCCGAAGAAGGATCTGAGCCTGAAATGTCACCGATCCATATTTTCCAGAGATGTTGCCCGACCCAGTGAGTTACTCCAGCACTTTGTATCCTTTTGTGCATTAACCAGCATCTGGACTTCCTTGTTTCTATGTAATAAATACCCTGTTATTTGCAATCCATTATTATGTGTTCTGTTTTACCACTAAATTTCTATAATAAAATTGAATGATTGACGTTTGTTAGTGAATTTTCGTTATTTATTTGTAGTTTGAATTTTTAAAAAATGTTTATTTTAACCTTGCTCTGTAGATTGACAATTTATAGTTGTTGTGCAAGTCTCTAACAGCGAAGACTAATGTTAATTAATGTTAGCACTTTTCCATCTCGGATGAGCGGAGGTCAAATTCACATGTCCCGAGTGAACCCTTAAAAAGTCACAACGTACAAGTACTGAATAGCAATGATACAGGTTACTATGCCAACCTGATTGTCCAGTTGTGAATAAGCTCATATTTACCCAATCAGAGTAATAAAAAGGAGCAGAGACAAAATGCACCCTCTCCAATTCATTCAGAATAGCTGATCTAACCGAGTACAGGCCAGGCATAGAAGTGCTATTAAAGCTCTCATTAACTGACCAGTGCTTTGTTTTAATATTGTGATTGAAATAAATCTTTATATAAGTCACTCTCTGTATACCTTTTCATTCATTTTGCACTATTGGAGCTCCTGAAATGTTTGTTAGTAGGAAGTGGGTGATGCTAGCAAGGTAATTTTCATTGTCTGATGTTTTAGAAATTCAGACAGGCCTGGTTACCATCACTGGATTTGATCCCTCAGATGGATTTTCATGATAATCGGGTCGTTTTTAATGATTAGTTTTGTCATTATGCCATCCCATAAATTACTGGATTATTCCAATTCTATTTATTTCTTTGACAATACCGCATTAAGCTTTTTGAGCACGGTAATATAGATATTGCAGTCTCAGTAGTGACAATTTCCCCCCCATGTTCTTGCCCCTGCCGCCTCTCATCATTATGATGAAATGCTTGGAAGTGATGGTAGTCAATTCCTGCCTCTGTAAGAACTTGGTCCCATTCCAATTTCAATCGTTCAATTGTACTTGGACACAAAAAGCTGGAATAACTCAGTGGGTCAGACAGCATGTCTGGAGAAGATGAATAGGTAACGTTTTGGGTCGAGACCTTTCTTCAGACTTTATTTTACTGTCACATGTATCTAGGTACAGTGAAATTTGTACTCGTCTCAAACCCTAACCCCAAAATCCCCAGAAAAATAAAATAACTGCTGATCTATATCAAAGCAGCTTGGGTCTGCAGGATCTATAGTCTGACCATTCTGAGTTGAGGTGTTTCTCCTCATTATTTATGAGCTTAGTTTTATCTCCTTGCAAGTAGAAAGTGCAGTCTTGTAATTTTGTCTGGTTTAAAGGTGGTGCTGGACCATCAGTTGCTGGAAAATCGGTGGTGGACCTGTAGTACAAACCTAAATTTTCCGAAATTTTTGTAAATTTTTGCTTTGCATTTTCACTTTTTTCAGAAGCATATTTTCCAATTTGTTTAAAGTATTTTTACAATTTCTCCAAATATCAAGTATATATGTTTCTTCAAATATCCTCATAAGAACAGTAATGTCCCAAGGATTTGACTATCTTCCATCCCATTTATTTTTCTATTTTGAATGAGTGAATGAATGAATGAATGAATGAATTCATATTTTATTGTCACATGTGACAAGTTAAGCCCCTGTCCCACTTACGTGTGTCTTGGCACGCTAATTACACAACCTCGTGGTCGCTTTGAGGCGCGAAGGTCGCGCGTGATTTCATGTGCCCGCACAGCCGTCTGGAGCAGGTGACGTCATTTGAAGATGGACACAAAATGCAGGAGTAACTCAGCGGGACAGGCAGCATCTCTGGAGAGAAGGAATGGGTGACGTTTCATGTCGAGACTCTTCAGTCTGTAAGAAGGATCTTGAACCGAAACGTCACCCATTCCTTCTCTCCAGAGATGCTGCCGGTCCCGTTGAGTTACTCCAGCATTTTGTGTCTATCTTCAATTTTCTTGGCCCCGCTCTGGGAGTAGAAGTGAGGGCGGATCCGGATCTGCAATGGCCATGAGCCCCAGGCCGAGTTCGGTGATCGTTTGCCTGCTTCTGCTGCCGTTGGAGGTGAGACATTGCGTCGAGCCAGGGTCTTGGGCCTGTCCCACTTTGGCCGTCAGTTACACAACAGGCCGTTGGCACGCAAAGATTTTGTTCGGCACAAAATTTTGGAGTGCCGCGTGATATCGCTCACAACTCCACGCTTTTCAGTGGGACCGGGCCCGCGCAGCCATACGATGTTCGTGTGCCTCAACGCGACGATGAGGCCATGTAATTTGCGTGCCAACGACACGTAAGTGGGACAGGCCCTTTACAGTGAAATTTTTTGCTTGCATTCCCAAGGTATGCAAATCGTCACCACATAAAGGGTGCTTACAAAGTTACAAAGTATCCGCACCATGTCCCCCTTTGTTTTCCTCCTCCCCCTCACAACGGTCCTCCAACGCGGGGTCCTCCATTGTTCTTCCTCCTCACTCATGGCTTGGTATAATCACAATACTATTTTATTAGCCAAGTATGTTTTGCAACATACGATAAATGTAAATTGTCCCTAGTGTGTGTAGGATAGTATGAATGTGTGGGGATTGCTGGTTAGTGCGGATTCAGTGGGCCGAAGGGCCTGTTTCTACACTATCTCTAAACTAAACTAAATCCTCATCCTGAGGTTTACACACCTAAAAAAATATCTTTACCCTGCTGATCCTGCCTTTCATCTTCTCATTATTTTCTGTGCCATTTGTAACCACTTGCTGCAAGATGGGAGCTATCATCACAGTTCCTCTGTCTCTGCCATATCCTTCTGATTAATCTGCTGATGACATATTAAATTCATTACATTCATCACATTGACCTATTTAAATATCATGTATATTGGACTTTCAGTTTGTCACCTTTTGTATAAGAATTCCATGATAATACTTGCAGTCAGAACAGAAAAAAAGTAAATACTCGTCAAAATGTTATAATTAATTCAAAGCATATTTTCTTGAAATTTTTCAGACTGGTCAAACAGGCATAGATTATTTCATCCCTCAAAGCTCTTACCTTTTGGTAACCTTTTGGTAATCTTTTGGATCATTCAGTGAAGTATATTGGTAATCATCCAGATTTGGTGCGCTTAAAATTATGTCCTTCATGCAACCATGTAATCTGAAAATGGATATTTATATGCTATTTTGTTTTGATAAACTGGTAGTTCATAAGCACGAGATATAGATTTTTATAACAATAGTGTATTGTTATTGGTTTATTATTGTCAGTATATCAAGTTACAATGAAAAACATTTGTGTGCTATCAAATTAAATCAGATTATACTATACATGAGTACAATCAAGCCTTGCACAAGTACAACAGATAATGCAAACAGAAAAAAGTACCAGAGTGCATAATATAGTTTTGCATCATTGGACTATTACAGTTACAGAGAAAAGATCCAGCATTCGCAATGGAAGAAGAGGACAACCACCTAACTTATAGGAAGACAATTCAGTCGTAGATAACCGAGGAAGAAGCTGTTACTGAGTCTGATCATACATGCTTCCAAACTTTTATATCTTCTGCCTGATAGAAGAGGGGAGAAGAGGGAATACCAGGGGTGAATTAGGTCCTTGAATGTGTTAGTTGCTTTCCCAAAGCAGTGTGCACAGAGTTGATGATGGGGAGTCTGGTCTGTGTGATAGACTGGGCTACATCCACAACTGAAATTTCTTGGGGTCTTGGTCAGAGCTGTTTCCAAACTAAGTTGTGATGCAACCTGATAGAAGGCTTTTCGCGATGCATCTGTAGAAGTACGTAAGCATTGTTGGAGACATGCCAAGCTTGCATAGTCTCCTGAGTAAGTGTGTAAATGAGGCAATGCTGTGTAAATGAGATGAAAACTTGAACTCCATATTTTATCTTGCCTGTTGAGAATAAATCTAACATACAGCAGATTACTGACAATTTTACTTTTATATTTTGTCCCCAGCAATATCTTTGGAATGCGGCCTAAGGATTATGCAAATGCAGAAGAACTGATTGTCGCTCTGCAGCAATCCCCGGAAGATGAAAATCCACATGTTGAGCAGTGTTTTACGGTATGTATTCGGTATTTTGACATTATTCTTTCAATGTGTAAAAATTGTTCTTTAATTTTTATTCCATAGATAATTAAATGAGCATTTAGCTCCTTTCAGAGCTAGTATTATCGCATCACTTTTGTCAGTTGATGGGTGTGCAGTTTGATGTGCGCTGGAAGATTTATTTGTACATTAGCCAAATGTATGAATACCAATTTATTTTGCATGAGGGGTTTCATGGAGGAGTCCAGTGTTTCTTTCAATGCCCACATGCTTACAAAAGGACAATGTTTAGGAACAAATTCCCCGGTTTATTCTTTATTTCTTCTGCATAATCCTTATACCAGGAGTTGCATGGTCATGCAAGCAGAATATAGCCTGGTCTACGTATTTCTATTTTCTAGTTCATTCATCGTTTATTTTAGGCCCTTAATTTCATCATGGATCTTACTCCAGTAAGGGGTAGTCATTATTGGGGTGGGATTTGTAATAGTTGCGTAATTTGTGCAAGTAATTATGTTTGGCTCCAATTCACTAGTATTCTGCTCAAATAGATACCAATAAAAGCATTTTGTACCGTGCTTTCAAAGGAAGAGATACAATTAATGGCATCTTAATTACAAATCCATAATGCCAGGCATTATGCTTTAAATACATGTTTAATCATTAAGAATAAATCTTTAGCTATTTGTGCATTTGCAAAATGTTTGTCTTGCTGTATTTGAGATATTTTTCTGAATTCTTTCAATGAATAGTTATCTGCAAGCCAGAGAAGAGATGAACCTATCATGTTGCTGGGAAGTGGGCTCTGTCCAGCTGACAAGAATAAAATGGACAAATTAATAAAGCAACTAAAAGTTGGGAATTGTACTGAATTTAGCAGCTCAGGTACGTTTACCTGCAAAGGTGTTCCAAATATTATCCTAGTAGCTTGGTTAAAGACAAACATACAGATACATGGGAATAGCAACACCTTTATGTTGGAGACGCTAAGGAAACACATTTTGAAAGGTCTATGGATGTACATTTGAATCATGTGCTGCAACATTAAATTACTTGATTTTCAGTGTTGATGTAACAGGCATGTGGAAAATGGAAATGCAGCCAGAATTAGATCAGATCAGCCATTACTAAATTACTAAAGCAAAATGCTCGAGGGCCGTAGGACTTACTATTACAATTACACTTAACTATTTTTATCTTCCCAAGATGACCAGTCAAATGGCAGTTTATTCTTGAAAATATTTTGGTAACTAAACTTACATGTGATGACCAGTTTTAACTTAGCAACAGCATCTTTATAATGAGTAAGATAAATGTGATTATATTTTACAGAAGAACAATGAGTTGGATTTAATGAGGATTATGTCACGGAGTCAAGAAATGTATATGATAGTAAGGAAATCTTTGATACAAGGAGTTTTGAGAATGGAAGATATCAAAGGATGAAATTGTTCTTTAAAACATGTTGAACCTCAACAGGGGTTTTGATAGAGGTTTTGATGGGTATTGATCCATCAAGACCGTGGATCTTGATGGCATAATGCTCTTTCATTTATTACAATGCATATGAAACAGTTTCCTGGAATTAAATAAGATTATGATGGTTTCCTAGGAATTTTATACCACTTTGAACCTCAACTAGGAGCTACCTGATGCAAATCATGAGGGCAGTTGTTTTCTGAATTGGATATATATGTGACAGTAACATTTTCCATGCAGCACTGTAATTGCACTGCTTGTTGCGATACTGGGCTCCCTGAACAAATCCCAGCCCAGTTTCGAGAATTGCTATCCTTCCTTGATATCTTTCAATAGGGGACATCATATTGCTAATATACAAAATCTCGGTTAGGCTGCGCATGGAGGATTGTTGACAGTTCTGATAGTTACACTACAGGAAGAATGTAGAAATAAAAAGAGTGCAGAAGAGATTGATCATGATGATACCTGTATTGGAGGGCTATTGTAATACGGGGCGATTGGCTAGATTAAATCTTTCCTTGGATGGAGAAACTTAGAGTTGACATTGTAAAAGTTAATAAAAAACGGCGTAATTGGATAGATATTTTCAAGAGCAGGGGAACCTAGAACTAGAGGGAAAAGGTGTAAGGTGAAGAGGGAGGAATTCATAGGTTATGAGGAGTATGTTTTATACACACAGCGTGGTGGTTACCTGTAACCAGCTGCCAGAGATGGTGTTTGAGGCAACTACAATTATAATGTTTAAACATTTGGATAGATAGGAATGGCATGGTAGGTATGTGCCTAATGTGGGCAAATTGAATTGTGTAGATGGGCCTCATGCTTGGCATAGCAAATACCCATTTCAGTTCTCACTTTTCTATAATTGTAACATGTGAAAGTAAGGCCTTGCTCTCTATACATAGTTCAGTCATGTCTGACCCTTTGGGTTCATTTCTTTAATACCCAAACACATATTGATTTTAGCCTTCAAAATACTCTGTAATATGAGCATACATAGCCTAATGGGCCAGTCCCACAGGCGACTTTTTAGGCGACAGCAGGAGACTATGCAGTCGCCACATGGTTGCCACATGTTCGCGGGTGGTTGCCGGGGAGTCGCCTTCATGGTCGTGAGGAATTCCCATATTCTGGGAACTATTCGCGGAATTCCCGTATTCGCGGTCTCATTATGGTCTCCATGAACATTTCAACATGTTGAAAAATGATGGACTGGAATGAAGCCTCCATGGAGGGTAGCAAGAATTTATGAACCATGGGTGGGTCGCCAGGAGGTCCTAGTGGGTTGCCAGGAGGTCGAAGGTTCTTGGAGGTTCTCGTAGGTTGTAGCCGGTGCTGACCAGTAAATTTCATTGGCTCATTGGGGAAAAGAAAGGTAAGCAGTAGTTTTCAGAACCAAGGATAAACGACCGGTAAGATTTAAGGGCTTGTCCCACTATGGCGACCTTATTGGCGAGTTTAGGAGAGTCTACACTCGCCACAAGCTCGCAGCATGGTCGACACATGGTCGTAGATGGTCTCTGGTAAGTCTCCTTCATGGTCGAGAGGAGTTCCCGCATAGTGGTCACTACTCGCGGCCTCAGTTTGGTCACGGAAAAACTTTCAACATGTTGAAACATTTTCTGCGAGCAGAAATTGGTCGGCATGGAGAAAATCGATAGTTTTGAAGTCATAGTGCAGTGGTAGTGGGGTCGCCATGTCGTTGTAGGTAGTAGAGATAGCCATAGGTAATCACCTTTGCCTATCGGGCATTTTAATTGGCTCATGGGGGGGACAAACGTAAGCACGAGTTTACAGAACCAAGGAAAACCGACCGGTAATGTTAAATGCCCGCTAAACTTCACAGCTGTGTATCTCTGGCTTTCATTTAAAGTTGTTTGACTTCTTAAAAGTGTCTCCACTCCTTCTCCCCCTTCTTTCCCCTTCTCTCTTCTTTTCCCCTTTGCACCGTGTTAATTCTTTAGACAGCGCTCTCCCCGCTTGCCCTGTCCCCCGCTGGCATAATGGGCTGGTGAAGGAAACGATGTGTTTGTGTGTGTGTTTTTCACTCTGACAATCGCCGTTCCAGTTGCTGGTTTTTCAGGCGACTGCCGGCAACTTGACAGTCGCCGCAGTCTGCTGAAAAATTGCCTAAGTGGGACAGGCCCATTAAGAATTCAAGGAAATCGGTCTCAGTCCTATTGGCTATAGCCTGAATCTTTGTCCCCTGCTCCCAGATTCAGCAATGAAATGGACAGCTCAGCATCTATCCATCAGTCCCTCTGAGAATTAAGAAAACTTTAATGATAACTAGTTGTTTTCAATTTAATCCCAATGATAGGATTTTGTGATGAATCTAGCAGTTGGGCACATAGCTACAGATTATAGCCAATGGTTAACAACAGGTTATTTCAGTGAAACTTCCCAAACAAATCATCATGGTGAATCCAAACTAAATCACAGGGCAAGCATTCCTTTAAATGCAAGTTACTGTAGACACTGGAAATATGAAATAAAAGAAAAGGAAATTCTGGAAATACTAAACAGTTCAGGTAACATCTCAAGGGGATGGTGGGGGTTGATTGGCATGTTAGGTCATCAGACTGGGTCTAGATAGAAACATAGAAACATAGAAAGTAGGTGCAGGAGTAGGCTATTCATCCATTCAATATGATCATGGCTGATCATCCAGGAATGCCGGAAATTCCCAGTAAATCGGTCAGCAGGTGATAAGAGATAAATTGCTGGAACCCTGAGATACAAATGGACATTTCAAAAAATGCTGAAACCTTGCCAATTTTACAGTGGGTTATCTTCAAGATTTTATTTTAATTTTAGATTTCCAGTAACTGCAGTGCTCAGTATCTTGCAGTACCAATTTTGGTGTATTTTCTCTTTCCTCTGTCCTCATTCATCTCAGTCTCCGTACACCATCTCCAGACAGAACAGTTGCAATTAATAGTCCTTCAGCTTGTATAAATGTAAATTGTCCCTAGTGTGCGTAGGATAGTGTTAAGGGCCTGTCCCACTTACGCGACCTTGGTTCGCAAATTATGCAACCTCGGCTCGCAAATTACGCGACCTCGTGGTAGCTTGAGGCGTACGGGCACTATGGCCACGCGGGGCCAGTCCCACTTAGAAGCGCGGAGTTGTGTGGGGCTGGTCCCGACATCGCGCAGGGCTCCGAAATTCTTGCAGTGGCCTAAATTTTTGCGCACCAACGGCGTGTCGGCCTTGACGGCGTATGCAGCGTCTTGACAGCGTACGCGTTGCGCATGACGTTACGCGATGACGTCACCGTGCAACACCCAAATTCAGTCGGCCCGCCTCCTGCCCAGCTGATTGGTAATCATGACGCAAATGATGTCACAAGCGAACTTAGCGCGTACTTAGCACGAACTTTGCGTGAACTCCGCTTCCGTTTAGTCGCGCCAAACGCACGCAATCGCATGCAAGTGGGCCAGGCCCTTTAATGTGCAGGGATCGCTGGTCAGTGTAGTCTTGGTGGGCCGAAGGTCCTGTTTCCGTGCTGTAGCTCGAAACTCAACCAAAGGTGCTTTAGTAAGTAATACAAGGAAATAGCTGACATTAATTAATTAATTTGCCTCAGAACTTGCTGCAGAAAAAGAGGATGTTGTGTTAGATATATCTTAAGGAAGCTTACATTAAATGAAGTGAAATCCATTGGGTAAAGCGAAGGATAGACTCGTTGCTTTTCCTGCCTTTATTTTAGGTTGCTGTCTTAGATATGACATTTTCAGACAGTGTTGCAGCACTGATGAAATCATGTCTTTTATAGAGTCAAATCTCCCGCTTATTTAACTTCATGATTGATTATACATTTCTGAAATGCAATTTATGAAGTGTCACCGTTTTTACTGTTTTGCCATCCTTAGCAGTTTCAGCTGCTTCCATTTTCACCTTGTGATAAATGAGTTGGCAAGTTGTGAATTTAATCAATTGCTGAGATGATCAGAACCTTTGGCTTCTTCTAATTTAATTATTCACATAATAGCATTGTCCTTTTGCGTAAAAAAAGACTACTGGAGGAACTCGGCAGATCAGACAACATCTGTGGAAGAAACACAGAAAATAGTTCCTTGGCCCTTCGAGCCAGCACAGCCATTCAATATGATCATGGCTGATCATCCAAAATCAGTACCCCATTTCTGCTTTCTCCCATATAACAATTCTGTTAGCCCTAAGAGCTATATTTAACTCTCTTGAAAACATCCAGAGAATTGGCCTCCACTGCCTTCTGTGGCAGAGAATTCGACAGATTCACAACTCTCTGGATGAAAAAAAGTTTTCCCTCATCTTAGTCCTAAATGGCCTGCCCCTTATTCTTAAACGGTGACACCTGGTTCTGGACTCCCCCAACATCAGGAACATTTTTCCTGCATTTCTCCTGTCCAATCCTTCAAGAATTTTATATGTTTCTATAAGATTGCCTCTCATCCTTCTAAATTCCAGTGAATATAAGCCCAGTCGATCCATTCTTTCATCATATGCCAGTCCCGCCATCCCGGGAATGATCCTGGTGAACCTACGCTGCACTCGCTCAATAGCAAGAATGTCCTTCTAAAATTAGACCAAAACCACACTATACTCCAGGTGTGGTGTCATCAGGGCCCTGTACAATTATAGTAGGACCTCCTTGCTCCTATTCTCAAATCATTTCGCTATGTTACTTTCAGTGACTGATGTACAAGGACACTCAGGTTTTGTTACACCTCCCCTTTTCCTAATCTGACACCATTCAGGTTATAATCTGCCTTCTTGTTCTTGCCACCAAAGTGGTAACCTCATATTTATCCACATTAAATACTGCACTGCATCTGCCCACTCTATCCCTGTAGCCTTATAGTATCCTCCTCGCAGCTCATAATGCCATCCAGCTTAGTGTCATCCTCAAACTTGGAGATGTTACATTTAATTCCTTTGCCTAAATCATTAATATATATTGTAAATAACTGGGGTCCCAGCACTGAGCCTACGGCACCACACTAGTCACTGGACAGTGAAAATGGACAGTGTCATTGGAAGGAAATGGACAGGCAATATTTTGGGTCAACACCCTTCTTCAGATTGATGTCCGTTCTTTGTTGTTCTTCATTTTCAATTCATCGCCTTCCATACCATGTCTCAATGTACCTTAGTTTTATTTGTTGTCGTCCTTTCAAATGCTAGATAAACTCAGTAGTTAGGCACCATCAGTGAAGAGAAAAAAGGACGCTGCTTCAGATCAGTGACCTTTCATCAGAAATATTGATTGATGAATCTGTTTCAGATATCGCAGCCCTCTTTGATTATGAATTCCAAAGGTTCGTCAGTCACTTGAGTAAAGAAATACCCCCTTGTCTGTTCTGAATTGCCTATCCCCCATTTTGAGACTTTTGGTTCTAAACCCCTCAGTCAGAGAAGCATGATCCCAGTATCAAACCTGGCAAGCCTCTTTAAGAATTTTGCACATTTTAATGAGCTCAACATTTATTCTTTTGAAAAGAATATAGGTCCAGACAGCCTGATCTCTCCTCATCCAACATGCCTGTCATCCCAGGAATCAGTTTGGTGAACATTCACTCCCTCTCTCGCAGGTACACCCTTCCTTACCAAGGGAGACTAGACACGTTATTCTTGAGGCACATAAGTGAAACAAGATCTCTCTGCTTCTTACTCAACTCCTCTTGCAGTAACAGTACAACTTGATTTTCTGATTACTTCCCTGCTGCTACATATTAACTAGAGTCAAGAGTGTTTTATTGTCATAAATGTCTCTTTAGAGATACAGCATGAAAACAGGCCCTTCGACCCATCGAGTCTGTGCCGACCAGCGATCAGTACGCTGGCACTATCCGACTTAAGAGGGACAATTTAGAATTTACAGAAGTTAATTACACTACAAACCTGTAGTTGGTGTGTTGGAGGAATCGGAGCACCCAGAGAAAACCCACCCGGTCACAGGGAGAATGTACAAACTCCGTACGGACAGCACAGATAGTCAGGATCGAACATGGGCCTCTGACACTGTAAGGCATCAGTCCACTGTGCTGCACTAAAATTATCAATGACTCTTGTACAAGGGCATCCACATTCCTTTGAACAGCAAAACCTTTTAATCTCTCAGATTAAAAAAAAAACAACCTATTTATCCCATCAAAGTGGATGACCTTAAATTTTCTCCAGTATATTCCATTAGCCATATCCTTGCCGTTTCACTTACCGTATTTCCCGGCAATGAAGATGCAACTGCGTCGAAGACGCACCCCCACTTTGAGTTGCTAAATTTTGAAAGGCTAAAAAGGCTGGCGGACCAAGATCACGGGTTTGGTGTAGTCAGTAGAAAGGAAGATGTAAAAGGAGGCAATGAGGACCGGGGAGCTTTCATCTTCGCCTGTCCTGCAATGCGCTGTACGGTTCAAGTCTGAGGGACGGAGACTTCCTGACTCAGGGGGGAGAGAGAGAGAGAGAGAGATAGAGAACCCGGGACGGAGCAGCTAGCCTTCCGCCCAGTAGCTACCCGCCAACCACCACCTCCACCTGTGTCGAAGGCTGGCAGAAGGCGCTGAGGTGGTGGCCAGTTCCGCTGTTCAATCCCGGCGGCCGCTTGCAGCCACCCGATCTACTGAGTGAGTTGCAGGCATGATCCCCGA
This sequence comes from Raja brachyura, assembly GCA_963514005.1. The sequence goes on from OY740787.1 coordinate 50,979,262, forward strand.
CCCCCTCCTTCTCAACGCTCCTGCTCTCCCCGCAACTTTACCCCTGGCAGCCCAGCCAAGTTTACTCCTTTGTGCTGCCCAGGCCATGCTGATCCGGGCCAGACTCCCACACGCTGTGAAAGAAACTCATCCCCCCTCCCCAGCTGTACTGAGGGATAGACAAGTGATTGGGGGGGGGGGGGGGGATGTTTTGTGAGATGGGGGACAATCCCCCTCATGTTTTGTGACCTGGATGCTACAGCCAGTCCCAGGTTGGCTCACTCGCCCCAGGTCTGGCTGCAGTTCCCAGGTCGCCTGCGTGCCACTGGACTGGCTGTAGCGCCCAGGTCGGCTCGCTTGCCGCAGGCTGTGACACCCAGTTCGGCTGCGTGCCCCGCGAATGGCTGCAGTTCCCAGGTCAGCTCGCTTGGCCCAGGTCTGGCTGTAGTGCCCAGGTCCCCTGCGTGTCCCCGGACTGGTTGAAGTTCCCAGGCCGCGAAAATTAATTGGAAAAAAATACGCCTGCGGGCTGGATGAATTTGGGTTACAGCGGGATCCGGGCCTTGGTTTGCCGACCCCTGTGTTAGGCCTCATTGTGTGTGTGTGTGTCCCATGTTCTAAAAGCGATTTGGCCCAAGTCTATCTTTCTGGCTAACAAACTAACCTTCGGCCTCCAAGACGCAGGTGAATTTTCCGGCCTTAATTTAGGGTAAAAAATAGCGTCTTCATTTCCAGGAAATACGGTAACCAATGTCCTGTATCTTTCTCAGCCCATCATGATACGTTATGTATTTACCAGCTTGCTTTATAGGCACCCTCTACTCAATCATTCACCCACATTTCCAAACCTCAGCACCCAGCAGGATTTCCATTAATACCAATTAGACATTTCCAATATAAACTCCCCCAATTGTATCAACATTTGCATGTGAAAATATTTGTCTCCGGCATGTTTTGCAACCAGGCTGTGCTCATGCAGCACTGGCATTGGAGAGCAGATTTTCAGTACTTTTGTTATCATTTCAGGTTTAATAGTTTGTGAGATATTCTGCCTTTTGGGGGGGGGAAAGCAACAAATTACTGCAAAAATGTTTCCACTATCTGTTTTTGCAGTAATTTGTTGCTTTCTCCCCCAAAAAAGGCAGAATGATAGGCAATCGATAACTGCTCACCAGTTAATAGGTACTTTACGATGGGTTTAATTCGTGCTTATATTTATCAGCTGACTATTTCTATTTTTTACAAGTGTTTCTCTTTAAATTTCATTGCCAATAGAGAAGGTATCCTGATTTTCGATTGTCGGTTCTAATATTGGCAGATAAACAAGGAAAATACAGTTATTCATCCGTTCTTAATTTGGTAATGCAATAGAACATAGTTTAAGGTTTGTGTGTCCTTCATGTAACTCAACTCGGTGGTCATGGCTGCTCCACTGTATCTTCTATGAATGAACAAATCCTATTATTTGAACTATCATACCATGAATTCCAAATTGAAGTACAATGGGAAAGGAAGATAATGAATTATTATGTTATAGTCTGTTGTAAAGTATTTTTAATCACAAGTTATTCTTTTATTTTTGCTTTTAGTGACGCACATTATTGTTCCCAATGGTAATGCTCCCTGTACCAAGAAGTGTTTGATGGGGATCATCTCTGGCTGCTGGTTGGTGGATTTGCAGTGTAAGTTATACACTATGTTAAAATATTTGCATTCTAATTTACATTTGTGCTGGACTGTAGAAGCAACAAGGCCATGCTTGCATGGCTGAAGAACGTAACTGCCTTAATATTGAGTCCAATTTTAAATGCATTCTAAGATAATCCCTTACACTTTGTGTTACCTAATTATATGATGTTGTACTAACTGGTTGCAATTTATCATGACATATTGCAAATTCTAAGTTCATAACTTTCGCTCACATTTTCTGCCGTTTTACTTCATCTGTTGTGTTTCAAACAAAAGAGTATCTTAATTTTAATGGAATTTATTTTGCTCTTCCAGGGTATATGTTTAGTTTAGAGATACAGTGCAGAAACAAGCCCTTCAGCCCTCCGAGTGCGCATGGACCAGCGATTTCTGCACATTAACACTATCCTACACACACTAGGGACAATTTACATTTATACTAAGCCAATTAACCTACAAACATGAACCTCTTTGGAGTGTGGGAGGAAACCGAAGATCTCGGAGAAAACCCACGCGATCATGAGATCTTAAAATGGGACCAATCCATTTCCATGTTTTTCAAATTTTCTAGCCTTTTGTGTAAAAATGGTTCTGTCTAGCATTAGCCATCCCAAGCCCTTCACTTGTTGGCCATGTGTCTCAATACAAACTGTTTGTTCTTGTAAACTATTGTAGATGTAGTTCTTCCTAGACACAGAGCATAAGGCCTTTTCTTGACTACACATTTTAGCATGGATCAAAGGGTAATATGCAGCATGGGTGAGAACCTACTGTTTATTGAACTCCCCGAGACTTGCTGAACCCAATGGCAGCACCCCAAGTATTGCACTTATAATGTACTCATGCAGGACAGGAATCAGAGGTTATGAGGAGAAGGCAGGAAAATGGGGTTAGGTGTCAGCCATGAAGTCCATGAGTTCTGCACAGGTGCAGGAGGCAGCCCTGATACAGTCATCTTCTTGTTGCGTATGGCGTTCACAGCCTAAAGTTGTAGGACAACTTGTTCTATTTGATCTTATTTGATTGTGCACGCCAGGTTGATTGCATTCGTCGAAACAGGGCGAACCACGTGAAGGTTGCAGTCTCCCACACCATACAGTCATCAATGTAGTGGAGAAAGAGTTGGAGGGATAGGGCCTTTGTAAGCCTGGAGCAAGGACTGTTTGACACAACCAACAAACAGGGAGGTATAGTTGGGGTCATGCAAATGCTTCAACAAGATTTACAGTTCACAACTATGTATTTCGTTTGGGCTCTCACTTGCTTCTATTCAGCAATCTGCCGATCAGGCAACCCCCATGTCTGAGGTGATCTGTTGCCGACTATGATTTGTCCAGCCGCCTCTTCTCTCCCAGTTTTTTTTCCCGCTATCATCCGCAATCAGTCTGAGGTGGGGTCCCGATCCGAAACGTCACATATCCATTTTTGCCAGAGATACTGCCTGACTAAATTACACCAGCATTTTGTGTCTATCTTTAATAATCTCTACAGCGTGAAATCATATTTCTAGCATGGTTGAAAATTATTATATAGTAATTATATATAAATTATTATAACACTAAACTACATCTACATCAAGATAGAATATATGAGCCAAGAGATGCTGCAGGCCTCCTGTGATAATTGGATAGATAGAAATTACAGTATTTCTCTGCAATCCTAGATATTGCTGCTTCTGCCTCTTTTTGTAACAAGCTTGCTTGATCTTTGCACCATAAAGGTTTTTGCACATCCTTTTTTTTCCTCCACAGTGTTACTTCTTCTCTAGTCAGCTACAGAGTTTAGTCAATTCCAGGCAGTTGCCAGAATGACTTACTTAATCTTTCAGACTTGGCTTTAGTTCTCACTTACCGGTTTTGTCAGCTGTGTCACAGTGGTGGACCTCTTGTCTCGAGTTAGATTGTGGTTTGCTGGTGTGATATATAATCTGCAGTGATACTCAAGCATTAAGTACTGTCGGAGAAAATGTATTTTGGATGAGATGTTAAAGTAGTGTTCCATCTGCCCTTTAGATTAAGGTAAATGTGTTCGTGGAACTATGAAGAAATCCAGAGTATTATCCCATTTACATACGCAAATACAGATGCCAATCACTCAAAAATCCTTAAATGAATTATCTAGACTCTCATTACTATTTGTAGTACATTGCTGAGTGCAAATTAGTTGCCAGGTTTATTACATTTCTATAGTTGTGTGATTACATTTCAAAAACTATTTGTGACATTGAGTGCTTTGGAACAGACTGGGTTTTAAAAGTCACAAAACAATAAATTTGTTTTTCTTATACATTACTGATTCTAAAACTAGGTGTCTTGACCCTGCCACAAAGTTGGCAAATTAGATATTCATTTAAACTTACTGACTCTGTGAAATTGACTCTTTCAGGTAATTACTGAGATTGACATTTTAGTGTGAAGTCATCAAAACTTCAGTATATTTGAGAACATTCCCATGCTGAATCTGGAAAATAATCATTATATGAAATGGAACAAATTAGATAATCATTGCATAAATAATGAACTAGAGAACTTCAGTTATAATAACCAGCAAGAAAAATTGCAAAGCACGTGCATACAACATCTAATACACTCAGTGTTCTCGTGGATTTTGAAGCAACAGCAACAAAGTGAAGGAGGAGAAAGCACTGATTGGCTCTAGCCCAAGTGGAAGGAGATTTCTCAGTGAGTCAGAGGGGGAAAACAGTTGAAAACTGAGGAATTTGGTTTGTAAATTAGGCAATTTAACAGTCAATATAAGCAAGGCAGCTCTTGGGGAGTGGCAGTGAGGGAAGTGCCCTGTGAGTAAAGTGTGAGTCTTTGGCTCGAGAATCTTCGGAGAGGAGGCTGCGCAAAACACTGGATAGGGAGAGACCGAGGCAAAAGAAGGAGATGTCAAGCAAGCTGATGCAGTGTGATGCTTGCAGTATGTGGGAGGTCAAGGACACTGCTGGTGCCTCTGGCTGCTACAAATGTGAGAAGTACATCCAGGTACAGCTCCTGAAGGACCGTGTTGGGGAACTGGAGAAACAAGTGGATGACCTCAGGTTCATCCGAGAAACGGAGTCGTTCCTCGACAAGTCCTTCAGTAAGATTGTTACACCCAAGGCACTAGAAGAGAGAAGGTGGGTGACGGTGAGAAAGGGAGGAAAACATGGAATGCAAAGGTCCCCGGGTGTTGTACCTCTTGTGAACAGGTTCACCCACGTGGAAGCTGCCGGGACAGAAGACGGTATCTCACTGAGCGGCAGACTGGCTTGCAAAACAAAAAGGGCTGTTGAGCCAAAACCAAAGAGGCCAAAGTCGGGCAACGCCATTGTAGTTGGAGACTCTATTGTGAGAGGTACGGACAGGGGTTTTTGCGGCAACAGACGGCATTCGATGATGGTGTGCTGTCTTCCTGGTTCCAGGATGTCAGAGACAGAGTGCAGACAATCCTCAAGGGTGAAGGTGAACAGCCAGAAGTGGTCGTGCATGTTGGCACAAATGATGTTGGAAAGAAGGGGATGAATATTTTGCAGCGGGACTTCAGAGAGCTCGGAAAAATGCTGAAAAGCAGGACTTCCATGGTTGTTATCTCCGGTTTGCTTCCAGTTCCTCGTGCTGGCGAGAGCAGGAACAGGGAGATACGGGACCTGAATGTGTGGCTGAGGAACTGGTGCAGGGGGCAGGGATTTAGATTCTTAGATCAGTGGGATCTGTTTTGGAGTAAGGGAGAACTGTACAAAAGGGACGGATTGCATCTTAACAGGTGGGGGACCAGCATTCTGGCCGGCAGGTTTGCTACTGCTACACAGATGGTTTTAAACTGAATAAGTGGGGTGGGGTGTCAAATGGGATAGTCGAGGACGGAGTTAAAGGGAAAGAGAGTAAAGGGATGGTTAATGACTCCAGAATTAACGGGAAAGAAAGCTCACAAAGGGATAGGAGAGTATGGCCAAGTGTAATGGGGATCGATGTGAATGGGGCAACTTGTCAACATAATTGTATAAGGAGTAAGAGTGTTGTAAAAACAAGCCTGAAGGCTTTGTGTCTCAATGCGAGGAGCATTCGTAATAAGGTGGATGAGTTGAAAGTGCAGATAGCGATTAATGACTATGCTATAGTTGGGATCACGGAGTCATGGCTCCAGGGTGACCAAGGCTGGGAGCTGAACATCCAGGGATATTCAATATTCAGGAGGGATAGACGAAAAGGAAAAGGAGGTGGGGTAGCGTTGCTGGTGAGAGAGGAGATTAATGCAATAGAAAGGAAGGACATTAGCGTGGAGGGTGTGGAATCGATATGGGTAGAGCTGCGAAACTCTAAGGGGCAGAAAACGCTAGTGGGAGCTGTGTACAGGCCACCTAACAGTAGTATTGGAGTTGGGGATGGCATCAAACAGGAAATTAGAAATGCGTGCAACAAGGGTAACACGGTTATAATGGGCGACTTCAATCTGCATGTAGATTGGGTGAATCAAATTGGCAGGGGTGCTGAGGAAGAGGATTTCTTGGAATGTATGCGGAATAGTTTTCTCAACCAACATGTAGAGGAACCAACGAGAGAGCAGGCTATTCTACACTGGGTATTGAGTAATGAGGAAGGGTTAGTTAGCAGTCTTGTTGTGCGTGGCCCCTTGGGCAAGAGTGACCATAATATGGTTGAGTTCTTCATTAGGATGGAGAGTGACAAAATTAAGTCAGAAACAAGGGTTCTGAACTTGAACAAAGGTAACTTTGAAGGTATGAGATGTGAATTGGCCAAGATAGACTGGCAAGTGATTCTTAAAGGGTTGACAGTGGATGTGCAATGGAAGGTATTTAAAGACTGCATGGATGAAGTACAAAAATTGTTCATACCATTTTGGCAAAAGAATAAATCGGGGAAGGTGGTGCATCCATGGATAACAAGGGAAATCAGGGATAGTATAAAAACAAAAGATGAGGCATACAAATTTGCCAGAAAAAGCAGCCTACCGGAGGACTGGGAGAAATTCAGAATCCAGCAGAGGAGGACAAAGGGCTTAATTAGGAAAGGGAAAATAGATTATGAAAGGAAACTGGCAGGGAACATAAAAACTGACTGCAAAAGTTTTTATAGATATGTGAAGAGAAAGAGACTAGTTAAAACAAATGTTGGTCCCTTGCAGTCAGAAACAGGTGAATTGATCATGGGGAACAAGGACATGGCAGACCAATTGAATAACTACTTTGGTTCTGTCTTCACTGAGGAAGACATAAATAATCTGCCGGAAATAGCAGTGGAACGGGGGTCAAATAAGATGGAGGACCTGAGTGAAATCCAGGTTAGCCGGGAGGTGGTGTTGGGTAAATTGAACGGATTGAAGGCCGATAAATCCCCAGGGCCAGATAGTCTGCATCCCAGAGTACTCAAGGAGGTAGCCACAGAAATAGTAGATGCATTAGTGATAATTTTTCAAAATTCCTTAGATTCTGGAGTAGTTCCTGAGGATTGGAGGGTAGCTAATGTAACCCCACTTTTTAAAAAAGGAGGGAGAGAGAAAGTGGGGAATTACAGACCAGTTAGTCTAACATCGGTAGTGGGGAAACTGCTAGAGTCAGTTATTAAAGATGGGATAGCAGCGCATTTGGAAAGTGGTGAAATCATTGGACAAAGTCAGCATGGATTTACGAAAGGTAAATCATGTCTGACAAATCTGATTGAATTTTTCGAGGATGTAACTAGTAGAGTGGATAAGGGAGAACCAGTGGATGTGTTATATCTAGACTTTCAGAAGGCTTTCGACAAGGTCCCGCATAAGAGATTAGCATACAAACTTAAAGCACACGGTATTGGGGGTTCAGTATTGATGTGGATAGAGAACTGGCTAGCAGACAGGAGGCAAAGGGTAGGAGTAAACGGGTCCTTTTCAGAATGGCAGGCAGTGACTAGTGGGGTGCCGCAAGGCTCAGTGCTGGAACCCCAGCTATTTACAATATATATTAATGATTTGGACGAGGGAATTCAATGCAATATCTCCAACTTTGCAGATGACACCAAGCTGGGGGGTATAGTTAGGTGTGAGGAGGATGCTTGGAGGCTGCAGGGCGATTTGGATAGGCTGAGTGAATGGGCAGATGCATGGCAGATGCAGTATAATGTGGATAAATGTGAGGTTATCCACTTTGGTGGCAAAAACATGAGGGTAGACTATTATCTGAGTGGTGGCAGATTAGGAAAAGGGGAGATGCAACGAGACCTGGGTGTCATGGTACACCAGTCATTGAAAGTAGGCATGCAGGTGCAGCAGGCAGTGAAGAAAGCAAATGGTATGTTAGCATTCATAGCGAAAGGATTTGAGTATAGGAGCAGGGAGGTTCTACTGCAGTTGTACAGGGTTTTGGTGAGGCCACACCTGGAGTATTGCGTACAGTTTTGGTCTCCAAATCTGAGGAAAGACATCCTTGCCATAGAGGGGGTACAGAGAAGATTCACCAGACTGATTCCTGGGATGTCAGGACTTTCATATGAGGAAAGATTGGATAGACTCGGCTTGTACTCGCTGGAATTTAGAAGATTGACGGGAATCTTATAGAAACTTACAAAATTCTTAAGGGGTTGGACAAGCTAGATGCTGGAAGATTGTTCTCACTGTTGGGGGAGTCCAGAACAAGGGGTCACAGTCTAAGGATAAGGGGGAATTCCTTTAGGACCGAGATGAGGAAAATATTCTTTACACAGAGAGTGGTGAGTCTCTGGAATTCTCTGCCACAGAAGGTAGTTGAGGCCAGTTCATTGGCTATATTTAAGAGGGCGTTAGATGTGGCACTTGTGGCTAAAGGGATCAGGGGGTATGGAGAGAGAAGGCAGGTACGGGATACTGAGTTGGATGATCAGCCATGATCACATTGAATGGCGGTGCAGGCTCGAAGGGCCGAATGGCCTACTCCTGCACCTATTTTTCTATGTTTCTAGTCAGTCCAAACACACATGACATTTTAAACGGGTGTATGGTCCACAATCAGAAATGACAGTCCATGTGAAGATTTGGTGCAAGGACAAGAAAACTGAATTGTTTTGGGAAGTCTAGAGAGATTAATCCTTTTTGAATAGTGATAAGTGTATACAGAGGTTTGCGTGGTCAAAGAGTGGACTCTTTTTCCCCTCAGACCGCTTCTAAATATCCTACCCCTCTATTCCATTCACCTCATAGAAGGGGAAATGATTCCTGTAGCCTACGTTGTCTATACCTTCAATTTTGTGCACAAACCTTTGTATATTAATGTTTATTTTTCATTTAATATGAACTATATGGTATGCAAAAATGTGGCAATGGCCAATCCATTTTATGAACTTTTAGCTTAATCAGAAACAGGCCAGGATGACATAGTGATGCAGCGGTAGAGTTGCTGCCTTACAGCGCCTGAGGCCCCATAGCACAAGCGGCCACCACGCGGGGCTGGAAACTGGAAGTATCCTGAGCCAATTCTGCTACCACCATCATCTATAGCGACAAGTGATGGCTTCCACTGATTGTCGCCGGAAGCTTGCATTTTTTTCAGGACGGACGATGACAGCAAGGTCAACATTTGTAACAAGATGTGCACAAAAAGAAGAAGACAACGCCAGAGACCCGGGTTGAATCCTGACCATGGGTTGTATGGGGTTTGTCCCTACTCCCTGTGATCGCGTGGCATGTAGACATGCAGGTTTGTATGTTAATTGACGTCTGTAAATTGTTCTTGGTGTCTAGGATAGAACTTGTGTACAGAGATTGCTGGTCAGTGTGGGCCAAAGGGTCAGTTTCCACGCTGTATCTCTAAACTAAACTGAGGAACTGAGGAAAAAAGTTGTCAAAACTTACATTGTGTCATGATTATCCTATTTTGTGGTTTATAAAACACAGGGACACCAGGCAGTTCTGAAGGCAAATTGTTGAGAGTTAGAGGGCAAAATAAGTTATGTTAAATTGTATAGGGGTTCTGTGTGTCCTCCTTCAGTGTATGTGTTAATAATCTTACTTAAAGATGTATATACTTGGACTAGATACGGCGTTGCTTTACTCAAGCAATTCATCCTAAAAAAAGGAATGAGATTGGTGTACATTCATTTGTTTAGAAGAAGAGGTCTTCTCTCTTCAGTAGGATACATACAAAATTCTGAAAAAAATTGACACGTGGCAGTACCTGGGTATCCTAGAATTTGGAAGCATAATTCAAGGGTGTATTTTAGCATTGAGATAAAAATAACATTCTTCATGTAAACTATGACAATTTGTTTTGAATTCTCAACTTCTCAGAGAGGTATGTATGAATGCTCAGTGGTTTTGTATATCAAGTTCAGGTTCGTGAATTTATTGTCATGTGTCCCTGATAGGACAATGAAATTCTTGCTTTGCTTCAGCACAGCAGAACATAGTAGGCATTGACTACAAAACAGATCAGTGTGTCCATATACCATTATATACGTAAATAGACACATGAATAAATAAACTGATAAAGTGCAAATAACAGACAATGGATTATTAATGTTCAGAGTTTTGTCCGACCCAGTTTTAATAACCTGATGGCTGTGGGGGAAATAGCTATTCCTGAACCTGGGCGTTGCAGTCTTCAGGCTCCTGTACCTTCTACCTGAAGGCAGCAGGGAGATGAGTATGTGGCCAGGATGGTGTGGGTCCTTGATGATGCAGCCAGCCTATTTGAGGCAGCGACTGCGATAAATCCCCTCGATGGAAGGAAGATCAGAGCCGATGATGGACTGGGCAGTGTTTACTACTTTTTATAGTCTTTTCCTCTCCAGGGTGCTCAAGTTGCCGAACCAAGCCATGATGCCACCGGTCAGCAAGCTCTCACTGTGCACCTGTAGAAGTTAGAGAGAGTCCTCCTTGACAAACCGACTCTCCGTAATCTTCTCAGGAAGTAGAGGCGCTGATGTGCTTTCTTGATAATTGCATCACTGTTCTCGGACCAGGAAAGATCTTCAGAGATGTGCACGCCCAGGAATTTGAAGCTCTTGACCCTTTCAACCATCGACCCATTGATATAAACAGGACTGTGTGTCCCCATCCTACTCCTTCCAAAGTCCACAATTAGTTCCTTGGTTTTGCTGGTGTTGAGGGCCAGGTTATTGTGCTGGCACCATATGGACAGTTGCTCGATCTCTCTTCTGTACTCCGACGCATCCCCATCAGTGATACGTCCCACAACAATGGTGTCATCAGCGAACTTGATGATGGAGTTCGCACTATGACCCACTATGCAGTTATGAGTACAGAGTGAGCAGGGGGCTGATCACGCAGCCTTGAGGTGCTCCCGTGCTGATTGTTATTAAGTCTGACACATTTCCACCAATACGAACAGACTGTGGTCTGGGAATTTGGAATTTTACAGCTAAGTTATTTTTTTTTAATCATTTTATTCTTTTATTTGTATTGGAGCTCCTCACCAAAAAAACTGTTGTTAAAATGGTAATTCCGAAATGTTTCCACGAGAGTTGCAATTTTTTTTGTGAAATGGCATTTCATTGCATGCAGATTCATCACACGGGGTTTGTTTGACTTGTTCAATCTACCACAGAAGTCAGTTTATGCCTTAGAAATTGAGCCATGGGAATCTAAGGCTGATCTGGACAAATTAGAAAAGTGGATGAGGGAATTGCCAATGTTTTGTGTAGCCTCTATTTCCAGGGGATACTTTTCCAAAAAGCTGATCATAGCACATTGATTAAAAGACGCTGAGCTGCTCATTCAAATCGCTTATTGGATGGACGAAACAAGAAAACTAAGCAGCCCTGCTCAATCTTGATGTTTATTTTTAAGATGGTGAAAATCTCTAGCCTTATTAATAATAGTCTTGTTAATTTAGCTGCCATCTGCCGTAGGCTGGATAGGTAGATAGATAGATAGATAGATAGATAGATAGATAGATAGATAGATAGATAGATAGATAGATAGATAGATAGATAGATAGATAGATAGATAGATAGATAGATAACGAGTGCTTAATTAATTACTGAACTATAAATTTCTTTCAAAATTAATAGTAACTGTTCAGTTGATAAAATTGAAATCAGCCCAACCCCACAAAAATGTAGGGCTGATCCTTTGTAGTGCAAGAATAAAATATAATACCAACAGCGGAGTCTTCTCATTCCTTCAGATTTTGAATATCTTAGTGTTTTTGATGGAACATTTCAATTCTTGTTTTTCTCTCTCTCACTGCATCTCTTGTCATCTAGTAATTATTTCCATTGATTAATATCTATCTTTCCACCTGACTTAGTAGTGGAACAGGAAGTAGACAATTCAGCCATTTGTGTATGCTCTGCCATTCATTAGGATGATCTGCGATCCTCCATCTGAACATCACATTTTGTCATGCCCATTTGTGCTTTCTGTGTTCCGAAGTTCATATGTCTCTTAAATATATCCATTGACTTGACCTGTGGTAGAGAATTATTTGATTGAAGAAATTTATCCTTATCTAGGTATTAAATGTTGAACACCATTTCCTGAGCTGTGACCTCTGATTCTGAATGTTATACTTTTCAGTTCGATCTTTTCTCATTCTTCTAAAGTCTAGAGAATATAGACTTCATTGATTCAATCGTTCATCCCAGGAGTCACAGGTGAACTTTTGTTTCACTTCCTCTCTGATGAGACTTTCCTTCCTTCGGTGAGGAGACCAGAGCTGCACACTAGTCCCGTTGCAATCACACCCAGCCTTGATTTATTGTAGTAAGCTATCCCTGGCATTAAATCCACTCATTCTCAGTTACCTTTATGCAGTCCTGAATTTAGTTACCATATATTAATTTCATTGACCAGGTTGGTTTTCTGTTTGTCTTGTTCACTTAGATATTTATATAGTCTCAGATATTTTACCTTCTCCTTCAGTTGGATTTTACGGCCATGCGTTTTCAGCAATTTTGTGAGCAAAATTATTTACTGTTGGACACAAGGAAAAGTCAAACTGAACATAGATGATGTAAAATTACTACTGAAAAAGCTGGCTTATATAAGATATTTAGACATTATGCACAACTGATATTTGAGAGAAACGTATATGGAAATATATTTTTAAGTTTCTGTTTTCCTTATTGTTGTTCTAGTGTGAACTCTTGGTAGAATAAGGTAAAGATCATCAACTGTTTGGCATTTGAGTCTGAGTGAATACTCTAAAATGGAGGTCCTCATGCATACTTTCAAACATGAAAACATTCATTTAATTTGTCCTCATCATCTCATTTCCTTTTTGAATTTTTCTCTTAAGAAGAAGCTTTATATGATCACAACAATTCAACAATTACTTGTTTATCACATTGTTCACTGGCATTTCAAAAGATCTTCAGGTCATTAAAGCAGCTTTTTCTTAATTTTGAATACTTCATTGGTAAGAGGCAGTATTGTATGGGGTGGCGGGGTGGGGGAAGTAACAAGGAAATGTGAAGGAAACAGCATAATATGATATGATTAACAATACAAGCAGAGTGTCACAGGAATATTGATGGAAAATTGGATTGAAAGAGATCTAAATACATGAGTAGTATTAGATGTTTAAATAAATATTTCATCTCAATGTTCTATTGAGGAATATAGAAGTCACAGGAAAATGTATTCTTTAGTAATAAAGTTATTAAATTAAATGAAAAATCTTAAAATTGCCAAGCTTTCCCAGGGCTGAAGGTAAGGATAATTTTGGAAATTTACAAAGGATGATGAAAAGAACTGAAGGAGACTAAAAGTAAAATAGTACAGTAAAGAAGCAAGAAATATTAAAACAAATCATAAGTCATGAAACAGCTTTATAGGACTTTGAATAGGCTTCATTTCGAGTATTGTGTGCAGTATCGATCGCCCCATTACAGGAAGGATGTGGTTTAGCAGAATGATGCGTGGATTACGGGGTGATAGCTGTAGGGAAAGTTTGGACGGACTTGGATTGTTTTCTCTGGAACGCCAGAGGTTGCGATAATACCTGGGAGCAGTATATAAAACTAGACTAAGTGGGACCCGTTGGGTCCCAGTCACGCGGTCCCCCAACGCAACCCATTCCCCAACGCAATATTCCACCACTCACCCGTTCCCCCAACGTTATATTCCACCACACACCCACAGCCCCTAACTGCACAGGCACGGCTCATTTCCCCTCATCCTCCAGCAACTCCCTCACCCTTCTTTTCATGTGTGGGAGGAGAAGGGAGGGAGGGATGTCGGGTGAGAGGCGAAGCGGGGTGTGGGATGGGAGGGGAGGAGGGGTGTGGGGTGGGAGTGGAGGATGAATTGGCAGTGCAATGGGGACTCACAGTGGTCGCTGGTCGTTCACCTCGGCCGGGATCAGAGTCTCGGCTTTCCGTTTGGCGACATCTCCGACTCCGGGGAGGGCTGGGTCTCCATCGCTGGGCTGGGTCTCCGACTCTGGGCTGGGTCTCCGATGCTGGGCTGCTTGGGTCTGGGCTGCTTCGGGTCCCTCCAAAAATTGTGTCCGGTTGGAAACCTCCGCCGGCCATCCTCCGCTCCAGTAAAAACGCAATGGTGCACAAAGGGGCAGAATGTCCCCGTGAGTGACAGGGGAAGAGAATAATCGGCAGGGGAAGAGAACGATCTGCGCACACGCGTTTTTAAAGATTCCCTAACTTTTAGAACATTCAACCGATTGGAACGAACCTTGGTGCAATTGCAGCATAGGAGAATGGTGAGTGAACTGGTGAAAAATCATAACGCTATCACAAACTGTTTTTGCGCTAATAGAAAGATTAACCGCACAAACCGGAAGATAACAAGATCAGAGTTTTGTTATAGATAGATAGATGACAGATAAATAGATTATGAGAGGCATAGGTACGGTAGACAGTCAGAATATTTTTCTGAGGGTGAAAAAAATCAAATACTAAAGGCCATAGCTTTAAGATGATAGGGGGAAAGTTTAAGGAAGATGTGTGAGGCAGGTTTATTTTATACAAAGTGTGGTGAGTGCCTGGAATGTACTGCCAGGGATGGTGGTTGACGAAGATGCATTACTGGCATTAAAAAACGTTTAGATAGAGATTGAGGGATATGGGTTATGTGCAGGAAAATAAGTGATGGTCTTGGCATCGTGTTTGACACATACATTGTGGGCTGAAGGACCTGTTTGCTGTACAGTTCCAAGTAAGACGTACTACTTAAAAAAGGAGAGAATTGCTAACGCAAGGTCTCCTGCCTTCACAGGTACTAAAGACCCATCTCCTGGGGGTGTATTTCATTAACCAGGTCTTCTAAATCCCTCTGAAGTGGAGGGTGAAATTCATAATGGAGAAAAATGAATTGACACTTGGTAAAATATTCTCTATATGTGTTAAACAGGCACATGCCGTGAGTAATTACTCAGGGTAGGCAGTCAGTCGGCTTTTTAAAAACAACCTTAAACAGCGCATGTGCAGATTGTTCTCTCCGTAAAAATTAAAAATAAAAAATAAAAATAAAGACCGTAACAATTCAATTTTCCCAAGGCTTCCAAATCTCCTTTATTCTGAATTACTGAATGGATGGGGAGGGTGAAGGGTGATGGCAGGTGCAGAGATGGTGGGAAAAACGGGAGCACAGGGAAAAGTTGAATCAATTGCTATCCTATTGAATGACAACACTTGTTCAAGGGACCAATTGGGGGAAGAGTTCTTTCACCGCGTGTGGACAGTCTGACCAGGGGTAAAGTTGCGGGGAGGGTACGAGTGTTGAAAAGGAGGGGGTCGGGGATAATGCCAGTAACTCACTCACTCACCACCGCATTGTAGCCGGGGATGGAAGCAGCTTGGTGGCTGTGAGCGGCCGCCGGGACCCGACAGCAGAGCTGGCTGGGCTAGACAGCGGAACCAGGCGCCTCTTCAGCGCCTTCTGCCGTACACTCACCACTGGCAGTGCTCTCCGTCTGATCACCTCTCACCTGCCGCTCGCCCACAGCCGAGTAACCTCAATTGCGCTGTCGGAATTTAAGGATTTGCGGGAAGCGGCTGACATGAGTGAGGCCGGGAGCGGCAGGAGAGAGGTTGTTAGACGGAGAGCTGCCAGAGGTGAGTTGGGGGCGGCAGAAGGCGCTGAGGTGGCGGCTGGTTCCGCTGTCTAGCCCGGCATCCGCTCACAGCCACCTGAGTTACTTCTCCCCCCCCCCCCCCCCCCCCCCCGCCCGGCCTCAATGCGGTGGCATTGCATGCCTCTGTGCAAGGATTGTCGCAGGTGGCATGATACCGACCCCCTCCTTCACACACTGCTGCCCTGCCTACCTTGCCTACCCTGACGGCACGTGCCTGGTCTTGAAGTAGATGAATACTAAACATTCACCACCTGGTTGTATGAGGGGGGTAAAAAAGCACTGTATGGACCTAAAGTCTGAAGATAAGAGAAATGAAACGTACAGTGTGAAAGATACATCTTCTAAATGCGCTGGGGGACATCCTCAGTGATGAGCGAGTATTGAGCGAGTTTGACACGATAGATACTGAGAGCAAGATTTAGGTAACATAGTGGCTTGCAAAAGTTTTCATACTCCTTGAACTTTTCCACATTTTGTCATGTTACAACCACAAACGTAAATGTATTTTATTGGGATTTTATGTGATAGACCAACACAAAGTGGCACATAATTGTGAAGTGGAAGGAAAATGATACATGGTTTTCACATTTTTTTACAAACAAAAAACTGAAAAGTGTGGCGTGCAAAAGTATTCAGCCCCCTTTACTCTGACACCCCTAAATAAAATCCAGTGCAACCAATTGCCTTCAGAAGTCACCTAATTAGTAAATAGAGTCCACTTGTGTGTATCTAATCTCACTATAAATACAGCTGTTCTGTGACGGCCTCAGAGGTTTGTTAGAGAACATTAGTGAATAAACAGCATCATGAAGCCCAAGGAACACACCAGACCAGGAATAAAGTTGTGGAGAAGTTTAAAGCAGGGTTAGGTTATAAAAAAATATCCCAAGCTTTGAACATCTCACGGAGCACTGTTCAATCCATCATCCGAAAATGGAAAGAGTATGGCACAACTGCAAACCTACCAAGACATGGCCGTCCACCTAAACTGACAAGCCGGGCAAGGAGAGCACTGATCAGAGAAGCAGCCAAGAGACCCATGGTAACTCTGGAGGAGCTGCAGAGATCCACAGCTCAGGTGGGAGAATCTGTCCACAGGACAACTATTAGTCGTGCACTCCACAAATCGGGCCTTTATGGAAGAGTGGCAAGAAGAAAGCCATTGTTGAAACAAAGCCATAAGAAGTCCCGTTTGCAGTTTGCCACAAGCCATGTGCGGGACACAGCAAACGTGGAGGAAGGTGCTCTGGTCTGATGAGATCAAAATTGAAGTTTTTGGTCTAAATGCAAAACGCTATGTGTGGCGGAAAACTAACACTGCACATCACCCTGAACACACCATCCCCACTATGAAACATGGTGGTGGCAGCATCATGCTGTGGGGATGCTTTTCTTCAGCAGGGACAGGGACACTGGTCAGAGTTGATGGGAAGATGGATGGAGCCAAATACAGGGCAATCTTGGAAGAAAACCTGTTAGAGTCTGCAAAAGACTTGAGACTGGGGCGGAGGTTCACCTTCCAGCAGGACAACGACCCTAAACATACAGCCAGAGCTACAATGGAATAGAAACATAGAAATTAGGTGCAGGAGTAGGCCATTTGGCCCTTCGAGCCTGCACCGTCATTCAATATGATCATGGCTGATCATCCAACTCAGTATCCCGTACCTGCCTTCTCTCCATACCCTCTGATCCCCTTAGCCACAAGGGCCACATCTAACTCCCTCTTAAATATAGCCAATGAACTGGCCTCAACTACCCTCTGTGGCAGAGAGTTCCAGAGACCCAACACTCTCTGTGTGAAAAAAGTCCTTCTCATCTCGGTCCTAAAGGATTTCCCCCTTATCCTTAAGCTGTGACCCCGTGTCCTGGACCTCCCCAACATCGGGAACAATCTTCCTGCATCTAGCCTGTCCAACCCCTTAAGAATTTTGTAAGTTTCTATAAGATCCCCTCTCAATCTCCTAAATTCTAGTGAGTATAAACCGAGTCTATGCAGTCTTTGTTCATAAGACAGTCCTGACATCCCGGGAATGGTTTAGATCAAAGCATATTCATGTGTTAGAATGGCCCAGTCAAAGTCCAGACCTAAATCCAATTGAGAATCTCTGGCAAGACTTGAAAATTGCTGTTCACAGATGCTCTCCATCCAATCTGATTGAACTTGAGCTATTTTGCAAAGAAGAATGGGCAAAAATGTCAGTCTCTTGATGTGCAAAGCTGGTAGAGACAAAGCCAAAAGACTTGCAGCTGTAATTGCAGCGAAAGGTGGTTCTAAAAAGTATTGACTCAGGGGGGCTGAATACTTTTGCACGCCACATTTTTCAGTTTTTTATTTGTAATAAAATTTGGAAACCATGTATCATTTTTCTTCCACTTCACAATTATGCACCACTTTGTGTTGGTCTATCACAGAAAATCCCAATAAAATACATTTACGTTTGTGGTTGTAACGTGACAAAATGTGGAAAAGTTCAAAGGGTATGAAAACTTTTGCAAGCCACTGTAAACTCTGAAATAGTTTCTAGTTACAACACTGAGCTGCTGGTCGTGCACTTTGGAATCCTCTACCTTAGAGTACTGTGGATGCTGTGTGATTTGCTGAGCAAATTTGCTCAAATAGCACAGCATTGGAGAATTGGCAATTATTGTGGTTGATAGATCCCTGTCTGCAAATGAAAATGTGGACCAGGTTAGGTTGCTGGAGTGTCCATGGATGCCTAGGAACATGAAGCTGTCGATTTGTTTTTTCTGTGTTTGGGTAATGGTGTTCTGTCACCTTTTCACATTTTGTGAGATAATGACATTTCTTTCAACATTGCTCCATGATATTTACTTCTATAAGAGATCATTCTGGCCATCCCCTAACAATGATAATGGTATCCCTTAGAGGTCTCCTGCTTTCTCAGGTACTAAAGACCCACCTCCTGGTGTGTATTTCATTAACCAGGTCTTCTAAATTCCTGTGAGTAAATCTGGGAATTTCTTTCTCTCATGCCTGCAAGGTATCTATCAGCCATATTTTGTTGCTATCTCACTGCTTTTTGGAGTGTGCCTTTAAGGTCTGATGCCCTCATCTAATTGGTGCATGGCAAATGGATGATACTTGCACTGAATTGAATGAGATACTGTCAGGAACTGTGCACTTCGTTCTGGCTATAAACCACCCTTACACTGTTACAAAGCTCTTTGACTAACTTTGCAATTCTTTGCAGAGCTTTGATCTCTGTCATTAAATACAACAATGTTTTAGTCTGTCAAAAATAAGTGAAATCCAATCTGGGGAATTAATCCCAATGTGTTCCCTTTTTGATTCTGCCTCTAAAATTGTCATTCTTCTCCATTACAGCAGATTTAAAGTTCAATCATAGATTTGACAAAAAAGAATCATGTGCTGAAATAAGCAATTTATTTTAGTCCAGGAGGAATAGTCACATCAACAAATTCAATTGGCTGATTCATATCAAAAAAGTCGGGGAGCACAGATTCAATTCTCAAAAACATTTCACATTAAAGCAAGAACAGGGAGAATTCAATTTTTTGCTTCATAAATTTGAAAGCCGACCTTAGGGCCTACCCTGTATAAATAAGATTTTTTTTAATGTGTTTTTGTTTTGAAACTAATGGTTAAAACATAAAACTAGTGGTTGAAACATATGCCGTTTCTGACTATTGGCATTTGGTTAATCAGCAGGCAAATCTGGAATGATCATTACTTCTTATTGGAAAGGTGACATCCAGAATGCAAATTTGGTCTTCAACCAACTAAGTGCCTGATGGTTGCGGTTTGCAGGAAACCAGTTTAATGATAATTGATTTTTAATGACTTTATACCAGATATTTATGTTTACCTCTTAACTTCAAGTCGATAAATACATTGTGGTAATCTGTTGCTAGCTGTGAACTATGGTTTTCTTTACCTGAATGGTGTTCAATTCCCCAACATCTAAGTCGGCATTTCTGATACCCTTCTGACGTAGCGCTTTGTCCCCCTTTCTCTGTAACCTCAAGTCAAACCAATCAAAGTGTTTATGACCACCCATCTTTTACTGCTAGGTTTTCAGCTTTCTTAATCACGCAGTTGCAGATTTATTACATGTTCTATATCCTGTCTCTGCACTTAGTTGGTGCCCAAGCTTTTAACCAAGCATTTGGTTACCAAATAAATATCTCTCCCCATCCTGTACTTTGGCTTGATGTCCATTTACATTGATAATGATTCTGTGAAACACTTTAAAATGTTTTTTTATGAGAGAGGCAACCCATAACCACAAATGCATATAGAGGCAATGATGCATGCAAATAGCTGAGAATGAGTATATATCCTGTGGTCTCTGATGGGAATGATAGCAAACCCATTCATGTGATTAACTAAGAGCTTTAGCCATGTGTTCTTCTCCATGAGTTATTAAACAACTTCAGTCAATGTCAATTAGCAATTGTTCTAAATAATTGATGCCCTGCTGAGTAAACATTTGTTTATGTTGCATTTCCTTTCCTCTTTCTGGACGTCCAAATTGTCAGGGGAAAAAGCTAGAAATGAGGGAGGAGCTGGCTAAAGTTGATTGGAAGGGGACCCTAGCAGGATTGACCATGGAGCAGCAATAGCAGGAGTTTCTGGGAGTAATTCGTAAGATGCAGGGTTTTTTCTTCCCAAAGAGAAAGAAAGATTCTAAGAGGAGAATGAGATGAATGTCGCTGACAAAGGAAGTCAATGACTTCAGTGGTTGGTAAGATTTTAGAATCTATTATTAAGAATGAAGTTTCCAAATACGTAAAAGCAAATGTCAGCAGGGTTTTGTGAAGGGGAGATTTTGCCTGACTAATCTGTTGGAATTCTTTGTGGAATTAAATAGCAGGATAGACAAAGAGGAGTCAGCGGGTGTTGATTACTTAGATTTTCAGGTCTGTGATAAGGTGGTGCACATGAGACTGCTAAACGAGTTGGGAGCCCGTGGTATTAGAGGGAAGATATGAGCATGGATAGAAGACTGCAGAAGGCAAAGAGTGGGAATAAAAGGAGCCTTTTCTCGTTGGTTGCCGGTGACTAGGATGGTACCACAGGAGTTGGTGTTTTCATTGTTACTTTTCATTTTGTAAATGATTAGGACAATGGAATTGATGGCTCTGTGGCCAAGTTTGTGGGTGGTACAAAGATAGGTGGAGGGGCAGATACTATCGAGGAAGAGGGAGTTTGCAGAAAGACTTGGATAGGTTAGGAGTTGGCAAATAAGTGGCAGATGGAATACATACCATAGCAAAGTGCACTTTAGTAGAGGGAAAAAAGGTGTAGACTATTTTCAAAATGGGCAGAGGATTCAGAAAGCAGAGGTGCAAAAGGACTCTGGAATGCTCGTGTGGGGTTCCTAAATGGTTAATTTGCAGGTTAATTTTGTAGTAAGGAAGACAAACGCAATGTTAGCATTTATTTATTTATATTTCAATTACATCTCTACGTTTATGTTCTAGTCCTCTCAAAATAAATGCTAACATTGCGTTTGTCTTCCTTACTACAAAATTAACCTGCAAATTAACCATTTAGGAACCCCACACGAGCATTCCAGAGTCCTTTTGCACCTCTGCTTTCTGAATCCTCTGCCCATTTTGAAAATAGTCTACACCTTTTTTCCCTCTACTAAAGTGAACTTTGCTATGGTATGTATTCCATCTGCCACTTATTTGCCAACTCCTAACCTATCCAAGTCTTTCTGCAAACTCCCTCTTCCTCGATAGTATCTGCCCCTCCACCTATCTTTGTACCACCCACATCATTACGTCAAGATCATCTAGAACCTTAGAGGCTCTGATACTAGTTCAGACCATCTCCAGGTGGTTATGCGAGGTTTGGCTTATACAGGAGTAGATACTGATTTCTAATCTCACTCCACCAGGGCTGCTACAACACCAACAGCAAGGGTTATGTGCGGTCCTCTGGACCACATCCTGTCATCTGCAGGATGGTCTAACAGACAAGGTATCCAACATTTATTCTAACCCATTGCTAGACCAGGGGTATTTGCCAACTCTATTTAGGTTCAATTTATAATTCACCATGGTTGAGAGGGGTTACTGTTATTATTGTTTGTTCTTTTATCAGCATCAGCATGTTTTTAAATCTATGTCATGTATGTATGCATTATGATGTTTTGCTCATCTATGGTCAACTGATGCAGTCGTGCTTGTGTGGACTAGTTTTTCCACGGCATGAAATCACAGAACTTCAAAGTCTTCACGTAGTCATTCACGTGACTCCGAAGTAAAATAGTAAGATTAAACGTGAACTTACCAGTTTGAAGTTTGATCGTTATTTTATGAGGAGTTACGATGAGGGATTACGTGCCCTCTGCTCCCTACCCTCGTAACATAATGATCATCTGGTAGTTCTAGTCATCTTTAATCTTACTATGTTAGTTCAACAATTGTTATCTGCAATTTCACACCGCTGCTTTGAAGATTTACGCCCATGCGTGGGGACGGCCTTCTTCACGTAATTCCTCATCGTAACGCCTCATAAAATAACGATCAAACTTCAAACTGGTAAGTTCTCGTTTAATCTTACTATTACAATTACGATATTTCAATTACTTAGAAATCAGATTAGAAATCAGTATCTACTCCTGTATAAGCCAAACCTCGCATAACCACCTGGAGATGGTCTGAACTAGTATCAGAGCCTCTAAGGTTCTAGATGATCTTGACGTAATGATGTAAACGTGTGACCACATGTAACCGAAGGTGCATGGGGTATGTAAACATGAATTATGATATTGCAGGTGTAATGATCCTGTCCATTCACAATTTATGTAATGACTGGACCCGCGCGCTGAGGGCAGCGCCAGGGAATAACCTACCTATGAGAGCCGAACCAAAGATAGGGATATAGCTGGAGCCCCATGGTGAATAAATGTTAACACAATGTCAATATCCCATACTTCCGTGTACTTGGGTCTGGAAGAACTTGTGTTAATGGTATCCTAAATACTGGACACCAGAGGGTGAAACCTGAGAGAGCGGGCCCCACTTGCTCAGCAACTATGAGGAGAACCACGCTGGGACAGTTAATGGGACTATAACTTAAGTTATTGTAAAGACCCATAGAAATGAACTCTAAGACGTTAGTGTCCGTGCCCTATTCTGTGTAACATGACATTTAACAGAAAAACTCTTCCCATCTGAAGAGGCAAAGTACTGCTTTTTTGTTGCTTCCCTGCATTCTGCAGTAAGACATACATGGATCAGTCTGACACCCCGAGCCGCAGGAGCGGTCTTCTCAGATTCTGTAAAACAATGAATTGATTAATCATGTAGAGGCTGGTTCCCCGAATCCCAGGCTGAACCAGCAAAGTTTTATGTTTAGAACCCCATATAAGGTTCTATATTATTCCCAACATTTGCGGGAAACCATGGCTGTGTAGGCCAGTCAGACAGTATGAGAACCCTGAATGCGGGATCTTGCTGAATATTGCAAGCCCCGAATGACGAGGCAAAATGGAGAACCGCATAAAAGAACATTCCTCACCTGTGTAGCGAGAATGAGCCTGCATGCAAACATTTCGATATTGGGTGCCATCGAGCCATAGATCCTAAAATGCTTTGTGATCCAACATCCATACTGTGTTGTCATTGACTTTGCATGATGATACACCAGCGCCAAAAAAGGTTGGGTAAATTATGACAGGATACTTTGACTTTTATTGTATCCATGTGACTAACATATGCCACCACCACAGTGTATCAACATGGAACTAAGCATGCAGGTTTTGCATATTCGCACAATAACCCTTTAACCCATAGTATACACCTAGTGTCTATAGGTAGTTAATACCAATAAATGAAGAATTGGTGATTCATGCAAATTCCATCCGCCTTCGTTACTAGAGATGGCATTCGTGATTTTCCATCTTAGGTCTAGCACGTGGAAGTAATATAACTGAAGATAATATGACCTAAACTACTGGAGCAATGCTGAATGTAATTCGACCACCATTGTGACTTTGGCAGCTTCAGCTGATAATAGCATAGGTCTGTAAACAATGACCTACATGGCACTTGAGAGGTTAATACTTGCACGTTGAAAGTTCTAATAATACAAGGTTGTTACAGGCTTCAATTGATTCCAATCTGTTGCCCCAGGGCGGAATCACAGGTAATTAATAGTTAAAGGTAAAGCCGATAAACAACAACTTCCAGTTGGTATCAACTTAAATTTGACTGGATGGCTGAAACAGTTGATTTAAGCAAAACACAGTGTAAGAAATATCCTCCAGATCAATTTGAAATGTCTCTGGTGATCTCCTGTGAATGGGTCCTAAATCAAGGTCCTAAATCAAGGTCCTAAAACAGCATGCATCTATGATCTTGATGCATGCCATAAAGATCGTAAGGAAATAAGTAATTAGACAGTAGAGAAATTCCATATACTGAAAAGTTATGTTGCACATGGGAGTAAATGAAATATGAACCGACATCTCTCCATCTTTCACAAGGAACAGGCCACGCCTGCCATAATTTTGTGCCTACCTTGAATGCAGCTCTGGCCATATTACTAGCCTGCCTTAAAACTGCGCCGGCCGTAACACTGAGTCTGCCTCGGAAGATAACTCTGGCCACAATTCCAAGCCATGCTTGGTACCCTTGTATACTGTGTAATAATTACCCATCACATGTTATCATTTTCATTTGTACAAAATAAGTGTAAATATTACAAACTTGTAAATGGTCCACTTGTAAATGGTCCACTTGTAAATGGTCCACCTACCTCCATGGTTACCGGTGGTCTTATGGTCGTAAGGCCCCTGATGTGGATTCCATCCATCCTTGATTTCCTTCCTGAGACCAGCTTGGCCCAGCTTTCAAGCTCCCATCAACTTCAGTGAACTGCTTACTGCCGTTGAGGCATGGGGGTGTCATTTGATAGCTCTGTGCACTGCCGGCACTTGTAGAGTGAGGGAATCTGGTCCCTGCCGGGTTTTTTGCCTCTGCCCTTGCGAGTATGTCCTCACACTCCCTCCACCGAGGGGGAGACTCGTAGACAGCCCTGAGACAGGTGCTGCCACAGGCCCCTGAGGATACCTGCGTTGACATGGCCCTTCGGACCCATATCAGAATATGACTCTGGGCCAGAGTGAAACTGACCCCGGATGCTCCCCTCCTCAGAGAGGGAGACATTGTGCAGCCCTAACAGGTGCTGCCGCAGGCCCCTGAGGATACCTGCGCTGACATGGTCCCCCGGACCTATATCAGAATATGACTCTGGGCCAGAGCGAAACTGACCCCTGATGCTCTACACCACAGAGAGGGAAACATTGAGCTGCCCTAACAGGTGCCGCTGCCAACGGGTTTTTCATAATACCCGGGCTCCGATAGCTCTATTCTGGAGCATTTCTCTGGAGAAACCTCCATCACGTGCTCCAGGTGGGTTTTAGGCGTTCACAGACGCTACCCATAGAAGGAGGGGGAAACCTCCTGGCCCGGCTCGACCGAGTCCCAAGGCCTGACCGGCTTCCTCAAGGTTTAACCCCTTTCCTGGGGAACCATAGCGGTCTGTGAGTTGCTGACCCCATAGTTAGTGACTGGGTCTCGAGACCAGCTTACTGTCAGTTTTCCCCTTATTTAGGAAGACCTAAATGGTGTGGGAGCTGCTGACCACATTGTCAGCGACTGCAGTAGCGTGACCAGCTTACTGCCAGTCTGACCGCTTTCTCTAGGAAGACCTAAGCGGTCTGGGGGTTGCTGACCCCATTGTCCAAGACTGGGATAGCTAGACCGGCTTGCTACCAGTCTAACCCTATTTCTGGGGACCATAATGGTGTAAGAGCTGCAGACCCCATAGTGAATGGCTGGGGTTGCAAGACTGGCTGGGGTTGCAAGACCGGCTGACTGCCAGTCTAACCCCTACTCTGGGGGACCATGCGATGTGGGAGCTACTAACCACATTAACAGTGACTGGGGTAGTCAGACCGGCTAACTGCCAGTCTAACCCCGTTCTCTGAGCTGACCTCATTTTCAGCGACTAGGGAGCGAACCCGACAGCCGCCGGCTACCCACAATTCCGCGGTCTGGACCGGGATTTCCCCACGGTCCATAACCGGTTTCCTGCGGCCCGTCCAACTTCGCCCCGAATTCAGCAGGCAATCCTGCAATACTAAAAACAGCCCGAGAAATAAGTTAAAACTTACCTTCTAGTTTCAAAAACTTACCGCTGGCAGGAGCCGCGCGCCCACCAGTCAGTTCGTGCACAACGCGTCAGACGTAATGACGCACAACGCGTCAGACGTAGTCACTCACGTGACTCCGAAGTAAAATTGAACACAACTAGCGTCCTGGTGCCATCGCAACAACCTCGAGCTCAATGCTTTTAAGACAGTGGAATTGATAGTAGACTTTAGGAGAGCTCCCCCTCCCCTCACTCCACTCACCATCAACAACACCAGTCATATCTGTGGAGTCTTTTAAGTTCCTGGGAACCCATCGTCTTCTAGGACCTTAAATGTGGGGCCACCACAGTCAAAAAGGCACAACAGAGGATGTACTGCCTGTGGCAGCCGAGGAAGCACAATCTGCCACAGGCAATGATGGTCCAATTCTATACTGCTATTGTAGAGTTTGTCCTCACTTTCTCCATCATGGTCTGGTTTGGCTCAGCCACCAAGCAAGACATCCGTTCAGCTGAGAAGGTTATTGGCTGCAACCTTCCCTCCATTGGAACGATGAGGGGAGTATCTCATTTAAATACACTGAATAATGAAAGGTCTGAATAGTGGGTGTGGACAGGATATTTCCACTAGTGAGAGAGTCTCTAGTGGCAGACAAAAGAGATTGTGATTTAGTTCAGGAAGCAAAGTGATACACGTAACCCAGGTGGCATTGACGACGCCAAAGTAGAGTTGGTTAAAAACTTCAAATTCCCAGGAGTCAGTGTCACCATCAAATTCTCTTGGACCACCCATATTGAAGCAGCGACCAAAAAAGCCAACCAACGCCTCTTCTTCCTTAGAAGACTTAGGAAGTTCGGCATGTCCCCAACAACTCTCACCAACTTCTACAGATGCGCCATAAAATGTATTTTATCAGGATGCATCACAGCTTGGTATGGGAATTGCCCAAGAAATTGCAGCAAATTGTGGATGCAGCCCAGACTATCACACAAAGCAATCTTCCATCCATTTACTCCATTTATACCTTATGCTGCTTTGGCAAGGCCAGCAGCATAATCAAGGATGGGTCACGCCCTGGCCACTCCCTCTTCTCCCTTCTCCCATCAGGCAAAATGTATAGAAGTGTGAAAACGCACACCTCCAGATTCAGGGACAATTTCTTCCCAGCTGTAATCAGGCAACTGAATCATCCTAACTAGTCCTGAACTACTATTGACCTCATTGGTGACCCTTGGACAATCCTTGATCAGATTTTAATGGCTTTACCTTGCTCTAAACGTTGTTCCCTTATGTATCTGTACACTGTAAATGGCTAGATTGAAAGCATTTATTGTCTTTCCGCTGACTGGTTAGCACACAACAAAGGCTTTTCACTCGTGACAATAAATTAAACTGAACTGAAACTGAATGGAACCAATTGGGGTTGAGAACGACAGATAGATCGGGCATGATTGAATGGTGGAGCAGGCTTGATTGGCTGAATCGCCTAATTCTGCTCCTATGTCTTATGAATTTATGAAATTTCTTATAAATGGATGCACGTTATTTTCTCTCCCTCAAATTTGATGTGCTGGAAGAAGAATTTGGGGATTAAAGAAAAACATATATTTGTCTATATTTGCTATTTTTAGCAGAAAACTAGATGGCAGTGGACAATGATGGACCTTAGTTTTAATTGTACATTTTAAAATGTAAGCATCTCAGAATTATAGGAAATTCTGTTCCATTGTTTTAACATTTGTAAAGTGGCATCTTAATTACTGCATATTGTCACATTGTGCAATTAGAATTGAGATAGCTGATAATTCCATCATGAATCATTATTGGAGACCGTGTAATTAAGACCTGAAGAAACATGTTAATTTTATGCATATATAATCTGCATTATGAGACCATTGCCCGCTTACTTGTGGGAGAGACCAAACCTGTGGATCATAAAATATCACTAATGGGCAGAAAAAGGCATAGGTTGAGATGAAGTCGAATGGGAGGACATTTGTGTGAAGCATATCCACTTGCATGGTTCATTTAGGCTGATGGCCTCATTATTGCTGCATTCTATGTAATTTTGATGGCAAAATCAATTTGTATTGTTTAACAATCTGTTGAGAACTGTTTGCTCTAGGCTGCTGAGTCCCTTTTTAAGTAGCCTCGGAATACTGTGCATCCTAACCATCCTTCAAATCATTAACCATCACATCAATGTCAATATTCTCCATTATTTAAAAGTGAACTGAAAGTTAATACTCATTAACTAACTACATTTATAAGATGTCATCTTATAAATTTATAATTGTCACAGGGGGATATGCTATTAATATTGAGCAATTAAATCAGGACAATAACAGATTTGATCGTAGTAATATGCAGTTATGCAAGTCTTAAAAGGGACGAGTGAATGCAAAAAGTGCATGGCATATTTTTTTTAGCATATCCACAAAAGTTCATTATTATGGTATATCCTTTTGCCATCAGAGTCTTGCTTGCAGCAGAGGTTTCCACCTATCGTTGGCTTCTCTCAACCACAATGAAAGTGCTTTGCAAAATGTCTTTCTTTAAAGTTGGATTGCTTTAAGTTGGCTAGTTATAAAGGGTATGCAGGACATGAATTTGGTTCAAACCTGTCTTCATCGATGGGTTGGCAGCAGAAAGAGTCAACAAGTTCATGGGCTTGCATATCTTTGAAGATCGGTCCTGGACTTAGCACATTGATGAGATTATCAAGAAAGCTCATCAATGCCTATTTCCTCCGAAGATTAAGGAGATTCAGTATGTCAGTGAATGGTGTTTTAAACTTTTACTGGCTACATTAGAGAACATATTGACTGGTTGCATCATAGCTTCATTGGGCAACTTGAATGCCCAGAATGAAGGAGGTTACATAGAATGGCAGACATTGCCCGGTCCATCGCAGGTACTGACGTCCCATCATTGAGAGATCTATAGAAGGCACTCCCTCATAAAGATAGCCAATATCGTCAAAGGCTCACACCACCTTGGCCACGCTCTCTTTTCAGCCGTACCATTGTGAAGAAAGTATAGGAGTCTGAAAACTGACTACCAGGTTCAAGAGTAAACTTCTTCCCAACAAGCATCAGGGTCTTGAACTCTACATCACATTAACCTCAATTTTGAACTATACACTGCCTATGGTTGCACTAAAAACTTGGTGGGTTGTGCACTAGAATTGGAATTATTAATTTATTGTTGTTTATAAATGTATATTGTATTTACATGCTGTTGCAAGTAAGAATCTGTTTTCAGTACATGACAATTAAACACTCTTGATTCTTGACTTGACAACTGGGAATAAAAATCAGATTTGCCATAAAGTTCCGTCAAGAAGTGGCAAGCGGATATGTTATTTACTACACACCATGCAATCGTCTCTAAACAGGGGAGGCTAAACTCAGATTAGGTGGTTATCTTGTGGGATATCACTGTTCACTTTGAATGCATGGTCCCAAACATCCCATTGTTTCTCTGGCCTAATTCCACCCCGACTCTGTTTATCCACATTTTCCTTTCATGGTCTGAGGAAAGTCAACGAACAGCATCTTTTTACTTTCTGTTTTTATTTCAGATTTTCAGTATCAGCCATTTTTAATTAACTGTTATTCACTTACTTTCTGCAGATCAAAGGCCACAAATATTTTTTTTCCATGCAAGCTTTCTAAATTGGTGAATATTTTCATTTAGTATTTTAACTACAGATGCCCAAATGTCAGATTCCATATAGTAGCAATGTTACAACATTTTGAGATTTTCAAAATTAAGTCTGCAATTTATCCCATCAGATAAAGCATAAAAAGAAGTTTAATTTGACACCTAATACACTTTCATATCTTCAGTATTAAAAAAGTTATGGCCATTTTCATACTCAGAAATTAGCATATTGTTCCCTATTGCTTTTCCATTGACTTAACACAAAAGCTGTGATCAAGGACAGTCAAAAGCCCATAACTTTCTTAAAAATTAAGAGAACTGAATGAAATGTTCAGTTATTATAGATTGAAGCATTCTGAAACAAATATGAAACAATCTTACTTGGATGACCTGAAATTAAAGCATATAATTAGTTAGTTACCTAATTGTAGCTAATTACAAAATTCAATTACTAGATCTAAACATCTATCCATTTTTTAAGAAAAGGTTAATATTTTTTTAAAGCCTAAGTAACATTCACACAAGAATTCACAATATAACATGATTTTTAAATCTCATTGTCATGAATGTTTAGGTCAAATTGAAGCATTTAGTGTTTAATTCCCGTAAATTAATGGCCATTTAAATCATCTTGCGAGTGGTTTTTTGTGGAACGCGATCGTTTGGAACGTTGCGGTTTGCGGTGAATTTAACCCCCAGTCGGCAGGAAAAATACTGCCGGTTCGTATATTTTCAAAGTCACCTTTTCGCAACATAAAATTTTGATTAAAGGCTTCCTAAGAAGCACGTTTTTATGTAAAAATAAACTGTGTACCTTGTTTTGTCCCCTGCGTGAGATCCGTCCCGTTGCCGACGTTCATGGCTTTAGAAGATGATTTTTAATTTACTCATGCTAATAAATGATCCAGCGTAGTTTAAAAATAACTCCATAAAACAAATGTCGGAGTGATTTCTCTTCAGCAACTGAGCCCCCTGAGATTAATCGATTTGAATAGTCTGGAGTAAACGGCATTTTAAACCCGCCCCCCACTCAAAGGCACCAAAGTCGCGCACAAGGGCAGTGGCAGAACTGCAGTGCCGCTAAAGGTAAGTTTTGTAACATACCTACATATAGGACCTTTATGTTGTAAATACAAAAATACTACAAATAACTCTGCTTTATTTCATTTCAAATAGAACATAGCAGCATTAGGGAACGTAGCCCCTCGTGCCATTGATTTGAATGATTCCGAATCTGTGTCATAATTCCACCTGCATGTGATCAATGGTATATTTCTAAAGGTGTTACACGACAGGGAGATCATCAAACACACTGTAAAGATGGACTGGATGGAAGGATGCAACGCATTGGGCTTTGTTCACCATTCTCTGCAGGTTTAGGGGGTAAATACAGCCATTGTGAAAAATTAAGAAGTTTTACTGAACATTTAAGAAGTTTTACTGAACATTTGTTCAGTTCCAGCTGGAGTATTGTAGAAACGAGATATGAAGGCTTTGCAGATGATATAAAACACATTTACTGGAATGGTTCCACAGAAAGGGATTACTTTTTATCTATCTGAATAAATTGGAGAAGTTTTCTCTTCCTCGAACAAGGAAACCTGAGAAAAGAAAAACAAATAAAACTGCACCAGCTAGAATCTGAAACAAAAACAGAAATGCTGGAAGAATTTAGCCTATCATGTAGCATCTGTGGAAAGAAAAATCCTGTGAAACGGTTTGACAAAGGTGTGTAAAATCAAATAGGGTTCAGATAGAATGGAGGGAGGCTGAATGGCTAATAACCAAGTGACATGCATTTCAGTTGATTGCAGTGGAGAAGGTTCAATGGAGAAGGAGACATAAGCAAAAACGACGAAGGGAACACTAATTTCATGGTAAGGGACATAGTTCAAAAGGGAAATAGACACATATTTAGAGGAAAATGCATTTCTGGATTTTAGGGAAAGGTACATGGAGAGGACTAAATGGACTAAGAGCAGATGGATAGTCAATGCCGAAATGCCAACATGCTTATACAGCTCTTTTGTGATACTATGTTCATATCAGCTTAATAGTCTAGAAAATTTCAAAATAAACACAGAAATACGTAGCACTATTCAACAAGCCTCTCAATTTATTTCCATTCTTAAAAAGATTTATCAGGCTTTCTAAAACATGCTTTTGTGAGACCATATAATTGATAAACAGTAACCAAGTAATAATAGTAAGATTAAATGAGAACTTACCAGTTTGAAGTTTGATCTTGATTTTATGAAGAGTTACGATGAGCGATTACGTGAAGAAGGCCGTCAGTCCGCTTAGAGCGTCAATCTTCAAAGCAGCGGTGTTGAACTGAACATAGTAAGATTAGAGAAGAGTAGAACTACCAGATTACCTTAATAATATGAGGGTTGGGAGCGGTGGGCATATAATTGCTCATCGTAACTCCTCATAAAATCAAGATTAAACTTCAAACTGGTAAGTTCTCATTTAATCTTACTATTTTACTTCGGAGTCACGTGAGTGACTACGTGAAGATTTCAAAGCTCTGTGATTTCATACCGGAAACGAATCCATGAGTTACTCACTGCACAAAGTGACCATTGATGAGTGAAAAGGATTCATGCATTCAGACATAACTTCACTTGTTAAAATGCTGATGCTTTAAACATCAAAAGAAAATAATTGTGACCCCTTTCATCAAGGGGGAAACTATAAAACGGAGTCTAAAATGGAGTTGGCAAATACCCCCGGTTTGGCAATGGGTTATTTAATATGTTGGTAAATTATGTTTGTTTGACCATCCTGCAGCTGCTAGGCTGTGGTCCTGTGGAACGTACATTACTCTTGGAGCTGATGTAGTAGCAGCCCTGTTGGAGTGAGTGTGGTAAATATTAGTATCAACTCGTACATGAGCCGAAACCACGGTTTTACCACCTGGAGATGGTGGAACTAATACTTCTATTAGTTTTTTTGTAAACAACAAACATTGCTAGTGAGGAGCCTTAGAGGCTCTAGGTGACCTAGACGTATTGTGTAAAGGTGTGACCACACATTACCGAAGGACCATAGGGTATGCCATCAAACTTGTTTGAGACCTAAGCCCCTGGTTAGTTCTGGTTAATTAAATCAAAAAACATAAAATGTTATGTATTAGCAGATGTACCACCCTGTCCAGTCGCAATGTATTTTGTGACTGTACCCGTTGCACTGTGGTCAGTGCCATGAGGATAAGAACCTTAGAGAGCCGGCTAAAGCTTAGGATGTAGCTGGTGCCCCCGGTGAAGTAATGTTAACATTACATCTATGTCCCATACTTCCGAGGTACCAGGCCTGCGAGAACTCGTATTAAAGATATCCTCATATTCTGGAGATCGGAGCATGAGGCCTGACAGTGTGGGTCCCACTGCTGCAGCAAATATGATGAGAAAGTACGTAGGCATCGTGAATGGCACTTTCCTTTATTATTGTCATGGACCTATTTGAAAATGAACTGTAAGACATTAGTATCCGTGCTGTGTTGTACGTAACATGTATATTAGAACAAAAACGGTTCCCATCTGCTGAAGTGGAATGTACTGCCTTATGATGCCTCTCCTGCACTCTGCAGCAAAGATTATAAAGGAGCAAGATAGGCCACTCCTCGGAAATCCAATGGACTGGTGTGTAGTACGTAACGGAACGTCACGGCCGCCATTTTGGCGGACTGCCTCCCCATGTGTAATCCGCTCCAAAGCTACAGAGCAGTTGTAAGCAAAGATGATAGAGGAGCAAGATGCATTAGAAAGTTATTAGATTTATTTGTAATAGATCTTTACTTACCTCTCGATCTCTCTCTCCCCTCTTCTCGCTATCTCTCTTTATCCCCTCTCTTCCCTCAATCTCTCTCTCCCCCTCTTGATCTCTCTCTGCCCTCTTTTCTCGATCCCTCTCTCTCCCCTCCAATCTCTCGATCCCTCTCTCTCCCCTCTCGATCTCTATCTCTCTTCTCTCGATCTGTCTCTCCCCCCTCTCTTCTCTCGATCTCTCTCTCCTCTCTTCTCTCGATCTCTCTCGCTCCCCTCTCTTCTCTCGATCCCTCTCTCTCCCTCTCTTCTCTCGATCTCCCTCTTCGCTCGATCTCTCTCTCCCCTCTCTTCGCTCGATCTCTCTCTCTCCTCTCTTCTCTCGATCTCTCTCTCCCCTCTCTTCTCTCGATCCCTCTCTCTCCCTCTCTTCTCTCGATCTCTCTCTTCTCTCGATCTCTCTCCCCCTGTCTTATCTCGATCCCTCTCTCTCCCCTCTCTTCTCTCGATCTCTATCTCTCCCCTCTCTTCTCTCGATCTCTCTCCCCCCTCTCTTCTCTCAATCTCTCTCTCCTCTCTTCTCTCGATCTCTCGCTCCCCTCTCTTCTCTCGATCCCTCTCTCTCCCACTCTTCTCTCGATCTCTCTCTCCCCTCTCTTCGCTCGATCTCTCTCTCCCCTCTCTTCTCTCGATCCCTCTCTCTCCCTCTCTTCTCTCGATCTCTCTCTTCTCTCGATCTCTCTCTCCCCTCTCTTCTCCCAATCTCTCTCTCTCTTCTCTCGATCTCTCTCCCCTCTCTTATCCTGATCCCTCTCTCTCCCCTCTCGACCTCTCTCTCTCTCTTCCCTCTCTTCTCTCGATCTCTCTCTCCCCTCTCTTCTCTCGATCTCTCTCCCCTCTCGATCTCCCTCCCTCCCCTCTCTCCCTCCCTCCCCTCTCTCCCTCCCTCCTTGCCTCTCCCCTCCCTTTTCCCCCTGTTCCCCCATGTCCCTTGCATCTTTCCTCCCCAGCCCCCACCTTTGAAGCTTCCCTTGTATTGCTTCAACACACACTGTGCACAAAATTGCAGGCATACACAAACACACATTCATATAAATATATGGTGAAACAGATAGAAGAGCTTATTAAAATCTTCTTACAAAGACCATTATGTAATTTATTTCTATCCTCTTTTGGGCCTAAGGCATAGCAGGGCTGCCAACTCTCACACAGAGGGAAGGGAGGGAGAGAGGGAAATCGAGAAGAGAGGGGAGAGAGATAGATCGAGAGGGGACAGAAAGAGATCGAGTGGGGAGAGAGAGCGATAGAGAGAAGAGGGGGAGGCCGAAAGAAGAGAGGGAGATCGAAAGAAGAGAGAGAGATAGCGAGAAGAGAGGGGATAGAGAGGGATCGAGACGTAAGTAAAGATCTATTACAAATCTAATAACTTTCTAATGCATCTTGCTCCTCTATAATCTTTGCTTGCAACTGCTCTGTAGCTTTGGAGCGGATTACACACGGGAGATCGAGAGACAAAGATTATAGAGAAGCCTAGTTTCCCAATGATGTAGACGCCATAGTCGACGCCATCTCTGGTCCGCTAATATGGCGTCGACAATCACACATGTGATACTACGCCTTTTCCACTGAGTGGCGCATCTTGCTCCTCTATAATCTTTGCTCTGCAGTGTGCACTACATGGACCGGTCGGACAACCCGAGCCGTAGGCATAGTCGTCTCAGAGTCTGCAAGTCAATTAATTGATTTTTTTGCAGTGGCTGGTTTCCCATGTCACAGGCAGAACCAGCAAGTGTTATGTTTAGAATGACCATATTAGGTTCTATATAATTCCCAACATTAGCGGGAACCCGTGGCTGCGTATCCAAGACGGGCAGTTTGAACGCCTGAAGCGGTGTCTTGCTGGATTTATTGCAAAACCCGACTGAAGTGGCAGTATGGAGGAAAGACATGCAAGAAAATATTGCTCCCCAGTGTGGTGATAGTGTATTCTCGCCACTGTATGCCATGTATTTACAACTGGAAAATGAACCTGGATGTAAACATATCGATATTCGGTGTTCTATCGAGTCATGACGACTTTAAACACTTAGTGATCCAACATCCATTCTGTGTTGATTTCACTTAATGATACAATAGCCTCAAATGAGGTTAGGTAAATATCATTGGGATAGTTTAACTTTATTGCACCCACGTGACTAACATATGCCACCACCATAGTGTATGAACTTGGAGTTGAGCATGCAGATTATGCATATTCGCACAATAACCTTTAGGATGCACCTAGTGTTATAGGTAGTTGATACCAAACTGAAAATTGGTGACTGATGCAAACCGCATCCACTTCCATAACTGGAGATGGCAGTCATAATTTCTCATCTTTGAGGACTAGCATCAGTTTGTAATTACTGAGGATAACTGACCAAACTTACTGGAGCAATACTGAATACTGCCACCATTGTGACTTCGGTAGCTTCAGCTGGGGTAGGCCTGGGTCTATTAACAAAGACTTACATGGTACTGAGGGGTTAATTCTTTGCACGTAGTAGGTTCTGATAATGCAAAGGCCCAATTTGCACTGCTGGAACACAGCTGCTATATTGGCAATTTCACTTAATGAGTAGATTGCTGCTTATAACAACAAGGTTGTTACAGGCTTCTGATAATTCCACCTCCTGCCTCATGGCGGAGTCCCTGTAAAATGTAATCCCAATAGTCAATTGTTCTGATTGGTATCAACTTACATTTAACTGGATGGATTAAAGGACCCCGTTCCTCAAATATAGTTTGGGCTGCAACAGTTGATTTAGTAAAATACAGCCTTTAAAAACATTATCCAGATAGGTGATAACAAATGTTCTAGAGCTCTGAGCAGCCCAAGCGCCAGTTTAACAAATTTGGTAAATAAACCTGGGAGCAGAAGTAGCCCATTTGCAACGGTTTTACTGTTGCATTGACCCATCCAGATAAATTTCAAATATCTCCGGTGATCCCTGTGTATGGGAACTGAATAGCATGTATCTTTGAGATCGATGCTAGCCTTATAGCTCCTATAGAATCAATAATTGGACAGTAACGATGTATCCCATTTTGAAAGTCTATACTGCACATAGGAGTTAAATCTGGATGAAGTGACATCGTGCATCTTTCACCCTGTCCTGAAAGGCAATCCAGCCCATTATACTGGGCCTGTCTCGTATGACAACTCCGACCCCAACTCCAAGCCTGCTTGGAACCTAGTATGTTGTGCAGTATAAAGTAATCACATGTTATCATCAGTTTATTAAACCCAGATCTAAATCTCATGCAAGCATGGTCACTTGTAGAAAAACACAAGTATAAATATTAACAACATGTAAATGGTCCACAAACCCATGTTTTGGGAGAACAAGACCCACCTACCTCCATGGTTACCGGTGGTCCTTTGTTAAGCCATTAGGCCGAAAACTCTCATCATACTGAGCTTGCCTCGTAAGACAGCTCTGGCCACAATTCTGAGCCTGCCTCGAAAGACAACGCTGGCCATATATCCGTGCCCAACTTTCAAGCTGCCACCGGCTTCAGTGATCCACTGCCCCCGATGGAGGCATGGGGTGTGTTGTTGACTGCCGATGAAGCTTTGCTCGTCGTCGGTACCTCGACAGCTTTTGCTTCCACATCCTGGTCTTACCTGTGGGAAAAGTCTTACCTGAAGAGAGGATTCGGCGGCTGGTTTCATTTCTTGAATTTCATGCTCTCCAATGTCACCCGGGTGATGCTGTTCACTGCCGGCACTTGTAGCATTTGCGAATATCTCTTGAAGCCATATGCATGTGCTCCAGTATGATGCACGGACATACTTAGAATTTGAAGTCAGTTCCATACTGATCACTCGCGCTCCCCTCCACAGAGATTCGTAGGCAGTCCTGAAAACAGGTGCTGCCGCAGGCCCCTGAGGCTACCTGCGCTGACATGGCCCCTCCAGCGGCCCTATGTCAGGTTTTTCCTCTGGGTCGGACTGAAACTGACCCTGAATGCTCCCCTCCTCAGAGAGGGAGACATTGTGCAGCCCTGAACAGGTGCCGCTGCCTGCGGGTTCTCCATAATACCCGGGCTGATAACTCCCTACTTTGGAGTATATCATTGTGGAGCACCTCTCCATCAGGTGCTCCATGTGGGTTTGATCGTTTGAAAATGTTACCCATGTAGGAGGGGATCCTGTCCATCAGGAAACCTGGACTGACTCCCATAGTCCACGGGCCTGACCGTCTTACCTTAGGTTTGACCCCCTTTCTGGGGACCCACAGCGGTCTGGAAGCGGCTGACCGCTATATGTTGGTGGGGTCCCTCCTGGCCTGACTTCCACAGGCCTGCCCCACTGCTGTAGGTTTACCCCCTGCGTGGGGAACCACAGCGGTCTGGATATAGCTGGCCTCAGTATGTGGGGGAAACCCTCCTTGCCTGACTTCCTAGCCTGTGGTTCGTTTTACCCCCTACCTGGGAACCACAGCCGGCGTGGAAGCAGACGTCCCCTGTAGTCGGGTGATGGTACCCTCCTGGCCTGGCTTAGAGACCTTGCTGGCGTGTGGTTGGCTTAACCCTCCTCCGGGGAATCACTGCCGGTCTGGAGCAGATGTTCCTTGTGTGTCGGGGCAACTCTCCTGGCCAAGCTACAGACCTTGCCAGCGTGTGGTAGTTTTGCCCCCTTCCAGGGTGTCACAGCCGGTCTGGAAAGCACTGACTGCGATGTCAGTGACTTTAGGGGGGGGCTTCCGACGCCCGCCGGCTACCCGCACTTCCGCGGTCTCTGTAGCCAGTTTCCCCTCGGTCCCGGTATCCATGGCCGAGACCGGGCTTCCCCGCAGTCCATGATCGGTTCCACGGCCCGTCCGGACTTTGCCCCAGTCGTGCAGGTACCTCTCTGAACAGAGAGTCCTGCAAAAAAGAAAGAAGCAAAAAAGGTAACTTGCCATCGGGTTGAACTTACCGCTGGACAGAGCGAAGCTGCCGTCAGTCGGCTTGTTCGCGCAGAGGGGTCAACGTAATGATGCGCTAATCGGACTGACGGCCTTCTTCACGTAGTCACTCACGTGACTCCAAAGTAAAATTTTACCAAATCTATCAATTGACCAGATGCTGATTAAACCAATGTTACATTTGGTGCCAGGGAATATATAGGAGCTGAAACTAATTCCCATTCTTTTTTTCTCCCCTGTGGCCTCAGCATAATCAATTGAAAAAATTATAGTCCAAGTTTGTTGATAAGTGATTGCTGCCTCGTTCCTCGCAGGCTTATGTTTGATCAGTTGATCACACTAATCTGTTCGGGTCCAAATGATTTTGTTCTCCTTTGAGGAACAGGCAAGACAATGATTCACTATAAATGGTTGATGAACTACAGCTGGAAGCTGTGTTTATAATTGAATGTCAGCCATCTGATGTACAAACCTAATGCAAAATTTGAACTTCAGCCCAGTGCAATACTGAGAGGGTGCTGCGATGTCAGGGTGCCTTTTCTCATATGACACATCAAAATAGTTGGGTGGGGGATTGAACCAAGACATTATTTTGAAGAATAGCCGAATTCTACCCTGTGTTCTGACCAATATTTATCCTTCAGCCTATATCTCTTTTACGTATAGAGAAAATGGCGAGCTCATCGGTGCTTTTTTTGAGCATGGCGTGCTCATCGGTGCTTACACTACTTTACTCAATGCATGCAAAGTAGAATAGTAAGATTAAACGAGAACACCAGTTTGAAGTTTGATCCTTATATTATGAGGAGTTACGATGAGGGATTACGTGAAGACCCCACCAGCACGCATGCGCGACATTCTTCAAAGCGGCGGTGTGAAATCACAGATACCAGAAATTGACTGAATGTATAGAATCATAGAAAATAGGTGCAGGAGTAGGCCATTCGGCCCTTCGAGCCTACACCGCCATTCAATATGATCATGGCTGATCATCCAACTCAGTATCATGTACCTGCCTTCTCTCCATACCCCCTAATCCCTTTAGCCACAAGGGCCACATCTAACTCCCTCTTAAATATAGCCAATGAACTGGCCTCAACTACCTTCTGTGGCAGAGAATTCCACAGACACACCACTCTCTGTGTGAAAAATGATCTTCTCATCTCGGTCCTAAAAGACTTCCCCCTTATCCTTAAACTGTGACCCCTTGTTCTGGAGTTCCCCAACATCAGAAACAATCTTCCTGCATCTTGCCTGTCCAACGCCTTAAGAATTTTGTAAGTCTCTATAAGATACCCGCTCAATCTCCTAAATTCCAGTGAGTACAAGCCGAGTCTATCCAGTCTTTCTTCATACAGAAGTCCTGCCATCCCAGGAATCAGTCTGGTGAACCTTCTCTGTACTCCCTCTATGGCAAGAATGTCTTTCCTCAGATTAGGAGACCAAAACTGTACGAAATACTCCAGGTGTGGCCTGACCAAGACCCTGTACAACTGCAGTAGAACCTCCCTGCTCTTGTACTCAAATGCTTTTGCTATGAATGACAACATACCATTCGCTTTCTTCACAGCCTGCTGCACCTGCATGCCTACTTTCAATGACTGGTGTACCATGACACCCAGGTCTCGTTGCTTCTCCCCTTTTACTAATCGGCCACTATTCAGATAATAGTCTACCCACCTGTTTTTGCCACCAAAGTGGATAACCTCACATTTATCCACATTATATTGCATCTGCCATGCATTTTCCCACTCAACCAACCTATCCAAGTCACCTTGCAGCCTCCTAGCATCCTCCTCACAGCTAACACTGCCCCCCAGCTTTGTGTCATCCGCAAACTTGGAGATGTTGCGTTCAATTCCCTCATCTAGATCATTAATATATATTGTAAATAGTATAGTAAGATAAGAGAACTAAAATACCAGTTGATCTTTATATAGACACATAGGTTGGGAGCGGAGGGCACGTCATCCCTCATCGTAACTCCTCACAAAATAAGGATCAAACTTCAAACTGGTAAGTTCTCCTTTAATCTTACTATTTTACTTCGGAGTCACGTGAAGATTTCAAAGCTCTGTGATTTCATGCCATGAAGACGAGTCCATGCATCACACACTGCATCAGTAAAGAGCTAATTTTAATAATGCATTCATACATGACATAGGTATAGACATGTTGATGCTATTAATGGACACATAGTGATAATAGTAACCCCTTTTACCCGGGAGGGACTATAACACAGACCTTAAAAGAGTTGGCAAATACCCCTGGTCTGGCAAAGGGTATTTCTAAAAAGTTTGGAAATCGATCGTTAGACCATCCTGCAGCCGCCAGGATGTGGTCCCGCAAAACGTCCATCCCCTACTGCTGATATAGTTGCAGCCTGGGTGGAGTGAGACTTGTATGTCAGTGTTCATTCCTGTATCCCAGAACCCATATTAACCACCGGGCGATGGTCTGTAGTGCTATTCTCTTATGAGGCTTCATGTGACTAACAATCATTCCTAGTTCAGGGTCCCTAGGGCTTTGGTAACCTTAACATACTGGTGTAGACGTGTGGCCGCATACAACCGAAGGTCCATGGGATATGCCAGCAATTCTGGTTTGAGACCTAATGTCCCTGGCGTTTTCTGCTGATTAAGTCATAACATAAATGTAATTTCCTTGCAGAATAATCATCTTTTCCAGTCACAGCTATGCAGAACTGGACCCGTTGTGCTGACTCAGCGCCATGAGCATAACCACTTGGTTTAGTGAGCGAAGGGCAGGGATGTTCCAATGTTAACATCCCAATCTCTAGGTTTGTTACAAAGCATACCTTCAGTAGTGCTGCGGTTCTGCCGCTGGCCGTGTGCGCGACTTTGGCACCTTTAGGGGGGGGGGGGGGTTAAAATGCGGTTTTCCCCTTGCCATCCATAGCTTTCTTTTGTCGGAGTGCGATCTATTTCTGGAGATTCGTTCCGACTGCCGGTAAGTTAATTTTTTTAAATAAATAGCCTGACTATTTCAGCGCAGGAGTAAAATAAAAATTAGCTCCGAATGCCGTGAACGCCGACAAAGGGGACCGATTTTACGTAGGGGACAGGTAAGTGAAAGCTGTTTATTTTTTCATGTAAATTTGCTTTTTTAGGTGACTTTAATCAACATTTCATGTTGCAAAACGGTGATTTAGTCCCCATACGAACCGTCAGAATTTTTCCTGTGATATGGGGTTTAAATTCACCACAACCGCAACCGCAATGTTCTAATCCATCGCGTTCCAGAAAATCCCACTCGCAAGCTGTTTAAAATGCCCACTAATTTACGGGAATTAAACACTAAATTCCTTCAATTTGGCCTATAAATTAATGACAAAAATAGATTTAAAAATCATGTTATATTGTGAATGATTGTGTGAATGTTAATTGGCTTTACATTTTTTTTTTTTTTTTTTCTTAAGAAATGGATTGATGTTTAGATCTAGTAATTGAATTTTGTAATTAGCTACAATTGGGTAACTAACTAATTATATGCTTTAATTTCAGGTCATCCAAGTAAGATTGTTTCATATTTGTTTCAGAATACTTCAATCTGTGATAACTGAAAATTACTTCAGTCATGCTTCACACGGTCCCCTCACGTTCCATGCAGTCAGATTTCCCCGTGCCAGGTTCACCCCGCGGTTTGCCTTCCCGCGGTACCCGCAGCTGGGTTTCCCCGAGCCGGCTTCACCCCGTGGTTTGGCTTCGCCCCACGATCCCCGCGGCCGGGTTTTCCCCATCCAGCCGGGTTCAACCCGCGGCCAGAATCTTCCCGCAGCCGGGTTTCCCCCCCACCATCCAGGTTCACCCTGCTGCCAGATTCTTCTCGTTCCCGGTTCCCCACAGATTCCAGTCCACGGTTTGCCACAGCCGGGATTCCCTCGCGGTCCCTGGAGACTGGATTCCCCGCGAAGTCTGTGGTGGGGTTTCCCTCCCCCCCCAGCCGGGATTTCCTCGCGGTGTAGGGGAATCCGCGATATCTCCAGCAGGAACTCTGTCAGAGCTTCCTGCAAGGAGAAAAAGCAGACCTGGAGTTAAGTTGAAAAACTTACCTTCAGGATTCAAACTTACCGCTGGTGGAGCAGCGCTTCTACAGCCTGTCGATGCGCAATGCGGTAGACGATATGTCGCGCATGCATACTGGCGGGGTCTTCGCGTAGCCACTCACATGACTCCGAAGTAAAATAGAATTAGAGTTATTTTTAATGGAATGAACAACCAATTATTTTGATGCTCTGTTTTATGTTTGTAACTACCACTTTATAATTGTTAACATATTTGACAAAATGAATAGAAGTTTGTAATTATTGTAGGGAAGCTATTCCTACCAAGTATTTTTCTTCCCTATTTTGTATTCATTAAACACGGGTAGTAACTATAAATCTTGAACCAAGATCTGATTGACCTTCTGCCTGACCTACTGAGTGTTTCCAGCAATACATTATCTTTATCTAATTGGCAAAAAACCAGAAGGGACAGGAGCAGACAGACTTTGTAATAATCTAGAATGCATTGCTTGAAAAGCTGGTGGAACCAGATTCAAAAGGGAATTGTGTAAGTACTTGAAATGAAGCAATTTATCTGGCTCTGGGGAGAAAGAAATTAATTAAATATCTTTCCAAAGAATGTCATAATTAAGATATACCTAATAATCTGCTTGTGTGCTGTCATTCTGATTTTTGAGTCCAAGCCCTTGCAGTCAGGATTGTGGAGCACCGTATGAAATACATTGAAAAGCATTGTCTTTTCAATATGTGTCTTGTAAGATAATACTGGGAAATTGATGATCCACTCTGCTTAGCATGGGAATATGACGCAATTGTTTTTCAGTTTAAAAACCCAATGATTGGGAACACAGCATTTCCCTGGTAATCGCGCCATTAATAATGGGTCACTAACATCGATACATTATTCTCTAATGCAAATGGGTAATTCTGGCTCCCG
Source organism: Raja brachyura (assembly GCA_963514005.1). Next base: position 51,022,444 of record OY740787.1, read on the forward strand.
TTTATGTTTGTTTGTGCAATAAATTAGCTTCTCCCAGGCTGTGAATTCCATTGTTGTCATAGTTATTTTTCAAAAAAAGCTTTAGTGTGTCTTAACAGCTGTGGCAAGGTACAAAAGTCCTGCGCAGCTCTCAGGAGAAATGAAAATTAATCGCGTTTTCCTTTGCTCAGGAAGTCTGATTTTAAACTGTATGTATTATTCCAGCAGTCTCAGGTAAAAAGGAACCTTCTATTTCAAACAAAAACAGAAAATGCTGGAAACGCTCAGCAGGTCAGGTGGAATCTGGGGAAAGAAAAACGAAGTGAACACTTCAAGTCAGAGATCCTTCCTCAGTTCAGAGGAAGGATCTTTGGCGTGAAACAGTAACTTTTGTTTTAATTTCTAGAGATGCCTGATCTGATGAACATTTCCAGCATTTTCATTTTAGTTTTAGATCTCACTTACTTTAGTGTAGTTTAGAAATACAGCCTGTAAACAAGCCTTTTGACCCAATAAGTCCATACCATCCATTGATCACCCATACACACTGGTTCTATGTTATCCCACTCTCATCCACTTATGGCACCCTACACACAGGGGACATTTTTATTGCCAATTAATCTACAAACCCACACACCTTTGGGATGTGAATGATCATACTCACATGGACAACTTGCAAACTCCACTCAGATAGCACCTGAGGTCAGGATCAAGCCGAGGTCTCAGGCATTGAGGCAGCACTCTACCAGCTGCACCACTCTGTTGTTCCTAGTTTTTAAATAGAACAATTGCCTCAGTCCCTTCCCTTACTTTCTTGAACCTCTGCAACTTGCTCATCTTCACGTCATCATCCTATCATTAACTCCTCTACTTCCTTAGACGTTTATACAGATATATACAGATTAAAAGAAAGACAAGTGTGGACATTTGACCATTGGAAAATTACATTAGAGAAATAGAAATGGGGAACAAAGAAATGGCAGATGAACCGAAGACGTTTTCCGTATCTGTCTTCACAGTGGAAGGTGCCAGAAATTTGAGAGTTGGGGCAGAAATGAGTGCAGTCACAATGACAGAGGAGAAGGTGTAAAGGTGGATAATTCACCTGGACCTGATGGACTACACCCCAGGGTTCTGAAAGAGGTCGCTGTAAAGATTGTGGAGGCTTTAGAAGTGATCTTTCATGGATCACCAAAATCAGGAATGATTCCAAAGGACTGGAAAATCACAAATGTGACACCACTGTTTAAAAAGGGAGTCAGGCAAAAGAAAGGAAATTATAGAGGTTGTTGTGTCACCCCTCTACCTTGATGTTAGCAAGGCAAAGGAGATAATCATTGACTGCAGGTAGTGAAGTAACACACATACCCTAATCTACATTGATGGCACCGAAGTGGAGATAATCACAATTATCAAGTTCCTAGGAATAAATGTCACCAGCAATTTGTCCTGGAACAGCCACATCGAAGCTATGGCCAAGAAATTACACCAAAACTTCTACATTCTTAGAAGGCTTAAGGAGTTCAGCATGTCTCCAACAACCCTCACCACCTCTATAAATACAATATAGAAAGTATCTTATCGGGATGCAGCATAGCCTGATTTGGGAACATCTCCATCCAGGACCACAAGAATTGGCAGAGAGTTGTGGATGTAGCTCAGGCCATCACACAAACCATCCATTCACTCCTATACTTCCCGCTGCCTCAACAAAGCCACCAGCATAATCAAGAACGAGTTTCACCCAGGTCACTCCCTCTCCCAGGTCCTGTCCCATCACCAGGAGATACAGAAGTTTGAAAATACACACCTCAGGATTCAAGAACAGTTTCTTCCCACCTGTTATCAGACAACTGAACGGTTCTCTCATCAGATAGTGTGGTCCTGACTTCCCATCTACCTCACAGGAGATCTTTGAACTTTCTTTTATCGAACTTCAATGATATATCGTTGCATTCTATATTGTATCCCTTATATTTGCACTGTGGAGAGCTTGATGGTATTCATGTATAGTCGCTTTTTGTAACTGGATCGCATGCAAACAAAAGCTTTTCAGTGCCTTGGTACACATAACAATAATACTAAACTAAATAGTGGGAAGGTAAGTAAACACCATTGCCCATTCACCTTCCTACTTCATCTCATCACAAAAGTCAAGTGTAAGTCATGTTTGTATTTTTGAAAGCAAGAGATTTAACACAGAGTATTCCCATGACATGTCCTTGTTGTTAATCATGACATGTCCTTGTTGTTCCAACTCACTTTTGGTATGCTGTCAGGATCAGCAGTACATCATCTCTGTATACAAAAAAAATTGAGGGATTTGTTTACATATACAGTTAAGTTGTTAACATCAATGCTTTTCTCAATTGTCTAGGGGTGACTGCTTGTCTGGACTGCAAGGGCAGAGTTTCTGAAGAAGACTATGAGATAAATAGCATGACTGGTCCCAAACGTGGACGTCTCAATCGAGAGCGGCAGGTAATGTAAATGTTTTTTTAATGATGGATAACAAAGTCCAAATGGGTACAGTCACTATTTTTCAGGAATAGTATAAAACCTCAAAGAAGATGTGATAATATTTTAAACGCTGATTGAACTACACCTAATGTACTGTGCACTGTTCTGGTCACCACTTAAAAGACTGTTAAGGTTATCTGATAGAGGTCTTCAAAATGATCACGGATTTGATAATTGCACTCAAATAATCAAAATCAAGTTTCCCTTTTAGGTTGGTCTAAATATTGAGTCCAGGATAGGAGATAGTCAGTAATGAATCTATTAGAGTATTCAGGAGAATCTTATGTAACTTGACAGTGGATAGAATGCCAACGTGTCTACCAAGTTGAGGTCTTCTTGTGTCCATTACCATCAGTAAGCGTAATACAAGGTCGGTGTTAGCCTCACCAGGATCCTCAACCATGCAAGAGCACCCTTCTGTAGTGAGCGGTCATGTATGTGTTGCATGTAGTACCCTTTGCTGCAATTATTGGTCCCAGGTACTGTAATATGGCTCCATTGTACCATGTTGGCTCTTAAGTGGCCAATATGAGTGCCGTTAATGCTGTTGTCAATTGCTTCCCGGACTCTCAGGAAGCTGTTCAGTCTAAATCCTTATGCTGACTCCACTGCCAAGAAGGTTTGAATGAGTCCTGGCACAGGTGCTTGGGATGGTCAGATCTGTGTTGCTGGTAATTTTTAATGAAGAGTCTTCTCGCGGCATTGTGCTTCTCTGCAGCTGTGCATGCACCTAGTCGGTGCCTGAATATATATGGTTGTCTTCCTTTCTCCTTGGTTGGCTGTAGCCCTCTGGGTGAACAAGTTGTTAATAATTGTTCCTTTAAAGCAGCCAGTGTAGATCCTGCAACTGTTGTTCATTTTCAGCTAGTTATGCTTTGCTTGGGGAGAATGTTTATGCTGAGCAAGCACGCTCTGTTCGAGGGGCACAGGGCACATGGGGAAATTCTAGTTGTGAATGCACCTTGCATTCTGAGTTTACAGACTTCCAGGTGTTGCGTCAGACACTGGTGCTATTTCACCAGGTTGAGGGGAACGTGTTGATGGATTTAAGGGAAAGCTTGATAATAACCTGGAATGAAAGGATATGCTTAGAGTATAAGAAGGAAGGAGGGTCATGTGGAATGCAAACTCTTGGACCGGCTACTATACACATTAGCCTAATTCTGTGCTGTTCACTGTGCATAAAGGCCCTGTCCCACTTTCCCGAGTTACTCACGATTCTCCCAAGTTTTCCCCTTGATTCGAACTCGGAGGAGTATGGTAATAGTCATTCGTAGGTACTCGAGGCAATTTTTTTACTCGTGAACATTTTTCAATGTTGAAAAAACGTCCCGACTTACCTGATGCTCCGAGTTCCGGCTGACATTATGAGCCGCTACGAAACATCTACGGACTCCTATGGCCTCCTATGGACTCGCTACTGACGTTCCCTGACATTCCCTGAGTTCGAATCAAGGGGAAAACTGGGGAGAGTTTGTGAGTAACTCAGGAAAGTGGGACAGGGCTTTAAGTTAGTGAATATAGTAAAGGGGCTGTCCCACTGCGGCGACCTAATCTGCGAGTTTTTGAGAGGTTGCCCTCGACTCAAACTCGCAGCATGGTCGACACGTGGTCCGAGGAGGTCCTATGAGTTCACTGGAACTCTCCTTCATGCTCTAGGAAAGTGCCAGAATACTCATGGCCTCAGCTAGGTCGCGGAAACATTCTCAGCATGTTGAACATTTTTCCGCGAGTAAAATTTGGTCGGCATGGTTCTTTTTACCTCGTAATGCAGTGAAGTGGGGTCGCTATTTAGTTAAGGCAGTCGAGAGCAGCCGTAGGCAATCCCCTTTGCTGACCGGGCATTTTGATTGGCTCAATTGAGTTTTCAGGTCCAAGGAAAACCAACCGGTAGGTAAAATGCCCGCTAATCTTTATTATACTTCTTAAAAGTGTCTCCTCCTTCTCTCTCCTCCTCTCCCCTTCTCTTCCCCCTCCCCACCGCGCTCTCTAAAGGACTTACCGTACACTGTGGCAGCCATCTTAACCTTCATCTTCATCGCGGGTGTAAATTTCAGATAGTGCTTCCCCGCTTTCCCTGGCTCCCGCCTTTTCGGTGTGTTTGTGTGTGTGCAGTCGGTTGATCCAGCTCGCGGTTTCAATGCGGACAGTCGATCCAGCTCGAGTTTTCCAGGCAAGTGCCCTCGAGCTTGAAGGTCGAAGACACTCTTCTTAACTCGCGGATTAGATCGCCGCAGTGGGTCAGCTCCTTTATGTGCATAGTCCCATCCGCTGTCGCTTTCACTCAATGTTTTATGTGAATTACTATTTCAATTCATTCAAAATATTCCAATGGTTCACATTTGTTGTAGCTTTATGATGTTGACTATTTGAAATAATTTAAATACATTTTTTTGTAATTATCGAATACTACCGTGTGAATTTGGCGACTTTGCTGTAACAGTGCACCAAATGTTGTCTATTTTTTAACGCTTCACCCTAATCCTGAAATACGTAACAAATTGGTATCCCATCATATCATATATCATATCATCATATCATATCATATCATCATATCATATATATATATATAAAAACTGTGTGTGCCCCGACATCCGGCTGCCGCGTCTCCGCCCTTTGATTTCATGCTCCGCCAATACCGGACCCTCGGACGCCGCCGTTTTTCCCACTTGGCCAGACGTTACGCTTGTACGTTACCAAAGGCGCTCCTCGTTACATTTAGACGTCGTTACGTACACTGTTTTTAATAAAATCCTTCCCCCCCCCCCCCCCCACTTTTTCAAAAATCAAACTGCTCTCACCCACAGAATGTTGGTAAACATTCCATCGTATGATGTCACAATGCCCAATGCTCACAGATGTCCAATCAGAACGGATCTCATTTACATCTGCCCTCGCGCCACTATCCCCCACACATATGACTAGAGGGACTCTGTACCACTTCCCCCACACATGTGACTAGGGAGACACTGTACCACTTCCCCCACACATGTGACTACGGGGACACTGTATCACCTAATATCCCCCACACATGTCACTAGGGGACACTGCACCACTCCCCCCACACATGTGACTAGGGGGACTCTGTACCACTCCCCCACACATGTGACTAGGGGGACTCTGTACCACTTCCGTACACCGTTTTTAATAAAATCCTTCCCCCCCCCCCCCCACACTTTTTCAAAAATCAAACTGCTCTCACCCATAGAATGTTGGTAAACATTCCATCGTGTGATGTCACAATGCCCAATGCTCACAGATGTCCAATCGGAATGGATCTCATTTACATCTGCCCTCACGCCACTATCCCCCACACATGTGACTAGGGGGACACTGTACCACCTAATATCCCCCACACATGTGACTAGGGGGACACTGTACCACCTAATATCCCCCACACATGTGACTAGGGGAACACTGTACCTCTTCCCCCCCACATGTGACTAGGGGGACTCTGTACCACTTCCCCCACACATATGATTAGGGGGACACTGTACCTCATCCCCCACACATGTGACTAGGGGGACTCTGTACCACTTCCCCCACACATGTGACTGAGGGGACATTGCCGGCACGCGTTGCCTTTGAAACCTTTTCCAGAACATTCTTCCCCAACGGTCATTCCGACTTCGTTTCTCGACAGCGATCAATCTAAACGCTGGATTTCTGCTGTTTTTTCAGTTTTCATTTGACACTTTTGTTTTGAAAACCTTATTATTTCGATTTACACTTTTTCCAAAAGGTAAACGTAGACGATGTTTTCAATATTTATTTATATTTGAATAATTCTTTTTATTAAGTTCTACGTTATTTACTCCACCAAAGTAAGACACATTTTCCCGTTTTTTTTTAAATTCTCTCTTTTTTCAAAGGACTCCATTACTCCACTTTGAAGAGGTCATTGCTTTTCTGTTTCAAAACTTTGCAGATATTTTCTTTGCCGATTTCCACAGCTGTGTTTTTCAAATGTTATCTTTATTTTCATTTTGAACAGATAATTGTGTTTAAAAACCTTGCGCTTATATCATCTGCTGTTTTAGACAAGTGATAATTTTATTTCATTTTCTGATTTTCATTGCTTATCTATAATTTACATTAGACAAGTAATTTTTAAAAAATGCTTTAAAAAAACACATTAAAAATCTGTTTTTTAAAATTCTCTTTATTCGATTTACATCATTTTTAACATTTTTAAGAGTTCTCTGATATTTGCTCCGCTACATTTACCCACATTTTTCACCGTTTTCTTTTAAATTCTTTTGTCGTGTTTGATTTAATTCTACAGGAAAGTCAACTCTCCCTCCCCTTTCTCTCTCTCCCCTTCCACTCTCTCCCTCTCCTCTCTCTCCCCCTCCACACTCTCTCCAACTCCCCTCCCCCTCTTCCTCCCCCTCTCCTCTCCCTGCCACCTCTCCCTTTCCTCCTCTCTTCTCCACCACCCCTCTGTTCTCACCTCCCCTTCTTCCCCTCTCCCCTCCCCTTCCCCCACCCCTCTCTACTCCCCTCACCCCACTCCTCCTCCCACCCCCTTCCCTCTCTCCCCCACCCCCTTCCCTCTCTCCACCTTCCCCTTCCCTCTCTCCCCCCACCCCCTTCCCCCTAACCCTGTCCCTCTTCCACCACTCCCTCCCACCCCCTTCGCACTACCCCTCTCTCCCTCTTCCACCACTCCCCCTTCCCCCCTCTCTCTCCCACTTCTGCCACTCCACCCTACACCTCTCACCCTCCCTCCCTATTTCCACGTTTCTTTCCCCCATCCCCCACCTCTCCCCCTCCCTCCCCCACCCCTCTCTCCCCTCCTCCCTTCCCACTCTTCCCCTCTCTCCGCTCTCCCCCTCCCTCCCCGCTATTCATCATCCCTCTACCACTCCCCCCCCTCCCTCCACACTCTTCCCCCTCTCTCCCCTTCCCCTCCCACCCCTCTCAACCCCTCCCCGAACCCTCTCACACCTTCCACCACCCCCCTCTTCCCCTCCCTCTCTCCTTACTGCTCCCACCCCCTCTCTCTCCTACCCCTCTTCATCCCCATCTCCCCCCCACCCCTTTCCCATCGCTCTTGCACCACTCCCTGCTACCCCTCTTCCCCTCACACCACTCTTCCCCTCTCCCTCCCCACCTCTCCCCCTCTCCTTTCCCTCTCTCTTCACCTCCTCTCTCACCCCCTCTCTCTCCACACCTCTCTCCCTCTCCTTTTTCTCTCTCTCCCTCCCCCTCCACTCTCTCTCCACTTTCTCCCCCTCTCCGCTCCCCTCCACCTCCCTTTCCTCCCCTCTTCTCCATAACCCCTGTCCTCTCACCTTCCCCTCTCCTCTCCCCTCCCCTTCCCCTTACCCCACCCCTCTCTACCCCCCTCACCCACCTTCAGGGACATGCTGCCCTGCCCCCCCCCCCCACCTGCAACCGCACGTTGGGGGAATAGACCCAACGGATCTGCACTTGGTCTAGCTTTAATCATAGTTTTTGTTTGTTTATCGTCAGCTTCCAAAGCTGTTTGATGGATGCCATTTCTATTTCATGGGCGTGTTCAAAAGCTGCAAGAGAGAAGATTTAGTTCAAATGGCCAAGACTGGTGGGGGCCAGATCCTTGCCCGGCAACCCAAGCCTGATAGTGACGTGACTCAGAGCATCAACACTGTGGCCTACCATGCATCCCCTGAGTCCGATCAGTCATTCTGTACACAATACATCATCTATGACAAAGACAGTGATTACAAGCCCAAGAAAACCAGGCTGGGGAAAGTGTGGACTACCCATTCTGCATGGCTGATTAACTGTGTGAAATCATTTGAACTGCTTCCAGTTGCTGAGAAGGAGTGGAATTATATATAAGTATGGCGTTGATTTATTTTGTAAATTGATGTGCCTCCATGTGCTGTTGATTAAAAATGATATAAAAAAAGTTATTAAAATGTAACACCAGCTCAAAAAATGTGAATAACATTAAAACTCTGGGTCAAAGTTTGCTTAAATTAATCATTATAAAAATTGCTTTATAATGACCTCCCTCTGCTAGCTTCGCTCAAATTGTGTTACATTAACTGTTCATTATGCTAAATTAGACTCATTCAATAAAAAGATTTATTTTATATCTTGCTTTGACATGTTTCACACTCGATTTGTTTTAACATGAAATGAATAATGAAATACGTGTGCTTACTTTGATTCGAGGCATGCTGTGCCAGCATTGAGATGCTTTAATTCATTCTTTGTTAATATGCTTGTTATCAAATCATGTACTTTTATTTGTTCCAGAGTTAAGACTGTTCAATGCTTGGGCTCTCGGCAAATCACTGAAATAGAAAGCACTGTTGAAGGAAAACAATAAAATGTTGTTTTATCTGTAAGCTGTTGTAGACTCATTAATTCTGTAACACTCCCTCACCCCCTGCCCCCCACACACTGTGGTAGCACCTTACTATTTAAACAATACCACTCGTATTGCTTAAATTGAGTTGACCAATCAAGCCTGTGAAGTTATTCAATCAGTTCATTTTGCAGTAAAGAAATAAGTAATTCACCTTCCTTCACAGTCAACTTATGAGAGGACTAGATCGAGTAAACGCACTGAGTCTTTTGCCAGAGTAGGGGAGTCAAGAATCAGAAGACATAGGTTTAAGTTGAAGGGAACCTGAGGGGTAACTTTTTTACACAAAGGGTGGTGGGTGTATAGAACAAGCTGCAGGAGGAGGTAGTTGAGTCAGGTACAATCTCAACGTTTAAGAAACATTTAGACAGGTACATGGATAGGGTGGGTTGAGGCAGAAACTATAACAACATTTAAAGGACATTTGGACAGATACATGGATAGGAAAGGTTTAGAGGGATATGGGACAAGTGCAGGCTGGAGGGGCTAGTGTAGATGGGACACCTTGGTTAACATGGTAGACAAAAAAGCTAGAGAAACTCAGCGGGTGATGCAGCATCTATGGAGCGAAGGAATAGGCGATGTTTCGGGTCGAGACCCTTCTTCAGATTGATGTCGCGGGAGGCAGGAAAATGAAAGGAAGAGGCGGAGGCAGTAGGCTGTGGGAGAGCTGGAGGAGGGGAAGGAGGGAGAAAGCAAGGACTACCTGAAATTTGAGAAACGTGGTTAGCATGGGCAAGCTTGGCAAAGGGCCTGTTTTGTGCCATATGACTGACTCTAAATCCAATCTCTCATTTCTTCCCTCGAATTCTGCATCTCAAATTCTCTTTTCTTCATCGAAGGGCTCCTTAGACTCCACCTTTTGACCAAGCCTTTGGTTATATGTCGTAATATGTTTACATGTAGAGAGGTATCAGATATTATTGGATAACAATCCAATAATCTCACACAAACAATCTCCCAGAAGTAATAGAGGACCGAGGATCTAGGGTGATGGAGGAACTGAAGGAAATTCACATTGTTCAGGAAATGGTGTTGGATGGACTGATGGGACTGAAGGTTGATAAATCCCATGGGCCTGATGATCTGCATCCCAGGGTACTGAAAGAGATGGCTCTGGAAACCATGGACACATTTGTGATCGTTTTCCAATGTTCTATAGATTCTGGATCAGTTCCCGTGGATTGGAGGATAGCTAATGCTATCCCACTTTTTAAGAAAGGAGAGAGAGAAAAAAACAGGGAATTATAGACCAGTTAGCCTGACATCGGTGGTGGTGGTGAAGATGCTGGAGTAAATTATTAAAGATGATTGGCAGGCAGTGACTAGTGTCGTGCCGCAAGGCTTGGTGCTGGCACCGTAGCTATTTATCTATATAATTAAAAGTCTAAACTTGACCACTTCCGGTTTTAGAAAAAACGCTACCACTTACGACTGTGATTTTTGGCCATCTTACTCAGAGTCCCCGTCTGCTCATCAGGTGCAGAGGGGTAAGGGACTATAAAACCTGGAAGTGTGGACGTGGCTCAGTCGCTGCAAGATGCGGGAGGGAGAGGCCATGACTCTCAGTCTGAGCTGTGACTCAACTGAACACATATCTACTGAACTGAGTGGTTTTATGTGGTTTATTTGGAACTGTGTTGGGAAGGAATAAACGTTTTTATGTGCCTTTTCATTGCCTTTTAACTGTGCCTTTAAACTGTGGTTAATTGAAATTGTGTGGTTAATTGAAAATGTGTGGCAGATTGAAAATGCGTGGCTGATTGAAAATGCGTGGCTGATTGAAAATGCGTGGCTGATTGAAAATGCGTGGCTAATTAAAAATGCATGGCTATTGAAAATGCGTGGCTATGGAAAATGTGTGGCTATGGAAAATGCGTGGCTATTGGAAAATGCGTGGCTATTGGAAAATGCGAGGCTATTGGAAATTGCGTGGCTATTGAGAGTTGCGTGCTTATTGCAGCTGCATGCCTATTGCAGCTGCGTGCCTATTGCAGCTGCGTGCCTATTGCAACTGCGTGCCTTTTGCAACTGCGTGCCTTTTGCAACTGCGTGCCCTTTGCAACTGCGTGCCCTTTGCAACTATGTGCCTTTTGCAACTGTGCCTTTTGCAACTGTGGCTTTGGCAGGAATAAACGCTTTATTAGGTCCGACCGTGTTTACTGCAAAAGTCCCGCTCATTTCGAGATTTCCGTTTAGTGGACAGGTCACGCTGATTGCGTCATTTCCGGTGAGTCCAGAGCTCGTGCTGAATGCGGAAGGTTTTGCTGACTGCGGAAAGCCCAAAGTGGAGACGCCGCGCTCAGCCATTTGAGTATTCAGAAATGTTTACTGCCATATGTATGGTATGTGTGTGTGTGTCTTTGTATGAGTGTGCGTGTGTCTGTGCGTGTGTCTGTGTGTGTCTGTCTGTGTGTGTGTCTGTGTGTGAGTGTCTGTGTGTGTGTGTGTGTGTGTGTGAGTGTCTGTGTGTGTGTGTGTGAGTTTCTGTGTGTCTGTATGTGAGTGTGTGTCCGGCTGTGTGTCTCACTGACTGTTTGCCCGAGTCTGTGTGAGTGTGTGTGTGTGTGTTTGTGAGTGTCTTTGTGTTTGTGTGTATGTGTGTGTGAGTGTGTGTGTGTGTGTATGTGTGTGAACTCTGCTTGAAATGCTGTGAAATTGGATTTGCTGGCCTGCACTCCGCTTGGAGTGCTGTGAGGTTGGACTTCCTGCCTGCACTCTGCTTGGAGTGCTGTGAGGTTGGACTTGCTGCCTGCACTCTGCTTGAAGTGCTGTGAGGTTGGACTTGCTGCCTGCACTCTGCTTGGAGTGCTGTGAGGTTGGATTTGCTGCCTGCACTCTGCTTGGAGTGCTGTGAGGTTGGACTAGCTGCCTGCACTCAGCTTGGAATGCTGTGAGGTTGAACTTGCTGCCTGCTCTCTGCTTGGAGTGCTGTGAGGTTGGATTTGTGGCCTGCACTCTGCTTCAAGTGCTGTGAGATTGGATTTGCAGGCCTGCACTGAATGATGACTTTTGAGGTAAATTCTCAGATTTTCTTTGTTCAAATTTGACTGCTCAATCTCTCTATATTAAAATTGTCTTTTTCTAATCAACAGCAAAGAGACATCAAGAGGCAGTGAGCAGCAGAACACAAGACACAAGAAATAACTTAATAAATCTCATCTTTAACATTTAAATTGTTGTTATATTTTAAGAATCATTCACATTTTAAACTTTAATAAATCATTTTTCCACTTGCAATGCCTGCGTGTTCTTCATTACAATGGGAACTTAATAGGCAGGAATGGCTGTCGGGGAGCCATTAAGGGTGCATGGGGACAGATTGTGGGGAGATGGACTGAATGACGGTGGGGAGGGGAATGGCAAGGAGCAGTGGGGGGGGGTGGGGTGCAGGAAGGAGGGATGACTGAGTGAACTGCCACCACACCAGCTGTGAGTGACTGCACTGCCAGCCCACCAGCTATGAGTAAGTGAACTGCCAGCCCACCAGCTGTAAGCGACTGAAGTGCAAGCCCGCCAGCCACTTAGTGAACTGCCAGCCCACCAGCCATGACTCACTGAACTGCAAGTCCAGGAATCCATTCAGTCCACAATATCCATACTAGCCCTCTTGAAACCAGTCCCTTCAACACACAACACCCATACTAGCGCTGCAGAGAGCCACGCAAGGATAGACATTCCTCCTTCATTGCTGTGATCTGCAAAAAACGATGAAAATGTATTAAATTGATTGTCCATGAAAATGTATTAAATTGAAACGCCCCCCTTCTCTCTCAGTCTGTCACCTGTTCTCGGCAGTATTTCTGGCACTTTTTCAGCTGTTAGCCCGCCAGGCCTGAGTTACTGAGCTGCCAGCCCGCCAGGCCTGAGTTACTGAGCTGCCAGGCCTGAGTTACTGAGCTGCCAGGCCTGAGTGACTGTGCTGCCAGGCCTGAGTGACTGTGCTGCCAGGCCTGAGTGACTGTGCTACCAGGCCAGAGCTGCCAAGCCTGAGTGACTGAGCTGCCACCCCAAGAATTCATTTGGCCCACAATGACTATACTAGCCCTCTGGAAACCAGCCCCTTCGGCTCACACACCCATTCTAGCGCTCCAGAAAGCCTCCCCCCCCCACTGGCCAGCAATATTGGAATTGATGGAGAGGTGGAATATAGCGTTGGGGGACCAGCCCTCCCGTGTGATGCTGGGACCCAATGGGCCCCTCTTAGTTTAGTAATATATATTAATGATTTAGATGAAGGAATTAAAAGTAACAAGAACTAATTTGCAGATGGCATAAAGCTGGGTGGCAGTGTGAACTTGAATTACCCGTTGCAGGTCTTGTGGAAAAGTTCAAATGCACAAAAGCAAGGTTGGTCGTGACCCTCACTGAATCTGAAAGTACTGTCATTCGAACAACGGCCCCCTGCGTGGCAACGGGGAGGAAATGGATCCCATCTGAAGCAATGAGGGGATTCGTTGCTACATCTACGACCAGTCTATTGAGGAAAATGGGGGTGCGAGGTTGCTCCCTCTTACATGCAATCAAGTAATTGTAAAATTCAGCAGAAAAAAGCAGCAATTGGCTTTGGATTAAAAGGAAAGACAAGAATTGGGCTGCAAGATGAAGACAGGAGGGTATCAATGCAGATGTGAGCCTAATCTTAAATGGAATGAAGGGATCAGCAGAAAAGAAGTTGGAGAAGATGGGTGATCTAGTCTACAGCTATGGAAAGGAGAAATTTGGAGGGAGGGAACAACTCAGCAGGAAAGAAAGGCCTCCTTCCCCCGAGTCCTGTTGTCTCCAGGAAATCCAACGACCTGTTAAAGAAAGAAGAGGCCTGAGGAAGTTATGGATAGAAGCAACAGCAGATGAAAGGGAGGGCATCAACTTCCTTCAAGGGGACCTAAAATAGAGGCTCTCAAATCTGCACAGAACGGCCAATTTAAGGAAACGACACAAAAATAAGGTAAAGGCAAGAACAGACTTCTACAAAGATCCCTTTAAGTTTGTAAAAGGCATTTTCACAAAAGAGAAATGCGGATCCCTGAAAGCATCAAAAAAGGGCTGGGACCCCGCTGACATCCCACCAATCTCACTCCCACAATATCAATTTGACATCAGCCCTCCCACGCTGAGTGAGTTGAGGGGCAGTGAGGAAGGCAAGAACGGCCTCTGCACCAGGCCCTAATTGTGTTCCGTATTGTGTCTACAAGAATGCCCCGGATGTTTTGAAATTCCTCTGGAGGAACATGAGGGTTGCGTGGGAAAAGCTATCCCCAGAGCCTGGCGAAGAGCGGGGAGAGTGCTGATCCCAAATGAACAAATTCATCCACCATCGAACAGCTTCGGCAAATAAATCTTCTTATCATAAAAGGCAAGATCGTTTTCAGTGTGTTAGCGAAAAGACTTACAAAGTATCTAAAACAAAACCATTTCATTGATCCATCAATCCAAAAGGCTGGCATAGCAGGCTTCTCGGGATTGCTTAAACATCCAGCTTCATATGGCATCAAATCCAGACTGCGAAGAAAGAACAAAAGAATCTGCATGTCTTGTTCCTCGACCTGGTCAACGTCTATGGATCAGTTCCTCATTCACTACTGTGGACTGCTTTTGAATTATTTCAGGTGCCTAACAATAACAAATCTGGTAAAAAAACTACTTCCAGGATCTGCAATTTTGTCTCACAACATCAGACTTTACCACAGCGTGGCAACAACTGGATGTAGGCATCATAGCGGGGTGCACCATCTCTCCATTGACCTTTACTATGGCAATGGAGCTCATTATCAGAGCATCAAAATGGGTTGTGGGAGAAAACAGCTACAGTGTGTTCAGCGATTGCCACCTATACGAGCCTATGTGGACAATATAATAACACCAACGACAACTGTCCCCTGCACCGAGACTTCTGGAAAAACTTCATCAAAACATTACATGGGAAAGATTAATCCCAGCAAGTGCAGAAGTATCTCCATTGTCAAAGGTCAAGTCAAGGATCAAAGATTTCATATTGACGGAATACCTGTTCCAACTCTTTCAGAAACGCCAGTGAAGAGCTTGGACCGATGGTATGATGCAAAGCTCAAGGACACCGAACAGTTTGAACATCTCAAAAAGGATACCATCACGCACATAGGTCGCATCAACAAGACCTTGCTGCCAGGAAAACTCAAGCTGTGGTGCTTCCAGTTTGACGCATGTGGTCATTAACTGTGTATGAAATCCCCATCAATAAAGTGGGAAAGCAGGAAAGAATGATCAGCACGCTTGTGAAACAGTGGCTTGGACTTCCACGATGCTTAAGTCCTGTCGGACTGTATGGGAGTGGCAAATTGGAATTACCCATTGCAGGTCTTGTGGAAGAGTTCAAATGCACTAAAGGTTAGTCATGACCCTCACTGATTCTGAAGATACTGTTATTCAAACAGCGTCCCCTGTGGCAACGGGGAGGAAGTGGACCCCATCTGAAGCCATTCAGAGTGCTAAGTCTACTCTTCATTTCAGGGATGTGGTTGGCCAAGTCCAACACGGGAGAGCTGGGCTCAGGCTCGTCCCAAAAGCTCCTCAATGGCACAAGGCAACATCAGTGCAGAAAAGACAGCTCATGTTGGAGGAGGTGAGAAGACAGGAGGAGGCAGAGCAACACGCCAAGGCCGTCTCAATGGCCAAGCAGGGCCAATGGACTAACTGCGGGACCCTGGAAAAGAGGAAACTCAGCTGGCGTGACATCTGGCAAATGGAGTGATCTCGGCTAAATTTAGTCATCAGAGCCACTTAGAACGTTCTACCCTCACCCGAGAACCTGGCGCAGTGGTTCAGAGAAGACCCCGCTTGCTCCCTTTGCCAAGCACCTGCATCACCAAGGCACGTTTTAACAGGATGGACTGTGAGCCTCGGCCACGGGCGTTACACTTGGTGGCATAACCATATTCTCAAACAGTATTAATCCTGGAACAGTGGCGAATGACCACAACTGCTTCCGCACAAACATCGGCAGGAAATGTCCACTTCACAACATTTGTACCAGCAGGCCAACCTCCAGAGCACCAGATAACATCAAAGGATGCAAGCATTCTGCAGCCTGCTTGGGATTGGAAAATGGACGTGGACTTGGAAGCTTGTGTTTCCACCAGATATTGTGGCTACAACACTCCGGCCAGACATGGTCCTGTGGTCCAAAACAGCCAAGTTAGCATACGTTGTGGAATTGACAGATCCATGGGAAGATGGTGTTGAAGAAACTTATGAGAGGAAAAAGAACAACGACTGAACTGGCAACTGAAGCTGCCCAGAATGGCTGAAAAAGCAAGATTTTCCCTGCAGAAGTGGGATGCAGGGGATTTGTTGCGACATCTACGACCAATCTATTGAAGAAACTGGGGCGAGAGGACGCTCCCTCCAACAAGCAATCAAGTCATTGTCAAATTCAGCAGAAAAAAGCAGCAATTGGCTTTGGATTGAAAGGAAAGGCAACAATTAGGCTGCAAGATGAAGTCAGGTGGGTATGGAACTGTGGGGGGTGTAACTGGGACGCCAGGTATCACCGTTGAGCCCTCTGGAGACGTTGTGGGCTTATCAATGAAACGTCAAAGAAGGTGACCCCGATGGCCTCAATGACGTACCTACCCTACCTTTCAACACTCCAATCCTATTGCCAATATCAAGAGTGCCGACTTACTACAGGGATTGAAACATCAAGTCAATCGACAATAGGTGCAGGATTAGGCCGTTCGGCCCTTTGAGCCAGCACCGCCATTCACTGTGATCATGGCTGATCCTCCACTATAAGTATCCCGTTCCCAGCTTCTCACTATATCCCCTGACTCCGCTATCTTTAAGAGCTCTATCGAACTCTCTCTTGAAAGCATCCGGAGAATTGGCGTCCACTGCCTTCTGAGGCAGAGAATTCCACAGATTCACAATTCTCTGGGTGAAAATGTTTTCCCTCAACTTCGTTCTAAATGGCCTACCCCTTATTCTTAAACTGTGGACTCCCCCAACATCGGGAACATGTTTCCTGCCTCTAGCGTGTCCAATCCCTTAATAATCTTATATGTTTCAATAAGATACCCTCTCCAGAGTATACAAGCCCAGCCGCTCCATTCTATCAACACATCACAGTCCCGCCATCCCAGGAATTAACCTTGTGAACCTATGCTGCACTCCCTCAATAGCAAGAATGTCCTTCCTCAAATTTGAGACTAAAACTGCACACAATACTCCAGGTGTGGTCTCACTAGGACCCTGTACAACTGCAGAAGGACCTCTTTGCTCCTATACTCAACTCCTCCTGTTATGAAGGCCAACATGCCATTTGTTTTCTTCACTGCCTGCTGTATCTGCATGCTTACTTTTGGTGACTGATGAACAAGGACGCCCAGATCTTGTTGTACTTCCCCTTTTCCCAATTTGACACCATTCAAATAATAATCTGCCTTCCTGTTTTAACAACCAAAATGGATAACCACACATTTATCCACATTAAACTGCATCTGACATGCATCTGCCCATTCACCCAACCTGTCAATGTCACCCTGCATCGTCATAGCATCCTCCTCACAGTTCACACTACCGTCCAGCTTTGTGTCATCTGCAAATTTGCTAATGTTACTTTTAATCCCTTCATCGCTATTTCTTCTTTTATACTTGACACCAGCATCTTCCCCTCCACCAATGTCAGGCTAACTGGTCTAACATTTTCTCTCTCCCGCCTTTCTTAGAAAGTGGGATAACATTAGCTAACATTAGCTACCCTCCAATCCACAGGAACTGATCCTGAATCAATAGAAGATTGGAAAATGATCACTAATGCATCCACGATTTCTAGAGCCACTTCCTTATGCCCCTGTCCCACTTAGAAAACCTGAAAGGAAACTTCTGGAGACTTTACGCCCCACCCTAGGTTTCCGTGCAGTTCCCGGAGGTTTTTGTCAGTCTCCCTAATGGTCGAAAGTGGTTTCCGCTTCTTCTATGTTCCTGCGATTATTTCAAAAAATTCAAAACCGGCAGCGTTGCTAGTTGAAGGTGGTTGCCGGAGGTTGCAGGTAGTGGAAGGTACGACCTTTTTTTTCACCCAGTTTTATTCCACCAGGGAGGTCTTACCTTCCACTACCTGCAACCTCTGGCAACCACCTTCAACTAGCATCACAACCGGCTTCGACTAAAAAATTACCGATTTTTAAAACGGCAACCTATTTTTAGTCGCGGCTGGTTTTGAATTTTTTGAAATAATCGCCGGAACATAGAAGAAGCGGAAACCACTTTCGACCATTAGGGAGACCGACAAAAACCTCCGGGAACCGCACATAAACCTTGGGTGGGGCGCAAAGTCTCCAGAGGTTTCCGTTCAGGTTTTCTAAGTGGGACAGGGGCATTAAGTACCCTGGGATGCAGACCATCAGGCCCTGGGCATGTATCAGCCTTCAGTCCCATTGGTCTACCCAATACCATTTCCTGCCAAATGTGGATTTCCTTCAGGTCCTCCATCACCCTAGATCCTCTGGCCACTAGTACATCAGGGAGATTGTTTGTGTCTTCCTTAGTGAAGACGGATCCAAAGTACCTGTTCAACTCGTCTGCAATTTCCTTGTTCCCCATAATAAATCCACCTGTTTCAGTCTTCAAGGGTCCAATTTGGTATTAATTAATTGTTTCCTCTTCACATATCTTTTTTTTCTTCTTTTTTTTATATCTTTATTTATTAGAGGTACCGTAAGTTACGTCAGTGTACATCCCTTAGATTGTATTACAGTCATTGTACCCCTTAATTTTTTTGGCTTTAAAAAAGAGAGAAAAGAGAGAGACATAACAGCAAAGAAAGTAGAAGAGTGAAAAAGAGATGTGAAAGTGCAAAAGCGTGACAGAGGGTAAGGAAACCCTTGAAGTATTAGAGACCGGAGAGATTAAGAGATAGACCCTGGAGAGGAAAAAAAAAGAAAAAGGGAAAGAAAGAGAAAGAAAGAAGAAAAGCCAGTTACTTTATTATAAACATCTCGCAAAAGGAATCTACCAACTCGACAGTTTTTCTTCCCCCTTTACCAAGACACGACACCGGTACTTTTTTGTGGTATTCTTGCATTCGTGAATATGTCTTGTGTACCATAGAATAGAACGAGTAATCCCTGCCGGTCGGATTTGCAATCCTCCAGACATCTGTTATGTTTGTGTTTTTTATATATGTGTTTAGAAGTTCGCTAGTTTTGCATTTCGTAATACCTCTCTGTTTTTGATTGGATTTATCTAAGTAAGTGTCTCAAA
This sequence comes from Raja brachyura, assembly GCA_963514005.1. The sequence goes on from OY740787.1 coordinate 51,041,549, forward strand.
CACAGTTAAAGTCTCCGCCGATTATGACATTTTGGTAGTTATATTCTGCAATTATATTCAAGATTTTATTGAAAAAGTGCGGGGTGTCAAAGTTGGGCGCATATATGTTTACCAAGGTAATTGGGGCAGCGAGGTTCTCGCCGGTAACTATCAAATCTCCCGTCCTTATCTGTTAAAGTAGTTTTGGGTTTAAATGGAATGCCTTTGCGAATAATAATAGACGTTCCTCTAGATTTTGACGAGTATGACGAGTGAAAAGTTTGTCCTATCCAGTACGCCCTCAATCTAGCTTGGTCTTGAAGTTTAAGTGGGTCTCTTGTAAGAAAGCAATATCTGTGTTGTATGCATTCAGCTGAGCTAGAATCTTACCCCGTTTAATGCGTTCGTTAACACCCCTAACGTTCCAACTACAAAATGAGATTCCTCCCAGTTTATATTGGTTATCGTCTTGCATTTTGAATAGATTTAATACCTGTGTGTCTTGCGGTGCATTCGTATCTCAGGTCTTTAGATATAGGGGGATCATTTACCCTACAAAGTTCAGTTAGTAGATTCCCTTTGTGATAGTCCTTGAATTAAAAAAACACACATGTGACTAAATGTGAAAATGATTTAAAAAAAACTAATACAAGTGAAAATACAATACTGGAACAGGACCGGTTTCAAAATCAGATGTATAGTACCCATTTACAGTATATATGTCCATTTCCGCGGTATTTCCGGATATAACTATCATTTTTATCTACTAAGTGTTGAGCGTATATTTTAACCTCAGAAATCATCAACTGTTGGTTGAAGGAACCTATTTCTGGCTCCTGGAACTGAGCCAGGAGCCCGCCTCTGCCCCTCACGCCCCGGTTATAAATCTACTTGAGAATTATTAGGTTAAATTAAAATGTTAATTTGAAAATCCCCATTTCTGCATTTCTGAATAGCATTCATTACTATTTCTATGTTAATATTCTATGTTAATATTGTTAAGGATGTTAATTCTATACCATTTAAGTTATTCATTAGATCTCATATACAACAGTAATAGCTAAGCCCACAGTCTGTTAATGAGCTCTTCTTTTGGGTGGTTATCTTTTTCCAGCTTCTCTTGGTACAGATTGTGTCCTTGAGTTAGCATTCCGCCGATAAGACGTCTAGACAAAGTTCCTTCTTGGGGCAGTGTGCCAACATTCTGGGTGCAATAGTAAAGAGAGAGAGTGTCCAAAATGTCCAACCTTTCCAGCCAGCCCTTCTGTTCCACGTTGGTTAGAGCATATTTGTACGCCTCCTCGGGATTTGTGAACGATTTTTGCTGTTCCTTGTAGGTGTGCGCATTCTAGCTGGATAGTAAACACCATATCTGACCTCCTTATATCCTTGGAGAGCATGCTTTGCCTTAGAGAACTGATTTCGCTTTTGCATAATTTCATAAGGATAATCCCTGAAGATTTTAAAAGTAGTTACACCATACATCAGAGGCACACCATATTTGATATTCCTCATAACCTCTTCCACATCAGCAATGTCCCGGAATTTCACAATAATCTGTCGTGTACGTTCTGAGCCATCCTGAGATTTGTGTTTCAATCTTGGAACTCAGTGTGCTACTTCAATTTTTGGTAGGTTAGGGAGCTTAAGAACTTATTTAAATAATCCCGCAGCGAACTTGCAAATGTTTTCTCTCTCGGCTCCCTCTGGTGCACCAACTAATCTTAGGTTACGACGTTTCGAACGAGCCTCGGGATCCAGACATTTGTCTGAAACTTTAGCCAGCTGAGTCGCCATCCGTCGTGTAGCAAGGTCTTGTTCTGACCTCACCTTCTACATCTCCTCCACCATTCTTGCCATCTCATCCTCCACCTAGTGCATTGTTAACATACAGACTGCTACAGTGTCCAGTAAAGCGCCGAACCTCTTCGTGGTGTCTTCTTCACCCTTATCAATTCTCTCCGATAGTTCATCTCTCACATCGTCAATTCGTTTATTAATAGTGCCAATCGAATCCTTCACAGACTCAGTAACATTCTGATTACAAGAAGTCATATTTAGCGTCAGCTTTTCTATCTTTTCCATCATAACTCCCATCATGTGTTCCATCCACCTTTACATCTTTCAGTTCACTTACCGAAAGCTTTAATTCGTCAAATTCTTTGTCCTTGGCCAAATCTGTTTTAGATCTTGTAGCCATATCGAAAAGCACCTTTTCTTCAGAAGCCACTTCAAAAATAAGTTCTTCAGGCTCCGTCTGGCTCCCCCAGGAGTGTTTTGTAACTGTTCTCTGACTGCTCTTACCAGGGGAAGAATTTTTCATTTAAAGTGCTTTAAGCCTCCGTTAAATTCACAGCGCTTACTGATGATGTTATCAGCACGACGTCCAGAGGCTCCGGTAAGTTTTTTAAACCGGTCCCGACCTGTAGAGCCGGTTTTAACGCAAAAACACGCGAAATTTAGGGAGTGGAGCTATGTGCAGCGTCTGTTAAGATAACGTGGCGCCACCTCTTCACATATCTAAAGAAGCTTTTACTATCATCCTTTATATTCTAGGGTAGATTACCTTCGTACATCATATTTTCTCCACCTATTGCCTTATTTGTTATCTTCTGTTGCTCTTTAAAAGTTTCCAAATCCTTTGTCTTCCCATTGATCTTTGCTATGTCATACCTCTTCTCCTTTATTTTATACTGTCTCTGACTTCCCTTGTCAGCCACGGTCGCCTCTTACTCCCCTTGGAATACTTCTTCCTCTTTGGAATGAGCTGATCCTGCACCTTCTGTATTATTCCCAGAAAAACCTGCCATTGTTGTTCCACTGTCACTTGCTCAGGTCTCTTTCCAGTCAACTTTGACCAGCTCCTCCCTCAAGGCTTCATAGTTGCCTTTGTTCAACTGTAATACTGACACTTCCGATTTTCCCATCTCAAATTGTAGATTAAAACTTAGCATATTATGGTCACCTCCTAATGGCTCCTTTACCTCGAGGTCCTTTATCAAATCTGTTTTATTACACAACACTAAATCCAGAATTGCCTTCTCCCTGGTAGGCTCCAGTACAAGCTGCACTAAGAATCCATCACGGAGGCACTCCACAAACTCCCTTTCTTGGGGTCCATCACCAACCTGATTTTCCCAGTCTACCAGCATGTTGAAATCTTCCATAACAACTGCGGCATTACCTTTGCGACATGACAATTTTAACTCATGATTTGCAACCTATATCCAGGCTACTATTTGGAGACCTGTGGATAACTCCCATTAGGGTCTTTTTATCCTTACAATTTCTTAGTTCTATCCATACTGACTCTATATCACCCCTCGCAAGAGACTGAATTTCATTCCTCACCAACAGAGCTACCCATCCTCTCGGCACACCAGTCTGTCATTTCAATATGACATATACCCTTGAATATTCAGTTCCCAGCCCTGGCCCTCTTGCAGCCATGTCTCTATAATTCCCACAAAATCATACTTGCCAATTTCTAACTGAGCCTCAAGCTCATCCACTTTATTTCTTATACTTCGTGCATTCATATATCATACTTTTAATTCATTACTCCCCTCACCTTTCACATGGATTCCTATTTCACTTGGCCATACTCTCCTATCCCTTTGTGAGCTTTCTGCCCCGTTAATTCTGGTCTTAACTTTTTTAGTTAACTTTCTTATCCTCTCTTTCCCTTTAACTCCATCCTTATACCTCCAGTTTGTCTCCTCACCCCCCCCCCCCCATCCCCACTATTTAGTTTAGTGCTATTAGCTCTACTGTGAAGAGGATGCCACCAGGACGCAGGGTGACTTGGATAGGTTGGGTGAGTGGGCAAATGCATGGCAGGTGCAGTATAATGTGGATAAAAGTAGGTCCTTGTACATCAGTCACTGAAAGTAAGCATGCAGATACAGCAGGTAGTGAAGAGAGCTAATGGCAGTTGGTCTTCATAACAAGTGGGTTTGAGTATAGGAGCAAAGAGGTCCTTCTGCAGTTGTACAGGGCCCTAGTGAGACCACACCTGGAGTATTGTGTGCAGATTTGGTCTCCTAATTTGAGGAAAGACATTCTTGCTATTGAGGGAGTGCAGCATAGGCTCACGAGGTTAATTCCCAGGATAGCGGGACTGTCATATATATGAAAGAATGGAACGACTGGGCTTGTATTCACTGGAATTTAGAAGGATGAAGGGATATGTTATAGAAACATATAAAATGATTAAGCGATTGGATAAGCTAGATGCAGGAAACATGTTCCCGATGTTGGGGGAGTCCATAACCAGGGGCCACAGTTTAAGAATAAGGGGTTGGCCATTTCAAACTGAGATGAGGAAAAACTTTTTCACCAAGAGAGTTGTGAAGTTGTGGAATTCTCTGCCTCAGAAGGCAGTGGAGGCCGATTCACTGGATGCATTCCAATGAGAGTTACTGTAGATAGAGTTTGGAGGGCTAGTTGAATCAAGGGATATGGGGAGAAGGCAGAAACTGGGTACTGATTGTGGATGATCAGCCATGATCACATTGAATGGTGGGGCTGGCGAATGGCCTACTCCTGCACCTATTTTCCGTTTCTATGTTTTTCAAATATTCCTGTGAATGCACGTGGGTGAATTTACTATGTTATGTGAGCTGTATTACAACAACAAGGTTCATATAACAGAGGCCATAGTATATAAGCATTTATGGGGTCATATAAGGTGCTGCAAATATGCCAGTCTTTCTTTTTAAAAAGCACAATTATCGTTGACTATCCATTTTTATTTCAAATGACCGGCTGCATTCTGTGTCAATTGATCCTGGCAGTGTTTTATATTCCTTTCTTCTATTCTCCCTCTTTTTACACATGTTCAAGGCAACTGTTCGAGCTCACCCTCTTTGAGCTGACACCAATCTCCATCCACTCACCTTTGATTGTGACTCTATCACAATCTATCCCTTGTTTCTCACCACCCCTTCCCCTCTATCAACTGAAAACATGTCTCTTTTTTACAGTTCCCTACATTCAGGCAATCAGTCTGAAGAAGTGCCGCGACCTGAAACGCCTGCCCATTCCCTCCACAAACATTGCACGATCTGCCAAGTTCCTCCAGCACTCTGTAGATCAATCTTTTGTATTAGATTCCAGCATCTGCAGTTTCTTGTGTCTCCAACCTGAAATGTCCATTGTTTCTCTTTCCACAGAGGCTGCCGAGTATTTCCAGCATTTTATTTTCTAGATTTTCAGTAGCTGCAATTATATTGGTTTTTAGTTGTTCACCAGTTGATCAGTTTTTAAAGAGCTCTGCCTTATGCACACAACGTAGCATGCAACATCACTAATGCATCATCAATAATAACAAGCATGTTACATTGGTCAAAAGATAGGACAGTAACAGAATTTAATGCATCTACTGTAGCATTTTACAACCCTGCAGAGAACTCCTATCAGGTAAATGGTCCCCTGTGTAATAAATCTCACGTTTAGAGGATGTTGCATGTCAGGTTGTTCTTAAAGGAAAACACTGCCAGACAACCCATCAACATAAATGAAATTGACCCATCAAGCCTGTGGGAAGAATGTCAGAGCTATGTAAGCACTGAACAAAACAATCTGAGGCTGTAAACCAGCTCCAATGCACATAGCATCTAGTTAGTGTTGCCATCTCTCCAAGAATTAAATATACATAAACCCATGCACAGAGTGGGAAAAAAAAGCAGGGCATTTAAAAATGATGTGCTTCTCTCGTACAAAGCACTTCCTTTGATTAGTTGCAAAGGTGCAGGAATTGACAGTGAAGGCTGTCTGAGTGCCTGCTTCAGTTAGATGCTGGGGTTTATGCTGGTACCTCCAGGTATAGGGCCATCTGCAATTATCTACATTGCGCGATGCAGCAAACCAAGAAATCACAAATATTAAAGTTGTACAGTTGGATGTATTATTAGTTTTGAGGAATTATGACTATGTGGTTAAAACACAGACTTCTTTTCTTGTTCCTGCATCCATCACATCTTGTATTAATTTATGAAGATTTATCTCTGGAGGTATTGGGAGAGAAATGTGAATTACGAAAAGGATTCATCACTCGCCTCTTGGGCCTCTGAGATACTGAAAAATGCACTGGAATTAAAAATAGGTATACATTTACCAGTAAAGATTTTTATAATAAAGGTATTATTTTATGCAATGTTATTACTGTTGTGATTAATACTGCTGTATATACCCTAGTTATTCCAGGGTTTTATCCCTGATTGGTTTTGTTGGTAAATTAATATCACATCTAGACTTAATTAGTCCAATGTTCTTTTTGCCAATATCCCAACACCTTTTGGACATGTCAGCTGATCAATAGTTATATTCTCATTAGCCTATTCCACTTACCAATTTTACATTCCTCTTCACCAAATCCTTATATTTGCGATTCTCAACTGTAGTCAGCTCTCCCCAAGTCAAGACCCTTCCCAAATCTCCCAGTGCTGCAAGTCAAGTCCTAGCATCATCCTCGTAAATCTCTGCAACCTTTCCGGCTTAAAAGTGCAATTTCCAGAAGGTGCACACAAAGAATCAGAGGAGGGGAAAGTTTGCAGTATATTTTGTCCCTGCTGTACTCTTGCCCAAACTCACTTTGCTTGTTCTAGCATTGCCCACCTTAAGTTGCCGTTAACTTGTCATGTATTACAACATGTCATGGACCTTTCTTCTCCAGCAACTCCAAACTTTATGAAACTCTACCTACACAGTACACAGTGCTGCAGCGAGTGGAAATGCAGCCTCATAACTCCAATGGTCGAGGTCCCGTTTCTCCGGTGCCACCTGTGAGAAATGTGCATGTTCTCCCTGTGATGTGGTGGGTTTACTCCAGGTGCTTCTCCCACATCCTAAAGACACATGGGTTTGCAACTATAACTTGCCCCTGGTGCAGAGGAGAGTGGTATGTTCTGGGGGGACTTTGATGAGAATGATGGAGAGTATTCTGGGATTAGTGGAGAAGGGTGTTTGGTGGCTGGAGCAGAGTCTGTTGCTGCTCTAGATTCCATCAACTAGTTACTTGTTTCCATTGAACTTGAAAGAGCTGTTTCCATCCTCCACAAGAAGGAAACTATTGATGGTTGAAACAAAGTTGATATTTTGTGACTGCGTTTTTCCATGGAGACCAGCAACTACAAGCAGAATCTGACAAGCATTTAAACCAGAAGGGAGAGATGGGGTACGTGGAAATTGTAGGCAAGCAGCATGGAGGCCATGACCAGCCAAGTTCTTATTGAATGGTGGAGGAATCTCATACAGCTGAGTGTCCTACTCCAGTTTCTTATTGCAAAAAAAAAGAACTGTTAGACAAGTCGCCAGCAAGTGAGGAAAGTAAAAGCAAAAAGCAAGGATAATTTGGTGAATTATCATTGACTGAGAAATAATGCATTAATCAGAAGTGTTTTCCTTGACAGTGGGAATCACAGAATCAACAGGCGTTTTTTTTGCCTTGATTGCTTTCCTTTGTTCATCACAATGCAGGGTGCCTTTGGAGCAAAGTGCGACGTTGTTAACAGCAGCACTCCTGTGGTACATCCAGCTTTTTTTTTAAATTTCAAAATAGACTTTATTCAAGTAGTTAATATATACAATACAGGAACCGTGCAAAAAATTCATCCGACATGCTCGGAGGCTATACAAATATTCAATACTGTTTACACAAATCACAACAGTTTTTTCTACCCTTGCCATTCATGTGCCCCACTGGCGTGGAATCCATTCCCTTATTTTTGAGGGGCGTCTCCACCACACCCTGCCCCCCATGTCCAGCAGCGGAAGGACCCTAGACTGTGGCCCTCCCCCACCGAGCCTTGGCGTTGGCTGCACCAAGCTTCAGTGCGTCCCTCAGCACGTACTCCTGGAATCTGCAGCGGGCCAGTCGGCAACATTCCCGTTCAGACATTTCGCTCCGCTGGGAGGTCAACAAAGCTCTGGCAGACCAAAGAGTGTCTTTCACCGAGTTGATGACCTTCCAGCATCACTCAATGTCAGTCTCTGAATGCGTCCCTGCGAACAGTCCGTAAATCACAGAGGCCTGTGTGACAGAGCTGTTCGGAATAAATCATGACAGGGACCCTTGCAAACATCTCTAGACTTGCTTTGCAAATCCACACTCTGCAAAGAGGTGGGCAACCGTCTCCTCTCCATAGCAGCCATCCCGATAGCTTCTAGCTGGCAGCATGTCAGGCTCTATGAGGAAGGGCAGCGTGCGCTGGTAGTGAGGTGCCGATGGTGCAGGAAGGTTCTGACTGGGACAGCTGCTCTCACCACCAGCCAAGCAAGGCTTGGTGCTTGCTGGTGAGTTCTGGCGATGAGGCATTTTGCCCGACAAGCTGGGCAGTCTGCTCCAGGAACCACGCCACCGGATCCATGGGTCATTTCCCTGCAGAGCCTGCAGGACGTTCCGTGCTGACCACTGCCCGATGGACTTGTGGTCAAAGGAATTGGTCCAGAAGAACCTTTCCACGAGCGACAGATGGTGCGGCAATGTCCAGATGACTGGCACATTGAGTGGCATCTGCACCAGGCCCATCATTCGCAAACCGGGGACAGGTAGAACCTCAGCAGGTAGTGACACTTGGTGCCCACATGCCTTGGCTCTACGCTCCGCCTGATGCATCCACACACGAAGGTGGCCATTAGGGCGAGGGCGATGTTGGGCACGCTTTTACCCCCGTTGTATGCCGACTTATGCATTGTGGCCTGTCGCACCTGGTCCATCAATGTCACTCCTCTTATGCTCGCGTCCCTCCTGATGGACTCGGCAAAAGGTTCAATACAACAGACAAACAAGACGGGGGAGAGAGGGCAACCCTGCCTGACTCCAGGCTGAAGGGGAAGCTCTCTGACTCCCACCTGATTTGGACTGCACTACAGATATCAGTGTAGAGCAGTTTGATCCAATTCCTGATTCTCTCCTCAAAGCCCATTTTGGAGACCACATCCCTCATGTAAGCGTGCAATATCCTGTCGAAGGCCTTCTCCTGGTCCAAGCTGACTAGACAGGCATCCACCTGTCTGTCCTGCACGTAGGCAATGGTATCTCTCAGCAGCGCCAGGCTGTCTGAGATTTTCCTGCCAGGTACAGCACAAGTTTGGTCTGGGTGGATCACCCGTCCCAGAGCAGACTTGATCTATTTGGCGATGGCCTTAGACAGGATCTTGTAATCAACATTCAACAATGTGATGGATCTCCAATTCCTTATATCATTCATCTCCCCCTTCTGCTTGTAGATTAAGGTGATGCTGTCCTTCCTCATAGAGCCTGACAGGCTGCCAGCCAGAAGCATGTCACTTCTAGCAGGTTCAGGCCCACCCAGTCCCACACAAGCCGAATACAACTAGGCTGGAAAGCCATCGCTTCCGGGCGTTTTACTCGAGTCAAAGGAACGGATGGAGCCAGTCAGCTCCTCTAGGGTCAGTGGTCAGTGGCCAGACTCTCCTGCTTGCTGTCCTCCAAGACCTTCGTGATAGAGGACAGGAGGTTTTGGGAGGCGTTGCTGTCTGTGGCCTTTCTGTCGTACAAATCCGCATGAAAGGATTTGCAGATCCTCAGCATGTCCATCTGAAAGGAGTTACCAAGCCGTCCTCCTCCCTTAGGCTGTTCATCACAGAGCTCCCCCTGTGAACCTTATGGAAGAAGAAGCATGAGCACGTCTCATCCTGCTCCATGTGGGGGACCCTGGCTCGGAAAATGATATTGGACGTAAAGCGCCCCAGCTGCAACTCCTGAGCCTGTGTCTGCTTTCTAGCTCCTGTGATTGAAAAAAATCACTTTACTGCATCAGTTTGACACTTCCATTGCCCTTTTCAGCCAGCATGTATAATGGACTCGGTACCTTATTGTGGACCTTTTAAAAACAAGGTCTGATATTCTGAAAGCACCATTCAGAACCTCTGAATGTTTTCTATATGCTTCACAATACGTCCCGCAAAAACTTGCTTTGGAACATTACAATGTAGCAGCAATCATGACCAAAAGTTTGAAAAAGGGTCCCAACCCAAAATGTTGCCTGTCCATTTTCCACTAAAGTTACTGCCCTATCCACTGAGATCCTCCACGCGTCTGCTTTTTGCTTAAGATTTAAACATTTGTGGTCTCTTTATCTCTAAAAGTGTTATAATATCCTTTATATAAATGCAGAAAGACAAAAAATGGCCAGATCTAAATCCTGGAACTCCCTCCCAACCGCATAGGAGCATCCTCACCAGAAGGACTGCAAAGTTCCAAGAAGCCAGCCCTATCACCCACCTTCTCGAGGTCAATCAGAGGTCACCAGTATGGCCCAGATCTATTTCTAAATGGAATACATGTGAGGACGAGCTTGAAGAGTTGGAGAAGAGATTTTAGTGTACACTTGGCTCCCTCCATGGGTTATGTCCTTCATGGCCATGGTGGCGCAGCGGTAAAGTAGCTGCCTTACAGTGCTTACTGCACCGGTGACCCGGGTTCTATCCCGACTACGGGTGCTGCCTGTACGGAGTTTTCCCCGTGACTACGTGGGTTTTCTCCGAGATCTTTGGTTTCCTCCCACACTCAAAGACGTACAGGTATGTAGGTTAATTGGCTTGGCGTATATGTAAATTGTCCCCAGTGTGTGTAGGCTTATGTTAATGTGCGGGGATTGCTGGTCGGTGCGGACTCGGTGGGCGAAGGGCCTGTTTCTCTAAGGTAAAAAAAAAACACTGAGGCCAGATAGGTCCTCAATTTAAATGTCTGTTAGAAGGAGACTCCCTCCAATGTTGTAAGACTCAGTACTCCCATTGATTAGTTCCATTCTACAATCCACTACTTAGATTGTTTCTCCTACAAATGTGTTTAAATAGGACCCAAGACCAGAGAGACCTGGCAATATTTGCAAATCAATTGCAATGTATCTTGGATGATTAGAATAATTTAATACAGGACAAATGACTGTTCCATCAGAGATTGAAAAAAAAATGGTGTCAGTAAGTGGTGGCATTTCCCAAGCAGCAAGCAAAAGACCCATACCTACGTCACGACCTTTTAAAACTGAAATCTGTAATTGCAACTACAGCAGTAAGTAGCATGCTTTAAGAGTCAGCGCATCCAACTCTAAGAACGCAAATGCCACCAGGCAGGCCTTTAGATAACTCTGAAGCATCAGGACATTTGGCCCAACCCCCCACTCACCAGCATTTGTACTTTCTTATATTTCTCTTTTCCAGTTATGTTTTTGTGCTAACATCTTGTTTTTTTTCTGCAGTCTTTCTTTTAGAACTTTTATGTGTAATTTATGTAGAACTTTTGTACAATTTGCATTTGTGTATTTGGCTGAGTCTATGCGTTTATGATGCTGCTGCAAGCAAGATTTTTCATTGCTCCTTATTTTGCCGTATTCGTGCATATGACTATATACTTCCTTCGTGTGGCATGCAGAGCCTAAAGTTGTAGGACAACCTGTTCTATTTGATCTTCCGTTTGTGCACGTTGAGTTGATTGCATTACTTGAAACAGGGTGGACCACGTGAAGGTTGCAATCTTCAGATGATATGGGTCAATACACTTCGGTCGAATCTATCTAACGGCACGTGGTAGAATGGAATGGAAGCATACTTTTACAGTGTTATAACCTACAGGGTTAGGAGCCTTGTGGAACCTCAATCTGTGTAATGAGAGTGCACCCGCAATGCTGTTAGGGAGGAAGTTCCAGGATTTAGACCCAGTTACGATATATTTCCAAATCAGTATGGTCAGCAATCAGGAGGTGAATCTGTAAGGGGTAATGTTTCCATGTGCCTATTGTCCTTGAACTTCTTGGTGGCAGAGATCTTTGGATCTGTTATCAGAGTAGCCTGGGTCACTGCAACGTACAGTGCCCTCCATAATGTTTGGGACATAGACTAATTATTTATTTATTTGCCTCTGTACTCCATAATTTGAGATTGTAATAGAAAAAAATCACATGTGCATATGACTATATACTTCTTTCGTGTGCCTTGCACAGCCTTTTATTAAAGGCCATTTTTTATACATTTTGATTTCACCATGTAGAAATTACAGCAGTGTATATACATAGTCCCCCCATTTTAGGGCACCATAATGTTTGGGACACATGGCTTCACAGGTGTTTGTAATTGCTCAGGTGTGTTTAATTGCCTCCTTAATGCAGGTATACGAGAGCTCTCAGCACCTAGTCTTTCCGCCACCTTTGGAAAGTGTTATTGGTGTTTATCAACATGAGGACCAAAGTTGTGCCAAAACAAGTCAAATAAGCCATTATGAGACTGAGAAACAAGAATAAAACTGTTAGACTTAGGCTTACCATAATCCACTGTTTGGAACATCAATATGAAGAAAGAGGGAACTGGTGAGCTTACTAATCGCAAAGGGACTGGCACGCCAAGGAAGACCTCCACAGCTGACAACAGAAGAATTCCCTCTATAATAAAGAAAAATCCCCAAATACCTGTCTGACAGATCAGAAACACTCTCCAGGGATCAGGTGTGGATTTGTCAATGATCACTGTTCGCAGAAGACTTCATGAACAGAAATACAGAGGCTACACTGCAAGATGCAAACCATTGGTTACCCGCAAAAATAGGAAGGTGTTATGACTCCCGAAGGCAGGTACCTCAGAGTCGCGTAACATAATCAAAAACCAGGTTCAAGTTTAAGAAAATAGTCTTTAATTTTGTTAAAAGACAAAAACCCGAACCTGATTTAAACAACAGTCAGGGACAAGAATCGACTAACAAATAAATATAACAGTGCTCCAGCCAGCCTCGCAATGGACCATCGAACTGGAGTCTCTAATCCTGCCTAAATAGAGATAACCCTGCAACAAAACACACAAACATTCTCAGGTCAGTTCTTATCCGTCCCAATGCAACATTAAATGACAACTATAGGTAACAATACACAAAGTTCTATGCCATGCAACCAGGCCTCCTGCAGCTCAGACCGGCAGCCTGTTCACTTATCAGGGATCGGCGAAGAAGAGAGAGAATTCTGGGAACTTCTGGTATTTAAGCTTCCGATGAGTCACTGGTCACCTGACACAGCTTGGCCAATCGGGTACAGGAGTTCTTAACCCCTTGATTCCTGACTCCCAGCCATGGGGCCTGTACTCAGGAGAGAAACAGAAAAGGTAAGTACATAGCATTCACCAGGGGGGAAGCGTCTAACAATGGCCAGGTTACAGTTTGCCAAGAAGTGCATAAAAGAGCATCCACATTTCTGGAAAAAGGTCTTGTGGACAGATGAGATTAATATTAGCTTATATCAGAGTGATGGCAAGAGCAAAGTATGGAGGAGAGAAGGAACTGCCCAAGATCCAAAGCATACCATCTAATTTGTGAAACACGGTGGTGGATGTGTTATGGCCTGGCTGTATATGGCTGCTGAAGGTACTGGCTCAATTCTCTTCATTGATGATGCAACTGCTGATGGTAGTAGCATAATGAATTCTGAAGTGTATAGACATATCCTATCTGCTCAAGTTCAAACAAATGCCTCAAAACTCATTGGCCAGCGGTGAATTCTACAGCAAGACAATATTCCCAAACGTACTGCTAAAGCAACAAAGGAGTTTTTTTTAAGCTAAAAAATTAGTCAATTCTTGAGTGACAAGTCAATCACCCGATCTGAACCCAATTGAGTGTGCCTTTTATATGCTGAAGAGAAAACTGAAGGGGACTAGCCCCGAAAACAAGCATAAGCTAAAGATGGCTGCAATACAGGCCTGGCAGAGCATCACCAGAGAAAACACCCAGCAACTGGTGATGTCCATGAATAGCAGACCAAGCAGTCATTGCATGCAAAGGATATGCAACAAAATATTAAACATGACTACTTTCATTTACATGACATTGCTGTGTCCCAAACATTATGATCCTCTGAAATGGGGGGAACTATGTATAAACACTGCTGTAATTTCTACATGGTGAAACCAAAATGTACAAAAATGGCTTTTATTAATACCTGACAATGTGCACTTTAACCACATGTGATTTTTGTTCTATTACAAATCTCAAATTGTGGAGTACAGAGGCAAATAAATAAATGATTGGTCTTTGTCCCAAACATTATGGAGGGCATTGTATAATTGGTGCATTTTGCGGATGTACACTGTGCATGGAAACTATGAATGTTTCAATTGGCTGATAGTGTGGCAATGAAGCTGGCTGCTCTGCCCTGGATGATGTTGAGTTTCTTGAGAGGCATTGGGCTTCACTCTCCAGGCAAGTGGAGAGTATGACTTCAGATTCCTGACATCCATTGTTGATGGTGGAGAGAATTAATTATGTTAAGAGGAGATTAATCACTCTGTGCAAGGTACCCAGCCTCTAACCTGTTCTCGCAGCCATTGTTTTTACATGGCTGGTCAATGGTGATCCCCAGCTTATTGATTGTGCGGGAACTTGGAGATGGAAAATTCATTGATCGTCAAGGATATGTGGTTAACCTTTCTGTTATTGGAGATTGTGACAAAAATTTTATTTGCCACCTACCAGCCTATGGATGAATGTTGTCGCAGTCCTGCTGCATGCCAGCACAAACTACTTCATTTGCTGAGGCGTTGCTAATGGAATTAAACATTCTCTAATCATCCGCGAACACCCCCACTTCTGACTTCATGATGGAAGGAAGGTAGATCATAAATGTAAATGGCTGAGGTTTGTGGGTTTAAGGTTACTGCCCTGAAGAGCTCCTGCAGTGATATTCAGGATGATTGTCTTCTGACAACCATCGCCATGTTCCTTTGTGTGCAGTATGAATCCAATCACTAGATTATGTTCCCCTTGATGCCCATTAATCATTTCTACCTGTGTGGCTTGGTTACACTTAGTCGAACATTGCCCTACCATCAAAGGCAGTCGCTCTCACCTCACCTATAGAATTCAGCTACATGGTGCATGTTTGGATTCAAGTTGTGATGAATATCTGGATCTGAGTAATCCTGGTGAAACCCAAACTGACTGCTGTGAGCAATCTATCAGTAAATAAATTGCGCCAGATAGCACTGTCGATGACCCACTCACTACCTGGCTGACAATTGAGAGTAGAACGATTGGGAGGTAATTAGCCAGATTGTCTTGCCTTTACTGAGTACAGGAAACACATCAGCTACTTTGAAAATTGGTCTCAAGGAATAGAGGTTTAAAATAAAAACCTCTGTGTTCTATAGCATTGATTGAACCATCTGTACAAATCAATGCATTGTTTGTTTGGCAAAGGGGAAAAAAAATAATTGGTTTTATTTAGATGTAAGTGGTGCAATCAGTATTCAAAAGAACATTGAAACATCTTAGTCTGTTGAATCAATGAGACTAGTTCCCATTTGACGCTTTGCTATACATCTATTTCACTGGCTACTATAACATTAGAAGGTAATTGGTATAGTTAGCATCTTCTGCAAATAAGTAGGAGTTCATTGTGTGTGGTAATGTTCAATGTAGATTTATAATGTATTCCACTGGCATTAATCCAGTATTGAGGGTATTTATGCTTCTTCTCCATTTGGAATCTCGGTTAAACATTATTCATGTCTATGAGTTTGCCTCTTGGAAATGTATTAATGAGTCAGATTTGGATGTATGGTTTGAGGCTGATACAAAAGATCAGGCAATGCAAAAAATAGTCACTTTACTCAAGATACAAAGCGTCACGTGGTAGAAAAAAATTAAGAAAAACAGAAAATGCTGTGAAAAGAGAAATAGATAAAGTGCTGAAGGATCTCAATGGGTCAGGCAGTATCAAAAGGGGTCCTGACCCAAAACACCGCCAGTCCCTTTCTCTCATAGATGACACCTGACCCGATGATTTTGTCCAGTATTTTTTTAATCCAAGATTCAGGCATCTACAGTATCTTCTGTCTCCAGTTGACATTTCCGGGCTGCGATCCTTTATCAAAACTGTAAAAGGGATGCACAAAGGTCTGGAGTGTGGAGGTACGATGTCTGTGATAGGATGGGTTAAAATAGCTTATTGGGAACCACCATCAGCATGCTAAACTAAAAGGAAATATAAGAAACTACAGGTGCTGGAATTTTGAGTAAAAACAAACAACTGGAGGAACTCAGCAGATCAGGCTGCTTCTGTGAGAGCAATGGACAGGAGATGTTTCAGGTCAGAGAACTTCCAGGTGAGACAGAGGATCACCATTTTAACTCCCCTTCCATTCCCACATCAACGTTTCTGTCTTTAACCTCTTTCGTTGCCAGATTAAGGCCACACGTAATCGGAAAGAATAGCACCTCATACTCTGCTTGGGTTGCTTACAGCTTGATGGTATGAACTTTCAATTCTCCAACTTCAAGTAATACCCTTCTACCTCCTCTTTCTTTTCCATGCATCCTCCTAACTGGTGTGCTCCCATTTCTCTCACCATCTCCGACTACCCCCAGTCACTCTGCTTCTTTCCCCTCCTTTGTACACACCTCACATCCTTGTGTCCCCCATTTGCCTTTTACTCCCCTCTTACCCTCCCCCATCCCCTTCCATCTTTTTACATTTTGATCCTCCTCTCCATATCTGATACCTTCCTTTTGTCTCCTTTTCATCTCTAGCCATTGTCTATCTGCCAATTCACATCTTCCTCACCTGTAACCACCTTTATCTTGCCCCCACCATTCATTTCAAGTTTTCTTCCCCATTTTCCAATCAATCTGAACAAGAGTTCTGACCCCAAATGTAGCCGGTCCATACCTTCCCCTGAAGGTACCGGACCCATTGAGTTCCACCATCTTGTGCTCAGACCGTCAAGGCCTACTGGATCTCCTGGTTGCTAAACAATTTAACTCCTCTTCCCATTCCCATACTGACCTTTTTGGCCTGGGCCTCCTCCATTGCTAGACGAGACCACACACAAACTAGACGAAAAGCACCTCATATTCTGCTTGGGTAGCTTACAACCCATTGGCATGAACATTGAATTCTCCAATTTGAGGGAACTACAAACCCCACCCCTCTTCGTCCCCCTTCACCCTTCCCCCTTTCTTTTCCCACACTCTCTCACTGCTCCACCTGGCATTGCTACTTTTTCTCCCATCCCCTCTCCCTCCGATTACATTCCTTCATCTAGCTTCACAATTTGCAACTCTTCAATCCTTTTGTCTCACACCTTCTGTCTTTTCATCTCTGGACTTTGTCCAACCATCTGAATATCAACCCCCCTCTCACCTGTATCCACCTATTACTTACCAGGTTTTGTCCTGCTCCTCTTCTCCACCAGCTTTCATTCCCCCCACCCACAATCAGTCTGATGAAGGGTCCCAACCCGAAAAGTCACCTATCCAACTTCTCCAATTGACCCGTTGAGTTTCTCCAGCACTTTGTCCTTATTTGTAAAGCAACATTTGCAGTTCCTTGTTTCAGCTTTTATGTTTGTTCTTTGGCACAGATCATCTTTACCGCTTCAGATGATTTTTGGTCAATGGCCAAATGTTTGGTGGGGAGGCTTAAGTGTTGAGCATACACAACGCAGCATGAAATAAAAGGCATAATCCAATTTCTAGGCACCGCTGTGTTCAAAGCATCAATAATTGTTATATTGGTGTCCTGAGTCTATTCACATTCAACCTACTGTTTTGATAATCACTTCCATGAAAGGCAAGTTATGTTCTCTATTTACCAATTGACCTTCAACCCAGTAATTTGCTAGAGAACATCAGAGCCAGAAAGATTAATACAATGCATGTCTACATTTGCAGTTCCAGAACCATGATTTTTATTAAGCATCTTGTTAGTTATAAAGGTCTCCCTGTGTATAGTAAGTGAACCTGCTACTAAATAACTTTTAGTTTATAGCTAACGTATTGGTGTTTAAACAACTTAATGTGCAACAGCTAATCAGTCTGCTGTCAGCAAAGCTATTACCTTATGACATAAAACCAGTTAAAAGTGTTCTGTCTTATTTTACTTCTGCACGTGTGCACAACGTTATGTGGTGAGCCAGTGAGGAGCTCTTCCCACAGCAGTTAATTCTGCCCTTTGAAAGGCTGCCCAGTTAGTCACATTTCCCTGTAGCCCTGTACATTTTTCTTTTGACATAGTAATAAAATTCCTACTCTTTGTTCCCCATCTGTCAACCAATATATTGATATTACCCCCAATTAATTTGACATAGTGTATTCAGAAAGCATTCAGACCCCTTCACTTTTTCCACATTTTGTTACGTTACAGCCTTATTTTAAAATAGATTAAATTCATTTTTTTCATCATCTCCACACAATACCTCAGAATAAAGAAGCGAAAATAAAAGCGAAAGGTGAAATTTTTGCATAGTAATTAAAAATAAATAACTGAAATATCACATTTACCTTTTGCTTTGACACTCAAAATTGAGCTAAGGTTCATCCTGTTTCCATTGATTATCCTTGAGATGTTTTTACAACTTGATTGCCTTGGTCAGATAGGTGACCAAGAAACCGATGGTCACTCTGACAGAGTTAAAGAGTTCCTCTATGGAGATGGGAGAACCTTCCGGAAGGACAACTATATCTGTGGCACTCCACCAATCAGGCCTTTATGGTAGAGTGGCCAGAGGGAAGCCACTCCTCTGTGAAAGGCACATGAAGCTCACTTGGAGTTTGCCAAAAGGGTTGTTTTCTCTGGTGCTCTGGTCTGATGAAACCAAGATTGAACTCTTTGGCCTAACTGCCAAGCATCACATCTGGAGGAAACCAGGCATCGCACATCACCTGGCCAATACCATACCTATGGTGAAGCTTGGTGGTGGCAACATCATGCTGTGGGAACGTTTTTCAGCGGTAGGAACTGGAGACTAGTCAGGATCAAGGGAAAGATGAACAACAAAGTACAGAGAGATCCTTGATGAAAACCTGCTCCAGAGCGTTCTGGACCTCAGACTAGGACGGAGGTTCGCCTTCCAACAGGACAATGACCCTAAGCACACAGTCAAGACAATGCAGGAGTGGCTTTGTGACAAGTCTGAATGTCCTAGAGTGGCCCAGCCAGAGCCCGCACTTGAACTCGATCGAACATCTCTGGAGAGACCTGAAAATAGCTGTGCATCGACGTTCCCCATCCAACCTGACAGAGCTTGAAAGGATCTCAAGTTCAAGTTACTTTATTGTCACATACACCAATTGGCGCAGTGCAATTTGAGTTATCATGCAGCACACAAATAAGATAAACACAACAGCTTTTTTATTATGGGGTATTGTGTGTAGATTGATGATAAAAAAATGAATTGAATCCATTTTAGAATAAGGCTGTAACGTAACAAAATGTGGAAAAAGTGAAGGGGTCTAAATATTTTCTGAATGCACTGTACATCTTTATATCCATCTTTATCAAAGGCCTTCTGAAAATCCAAATACATAGCATTGTCCCTTTTGAATGTTACCATAGAACCTGCTGCAAACATTGTACAATCACTCAGACACGTTCATTTACCTCCTATTTACATCTGCTCCAGAAAGCTCGGCTACAATCCACACACCTTCACGTACCCCTCAGCTAGCACCACCACTACTCATCTCATTTAATCTCTTGGTCTCCCCCTATACCAAGATATTCATATTGTAGTACCCTTTTCTGCCACTTTGATTCAAAAATCATGTTTGGTTTTCAGTTGTTCCTTGTTCTAATGAACATTGAAACATTAACACTTGTTTTCCATAGAAGCTGCCTGACCGGCTGAGAGTTCCATCATCCTCTGCTTTTATTTTTGGATTTCCAAGTCATAGATATATATTGCCAAGAGCTGGGACATCAGCACTGATCCCAGCGGTAATCCACTAGTCACCATCTGCTGCCCATTCCTTGTTTCTCGAACCTAGAACAATGCAGCATAAGAACAGGCCATTTGGCTCACAATGTCTGTGCCAAACATGATACCATGACAAACTCTCACCTGCCTGCACATTGTCCATATCCCTTATCCCTGTGTATCTATAGGCCTATCCAAAGTCTCTTAAATGCCACTATTGTCTAAGGCGCAACTACCACCTCCGGCAGCACATTGCAGGCACTCGCCACCCTCTACATTAAAAAAAAATTCCCAAACATCTCCTTTAAACTTTGCCACTCTCACTTTAAAGCCATTAGCATTTGATTTGATTTTGGCCTATAATTTCTTGGATTCTCTCAACTTCCCTTCTTCAATAAAGGAACATCATTAACTACTCTCCAGTCCTCCAGTACTTATCTGTGGCGAGAGAAGACGTAAGAGCTCTTTGTCAGGTGTTCCACAATATTATTCTTTGCCTCCCTCAATAACCTGGGATAGATCCCATCAGATCCTGGAGATTTATCCACCTTAATGCTCTTCAAGAGCCCCAATACCTCCTCAATCTAAAACTGCCCTTGCATCTTCGTGGTGAAAGCAGAAGCAAAGTATTCATTCAGTACTTCGCCTAGACCCACAGACTCCAAGCACAAATTTCCTCCAATATCAAGCCGTTCTACATTCTCCCTGGATAGCCCTCTGTTTCTAAAGTAGGTATAAAAAGCTTTGGGATGTTCTTTAATCTGACTTGTCAAAGTCATTTTGTGGCCCCTTTTGGCTCTTCCAATTGCCTGCTTGATTTATTTATTTCTAATCCTCAAAGGCCCTGCCGGATTCCATCCTCTTAAACATTTCATGCACTTTTTTTTTGGACCAAATTTGCAACCTCTTTGGTGATCCACGTTTTCCTTACTTTGCCATCCTCATCATTCCTCCTCACAGGAACATGCCTGTTGTACTTTGATTTTTCAATTAAATGACTCCCACGTATCAGATGTTGTCTTACCCATTAACAGCAACTCCCTATGTACCCACTCAAACACCTGCTTAATAATGTTGTAGTTTGCCTTACTCCAATTTAGTACCTTCCCACAAGGTCTCGCCATGGTCCAGCCTTAATTTTGCACACAAATTACACAAATGCAGCTTTATAAAAGTCCTTCTCAACATCCAAATTCAATACATCCTTCTTTATCTTCTACAGTAGTTACATCCTCAAAAATATCTAGAAAATGTATCAAACACAATTTTACTTTCATAAATCATCTGGTGGCAGTGCGAGCGGCAGCCTCGCCGTCAGTTTGTCTGTCATTTCACCCTTTTTGTTATTTTTAGTGTGTCAAAAGTATGGTTTTGGAGGTTTCTTGATCTTTTTAATGTGGGGTATGGGGGGGAGGGAAGGGGAAACCGTTTTCACAGTCACTTCATGGTCGAAGATGCGTCTCTTCTCCAAGTCGCATCTTCGCCCCCCCCCGCGGCCTACCATCTGGCACGGCCTTTCCTGCCGGAGACTGACCAGAGCTTCAGCAGTGGTGCAGCACTGAATTCCATCGCGGAGCGGGGCAATGCCTTACCGAGGGTCGCCAGCGTTGAATCTCCATCCAGCTCGGCCTATGGACTTCTGGAGCCGCCGTCTCCGGTAGGAAGCAGCAAATTCGGAAACTTCAAGCCGCTTAGTGTGTTCTTCCGACATCGGAGTTCTGCTTAGTGTGTTCCGACATCGGAATTCCGATCATCCCGGTGACAGGGACTTAGCAGCGACAGCGGAGGGCTCAAAGGCCCTGACCACGGGTGAACAAAGAGGAAGTTGACTGAACTTTATTGCCTTCCCTCACAGTGGGAAACATTGATTCTGCTGTGTGGGGATGTTCATGTTAAATTTGTATTGTGTGCTTTTTATTCGTATGGCTGTATGGTAATTCAAATCTTACTGTACCAATTGGTGCATGTGATAATAAATGTAACTTGAACTTGAACTTAAATCCCCATTGACTCTGTTTCCTGTTATCAGATCCTAATGCAAATGAACCTAGGGTTATTTTCATGACACCTTGATCTGCAGGAACCATTACATGATCAACAGCAGTTTGGAAGATGATGTCTAATGCACCCAGGACTTCCACTTTTAGTACTCTGGGATGTGGATTGTCGGGTCCTGGGGGTTTATTGCCTTTCAAACCTGTTAATTTCTACAGCATTATTTTGTTACTAATATCAATTTTCTTTAATTCCTACTGTCCGTACTCTCCCTATAATATTTGGAAATCTTTTCAATTTCCCTTCTGTGAAGATAAGGTCAATGTATTTGTATAATGCTCTGTCATTTTTGCTTGTTCCCCATTGTAAAGACTATCCTAAAAACTAACTGTTTCTATCTCTATAGGTTCAAGAAGCAACTGCAGATGCTGGAAAATCAAAGGTAGCCAAAAGTGCTTGAGAAACTCAGCTGGTGAGGCGGCATATATGGCAGCAAAGGAAATAGGCAATGTTTCGGGCCGAAAATCTTCTTCAGACTGATGTAGGGTGGGGGGGACGTGAAGAAGAAAGGAAGAGAAGGAGCCAGAGGGCTGAGGGAGAGCTGAGAAGGGCTAATAAATGTAACTTGAACTTGAACTTAAATCCCCATTGACTCTGTTTCCTGTTATCAGATCCTAATGCAAATGAACCTAGTGAGAAGGGGAGAAGACAGCAAGGGCTACTGGGAATTGGAGAAGTCAATGTTCAAGTCGCTGGGGTGCGGACTGCCCAAGCGGAATATGAGGTGCTGCTCCTCCAATTTCCGGTGGTGCTCACTCTGGCCATGGAGGAGGCCCAGGACTGAAAGGTCGGATTCAGAATGGGAGGGGGAGCTGAAGTGCTGAGCCACAGGGAGATCAGGTTGGTTAATGCGGACCGAGCGGAGGGGCTCGGTGAAACGATTGCCAAGCCTAAGCTTGGTCTCACCGATGTAGATCAGCTGACATCTAGAGCAGCGGATGCAATAGATGAGGTTGGAGGATGTGCAGGTCTGTCGCACCTGGAACAAATCCTATTTCCTTCGCTCCATAGATGCTGCCTCACCCGTTGTGTTTCTCCAGCACTTTTGTCTATCTCTATAGGTGCTGCCTAACCTGCTGAGAATTTCGAGCACTTTCATTTTTTAATTTCTTATTTCTAGGATCTGCGTTTTTTTCCCGCTTTTTATAAATTCTACCAGAGTTGGTGAGCTTAGGGTGGGGGCAGGATGGTGACTGCCCAGGGAAACACAGACAAGGGACTGGTTGAAAATAACAATTAGCACAAAATATTGTGGGTTAATGTTAATTTAACACAATGCTGTGGACCAAATATACATCTCAGACTCAGTGTGTTGGCAATTAAACAGAAATACTGAAGCTAATGCTCAACTCCTCAGGGAAAAGAGCCAAAGGGAAGATTGTAACAATTCATGTTATGGATTCAATTTCAACAAAGCCACGGTTCTGTGAGTTCACAGCCGTTTAGAAGTGTTTTTCATTTTGCTGTAGAGTCAGGAGCAGATGGGCCATTAGGAAAATCCAGAAATCCTTCCAGCCAAAGTTAATGATTCCAGAAAGTTTCCAGATAAAGTTCTTGTAAAATGCTATTCCCTTACAGAAAAACACACAATCCACACCTTTACGTGTTTATTAGGATCCAAGAGAAAGCTTCAAAATTTACTCAAGTACAGGAAACCATGTGATTTATGATCTTCAACCAAATAATTAATGGGCCTGGACTAATGTGCCATAAATAAATGTGAATCTTGCAGCTGAGGGATTTATTTAATCACATTTCCTTGTTCCCATTATAAAGTTTACCATAAATATTAAATCTAATATTAAATATTAAGAAGAGGTAGGTAATGTTAGTGATTATGAGACTATCGAGTACACTAGTGCACTTTACATAAAGGAATCTGTACCTTTGTCTGGCGCATGATTCCATAACCACAGCAAGCGATTGACTGTTAACTGCCTTTGAAACAGAATTGCAAAGTCCTCAGTTGTATCAAAGCTGCCACAAGAATTATAATAAGATTAAATTCAAATAAAGCCAGGGCCTCTCTGCAATATGCTCATCTGCACCGTGGTTTTGTGCCAAAACTGGGGAGTGTTCTTCACACAAGTCAACAATCGCCCATCATAGATGTGGTCATTGAGTCACACCTTTCGTTCAATGTCTCTGACTCTTCCATCAGCATTCCTGCCTTCATCGATCGGAAGATCAGTCCCTCCACAGCTGGGGATCTGGGTGGGAGGATGTGGTGCCAGGAATCTTTAATATTGATACTTGGCTCCATTACATTTCATGGAATCAGATCAAACATGAGCAAAAATAAAATGTAGACTTTTTGCCAGCCTACCTTTATTGAAACATCAGTACCACTACATAAAGACTTTGAAGACGAATCGGATGACTTCCTGACTGGAGAACTTTAAACCAGTCGCAGTGAGCGGCTCAGCAGCACCTCTACTGGTTAGGTCCTGAACTGCATCCCTCGGACCTGGGCAGGAATGGCGAAACATTGCAGGGGAAATATGTGATTTTCAAACCAGACGGATTAAAATTTATCAAACAAAATCTCACACTAAGAATATGCTACCCATTGGCCTAAACGGACAGATAAGTGTTCCCACCACTTACATAGAACATAGCACAGGAACAGGCCATTCAGCCCACAATGTCTGTGCCGAATATGATGCCAAGTTAAATAAATCTCCCCTGTTTGTCTGTGATCCATATCCCTCCATTCCCTGCCGATCTAAAAGCCTCTTAAAAGCCCTTATCATAACTGCCTCCATCTCCACTCTTGACAGTGGGTTCCAGGCAGCCACATCTCTGTGTAAAAAACGTTCTGCACATCTATCATATCATTTCATCATATATCTTATCATATAATATCATCATATAACTATTAAACGTCTGATCTTGTCCGATCTGATGTGTGTGTGCGTGTTTATTTGTTTGTGTGTCACATCTTTGCGAAAAAACCGACGCAGTAACGATAAAATATTTGAACGCAGGGTGTGTTGGCTTCTTTTAATCTCCTTAATTTATGTTTTCTTCCAAAACGCTTGGCCACAGCCTTCCCATTTTCAAACATGCTACTCCCATTTTTTCCCTCGACAGGATAAACTTCTTCCCATCACATTCCAACATATTTCCGAAGTTATTTAAGTTTTAATCATTTATTTTAAAAAATAACTACTTTTCAGTCAGAGACTCCTGTAGCACTTCCCATTGATGATGTCACAGTGCCATCTCACAGACGGCCAATCACAATGGACCTCATTTACATATGACATCACAATAGAACAGGGGTGGGAGATTGCAACCTTCACGTGTTTCCACGAATGCAATAAGATCAAATAGATCAGATTGTCCTCCCCTCCCTCTCTACCCCCTCCCTATCTACCCCTCCCTCTATCTACCCCCATCCCTCTCTTCCCCCGCTCTCTCAACCCCTCCCCGCCCTCTCTTCCCCCTCGCTCTCTGCCCCCCCATCTCTGCACCCCTCCCTCTCTGCCCTCTTCCCTCTCTGCCCCCCTCTTCCTCTCTACCCCCCTCCCCCTCTCCACACTCCCCCTCCCTCTCTAGGGAATGGTGAGTATTGGGACCTATGGGGAATGGTGGAGTATTGCGTTTGTGGACCAGCCCTGTGACGCCGCACTCCCCCCCACCCCTCAACCTCTACCCCCTCCCCCTCTCTCTACCCTCGCTCTCTACCACCCTCTCCCTCTCTCTCTCTCTACCCCCTTCCCCTCCATCTCTACCCCCCTCCCTCTCCCTCTCTAACTGTGCCTGCGCAGTTGGGGGCTATGTATGAGTGGATAGGGTGGGGGATGGGGAAAAGGAACAAATGTATAATATTAATATAATATCAGCGGGGGTAGTGTGTGTGTGTGTGGGGGGTGGTTAGTGTATGTGTGTGTGATGCTGCAGGCTTCCCCTCCCCCCCCCCGCAACCTCGTGTTGAGGGAACGGGACCCAACGGGTCCCAGTTGGTCTAGTCTCCTTTAAAATTCCTTCTCTAACGTTAAATTCCCTTTGACATCTACATCCTGGTAAAAGATTTCACTTCAAAATGCACTGCAGTAAAAAATCCTGAAACATTCTGAGTCACTGAGAGGTACAGAAGCAGGTCGTTCAATCCAACAAATTCATGCTTACTCTCAAGCTCCCATTTATACAAATGTTATCTTTACTCTAATTTTATTCTCCCTATATTCCTAACATCTCCCCCAGAATTTACCACTCTCCGACACATTAAGGAAAATTAATTAACCTACTAACCTGTTTGTTTGGGATGTAGGAGGAACCTGGGGCATTGGGTGGGCGAAACTCACTTGATCACAAGAAAAATGTGTGAAGTCCACAACCAGCAGCAGAAGTCGACTAAGTGTAGGAAGGAACTGCTGATGCTGGTTTAAATCGAACAGAGACACAAAATGCAGGAATAACTCAGCAGGACAGGCAGCATCTCTGGAGAGAAGGAATGGGTGACATTTTGGGTCGAGACCCTTCTTCAGTCTGATCTACAACTAAGAGGTAGCAGCTCTACAAGCTGCACTACTGTACCATAAGGGTTGAAGTGACTCATCACTACCTTCACGCACACCCTTTGGGGTTGATAGACACACAAATAAGAAATGGAATCTCACTGGAGCTTTTGAGAGCATTTACTGGGCCTTCATAAAGACCAAGCACTTGCAGGGTGCTCCTTGGAATTTCTATAGTGACAAGTGGAGAGATGTCCCAAAAATCCCTAAAATTGCAGGAAGTTTCCAGGAAATCAGCATTTTTGGAGATTACTTGGAGCCATGTGTTTGCAAGGATTTTGGGATTCTCAATGCTTGAAGGTGATTCCTGCAAATCAATACATAGTTAGCAAGTAATGTTGCTAATGACAGCAATCACATTACCAGAGGTGCCCCAAAACATATTTACAGAAGGTCAGAGGAATCAGAGTAATATAGGACCTTTCAGGAAACAGTAACCATTTGGGTTCATTAAAATATCCCTGGATCACAATATTTACAGTATTCCTTGCAAAATGGTCTTTATAGGAGATAACCTAACCCTGTTTATAGGAGGTTTCTGAGCAGTTAGTTTAGTTTAGAGATAAAGCCTGGAAACGGGCCCTTTGGCCCACTGAGTCCATGCTCACCATAAATCATCCATTCACACTGGTTCTATATTAATCCATAACATTCCATTCGGAGAAGTGGATTTTTTGGGGGGGTTTTTTGAAGAAGCCGCTGATTGGTGGGAAGGGGACTAGGGTAAGCAGCTGATTGGCCGTCAGATTCCAGCTGTTTGTAATGTATTTTGTGTTGAGATTGTATCCTGTGTAAGGGGCGAGTATGAAAGCCAGGGCAGTGTACTGTTGCGAACGTCAATGTGGGAAGTCAGGGAAGCTGATGGCCCACCAGACGTCCACATCTGCGCCAGGTGTGTCGAGATGGAGCTCCTAAAGGACAGTGTTAGGAACCTGGAGCAACAGCTCGAGGACCTCCGTCTGGTCAGGGAGAGTGAGGCGGTCATAGAGAGGAGTTACAGGGAGGTGGTCACTCCTGGACCACGGGAGGCAGACAAGTGGGTAACTGTTAGGAAGGGCAAGGGGCAGAGGCAGGGACTGGAGAGTACTCCGGTGGCTGTACACCTGGAAAATAGGTACTCATGTTTGAGTTTGATTGGAGCGGACAGCCTTCCTTGGGGCAGCAACAGCGGCCGGGCCTCCAGCACAGAGAACGGCCCTGATGCTCAGAAGGGTAGCAAACAGAGGAGGGCAATTGTAATAGGGGATTCCATAGTTAGGGGGTCAGATTGGCGATTCTGTGGACGCAGTCGGGAGACCCGGATGGTAGTTTGCCTCCCTGATGCCAGGGCCTCGGATGTGTCGGAACATGTCGAAAAGATTCTGAAAAGGGAGGGAGAGGAGCCTGATGTTGTGGTACACATAGGTACCAATGACATAGGCAGAAAAAGAGAAGAGGTCCTGAAAGGAGAATTAAGGAAGTTGGGGGGAAAGTTAAGGAGAAGGACCAAAAGAGTAACAATTTCAGGATTACTGCCTGTGCCACGTGACAGTGAGAGTAGAAATGGAATGAGATGGAGGATAAATGCGTGGCTGAGGGACTGGTGCAGTGGGCAGGGATTCAAGTTTCTTGATCACTGGGACCTCTTTTGGGGAAGGCATGATCTGTATAAAAAGGACGGGTTGCACTTGAACCCGAGGGGAACTAATATCGTGGCGGGGAGATTTGCAAAGGAGACTTTAAACTAGAAAGGCTGGGGGGAGGGACTCGGGTAGAGGGGGCTAGGGGACGGGGTGAGGGGCAAGAGGCAGAGAAGGGAAGCACTCGGACCCAAAATGTAGGCGAGAAAGAGGAAAAAGGTAATAAACAGAGAATAAGGGATCGTGGGTTTCTAAAATGTGTATATTTTAATGCTAGGAGCATTGTAAGAAAGGTGGATGAACTTAGAGCCTGGATTGACGCCTGGAAATATGATGTTGCGGCAATCAATGAAACATGGTTGTGGGAGGGTTGTGATTGGAAACTAAATATTCCAGGATTTCGTTGCTTCAGGTGTGATAGAATTGGAGGGACCAGAGGTGGAGGGGTTGCATTGCTTGTCAGAGAAGATATTACAGCAGTGCTTTGGCAGGACAGATTAGAGGTCTCATCAAGGGAGGCTATTTGGGTGGAACTGAGAAGTGGGAACGTTATAGCAAGAATTTAAGGGGTGTATTATAGACCGCCAAATGGGGAGCGAGAATTGGAAGAGCTAATATAGAAGGAGATAGCAGATATTAGTCGCAAGCACAAGGTAGTGATTGTGTGAGATTTCAATTTTCTAAAAATAGACTGGGAAACACATTCTGCAAATGGGCTGGATGGTTTGGAGTTTGTTAAATGTGTGCAGGATAGTTTTTTGAGCAATACATAGAGGTATCGACCAGAGAAGGGGCAGTGCTGAACTTCCTGTTAGGAAATGAGGCAGGTCAGGTGACGGAGGTATGCGTTGGTGAGCACTTCGGGACCAGTGATCACAATACCATTAGTTTCAATATAATTATGGAGAGAGTCAGAACTGGACCTAGAGTTGAGAATTTTGATTGCAGAAAGGCTAACTTTGAGGGAATGCGTAATGATTTAAAAGGAGTGAATTGGGACATTTTGTTTTGTGGGAAGGATGTAGAAGGGAAATGCAGGCCATTTAAAGGGGAAATTGTAAGAGTACAGAATCTTTATGTCCCTGTTTGGTTGAAAGGAAATAGTAAAAATCGCAAAGAGCCTTGGTTTTCAAGGGAAATTGGACACTTGGTTCGAAAAAAGAGAGATATCTACAATAATTATAGGAGGCATGGAGTAAATGAGGTGCTAGATGAGTATAAAGAATGTAAAAAGAATCTTAAGAAAGAAATAAGAAAAGCTAAAAGAAGATATGAGGTTGCTTTGGCAAGAAAGGTGAAAGTAAATCCAAAGGGTTTCTACAGCTATATTAATAGCAAAAGGATAACGAGGGATAAAATTGGACCATTAGAGAGCCAGAATAGACAGCTATCTGCAGAGCCAAAAGAGATGGGGGAGATATTGAACAATTTATTTTCTTCGGTATTCACCAAGGAGAAGGATATTGAACTCTGTGAGGTAAGGGAAAAAAGTAGAGTAGCTATGGAAACTATGAGATTCAAAGAGGAGGAAGTACTTACACTTTTGAAAAATATAAAAGTGGATAAGTCTCCAGGTCCTGACAGTACATTCCCTAAGACATTGAGGGAAGTTAGTGTAGAAATAGCAGGGGCTATGACAGAAATATTTCAGATGTCATTAGAAACGGGAATAGTGCTGGAGGATTGGCGTACTGCGCATGTTGTTCCATTGTTTAAAAAGGGTTCAAAGAATAAACCTAGCAATTATAGACCTGTTAGTTTGACGTCAGTGGTGGGCAAATTAATGGAAAGGATACTTGGAGATAATATATATAAGCATCTGGCTAAACAGGGTCTGATCAAGAACAGTCAACATTAATTTGTGCCTGGAAGGTCATGTTTGACAAACCTTCTTGAATTTTTTGAAGAGGTTACTAGGGAAATTGATGAGGATAAAGCAGTGGATGTTGTCTATATGGATTTCAGTAAGGCCTTTGACAAGGTTCCCCATGGAAGGTTGGTTAAGAAGGTTCAATCTTTGGGTGTTAATGGCGGAGTAGCAAGATGGATTCAACAGTGGCTGAATGGGAGATGCCAGAGAGTAATGGTGGATGGCTGTTTGTCAGGGTGGAAGCCGGTGACCAGTGGGGTGCCTCAGGGATCTGTGTTGGGTCCACTGTTGTTTGTCATGTACATCAATGATCTAGATGATGGGGTGGAAAATTGGATAAGTAAGTATGCAGATGATACTGAGATAGGGGGTGCTGTGGATAATGAAGTAGATTTTCAAAGTCTACGGAGAGATTTGGGCCATTTGGAAGAGTGGGCTGAAAGATGGCAGATGGAGTTTAATGCTGATAAGTGTGAGGTGCTACATCTTGGCAGGGCAAATCAAAATAGGACATACATGGCAAATGGTAGGGAATTGAGGAATGCTGTGGAACAGAGGGATCTAGGAATAACTGTGCATAGTTCCCTAAAGGTGGAATTGCATGTAGATAGGTGGTAAAGAAAGCTTTTGGTGTGCTGGCCTTTATAAATCAGACCATTGAATATAAGAGTAGGGAAGTAATGTTAAAATTGTACAAGGCATTGGTAAGACCAATTCTGGAGTATGGTGTACATTTTTGGTCGCCTAATTATAGGAAGGATGTCAACAAAATAGAGAGAGTACAGAGGAAATTTACTAGAATGTTGCCTGGGTTCCAGCAACTAAGTTACAGAGACAGGTTGAACAAGTTAGGTCTTTATTCTTTGGAGCGCAGAAGGTTAAGGGGGAACTTGATTGAGGTCTTTAAAATGATGAAAGGGATAGACAGAGTTGACGTGGATAAGCTTTTCCCATTGAGGGTAGGAAAGATTCAAACAAGAGGGCATGACATGAGATTTAAGGGACAGAAGTTTAGGGGTAACATGAGGGGGAACTTCTTTACTCAGAGAGTGGTGGCTGTGTTCCTGCAGAAGTGGTGGAGGCAGGATCGATTTTAACATTTAAAAGTAAAGTGGATAGGTATATGGACGGGAAGGGAATGGAGGGGTATGGTCTGAGTAGATGGGACTAGGGGAAAATAAATGGTTGGCACAGACTGGAAGGGCCGAGAAGGCCTGTTTCTGTGCTGTAATTGTTATATGGTTATATGGTTATAACCCACCTTCTCATCTGCTCCCTACGCACAAGGAGTAATTTGCAGAGGCCAATTCACCTACAAAACTGCATGTCTTTGGGATATGGGAAAAAACTGGAGCACCAGGATGAAACCCATGTGGTTAAAGGGAAAACATGAAAACTCCACACAGACAGCACCTGAGGTCGGGATTGAACCAGGAATGATCCCAACCATATCTGAATTTACAGGATTCTATTTATCAAGGCTCCTGAGTCCCTTGTATTCAAAGGGGCTTCCAGAAATCTGAGATTTGTCCACAGGAATATCTGCATTTACAGTTATCTGAATCTGTATGAACTTCCCCTGGGGAATGTTTGCCACTGAAGGGTTTGGAAGGGCTTTGGAAATCCAGTGTTTAATGTATTTGGACAGGTTGGGTGAGTGTGCAGAGGCATGACAGATGCAGTTTAATGTGGATGAATGTGAGGTTATCCACTTTGGTGGCAAGAACAGGAAGGCAGATTTTTATCTGAATGGTGTCAAGTTGGGAAAAGGTGAAGTACAACGAGATCTGGCGGTCTTTGTTCATCAGTCACTGAAAGTAAGCATGCAGGTACAGCAGGCAGTGAAGAAAGCTAACGGCATGTTGGCCTTCATAACAAGAGGAGTTGAGCATAGGACCAAAGAGGTCCTTCTGCAGTTGTACATGCCCTGGTGAGACCACACCTGGAGTATTATGTGCAGTTTTGGTCTCCAAATTTGAGAAAGGACATTCTTGCTATTGAGGAAGTGCAGCGTAGGTTCACAAGGTTAATTCCTGGGATGGCGGGCTGTCATATGTTGATAGAATGGGGCGACTGGGCTTGTAGGATGAGAGGGGATCTTATTGAAACATATAAGATTATTAAGGATTGGACATGATAGAGGCAGAAACATGTTCTCGGTGTTGGGGGAGTCCAGAACCAGGGACCACAGATTACAATAAGGGGTAGGCCATTTAGAATGGAGATGAGGAAAAACATTTTCACCAAGAGAGTTGTGAATCTGTGGAATTCTTTGCCTCAGAAGGCAGTGGAGGCCAATTCTCTGGATGCTTTCAAGAGAGAGTTAGAAAGAGCTCTTAAAGATAGCAGTCAAGGGATACGGGGAGAAGACAGGAGTGGGGCACAGATTGTGAATGATCAGCCATGATCACAGTGAATGGCGGTGCTGGCTTGAAGGGCTGAATGGCATACTCCTGTACCTATTGTCTATTGTCTATTTTATGATGGCTGAAAGAGTTTGCAAGTTGAAGGAAATAAGTGACTGAGTTCACTTTGAAATAGGATAAATTGTTAGTTCTTTTCTAAAACAGCTGTTGCTAGAAATGCTGAAGCCCCGCGCAGTTGCCTGGAGACCAGTTCAGCTGCGCTGTCAGAGAGAGCTACTGTGAATCTCTCACACTCAGGTGATTGGATGATTACAGAGACATTGCACTCTGGTCTGACTGCCATGGTTACTCTTCTTCGCTCACTTTGTGATGCCATGCAATGGTTTTCATAGGGCTGAATGATATATATTAATAAAAGGTTCTTTTAAAAATCTATCTATAATTTGCATCATTTAATTCATTTTGACATGTTCATTGTGCACATAGATCAATTGAACATTTTGCCCACACATCCCAGCACATTTTTATTAATCGGTTCTCAGGGTTGGGAACCTTCATTTTTCAACCCATTTGCAGTTGTCCTGAGCATTAAGAAATAACCAGATAATGTCAGAGCAGGTAGTGAGCCTGCTTCCCACTCTTGAATATCTTAATGCACTTTTAACAACAGCTCATCAAATTAATTGAAATAGGTTTGTAACTAGCTGAGGAGAGATGTTAATGCACATTGCAGGACCAGTAACTACAGTGGAGCACATCCCCTGGATAATCCACATTAACCTTTTCAATCTGCGGAACTTGCATATATAGAACAATTTGTTTCAATGATTCAAATGAAAATGGACCTGTGTTAAGAACTAATATTAAGGACTGGTTTAAACTCCAGTTCAACACTGTACCTTATTGACTTAAATCTCCAATTTCGCAATACAAAATGTATCATATATCAGAAGTTCAAGTTTAATTCAGACATACAACGACAGTTAGTTGTCTGAGATTGACCAAGTCTGGATCGAGGTGCTTTGTTTTCTGGGGCCCTTCTGTCATACTGGCCTGAAACAGTTGGTGTTATACATTTTGTCAATACCTAATATGTCTTTGCATCCTGTGCAACATATTCAATACTTCAGAGAGAGTTAGCGCCCAAAGGTGAAGGAGTCGCATTGCACCATGTGGGGGGGGGGGGGGGGGGGGGGAGGAACCTGATGGGATGGGTGTCCTTTCCCTTTGTTTACAGGAGGTTTCTGTGTGTTCTTGATATGTGGCCTCATTGTTCTCAACACCAATGCCGATGATCCTTTTCAACATCAAGTGGTTGTAGGCCAAAGGTTTCCAGGATTCAAAGATGTTGAATATTTTCATGTCTTTAAGTTTAACCATGCTCAATGCTAAACCCCTAAAATAGATATTCTATTCTGTTGTGGGTAGAGATTACCCAGTGGAGAGAGGATTGCTATTTCTAACAGGGATGAGTCCAATAGTTCTCTCAAAGCTTTGTATTGTGAGTTATTGCATCATCATCTTGAAATGATCCATCAAATGGATCAGATTTACATGGATGGTGGGAATGTCCATGTGTTTAAGATGGCGCCTGCCTGCGGCGACTCTTGCAGAGCACCAGAACAGAAAAGATTTAACTACAACTTCTATCAACTTACCTGCATCAGGGAAACGGCAGTAATCGGTGCCGTTTCTGACAGGCTGCTTGTGTGGCTGAAAGCGCTGGAAATTTTGCGATCTCCCACAGCTGCGGGAGCACCGGACTTTAAATTTTCCCAAGCTGGCTGTGAAACTCCCGGCCAACTGAAGAACCCAGGTATGGCACCTGGAAACCCCGGGATGACCTCCAGAGCCGACGGGCTGAATATCCCAGAAGAAATTAAGCTGGAGCTTCTGATTCTGAGGGAACCCCCGTTCATTACGGAGCTGGAGCTGCCGTCTGTGAGGGAATTCCCGTTCCAGTGCTGGTCCGCAGAAACAGCAGGTACAGGAAACACAGTACCTGGAAACAAAGGGGAAGCCTCCATTGTGTCCGGAAACGAGGCCGATGGGCAGGAATTCAGGTCAGAATGAAGCGCAGGGGACTTTGGCCCCCTCTCCCTACTATCCTACTGGCCAATGTACAGTCCCTTGAAAATAAAGTGGAGGACTTAAGGCTTTATCAAAGGGAGCTGAGGGAATGCTCTGTGTTCTGTTTCACAGAGACATGGCTCACCCCCAGCTCCCCAGACTCAGCAGTCCAGCCTGAAGGGTTCTCCATCCACCGTATGGACCGTACACTGGCATCGGGGAAAGGGAGAGGAGGGGGTGTCTGCCTCATGGTCAACTCTGCGTGGTGCTCAGACATGGTAGTCCTGTCCAACTCCTGTTCTCCACACTTCGAACATCTGGCGGTGAAGTGCCGTCCCTTCTACCTACCGAGGGAATTCACCTCCATCATCCTGACCGCGGTCTACATCCCACCCCAGGCAGACGTCCGTATGGCACTGGAGGAGCTGCACGCCGTGGTCAACAAACACCAGATGTCTTACCCCGAGGCATTTACCACCATTGCTGGGGACTTCAATAAGGCAAACCTAAAGAAATCACTCCCCAACTTCCACCAACATGTCTCCTGCTGCACTAGAGGACCAAACACCCTCGACCACTGCTACACCACCATCAAGGATGCCTACCGCTCTATCCCTCGCCCTCACTTCGGTAAATCCGACCATACCGTGGTGCTGCTTCTTCCTGCCTACAGACAGCAATTAAAGAGCGCACCCCCAGAGGTGAGGACAGTACAGAGCTGGTCGGCGGGGGCAGAAGATCAACTACAAGATTGTTTGGAGTCTGTAGACTGGGCTATGTTCAAGGACTCGGCAACGGACTTGAATGAATACGCCACAGTTGTTACAGACTTCATAAAGAAATGTGTGGAGGACTGCATCCCTACAAAAATCTTCCGAGTGTTTCCCAATCAGAAACCTCGGATGAACTGTGAGATCCGCACTCTTCTGAAGACCAGACACCAGGCATTCATGTCTGATGACACAGTGGTCTACAAGAAGTCCAGATACGACCTTGGTAAGGCCATCAAAAAGGCCAAAAGGGAGTTCTGCTCCAAGCTGGAGGATGAGACAGATGTTCGGCAGCTGTGGCGGGGACTGAATGCAATCACCTCTTCCAAGGCGAAACCAGGAGGAAGCTCGGATGTCGGCGCTACATCACTCCCTGATGAGCTCAATGCATTTTACGCACGCTTTGATAGGGAGAACACCGATGTGCCTTCTCGAGCCCCTATTTGCTGTGATGGTATTTCAGTCTCAGTCACAGAGGCCAACGTCAGGAAATCCTTCAGAGGGGTGAACCCTCGAAAAGCGTCTGGACCTGATAGCATACCTGGTCGTGTCCTAAAAACCTGTGCGGACCAACTGGCTGGAGTTTTTATGGACATTTTCAACCCGTCACTTCTGAGGTCTGAGGTTCCCACCTGCTTCAAAAGGGCATCAATAATACCGGTGCCCAAGAAGAGCAAGGTGACGTGCCTCAATCACTATCGACCTATGGCACTAACGCCTGTGGTGATGAAGTGCTTCGAGAGGTTGATCATTGCGCAAATCAACTCCTACCTCGACAAAAACCTGGACCCACTGCAGTTCGCTTACCGCCACAACAGATCAATGGTGGATGCGATCTCGCTGGCCCTCTACTCCGCTCTGGACCACTTGGCCAACAAAAACTCATATGTCAGGCTGCTATTTATTGACTACAGCTTGGCATTTAACACAATCATCCCCTCCAAGCTGGTTACCAAACTCGCAGAACTGGGTCTTTGCGCATCCCTCTGCAATTGGATCCTCGACTTCCTCATCCACAGACCACAGTCTGTTCGTATTGGTGGAAATTGGTGTCAGACTCGATAACAATCAGCACGGGGGCACCTCAGGGCTGCGTGCTCAGCCCCCTGCTGTACTCACTCTATACTCATGACTGCATAGCCCGTCATAGCGCAAACTCCATCATCAAGTTCGCTGACGACACCACTGTTGTGGGACGTATCACTGATGGGGATGAGTCCGAGTATAGAAGAGAGATCGAGCGACTGTCCATATGGTGCCAGCACAACAACCTGGCCCTCAACACCAGCAAAACCAAGGAACTGATTGTGGACTTTGGAAGGAGTAGGATGGGAACCCACAGTCCTGTTTATATCTACGGGTCGATGGTTGAAAGGGTCAAGAGCTTCAAATTCCTGGGCGTGCACATCTCTGAAGATGTTTCCTGGTCCGAGAACACAGATGCAATTATTAAGAAAGCTCATCAGCGCCTCTACTTCCTGAGAAGATTATGGAGAGTTGGTCTGTCAAGGAGGACTCTCTCTAACTTCTACAGGTGTACAGTAGAGAGCTTGCTGACTGGTTGCATCGTGGCTTGGTTCGGCAACTTGAGCGCCCTGGAGAGGAAAAGACTCCAAAAAGTAGTAAACACTGCCCAGTCCATCATCGGCTCTGACCTTCCTTCCATCGAGGGGATTTATCACAGTCGCTGCCTCAAAAAGCCTGGCAGCATCATCAAAGACCCACACCACCCTAGCCACACACTCATCTCCCTGCTACCTTCGGGTAGAAGGTACAGGAGCCTGAAGACTGCAACAACCCGGTTTAGGAATAGCTACTCCCCCACAGCCATCAGGCTATTAAACCTGGCTCGGAACTCTGAACATTAATATCCCTCCATCTGCTATTTGCATTTTATTAATTTATTACGTCATGGGTGTATTTATGTATAGAATTGTAGTCAATGCCTTCTATGTTCTGTTGTGCTATGCAAAGAAAGATTTTCATTGTCCTGTCAGGGACACATGACAATAAACTCTTTTGACTTTGATGTCATCTTATTTTAAGCCTTTTGTGAAGAAGTACAAGGACTGTGCATCATTGATCTGATCTCTGAAAATCTGATGTTGTGCAAATCCTTCCTTGCTACAAATAATAAATATTTAATGATCTTAATTAATGACTGGGTATAATATATCCTCCATTAGTTTAAATATCAGTGATGCTTGTATGATTTTGTTTTCAATGAAATGAAAGATTCACAGCAAGTGTAGAGCAATACAATAGGGGCCACTATAAAAAATGGATGTTTCTGATACTGAGAAATTGGTTTACCGAGAGAATGGAACCAATACGTAACCTAGCGACTGCCTGTGAGGCAGTAGGACTAAGAGGCAGTAGGACTAAGAGCTCAGCAGTGGCCCCCTTTAACGCCATTACTTGCAGTATTTTTACTCTTGGAGATTTTCTGATTAATATATAAATTAATAGGACTAGAAATATAAACATATTAGCCACATAAACTGACATAATGTTGAAGACATGGACATAGCTGAATGGCTTTCTTTCTGTGTTGTTAATATTTATGAATTTGTACTCGGGGAAACTTTTTTTAAAAACAGGTGGCGATTAACTTCTGGGAATGGTGCCAGAGAGAGAGGTTGTGACAGAGTACTGTATTTACTCATTGCAGTAATGGATGTGTGCTCGTGTTCTGGAAAGTTGAGGTCAATTGGGACTCTTGACCTCAACTTTGACTATTGACCCAACTTTACAATGTAACAGCATATACTGTTAGGTTAGCTTACAACCCAATGGTATGAACATTGAATTATCCAATTTTAGGTTACTAACCAATAACAACCCTTTCCCTTTTCTCCATTCCCCTTGCACCTATATCCCTTTCTGACTATGCATTTCGCCCTTCTTTCCTTATCTCCTTCTGTCACAGCCTATTGTTCTCTTCTTATCTCTAGCCTTTCTCCACTCAACTGACAATCAAAATCTCCTTCACCTACATCCACCTATCACTGAAGAAGGGTCTGAAGAAGGGTCCTAACCCGAAATGTCACCTATCTCCTTTGCTCCTTAGATGCTGCTGCACCCGCTGAGTTTCTCCAGCCTTTTGTGTACCCTCCGCCTATCACTTCGCAGGTTTGTTCCACCACCACTGCTAATACAACTTTCTCCCCCCACTATAATCAGTCTGAAGAAGGGTCTTCACCCGAAACATCACCTAAATATGTTCTCCAGAGATGTTTCCTGACCTGCTGCGTTACTTCAGCATCTTGTCTTTTTCTGTAAGCCAGCATCTATTGTTGCTTGTATGGTATAGTATTGTATAGTTACTATAGTAAAGTTACTTTTTACTTTGTAACTTTACTGGTCTGCTAACCTGCCACACTTTCCCCGACTTCAACGAATCACAAAATCAAAATTCAACAAAGCAAAAGTGGACATTGGGTGCAATGGTGTATCCCACTAATACACCATAATATATCCATCTAATAATATTACATGGCAGGCATGTTCTATTATAGCTTAAGATGTATATTGAAAAGGTTAAAAAGGACAGATTGCTCATCTTCATTCTCTGATTGAAAGCATATTCCATAAAAACTCCTCCTTGTCTACTGACAGTAAAGACCCATTTCATTAATAGATGTAATTGTATCGCCCATGAATGCTATCATTAACGTGAATGCATTGTAATTGACCTCATCTGATTTTGGAAAATGTTAATCTAGCTGCTATTCTTTCCAAATAGAGTTTATTATTGTGCCACTGATGGAAAAGCATTTTTTCTATAGCCAGGCTATCATTGTGAAGGAGGATTAGTCAATCATTCTTTATTTCCATCAAATGTCAAATCGGCTGCCAATTTGCACATGTTCATTTTGTGTAATAATATTGTCAGAAATACATTTCTTTGTATTATAACTTCTGTTCAATAGTTCTTTATTATCACATGTACTAAATACAGTGAAATTCTTTTTTGCATACATTCAGTCAAGTATTACTATACATAAGCACAATCTTAGATTAAGTGCAAAATGTATAGTCTACTGAGACAATATACAAGAGTCGCCATCTTTACGCGCCATGTTTAAAGTTGCATCAAGTGCAGCTGGCCATAAAGGTCCATTGTCCTGCGGTGCTGCAGGTTCGGCTTGGCCATGCAAAATTGTAGGCGTCCTTCACCGTTGCTCCGCCGCTCTGATCTTGATCTTTTGTTCTTGTAAAGGGGCTGTCCCACTTCGGCGACCTAATCGACGAGTTAAAAAGAGTGTCTTCGACCTTCCAGCTCGAGGACACTTGACTGGAAAGCCTCGAGCTGGATCGACCGTCCACGCTGAAACCGCAAGCTGCATTGACCAACCGCACACACAGACACACACACACAAACACATCGCAAAGGCGGGGGCCAGGGAAAGCAGAGGAGCGCTGTTTGCGCGATAATTGGAAGGTAAACGGCTGCCACACTGTACGATAAGTGCTTTAGAGAGCGCGGAGGGGGAGGGAGGAGAGGGTGAGAAGGGGGAGAAAATGGGGGCAGAAGAGGGGGAAAGGAGAGAGAAGGGGAAGAAGAGTGTAGAAGGGGAGAGAAGGGGGAGAAGGAGAGAGAAGGAGAGAGAAGGGGGGAGAAGGAGGGGAGAAAGGGAGAAAAGAGGGGGAGAGGAGTGGAGACACTTTTAAGACGTATAATAAAGTTTAGCGGGCATTTAACCTACCTGTCGGTTTTCCATGGTCCTGAAAGCTCCAATGAGCCAATCAAAATGCTCGGTCAGTGAAGGAGATTGCCCACGGCTGCCCTCGACTGCCTGTAATCAAATAGCAACCCCACTCCACTGCACAAAAGTTAAAAAGAGCCATGCCGACCAAATTGTACTTGTGGAAAATTTTTCAAAATGCTGAAAACATTTCCGCGACCTAGCTGAGGCCGCGACTATTCGGGAACTTCCCTCGAGCATGAAGGAGAGTTCCAGCGACCTCATAGGACGTCCTAAGACCATGTGTCGACAATGCTGCGAGTTTGAGTCACGGGCAAACTCGTCTAAACTCGCAGATTATGTCGCCCAAGTGGGATAGGCCCTTAACTTTATAATTTTGATCTTGATTAAAATCCCCTCCTGCTTTTTCTTGAATCTAGGTTACGGTGTAATTCAGCATACATAGAATGATTTACATGTCAAGAATGTTTTATTGTCGTATGTACCAAAAGGGAACAATTAGATTCTTGCAGCAGCACAACAGGTTTGTAAACACAGTCCTCAATAGATAATATAATAAATAAACAGAAAAAGTTCAATAAATTAACAAAAAAAATATAGTGCAAAAACACAACAAAGGCCGAAGTCCCTAGTACAGCTAAGGTAGTTCATATTTTGGAGGTTAGTTAAGAGTTCGTAGTATGCAATAGCCTGATGGTTGTTGAGAAGAAGCTGTTCCTGAACCTGGATGTTACAGTTTTCAGACTCCTATACCACTTCCAGATGGCAGGAGTGAAATAAGGGCATGCCCAGGGTGGTGTGGGTCCTTGATGATGCCGACTGCCTTTTTGAGATAGCTTTTTTTAGATCTCTTCCATGGTGTAGCAATGTTACAAAATTTTGAGATTTTAAAAATCAAGTTTGCAATTTATCCCATCAGATAAAGCATAAAAAGAAGTTTAATTTGAAACCTGATTCACTTTCATATCTTCAGTATTAAAACCGTTATGGCCATTTTCATACTCGGAAATTAGCATCTTGTTCCCCATTGCCTTTCCATTGACTTAACTCAAAAGCTGTGATCGAGGACAGTCAAAAGCCCATAACTTTCTTAAAAATTAAGAGAACTCAATGACATTTTCAGTTATTATAGATTGAAGCATTCTGAAACAAATATGAAACAATCTTACTTGGATGACCTGAAATTAAAGCATATAATTAGTTAGTTACCCAATTGTAAGTAATTACAAAATTCAATTACTAGATCCAAACATCTATCCATTTCTTAAGAAAAGATAAAAAAAATTTAATTGCCTAAGTGTCCAAATAACATTCACACAATAATTCACAATATAACATGATTTTTAAATCTCATTTTCATGAATTGATAGGCCATATGGAAGGAATTTAGTGTTTAATTCCCGTAAATTAATGACCATTTAAATCAACTTGCAAGTGGGTTTTAGTGGAACGCGGTGGATTGGAATGTTGCGGTTTGCGGTGAATTTAACCCCAGTCGGTAGGAAAAATACTGCTGGTTTGTATATATTTTTTGTCCCCTTTTCGCAACATGAAAATTTGATTAAAGGCTTCCTATGAACCACGTTTTTATGTAAAAATAAACTGTGTACCTTCTTTTATCCCCTACGTAAAATCCATCCCGTTGTCGGCGTTCACGGCTTTAGAAGATGATTTTTAAATTACTCTTGCTAATAAATGATCTAGCGTAGTTTAAAAATACCTTCATAAAACAAATGTCGGAGCGATTTCTCTTTAGCAACGAAATCCCCAGAGATGGATCGATTTGAATTGTCTGGAGAAAAACGGCATTTTAAACCCGCCCCCCTCTGAAAGGCGCCAGAGTCGCGCACACGGAGAGTGGCAGAACTGCAGCGCCGCTGAAGGTAAGTTTTGTAACATACCTACATGGTGGGGAGATCAGTAACAGTAATGGGCCGGGCAGTGTTCACCAATTTTTGTAATCTTCTTTGTTCCTGGGTGTTCGAGTTGCTGAACCAGGCTGTTCAATATGCTCTTTGCTGTACACGTGCAAGAGTTCAATGGATTATTCATTAACATACCAAGTCTTCTAAGGAAATAGAGGTATTTAGGTTTTTATTTTATGATTGCATCAGTGCTGGGTCCGTCACATCATCAGAAATATGTACACCCAGGAACTCAAAGTTGTTGACTGTTTCTATCACTGACCTGTTGATGAAGACAGGTTTGTGTATTCCTCGTCCAAAGTCAGTAGTCCGTTCCTTGGTTCTACTGACGTTGAGAGCACGGTTGTTATTCTGGCACCATTCAATCAGAGGATTGATCTACCTCCTATACTCTGACTCATTATTATCCATAATTCGTCCAACAACAATGGTGTCATTAGGGAATTTAAAGATGGCGTTGTCTGGCTACGCAGTCATGGGTTGAGAGAGAGTGGAGCAGGAGACAGATAGCCTTGAGGAGCACCTATGCTTATGGTTATTGAGGGGGAAGTGTTGTTGCCAATTTATATTGATTGTGTTTAGTTAATGAGGAAGTCGAGGATCCAATTTCAAATTACACAGACACCCTATTTCATTGAGCTTGGTAACTAGTTTGGAGAGGATGATGGTACTTAACGCCGAGCTGTAGTGTGTTTTATATGGTAATATAAGTAGTACAGTGCAGAGTGGAGAGCCAGCAAGATAGTATCCCCTGATGATCTATTGTGGCTGTAGGCAAATTATAGTTGGTCCAGGTTCTTGCTGGACCAGGTTCATCCAGGTTGGTGGCGTGTGGCGGCGCCTAACGCCAGCAGCTCGACTACAGTCGTCTGTCTTTTTTTTATTTTTGTCTTGTTAAATGTATGTCTTGAGCCTAGTTTTTATTATTTTTTTAGCTGTGTTTATGTGGAGGGTGGAGGGGGGGGATGTGGGGGAAACCATTAATCTCTTCCCTGTATGGGGACCCGACTTTTTCCCTGTCGGGTCGCTGGTGTCATTGGGCCTAACATCGTGGAGCCAGTGGCGGCCTCCGGCCGGGACCAACCTGAGGGCTCCAGTTGCGGACCTGACATCACAGAGCTGGCCGTCTTTGGAGCGGGAAGAGCTGTGGTGGCGCTCGGCTGCGACCCGACTCTAGAGCTTCGGAGGCTCCGGCTGCAGCCCCGGTGGACAGGAACATCGGGAGCTCCAGGTCCCTGGTGGGAGACGGCTTTTCGGAGCTCCCGCAACTGCAACTTCTCCTGCTGGAATCGAGGGGTTTAAAGGACACGCAGCCGGGGCCTAACATCGCCCCGCGTGGCTTAAACGGCCACAGGACTTACCATCGTCCACCGGGGGCTTCAACATCGGAGCCCCAGTTCGCCTAGACGCAGCAATTGGACAGCTGGACCACGGGTGAAGAACAAAGATGCCTTCCATCACAGTGAGGAGGTGTTGGAGACTCACTGTGATGGATGTTTATGTAAACTGTGTTAAGTGTCTTGTGTTTTTTTGTAATGTAAAAACTGCAGAAAAAGCAATTTTGTTCACACCAAGTTGTTTGAATGGCAATAAAAGGCATTCCATTCCATTCCATTGCTGAGGTAGCAGTCAATGTGCACCAGAACCAACCTCTTAAAGCACCTCATTAATTTGGACGCTAATGCCACCAGTCAACCATCAGGGTACGCTGTCTGGTGTTTGTTAACTATGGCATGCAGCTCCTCCAGTGCCAGATGAACATCTGCCTGGGGTGGGATGTAGTCATGATGATGGAGATGAATCTCTTCAGGAGGTAAAAAGGATGACACTTTGCTGGTTACAGGTGCAGAGAGCAGGGGTTGGACAGGACTGTTGCATCTGAGCACCAGGAAGAGTTTACCATGAGGCAGATGCCTGTTCCTCTCACTGTCCCCAATGCCTCTGTTCGGTTGAGGGGGAAACCTTTGGCCTGAGGGCTAAGTCTGGGGAGCTGGGAGTGAGTCATGTCTTTGTAAAACAGAGCACACAGAATCTATCTTTGATAAAGCAGTCTTGCCTTTATTTTCGAGTGATTGAACATTGCCTAGTATAATAGTATAAGGAACGGGGGGGGCGTAGGCCCCTGCGCTTCAATCTTCAATCCACGGTTGGGAAACCCCTGCCATGGGGGAATTCCCTTATAATTGGCAACTCTGTTGCCATAGGGAGATCAAAATAACGTTAATCTATTTAGGTGGACTAGCAGTTGGTCAGTTACAGAACTGATTTGTGCTCTTTCTCAACAGGCTCTTTGGCCTTCGGATTCCACACCCACCATCCGGCTACACTAGTCCCATTTTATTCCTTGCACATTCCCGTCAATTCTACCACTTACCTACAAACCAGTGGTAATGTACAGTGGCCATTTAGCCTGCCAATCAATG
Organism: Raja brachyura; assembly: GCA_963514005.1. The sequence goes on from OY740787.1 coordinate 51,085,556, forward strand.
CATGTGCCTCGGGTGTTCCCAGATAGTGCTATGAGTATTATTATGTCCACCTGAAGACAAATGGAACATCATTTTTTTTTCCACTGAAAAAAGACAGCCCCTCTCTGAAAGTTACCATAGATTTTGTACTGGCCTCTGGATTGAGGATTAAACCAACAACCTTTTGACACAGATTCAATATTTATATAATCATGTTAATTTGCTCTTTGCAAATGATTTTCCCTCCATGTCCCCTTCGCAGGTATTCAGTTCCTTGGGTATTGACAAAAACAATTAAGGTCCTGTCCCACATTTTTTTCGGTGATTTGTCAGCACCCGTCATAGTCGCAGCAGGTCGCCGAAAATTTTCAAGGTGTTGAAATTCCAGCGACGACATGTCGCGGGGGTGATGCCTGTTTGGTGGTGAGTAGTTGCCCACCCAAGGTGAGCCGTACCTTTTTCTGGTCGCCGTTGGAATTTCAGCATTTTGAAAATTTTCAGCGACCTGCCGCAACTATTACGGGTGCGAAGATAGACACCAAATGCTGGAGTAAGTCAGCCGTTCAGGCAGCATCTCTGGAGAGAAGGAATGGGTGGTGTTACGGGTCGAGCCATCAGTCTGAAGAAGGGCCCTGACCTGAAACATCGCCCATTCTTTCTCTCCAGAGATGCTGCCCGTCCCGCTGACTTACTCCAGCATTTTGTGTCTATCTTATGCTTTTGTGTGTTTGTCTGTAAACACATGCCTGTGATGCTGCTGCAGTCAAGATTTTCATTGCACCTGTACCTCACCGGACTTGTGTGTATGATTAAAAAATTTGACTTGAGACAGACATTGAGCTTCCTGGTCTTCATTGCTTGTATTTCACAAGGCTTATTAAAGCTTTGTGTGGGTGCGGTAATGCTACTGGCCTTTTAAATCAGCGGAAAAATCAGTGGTAGGATTGCTGGGTGTACATCTTAAAATGGAGTGTCCTTGCCCTTATTTTATCCCTTCCCTACTGTTTTGCACCCTTGTTGAATATCTAGGTCTTCACTGCAGAAATCAAAAGATGCCTTTGTTATAGTATGGGTGAACACACTTCAGAGGTTATTGATTTGGCAGTGATGTGCTTTGGGATGCTCTGAAGGCCTATAAGGCTGATGTCAATTAAAGTCCCCTCTTGCTTCTTCATTGTAATGCACCAGTGCACAAAATTGTAATTTTGTTCAGTTCCACTGCCTAATGAATATTAATGAGGCTCTTATTGCATGGCACCATGCCAGGAAAGGGTTAACGCTATGGAGAGAGACATGTCTCCCTCAGAATAGATTAGAAACCAAACCAAACAAACAAACGCTGCATACAAAGAGAACCCTATTGTTCCTTCAGTGTGGTATTTTCAAAACCAGAAATCATAAGAAAATCTGTGGATATAAAACCCATCAAGTCAAACACATATATGAATTTTCAGCTGCTTCTCTTTCATAAGGTCAGAAGTGGGGATGTTTTCAACTCCTCGGTAAATAAAGCTGTCCACCTTATCAGAAATTATAGCAGGATCTTAATCAAGTGGAATGTGGAGTGGCTAATGGGGTTCAATGCAGTTAAGTGCAAAGTGGTGCATTTTGAGAAGTCAAACTAGGCACAAACTTCACAGTGAATGGTAGGGTCCTGTAGAGTGTAGTTGAGCCGAGGGATCTAAGAGTGCAGGTACATAGTTGAAAACGGCATCACAGGTAGATAGGTGGTCAAGAAGGCTTTTGATACATTGCCTTTCATCAGTCAGGGTATTGAGAAAAGAGTTGGGATGTTATATTACATATGTACAAAGCACTGGCGAAGCTGCATTTGGAGTATTGTGTTCAGCTCTGGTCACCCTGCTATAGGAAGGATGTTGTTAAGCTGGAAAGAACGCAGAGAAGATTCTTGCCAGGATTTGAGGGCCTGAGCTATAGGGAGAGGTTGGGCAGGCTTAGACTTTATTCCTTGGAGCGCAGGTGGATGAAGGGTGGTCTCATAGAGGTGTATAGAATCATGAGGAGAATAGATAGTGTAAATGCCCAGTGTTTTACTCAGAGTAGGGGAATCAAGAACTAACGACATAGGTTTAAGGCAAATATTTAATAAGAACCTGAGAGACAACCTTTTCACACAGATGATGGTGGATATATGGAACGAGCTGCCAGAGGAGGTAGTTGAGACCGATACCATAACAACAATCAAAAGACATTTGGCCAGGTACATGGATTGGTAAGATTTATAGGTGTATGGGACTAACACGGGCAGGTAGGACTAGTGTAGATGGGTCATCTTGGTCGGCATGGGCTTGGAACTAAAGGGTCTGTTTCTGTGCTGTATGACTGTGTGTGCATACAGCAAGACCTAGTTAATATTCAGGCATGGATATTATATTGCACATTTATACTGCAATATTTTCCCAGCTTTTCTATCTTGACCACGTACTCTTGATGATTATGGCATTATCACCACAGAGCTCCCCACCATCAAAATCCAAGATATTTATATTAATAGAACAGAAAAACTGGCTATAAGCAGGTTAATGACTTGATATCCTTGTGAAAAGCAACTTGCCTCCTGATATCCTTGGGCCTTGCCACCATCTGCAAAACTTAGTTTAAAAGTGAGAAGGAACACTTTCCACTTTTCTGGATAGGTGCTGCTTGGTACTGTCCAATACAAAGGCATTCTAACCACCACCCTTAACATTAATGTCTTCTGTTAAGGGCCTGTCCCACCAGCATGCGTTTGCATGCATCTAGCGCGACGAAACATGGTCGCTTGAGGCGTACGGCCTTGCGGGGCCGGTTCCACTTCGAACCGCGGAGGCGTATGGAGTTGTGTGGGGCTGATCCCGACATCATACTCACCAATCAGCTGGGCAGGAGGCAGGCCAAATTAATTTGGACGTCGCATGGCGTCGGGCGGTGACGTCATCACGCAACGGCACGCCGGGCGGTGATGTCATCGTGCAACGCCACGTGCTAGATGTATGCCATCACGACTCTGCGTACAATGTCAAGATGTTGCATACGACATTGAGACGCTGCGTACGCCCTCATTGCGGCCGCGGGCAGACAGGCCCTTGCAGCGCGGAGTTTTTGGACAGTCAGTTTATCGGAGCCCCCGCGCGATGTCGGGACCAGCCCCGCACAACTCCATATGCCTCCGGCGATCGACGTGGGACGGGCCACGACTCAACAGCAAAAGTCTGTAGCCTCCTTTTGCTCTGGTATTCATTCTTCATTCTTTTTTTATTTCATTCTTCACATGTTTAAATTGTAAAGTTTTATTTTTAATAGTCTACTGTATATTGATTGTGTTGTTACTTGCGAGGAAAGCAACGAGGCAAATTCCTTGTATGTATACATACTTGGCTAATAAAATGTATAAAATTCAATTTATTCAATTCAATTCAATTCAACACCACTAGCATGGCTGTCCGAAGGGGGGGGGGGGGGGGGGGGGTGCGATGTGTACGGTTGCACCCCCCTTTTTTTCCAGAGTAAGTCCAGAGTCCAAGAAAAAATTGGGGCACAGTATTTTTTTATTCTACACCAGGACAGAGGAAGCCTTGCCTTTGTGCTCCTTGGCCACTGGATGACCCTGGCATTGCGCTCGATGGCAGAGGGCAGAGGCTTGTTCTTCCCCCGGAGCGACTCATTGCCGCTATTGCTTCTGTTGTGCCGGGACGGTTCCTCTCCAGGTGTGGGCAGCTCACGCTGCAAAACTTGAGGGCAAGGCTTTCGAAGGCAGCGTCAGCGGCAAACTTCTCCCTGGCCAGGTTCTCCATCACCTCGAGGAGAGAGGAGTGGGCGAGGAGAGGAGGGGGGTGAGAGGAGAGGACGGGGGGAGAGGAGAGGAGGGGGGCAGAGGAGGGGGGGAGAGGAGAGGGGGGGGAGAGGAGAGGAGGGGGAGAGGAGGGAAGGGGGGAAAAGGAGGGGGGGAAGTGGAGGGGGAAGTGGAGGGGGGAAAGGAGGGGGACACCCGCAGCGCAAGCAAGACGGCGCAGACTTCAAAGTTTGTCAGATTTTTGAAGATTTCCATGAATAACTCGAGAAATAAAGCATGACATTTTCAGATAAGGCGATTTTGGACTCCAGTGATAAAATCTTTACCGGAATATTTAAGCACTATCGCAGCACTATTTTGAGTTTTACGGTCCGTCTCACCCTTTTCCACAGCTTGTGGTCGATAAAGACAATTCAATTCAATTGCTGTGGAATTCCCAGCTGTTTAATTTCATCAATTAATTTCCATATGATGTGGACCATTATTTTAAAACAAGCCAATTAAAAATGCCAAATCTATGGACTATTTTCTTTACACCTTGATAATAGTAGCCGCTTTATTATCAAGGGTTGGATACAATTTGATCCACCGGTCAAATACATCGACTCTGCCAACAAGTACCCACTCCCCTGGTACTTCTCTAACCCAGTCAACTCTTCTTCTCCAGTAACTCTTCTCTAGGTGGTTAGCCTTGACTTCTTGAAGGGAAGCTGTGTCCTTTGCACTTCCTCATTCCCTATTCTTTTCATGCCATCTCTCACTTTCTCTAAACATATATTCATGTTCTACAATACCGGACCGATGTGAAGTTCTGTTCTTCCCTTCATGACTGTTACCAATCCTTCCCATCACTGGCTGTCTGTCTGGGGGTGAGACAATAAAAAATACCAGGTTTATTCTCAAATTTCAAATATTGCTAAGCTATATCCCATAGCCCATTTCCAAATCTCAAATTTCAAAGTCCTTCCAATACATCACCACACGATTTTAGAGATCGAATTCAGAATTTTGTCAATTTATTCCTAACAGCTAAATTTAGGCGCAAAGTAGGCATCCCCGAACCACAGAGGAGGGTTCATTCCCAGGTTTTCTTCTTTCGTCCTTTTAAGTTGGAGCTTGCCTCAATGGTCTCTAGAGGCTGTCTATATTTCTTGTAAATTCTGGAGACTTTGTTCTTCCTTTTCACTGGTGTCAAATATTACGTTATGTTGGTACAGTTGGGCACTAGGGTATGTCTGTAGATCTTCTTTTAAATTTGTAGGAATAGGAATATTGAGGAGCAGCCTTCTTTGTCTGTTGGCCTTTCCCAAATGGTGAACGTTAAAGGGACAGGACAGTATCACTTCTTCCTTTCTGTTTTTTTCTGGCTCTGGGGAGCTACCTGGATGGAAATGATGATTATGCATCCTACCTGAGCTGTGTCTTCTGCCCGTTCTTAAGGGTTCGCATGCTCTTTTACCTCACTCCCCAGATAACGGCGTTTCTTTGGTAGTACTGTCCTAAAGGAACAACAACTCGACAATTGTAACAAGTAGCCATGTTACAAAATTTTGAGATTTAAAAAATCATACTCGGAAATTAGCATCTGTTCCCTATTGCTCTTCCATTGACTTAACACAAAAGTTGTGATCGAGGACAGTCAAAAGCCCATAACTTTCTTAAAAATTAAGATAACTGAAAGAAATTTTCAGTTATTATAGATTGAAGCATTCTGAAACAAATATGAAACAATCTTACTTGGATGACCTGAAATTAAAGCATATAATTAGTTAGTTACCCAATTGTAGCTAATTACAAAATTAAATTACTAGATCTAAACATCTATCCATTTCTTAAGAAAATATTAACACTTAACATTTAACAAATATTAACATTTAACAAATATTAACATTTTTTAGCCTAAGTGTCCAAAGTGTCCAAATAACATTCACACAAGAATTCACAATTTAACATGATTTTTAAATCTCATTGTTATGAACTTATAGGCCAAATGGAAGAAATTTAGTGTTTAATGCCCGTAAATTAATGGCCATTTAAATCAGCTTGCAAGTGGGATTTTATGGAACGCGATGGATTGGAACGTTGTGGTTGCGGTGAATTTAAACCCCATATCGGCAGGAAAACTACTGCCGGTTTGTATGGGGAATAAATCACCGTTTCGCAACATGAAATGTTGATTAAGGTCATCTAAACAAGCAACTTTATATGAAAAATTAAACATTTACCTGTCCCCTACGTAAAATCCGTCCCTGTTGTCGGCGTTCACGGCATTAGAAGCTAATTTTTATTTTACTCCAGAGCTGAAATAGTCGGGCGATTTAAAAAAAAAATTGCACTTACCGGCAGTCGGAACAAATCTTTAGCAAAAGCTTGCACTCCGAGAAAATATAATTCTGGATGGCAAGGGAAAACCATATTTTAACCCTGCCCCACCCCCCCCCCCCCACCTCAAAGGCGCCAAAGTCGTGCACATGGCCAGTGACAGAACTGCAGCGCCGCTGAAGGTAAATTTTGTAACATACCTAAAACAAGTTTACAATTGCTCCTATTCCCCACTCCCACACCTCCTGCACAGATTCCCTCATTTCCCTAATGCCAATACGAGTTCTTTTGAGTTTTCCTTTTTTTCTTTTTCTGACACCAACTATTTTGGCTTTTTTCTTAGTTTCCTTACTGCTCTTTGATTTCTCTTTCACTCTGCTATATTCTGTTTTCTGGATGGGCAGTCCTTACTCCAATAACCTAATTGTTTAGAGATACAACAAGCTCCTAGATTTACAGAGCTCTTTGCTTTATGGTTTTTTTCTTGGGCAGTTATAGAGTTGCTTACAGTTTTTCCTTCTGTGATCTATTGGCTTCTGAAGGATGTTTGCAGGGGCGGTAAAACAGCCTTTTTTTTGCACTATCATCCACTATTATGTTTGCGAATGTTTCATATGTCAGGTGTTCTAGGACTGTTAGAAATGTAGTGTTTTCAGCTGGAGTAATTATTGTTGTATAGTCGCCCATAGGTCTCGGGAGGCTGCATGATATACATGCATTGTGGTTCTTAAATAATCTATAAAGGCAGCAGGTGACTTCTTTCTATCAGGGATTTTGTTTAGTGCTGCTATTATTTCATGGGACTTTCATGGAGTATGGACATCTATGTTGCGGGGATTATTTACAGCTACTGTGCTGGTCGAATCAAAGGCAGGATTTCACACTTCCCTGACTGGGAATTGTCTATGGGATATCTGATCAGTCTGCAGACTTTCTGTCAAATCAAAATCTATCTTGGTATCTTCAATTACTGTCTCACCCTCAGATGAATCTTCCTCCTCACTATGGGGTTCACTCTACCTTCTAAATGATTTGTTCCTTTTTCTCGCTACTCGTCTAATTTGTCTAGGTTGAGGCTCGCAAAAATATTCTGGCGGTTGCACTATATCTATCATACCCTCCTTCTCTTTAAATACCGGGGCTACCTCTTCATTCTACTTCTGGTACCGTATGCCACTGGCCGATCTATTAATGGTGGAGTGGATACAGTCGAGGAATCTGGCACCCCTGTCGTTGCTATCGGTAGTGTTTGCTCTGACGTGGAATCTGCGGGAGTTGTTATAAAATCTGCAGACTCTGGATATTTATTATGGACACAAGTCATACAAGGTGTAAGTGAAGCCTGGGGAATGCAAGAGGAACATGGTGGGAGCTGCAAATTTCTACTAGTTTTAACATCTGTCCAATCTTCCAAATATTCATCGTCTTCCCCCTCGAAGTCAGCACTAACCATCGGATCTCTAAACTTTAAATTTACAGGGACTAATTTTCTTTCAGGAGATCTACCTCTTCCCTGTTCCATGTGCTTTCCTTCATCTCTACTCCTGTCCTTCCTACTGCCTGAAGGTCGATCTACTTCACCTTCTTTCAGTTCTATTCCGAGTTTTGAAATAGATTTTTCCCAACTTGCCATTCTCCTAACCTCGTTATTTGCCTTTCGTTCCTCATAATATTTCTCCCATAATCCTATTAACTCCTGTGCACTTTCACTATGGCAATGCTGGCAAATAATTCACCCTGTGTACTTTAATCATTTTACTGTTCTAATGCCTCCCGACAGCTATAGCTTGTTTCCTAATTTCTTATTTAACGCTCCCAACAAGTCTCTTAATTTCTCTTCCTTGTGTGGGAACTCATTGCATATCATTTGCAATGGGCACCAAGCATCTTCTGTGATATCTTGGTCTAGGTTATTTCCCATGTCTTCGGTCGCCCTCTACAAAATTCCTATGTCCTTCACAACTTTTCAATAATTCACTCCTCCCTTTTAATCTCCAAGGTTATCAAACTCGCTGAACAGTGGCTATCGACTTCAAACGCTAGCGGTTTCCCATCTCTTTCACACAATTGTACAATCAATCTTCCCAATCTACTATTCAAATTCTTCTCCTATCTCCCACAAGTCCACACACTTTCAACCTCACAATTTCCACAAGCCTCAGTCATCTAAAAATCAAGGTGCTCCAGGGAACAATCAAACACAGTCACTTGCGACCAAACACGTTCCCGCAGCCTTTTTCCTATACCCAAAGCACCCTCAATTGAAACACAAAAGGAGCTTCAAACACGCAAGCAAAACTGTGCACAGACAAGAAATCACACCACTTATTATTATCATGCACAATCACACTCTTACATAAACCACAATCATTTGTCTAATATCGCATTCAGTAACTGTGCAGTTCCAAAAGTAAATCACAATATTTAAATCCAGCGTTCCACTGCTATAAACCAGTGAACCTTTCCCTCCAATACAGAAGACTTCCCCTTCTTAGGGTACCCTTTGCCGAGGGGTACTACTTCTTATTTAGCTACTCTTTACCGTCAGATACTTTTCCTCGCACAAAGTGCTCAGATTTCTATTGGGGGACCCTTCCCTCAGACTACGGGGTACTTTCACTAAAAAAATAATTTTCCTACTCTCAGTTACTCTTCGCTATCAGGCACTAATTAACAATCGATCAGAGGGGGTACGAACTCCTGGTTGATCAGCCACGATTCGGACCCCAATTACAATAGCAGTCTTAATCAACTACTTATCTCTACAGCCGATTCAAACCGATATCACAACAGTGTATCCAACTTCCAAAATGTAAGTCAAAGACAATACACAATACACAGTAAATACAATGCAGTACCGGCAATCCTAATACACTTTAAACTACTACTTCAAAACTTCATTATACCCAGATTATTCTGGAAGGAAATATACAGCATATACACTTTAAATCTAAATCAATTCACAGTTTTAAATAGACTTCTGAGAGGTAGCTTTACAAATTTTGATCATTAACAAGTCTTTACAAAGTATTTATACATAGGTTAACCTGGAAAGAAAGATCTATACACTTGGAATTAACCAGCACCTCAATATGAGATTATGAATATTATTAGATTTGAATTGGAGAATTTTCAGTTCGTTACTCTTTATCCAATTGAAATTTTGATGCAAGTTCGAATTCAAAATTTGTACGGAATGTCTTTATGAAATTTTCATATTGATTAATGTATTATCGACCAATTTGTACACTGAATTCCCAAGGCTCCTTCCTCCGTTTTACAGGGATCCAGATATCTCACACAGGCGGGGACTTGAACCCACCTAGGTTCACCTTTGCAAAGGGCTACCCTTCATACCTGCTAAATATCGGGTGTCAGCGCATAGTCTCTTCATGCTGGCAGTTGATGCCGGTTTTCGGAGCGAGCCTTTCCAATCTGCACCCCTAGCAATGATGCAGTACTTTGCTTCGCACTGTTTGGACACAGTTTTGTCTTTAAATATCCCGTCAATCAGATATCCAATTCTGGGGTGGGCCTCTAACCCGAGTTTTACTGGCCTTTAACCCAAAGGAGAAGGCCTTGAACCCAACCCTACTTTTATGGGCCTTTAACCAAAAGGAAAAGGCCTTGATGCCAATCCTAGATTGGCTTCAGCAGCAGCTGCAGCTACTAACTTCCACCAATAATTTACAGGGCTTTAACCCATGAGAGGACCTTTAACCCAACCCTAGTAGGTCCTCTAACCTCAAAGGCGCTTTCATCTCCACTGCTTTCTAGACTCTGTTCTACGATCTCGTTAGGACCCTCTCCCAAGCCTGCAAATGATTGATCTGCTCCGACTAGCGAAGTGACGAAAATCGATGCGAAAACCGCACCGTGGCGCCGATTTCTGCACTCGCCATCGGGAACAGCTCAACACCCTTAATCGCAAGCTTGTGTTTGGGGGTCCGTTGAGATCCTGGATGAGCCCCCAGTGTAAATAAGCTCTTTCTAAGCTTCCTCCCAGTCTAGTTCAGTCAATAAAACACAGATTCAAGCACTGGAAAAACTAAACTTTATTTTTGGATTGCACATCAAATTCCCGTATACAATACCTAAACCACCGCGGGTTCGATCCTTGTATCTGCCTTGCCAAACCCTTTAGCCTTGTGCAAGCAGAGATACCCCAAAAGGCCAGGCAGTCCGAAGCTCTCGACAAAGGACCTCGTGGGGGCTGCCTTTTATAGGACCCCGAACCTTGAGGAGCCGAACTACAGAGGGGAGGTCTCCTTACAATCCAATCAAACATATTAATCATTATAGACAGTTTCCCAAACCAATAACATAATACCCCCATACATTGTTTCAGTTAATGCTTCAGGAGAAAGCTAACATAACTTGAATAATGCAACATTTACCCTGGAACTCAAACAAGCCATCCAGGACTTAACACTTTTAACTAATTAACAACAGCAGGGGAACTGTCTAACAACATTACTTACGATATCTTCACTTAGTTTGTATTAATCAAATCAGCTTCATGCTTCCTTGGAGGTCCTTTGCAGAAATCCCATTTCTGACTGATCAAAATGGCCTAACAATACAAGAGTCCTTTTGGTGCTATTACTGTTCTGTTTTAGCCAGGATTAACAGGGTAACAGTAGAGTTACAGTGCCAAAGACCCTCGTTTGATCCTGACTAGGGTACTCCCTGTACTGTGTTTGTACATTCTCGCTGTGAATGTGTATGATTTCTCCGGGTGCACTGGTGTCCTTTCACATTCCAAAGATATGCAAATTTGTAGGTTAATTGGTAGTGCGCTGAAAGGCCTGTTTTCACACAGTAACTCTAAACTAAACTAAATTAAAAGGGTCCAAACCCAAAAATCACCTGTTCATTCCATTCACAGATGTTGCCTGACCTGCTATGTTACTCCAGCACATTGTATTTTACTCTAGATTCCAGCATCTGCAGTTCCCGCGTCTCCATTCGTTTTAAGATTGTTTTGAATAGGGATAACACTGGATCTTGAGGGAAGGTACTATATTGGAGGAAGGTTACAATGTTATTGTGCTCAGATTTGGTCACCCTGCTATAGAAAGGATGTCATTAAGATGGAAAGAGTGCAGAGTGTTTACAGTGTTTTTTATTTGTAAACCAGCATCTGCATTCCCTTGCATAAAACATGCTTTCATAGTACACATGCATTTCAATTATATTTTCCACTAAATAAATATTTTCAAGAAGGGCAAATATGCTTCCCGAATTAAATTCTTTCAAAACACCACAGAAGGCAAAGCATTGATTTTGAACCACTTCAACTTCAGAGGTTCATTTTCTGCTTCCATCCCTCCGTACTTTCCAGTGTAATTAAAAATGTTGTAATGTTTCTTGAAAAGCCTCATATTAACAGCGAGAGGACCCAGTAAAGAAAGAAATGTAATGGGATATGATGACATTGGCAGTGCAGGATAATGAGGATGCCAGGCGGGGTGATTTGCATGGCCCAGAGCTGAGCCACTGGACCATAGCATCAGGAGCACTCTATCCGGTTACATCCAGGTAACCTTCAGAAATGTCCCTTGACTCTAAGTAAGCTCCTCTGCTAGTTCTTGTGAAGGTTCTGAAGCCCCTGTAACTCTGGTCGTCCCTAAAATACATGGAAAAACTATTTCTGGTTATAACAAAATCTCCACCATTACCAAACACAAGGGAATTAATTGCCCACTCAGGAACAAAACGCACTACCCCATTGCAGATTAAGTCATAATGTTGCCAGGGTGATATGAACTGTAAGCAATGCTCCATATATCTCCCTCTACAACTAATCTGATGGATAGGTTATACTGCCACCCTGCTTGGATCTTAATATCTTGTTTACAAGAATGGTGTGTTTATATGTCTTAATGAAGATGTTGGAGGATGATTGTTCATCCCAGTTTGGCAAAATAATAAATCAGGGCAGGTAGTGCATCCATGGATAACAAGGGAAATCAGGGATAGTATAAAAACAAAAGATGAAGCATACAAATTAGCCAGAAAAAGCAGCCTACCAGAGGACTGGGAGAAATTCAGAGTTCAACAGAGGAGGACAAAGGGCTTAATTAGGAAAGAGAAAATGGATTATGAAAGAAAACTGGCAGGGAACATAAAAACTGACTGCAAAAGTTTTTATAGATATATGAAGAGAAAGAGATTAGTTAAAACAAATGTAGGTCCCTTGCAGTCAGAAAAAGGTGAATTGATTATGGGGAACAAGGACATGGCAGATCAATTGAATAACTACTTTGGTTCAGTCTTCACTAAGGAAGACATAAATAATCTGCCGGAAATAGCAGGGGACCGGCGGTCAAATAAGATGCACGAACTGAGTGAAATCCAGGTTAGCCGAGAAATGGTGTTGGGTAAATTGAATGGATTAAAGGCCGATAAATCCCCAAGGCCAGAGAGTCTGCATCCAAGAGTACACAAGGAAGTAGCCACAGAAATAGTGGATGCATTAATGATAATTTTTCAAAACTCCTTAGATTCTGGAGTAGTTCCTGAGGATTGGAGGGTAGCTAATGTAACCCCACATTTTAAAAAAGGAGGGAGAGAGAAAACGGGGAATTACAGACATGTTAGTCTAACATCGGTAGTGGGGAAACTGTTAGAGTCCGTTATTAAAGATGGGATAGCAGTACATTTGGAAAGTGGTGAAATCATTAGACAAAGTCAGCATGGATTTACGAAAGGTAAATCATGTCTGACGAATCTTATAGAATTTTTCGAGGATGTAACTAGCAGAATTGATAAGGGAGAACCAGTGGATGTGTTATATCTAGACTTTCAGAAGGCTTTCGACAAGGTCCCACATTAGAGATTAGTATACAAACTTAAAGCACACGGTATTGGGGGTTCAGTATTGATGTGCATAGAGAACTGACTGGCAGACAGGAAGCAAAGGGTAGGAGTAAACGGGTCCTTTTCAGAATGGCAGGCAGTGACTAGTGGGGTACCGCAAGGCTCATTGCTGGGACCCCAGCTATTTACAATATATATTAATGATTTGGACGAGGGAATTGAATGCAACATCTCCAAGATTGCGGATGACACTAAGCTGGGGGGTAGTGTTAGGTGTGAGGAGGATGCTAGGAGGCTGCAAGGTGACTTGGATAGGCTGGGTGAGTGGGGAAATGCATGGCAGATGCAGTATAATGTGGATAAATGTGAGGTTATCCACTTTGGTGGCAAAACAGGAGGATAGACTATTATCTGAATGGTGGCAAATTAGGAAAAGGGGAGATGCAACGAGACCTGGGTGTTATGGTACATCAATCATTGAAAGTGGGCATGCAGGTGCAGCAGGCAGTGAAGAAAGCAAATGGTATGTTAGCATTCATAGCGAAAGGATTTTGAGTATAGGAGCAGGGAGGTTCTACTGCAGTTGTACAGGGTTTTGGTGAGACCACACCTGGAATATTGCGTACAGTTTTGGTCTCCAAATCTGAGAAAAGACATTCTTGCCATAGAGGGGGTACAGAGAAGGTTCACCAGACTGATTCCTGGGATGTCAGGACTTTCATATGAGGAAAGACTGGATAGACTTGGGTTGTACTCACTAGAATTTAGAAGAGGGGTGATCTTATAGGAACTTACAAAATTCTTAAGGGGTTGGATAGGCTAGATGCAGGAAGATTGTTCCCGATGTTGGGGAGGTCCAGGACAAGGGGTCACAGTCTAAGGATAAGGGGGAATTCCTTTAGGACCGAGATGAGGAAAACATTTTTCACACAGAGAGTGGTGAGTCTCTGGAATTATCTGCCACAGAAGGTAGTTGAGGCCAGTTCATTGGCTATATTTAAGAGGGAGTTAGATGTGGCCCTTGTGGCTAAAGGGATCAGAGGTTATGGAGAGAAGGCAGGTACAGGATACTGAGTTGGATGATCATGCATGATCATATTGAATGGCGGTGCAGGCTCGATGGGCTAAATGGCCTACTCCTGCACCTATTTTCTATGTTTCTATGATTCAGATTCTATCAAGAGTCATTAGTGTTTTATTGTCATATGTCCCAAGAGGGCACAATGCAATTCTTACTTACAGCACCATACAGGGCAAGATTAGCAAGTTGCTGATGATACAAAAGTTAGTGGTTTTGCAGATAGTGAAGATGGTTGTGAACAATTGCAGTAGGATCTGGATCGATTGGCCAGGTGGGCAGAGGAATGGTTGATGGAATTTAATACAGAGAAGTGTGAGGTGTTGCATTTTGGTTGTCGAACATGGGCAGGACCTACACAGTAAATGGTAGGCCACTGGGTAGTGCTATAGAGCAAAGGGATCTAGGTGTACAATTGTCAAAAATAATAACCCTAAATGTATGTAGTTAGGAATCTATAGTGTCCACTAGGGGCACCACATTAAAGGCGCTTCTACCTACAGTCTGTGTTTTTTTTTCCATCTTTGTTTAATTTTAGTTTGTTTAACTAGTTTGTTTTGGGGATACTTTCGTTTTTCTATGTGGGGGAGGGGGGGAGGGTATGGGGAAAACTGCTTCCCAGTCGCTTCCTGGCGGGGATGCAACTATTTCTCCAAGTCGCGTCCTTGCCCTCCTCCTCGCGGCCTACCACTTGATCAGAGCGGCCTTTCCTACCGGAGACCGGACCAGAGCTTCGGGTGCGGTGGTGCGGCGCTGGATTCACTGCGGTGCGGGTATACCTACCTGGATCGCCGTTTGAAGTTCCGGAGCATTGGGCCTGCAGCATCAACATCACAGAGCTGCGGTTCGCTGAGCTCCTAGCACGGGTGGCACTGACCGACATTGCGGCGTCCCTGGGATCCCTTTGCTGAGGGCCGCCAGCGCGAATCTCCGCCCGCCGCGGCCTGGGGACTTCGGGAGCCGTGGGCTCCGGTGGGAAACGGCGGCCGTTTTCGAGGTCCAAGCAGTTGAGGTTGGCCTCCCGTTCCACGTCGAAATTCCAACATCCCGGTGAGCGGGCCTGAGCAGCGGGCCGCCCGTAGCAGTGACTGCGGAGGGCTCTGGAGGCCCCGACCACGGGTGAACATCAGGAACATTAGAGGAAGATGACTGACTTTGGTGCCTTCCCTCACAGTGGGAATCTGATTCTGCTGTGTGGGGATGTTTTATGTTGAACTCTATCGTGTGTTGTGTTCTTTATTTTTATTGTATGGCTGTATGGTGATCACATTTCACTGTGCCAACTGGCCATTGTGACAAATAAATGTATTTTGTATCTTGGAAGTTGTAGCGTTTGATATCCTATAATGAGAGCATGGCCAGGGTGATGTGGGTTTAGTTTAATTTAGTTAAGTTTAGTTTAGATACAGCGCGGAAACAGGCCCTTTGGCCCACCGAGATCCCAACAACCAGCGGTCCCCGCTCAATTAACACAATGCTCCACACACTGGGGACAATTTTTACACATGCACCAAGCCAATTAACCTACATACCTGTACATCTTTGGAATGTGGGAGGAAACCGAAGATCTCAGAGAAAACCAGAGTGCGGTCACGGGGAGAATGTACAATCTTCGTACAGACAGCACCCATAGTTGGGATCGAACCCGGGTTTCTGGCGTTGCAAGTGCTGTAAGGCAGTAACTCTACCACTGTGCCACTGGGGTCTCTGACATTGATAGCACCTTATATCTGATGAAGGATGTGCTGGAGAGGGTCCAGAGGAGGTTTATGAGAATAATCTGAGGGAGGATTGGCTTAACGTAGGCACTGGACCTATTTGCTGGAGTTTATAAGGAACTTATTGATACTTACCGAATAGAGAAAGGCCTGGATAGAGTGGATGTGGAGAGGATGTTTCAACTAGTCGGAGAGCCTAGAACCAGAGGGCATAGCCTCAGAATAAAATGATGTACTTTCAGTGAGTGGGTAGTGAATCTGTGGAATTCATTGCCCATGGAGGCTGTGGAGTCCAAGTTATTGGGTGTTTTTAAGGTGCAGATTGACAGGTACTTGATTAGTAAGGTGTCAAGGATTATGGGGAGAAGGCAGGAGAATGGGGTTCAGAGTGAAAGATGGATCAGCCATGATTGAATGATGGAGTAGAATTGATGGGCCGAATGGCCTACTTCTGGTCCTATGACATGAACTTTTCTCCTTGGCCTGTTTGCAGTTCAGATTTGCCTCTGCCAATCTACCAATGTATTCGGGTTGTAACCCAATGTCATCATTACCCTACGTAGACAAAAATGCTGGAGAAACTCAGCATCTATGGAATGAAGGAAATACTTTTTTATTAATTACCCTTCTCACTTTAAATGGCTTTGACTTCTCACTATCCTTGTCAGCTGTATAAAGTCTGTATGTACTGTGGGTTTTTAAACTCTATGAACACTAATGAAGTGCAGTGTACAGATATATATGAAGAATACAGAGTGTAGTTTATTCACAAGCTCTTCTCAAACTGTCTCCAGAGCTTCCTAGAAATATTTGTTGCAATCTAACAAGCAGCTAGTTAGCTGACAAAATCTGAAATGGATGACATAATTATTGTACAGGACCAATATTTGAGATATTACAGTTTGAAGCCATTTCTCATTTATTGAGGTTACTCTGACTTAGGAAATCTTCAGCACCGGAGTATTTGTGTCATTGGTAAAAATGGTTAACAGTAAATGGGGGATAAAAGACCATTTACGGAGAATTCCGACTCGGGGAGCGGCCATAATTTAAAATAGAGCTCTGCTGTTCAGATACAGAGATGGGGTTGGTTTTCAGTGATAGTAAGAAGTCATGGCACTTAAAGCTTTTGTCAATGAAAAAGGTAAGATTAAATCAAGAGATTGCTTGATATTTGCTGGTTGAAGCTATAGGAACCAAGGCTAGATGAATTTATGATAGAGATTAGTCATAGTCTGATTGAATCTAGGAATAGGCCTGAGGGTCTCAATTGCCTCCCAATCCTTAAGCAGATAAGTGAGTTTTGGTCAAAATTGAAATCTGAAAAATTAAAACAGATGTGTAGGACAAGCTTTTTACACGGAGGTTAATGAGTTGTTGGAACATGCTTTAAGCGGTTATGTTACTGGCATTTAAAAGATTTTTGGATAGGTATATGGACACGTCGGGAATGGAGGGATATGGATTTAGATAAGTAATGGTTTCTGCAGCATGTTCAGCACAGACATCGGGGTGCCGTTCTTTGACTGCACTGTTCTTTAGTTTAGTTTAGTTAGTGATACAGGCCCTCCGGTCCACCGAGTCTGCTCCGACCAGTGATCCCCGCACATTAACACTACCCTGCACACACTAGGGACAATTTACACTTACACCAAACCAATTTACATAAAAACCTGTCCATCTTTGGAGTGTGGGAGTAAATCGTAGATCTCGGAGAAAATTCACGCAGTCATGGGGAGAACGTACAAAGCCCGTACAGACAGCACCCTTGGTCGGGATCGCACCCAGGTCTCCGGCGCTTCAAGTGTTGTAAGGCAGCAACTCTTCCACTGCGCCATCATGCCATGTTCTGTTTTATGAAAATATTTGTTGAAGACTGCATATAGAATCTCAAAAATATTGAAGATTTCCATGCATCAGAATTAGCTTTTGCAATGAAGAAGCGTTTTGTATAACAATAACAAATAATGGGTTGTGAGGTTTTGATGCTGAAGCCAAATAAAAACAGGTCCCTCAATCTAATGTCACTACTTAATTAGTTCACAACAGATCTGTACCTTAAGCTACCTTGGTTTCACATTCCTTTTTATTTTTATTCAACAAATAGTTATCAACATTTTGGTTGCCTTGTTCCTTCCCCCTGCAACAGTGTCACAAATGGTCAACCACTTATTTTTAAACTGTACTCGTTTGTTTTAGATTCTCCAATAATAAATTGTTCTCTCAATGTCCACCCTGAGAAGATTCTTCTGGTTCTTTTGTTTCAATCCAATCATACCTTCATAACATTCTTTCTTAAATAAAGAAACCAACATTGTACACTGTACTCCAGATATGGTCTCATCAAAACCCTTTATAACTGAAGAAAGAATTTCCTAACATGATCCGTGAACAGCCAAACCACCGCCTCCCACTTGGAAAATTGTTTTGTTTTTATTTATGGAAGCATTTCTCTAATCAATGTAAATCTCAATTAACCTTCTGTACGTAAGGGAATGCAGCTCTTGCCTCTGCATATTTGTCATTGAATACATTGGCTTGTGTCCATAAATGGTTGTCTCAAGATTTGCAACTGTCCAATTCTTGATCACTCCATTTGCTCTTTGCTCTCATATAGTTTGGAAACAGACTCTTCTGCCACCATACTATCAACCGCCCATCTATACTCGTCCAATTTTTTAAGAATATTCCTTTTACTTCCCATACCTTCTCATCCCCTTCTGTATCCAGTAGAGAAATAACCTACCATTCAGCACATCTTTGGCTTTGGGAGAAAGCAGAGCACAAAGTCATAGGGAGAACTTGCAAACTCCATAAAGCACCTAAGGTCAGCATCAATCCCAAATTGCTGGAGCTGTTAGGCCACAGCACAATTCATTACAGGACTGTTCTGCCCACTTTTGGTTGAAGCGGCTCTCTCAGAAACTGAAGGATCATCAATGGATTCTGCGGCCAAAATTAATTGTTTAGCTATGAGCCAGTTCTCAACTAAATTACACATTCATCCTTTTAAGTTATCCTCTGAATATGTTACAGGTACGTGTTGAATAATTAAACCAAAAGCAGCATACCTCTTTGCACAAAGATATTAATGAATTTCACATTTTGCACTAATGTGCTTTGTGTTTGAGAATAATTTGTATTAAATGGATATCAGCTCCTGCCTTCGGTGAATTATTGTACACACATTAGTTTCAAAGTACCTAAAGGTGTCATTATTAATAGTAAGATTAAACGATAACTTACCAGTTTTAAGTTTGATGTTTATTTTATGAGGAGTTACGATGAGCGATTACGTGAAGAAAGCCGTCAGCCCCCATGCGCGTCAATCTTTAAAGCAGCGGTGTGAAATCACAGATAATAATGGTTGAACTGAACATAGTAAGATTAGAGAAGAGTAAAACTACCAGATGACCTTTATGATACGAGGGTTGTGAGCGTTGGGCACGTAATCGCTCATCATAACTCCTCATCATATAAAGATCAAACTTCAAACTGGTAAGTTCTCATTTAATTTTACTATTTTACTTCGGAGTCACGTGAGTGACTGTGAAGATTTCAAAGCTCTGTGATTTCATGCCGGAAATGAGTCCATGCGTACACACTGCATGAAGTGACCATGGATGAGATTAATGCATTGAGACATGACTAGTTTGTTAAAAATGCAGATGCTTTAATCATCAAAGGAAAATAATAGTGACCACTCTCATCCAGGGGGAAACTATAAAACAGAATCTAAAATGGAGTTGGCAAATACCCCCAGTTTGGCAATGGGTTATTATAAAATGTCGGGAAAGTATGTTCGTTTGACCATCCTGCAGCTGCTAGGATGTGGTCCAGTGGAACGTACATACCCCTTGGAGCTGATGTAGTATCAGTCTTGGTGGAGTGAGTGTTGAAAATATAGTATCGACTCATGCATTAGCCAAAACCCCATTTAACCACATGCGGATGGTAGAACTAATACTTCTTATGAAGTTTTTTGTAACTAACAAATATTGCTAGTTTGGAGCCTTTAAGGCTCTAGGTGACCTAGACGTATTGTTGTAAATGTGTGACCACACATTACCGAAGGTCCATGGGGTATGCCATGAAACTAGTTTGAGACCTAACGCCCCTGGTTTGTTCTGGTTAATTAAATCAAAACATAAAATATTATGTTACTAGCAGATGTAACCATCGTGTTCACTGAGGCCATTGTCATGAGGATAACTACCTTATGTGAGGGGGCTCCAACTACATGTAGTTGGAGCCCCTTGGTGAAGTAATGTTAACATAACGTCAATGTCTCATACTTCCGTGTAACTAGGCCTGGGAGAACTTGTGCTAAACGTATCCTATATAATTCTGGATATCAGAAGGTGAGACCCGACAGTGTGGGTCCCACTTGCTGCAGCAAATATGATGAGAAGGCACGTTGGCACAGTTAATGGCACTATAACTTAATTATTGTCAAAGACACATTTGAAAATGAACTCTAAGACATCAGTTATCCGCACTGTATAGTATGTAACATGTGTATTCAAACAAAAACACTTCTCATCTGCTGAAGTGGAAATGTACGGCCTTTTGGTGCTTTCTCTGCACTCTGCAGTGAGCACTACATGGATCAGTCTGACAACGCAAGCCGCAGGAATAGTCGTCTCAGAGTCTGCAATTAATGCAGAGGCTGGTTTCCCGACTCAGAGGCTGAACCAGCAAAGTTTTATGTTTTGAATAACCATATAAGGCTCTATATTATTCCCAACATTAGCTGGAACCATGGCTGCATATGCCAGTCAGGCAGTTCAAAAAGCTTGAAGCGATATCTTGCTGATTTATGGCAAGACCTGACTGATGAGGCAGAATGGAGGAAAGACATGCAAGAACATTCCTCCAGAGTGTGCCGATAATGTATCTCTCGCGACTACGCCACATATTTTGCAACTGGTAAATGAGCCTGGATGCAAACATATCGATATGTGGAGTTCCATCAAGCCATAATGACATTAAATACTTTGTAATCCAACATCCATTCTGTGTTGTCATTGATTTCACATGATGATACAATTGCGTCAAATGAGGTCAGGTAAATATCACAGGATACTTTAACTTGATTGCACGCATGTGACTAACATATGCCACCACCATAGTGTATCAACTTGGAGTTGAGCATGCAGATTATGCATATTCTCACAATAACCTTTAACCTATATAATGCACCTGGTGTTTATAGGTAGTTGATACCAATAACTAAAAAATTGGTAACTCATGCAAACCGCATCTGCCTCCGTAACTGGAGATGGTATTCGTAATTTCTCATCTTTGAGCACTAGCATCAGTTTGTAATTACTGAAGATTTCTGATCAAAATTACTGGAGCAATGCTGAATACTGCCACCATTGAGACTTTGGTAGCTTCAGCTGGTAATAGCATAGGTCTGTTAATAATGACCTATATGGTACTTGAGAGGTTAATTCTTTGCACGTTGTAAGTTCTGATAATGCAAAAGCCCAATTTTCACCGCAGAAACACAGCTGCTATATTGCCAATTACACTCGATGAATAGAAGGTTACTTCATAACAACGAGGTTGTTACAGGCTTCTGTTAATTCCTTGCCCCAGGCTCTCTTGTCCCTGTTAAGTTGATAGTTAAATGTAAATCCCAATAATCAATAGGTCTGATTGGTATCAACTTAAATTTAACTGGATGGATGAGGGGCCCCAATTTCTCAAATATAATTTGAGCTGCAACAGTTAATTTTAGTAAAAAATAGTATTTAAAACATCATCCAGATAGGCGATAACAAATGAGCTCTGAGCAGCCCAAGCACTGGTTTTCGTAATTTGGTAAATAAACCTGTGAGCTGAAGTTAGCCCATTTTGCAACGCTTTAACTGTTATCATTGACACATCCAAATAAATTTCAAATATTCCCGTTGATCCCTGTGAATGGGAACTGAATAGCCTGCATCTTTGAGATCGATGCTTGCCATATAGCTCCTATAGAAATCAATTGTTAGAGAGTAACAAAGTTTCCTATTCTGAAAGTTTATACTGCACATATGAGTTAAATCTGGATAAAGTGACATCCTCCATCTTTCACCCTGTCCTGAAAGGCAATCCTGGCCATAATACTGGGCCTGCCTCGAAACACAACTCCGGCCCCAATTCCAAGCCTGCTTGGAACCTATGTATGTTGTGCAGTATAAAGTAATCACATGTTATCATCAGTTTTTTAAAACCCAGATCTGAATCTCAGGTTATCATTATCACTTGCACAAAAGCACAAGTGTAAACATTACCAGCATGTAAATGGTCCACAACCCCATGTTTCGGACGTACCAGACCCACCTACTTCCATGGTTACCGGTGGTCTTATGGTAAGTCCAAAGGCCGCTGATGCGGGTTCTTTTCCCCCTCCTTGATTGGAGAGTAGGACTGATAGAGTATGTGGATTCCATATTTTCCCTGAGACCGGCTTGGGCCTTGGCCATACTGAGCCTGCCTCGTAGGACAACTCTGGCCATAATTCCGTGCCCAGCTTTCAAGCTGCCACTGGCTTCAGTGAACTGCTTACCCCTGATGTAGGCGTGGGGTGTGTCATCGCCTACCGATGAAGGTTCACTCGTCGTCGGTACCTTGATTAGTCCGACAGCTTTTTGCTTCCTCGTCCTGGTCTTACCTGTGGGATAAGTCTTACCTGAAGAGTGGATTCAGCGGCTGGTTTCATTTCCTGGATTTCATGCCCTCCGATGTCACCTGATAGTGCTGTTCACTGCCGGCACTTGTAGCACGAGGGAACTCTGGCCTTTTCCGGGTATTCTGCCAACGGCTGGAGACCAACTCTTCTGGCAGCAACACCTTCGTTTGCGAGTATCTCTTGAAGCCATATGCATGTGCTCCAGTACGTTCCATGGACATACTTTCAATTTTAAAGTCAGTTACACACTGACCACTCGCACTCCCCTTCACAGCGAGGAAGATTTGTAGGCAGCCCTGAAAATAGGTGCTGCCACAGGCCCCTGAGGCCCCACAAATAACAATTATCGAAGTGACATAGTAAGATAGGCAACTTGAGAACTACCAGATGACCTTTGTGAGAGGTTGGGCGTGGAGTGCACGTAATCACCAACATAACTCCTCATAACATAAAGATCAAACTTCAAACTGGTAGGTTCTCGTTTAATCTTACTGTTTTACTTCAGAGTCACGTGAGTGATTCCGTGAAGGGTTCGAAGCTTTGTGATTTCATGCCACAGATTCAAATCACGGCATCTCACTGCATTGATTGACTCGGATGAGTAATAATGCATTTGTTTTAACATTGCATTTAAATGCAGTAATAAATTTTATTTCAAATAACAAAAACAACAGTACCCCTCTAACACAGGGGGAACTTTAAACAGAAGTTAAAATAGTATTGGCAAACAGCCTCTGATCGGCAATCGGCCGATGGTAGAAGTTTTGAAATATCAACTCATTTGACCACCCGGCGACTGCCAAAATATGGTTGATGGGCACGTCCATCGCTCTAGCTGCTGACGTAGCTGTTGCCAATGTGGAATGAGATGTGAACACATCAGTGTTAATACCTGCATCAACCAAGACTTGTTTCAACCACCTCGAGATAGTCTGAACTGACACTCTCTTATGTGGCTTTTTGTAATTGATAAACAACCCTGTTTTTATGTTATGTAAGGTGCCTGTAGCTGCAATGTATTGCATCAAATGTGTCTTCATACATAGGGATGGATCCGTGGGATATGCTGAAAACACAATCTTGAACCCTGTCACACCTGGGCTGCTTTGTTTGAGGAGGTCATAAATGTAGAACGTAACATTGTCTGCAGCTACTTCCATTCTATCTAGCTGTAATTTTTGTAATGTCTGTACTCGCTGTGCTGATACCAATGCCATGAGCATGACCACCTTCATGGTGATTTTGGCTAAAGACAGAGACGTGACAGGGACCCACTGACGAAGTAGCCTGAGGACCACGCTTACATCCCAGATTGCCATATATCTAGGTTTAGGGGTCTGGAGTTAAAAAATCCTTTCATCAATCAAGCAATGAGAGGATGAGACCCAATAGGATGTTTGTCTGACCCGTCAGTAAATACGATGACAAAGCACTTCTGGCTGAATTGATTGCAGTATAACTCAGCCCTTCATCGTAGTAGAGTGTTGACAGGAATTCTAGGACAAGCAAAATACCTGCTGTACAATAGTCAATATTATTTTGTACACAGAAAACTTCCCATTTTTTTACATGAGAAATATACTGCTTTTGAGTACTCATTCTCCAAGCTGCAGTGTGCATGTCCACAGTTCGACCAGACAATCCTCGCCCCAGATATGGCCTTCTTAAAATCTGTAAATTAACAAATCAATACAGTCATATAACGGATGGCATTCGCCAGTTACCGGATGCACCAGTAAATTCCTTTGTTTGGGAACAGCCATCAGGGGTTGTGTCATCAACTGCAATATCAAAGGGGACCACAGCTGAGTAGGCCAGTCGGGTATCACCAGCACCCCTGAAGCGGCATCCTGCTTGATTTTAAGCAGACATCAATTTATGAGACAGAATGGAGGAAATGCTTATAAAAACATGCCATCCCAATTCAGCGAGAAAGCATCAATCGCTACTGCCCCAGGATCTGGTTCCCATGACACATATTTAGGTAGCTGGTGGTGTAGTCTGGATGCGAACAAGTCGACATCTGACCTTCCATATTTGACAATTATATCATTGAATACGTCCCGATTCAACATCCACTCGGTGTTGTCATGGAATTTCCGTGACCTGGTGTCTGCTACTATATTGAATCTACCTGGTAGATAAATAGCTGAAAGCCAAATGTTATTGTCAATACACCAGGTCCAGATTTGGTTTGCCAGTTTGT
Source organism: Raja brachyura (assembly GCA_963514005.1). Next base: position 51,110,156 of record OY740787.1, read on the forward strand.
CACAAGATAGCAATCTGCCACCCATGTGATTGGCATACGCTACTGCCGTAGTGTTGTCAATTTGAAGCTGAACATGCAGACTATTTGTGCTAGAACAATAAGCCTTGAGCCCATAGAAAGCCCCCAAAAGCTCCAAGTAGTTAATTCCCCATGTCTGCAGAAGCAATGCTTCTTCCATACTCCATCTGCCTCCACAGCTGGAGCTCGTATCAGTGGCACCCCACCCAAGTGCACTGACATCAGTCTGTAAGACCATGGAAGGTTGTTCAAGCACCACTGTGCTGAAACTACTGGAGACATGCTGAATACATCATTGCAGATCAGTAACAGCATCTGCTGATAACTGCATGGGCCTATTATAAGGGGCCGAATGTATCCTGAGTGCCTGTTCCTTTGCCCTCTGTAAGTGCTGGTAGTGCAAAGGCCCATACTGAACTGCTGGAAACACTGCCACTAATTTTCTGAGTGGCCACCTGTCTGATTGAAGGTTGTTGCTCTTTTAAAAGTTTAATGCAACCATCAATTAGCTCCACCCCTTTTCCCTGGCAGAGTCAATACCATTTTAAGTGAATCAATTGTGAAACCCAAATAGTCAATTGTTGTAAGTGGCGTCTTCTTCTTCTTCTTTCTTTTTTCAGGTTCTGGCAGTGTAGACGCTGCTAAGCGTATTACTGCCTTCCACAGTTCAGAGTTTGAACTAGATTCTTACATATAATCCTGTCACATGCAGGAATTGAAGAACAGCCCTGGATATCAATTGATGTTTCTCATTATGCCCAAACAAAGATAAAACAGAAAAAGCCTCAACACCAAGTCCCATCAGTCTAACTAACAATACTTTTCTTTCTACCCCATACTTTTTACATTCTAGGAAAACATGCTTAACTGTCTCATCACTCCCACATTCACACAAGCCAGAAACATGTTTCCCAATAATGTACAAATAATAATTTAACCCACAGTATCCCAATTTCAACCTAGACAATTTAACTGAGTCCCTACGAGACAGAGATGTACAGAAACATATTTCCTAACTTCAGATTGAATAGAAAAGTAATGTCTACCCCCGACTTCCTTTTCCCATCCTCTCTGCCATTCTTTTATTAAGCCCTCTTTCATTATTTCTCTCAATTCCACTCTCCCCAATGATACATGAATATCTATTTCTCTTTTTAAACTTTCCTTTGCTACGAGGTCCACCTGCTCATTCCGCCTCACTCCAGCATGCCCAGGAACCCAGCAAAAGTGATATTATACGCAAACCCAATTCTGGAAAACACACCCAAGATTTCATTTAGAATGTCAGGACGAGCTTTAGATTTCCCCGCTCTTAAAGTTTCAAGAGCAGCTACAGAATCGGAACAGATAATGACTTCTCTAAAACTGGCTTCCTCAATCCACCATAGAGCCCATTGAATTGCCATTAATTCAGTCGTGAGAACAGAGCTTCCATCAGAAATGCGTCGACCAAACCTCAACCCAAGCTGCTCCACATACACTCCAAACCCAGCTCTCCCACTAACTGGGTCCTTAGATCCATCTGTGAAAACAATCAAAGTGCTCTCACGAATTAAATTAAAATATTCCATTATTCTTGGAGTCACCTCACGCTTATCTTTTCCTTCAAGAAACGCAAGCTCAATAACCAGTTCAGGAAGAACCCAATAGGGCACAGGTAGCCATAACATATGCTCTATAATACCCCCTTGTTCCAAACCCAACTTCCTAGCCCACTGATTTATAATTACAAAAAATGTGTAATATTTGTTACCATCATCCTCCTCTTGCAACAAACACCTCGCTGGGAAGGTATCATTACACCCACAAAGTTTAGCCCAGTAATGTAACCCTAACTTAATGCGCCTTAACCATAAGGGCATTTCTCCCATTTCAACAATCAGGGCAGGGACTGGGGAAGTTCTAAAGGCTCCACAGCAAAGCCTCAAAGCCTTTGCCTGCAACACATCTAGCCTAGCCAGAACTGTTTTAGACGCAGACCCATACACAAAACACCCATAGTCAAGAGAAGATCTGATCATGGCCTGATAAATTAGCATCATTGTCTCCCTGTTGGCCCCCCACTCACACCCAACCAGACTTCTCATAACATTCAGAACTTTTCCACACTTCAACACAATTTTACCAACATGTACAGCCCAAGTCATATGCTCTTCATACCAAACACCCAAAAACTTAAAAACCTTTACTTTCTCCAAAAGAGACCCATACATATACAGCCCTAACTTAGACAACTTTCTTTTAAAACCAAATACCATATATTTAGTCTTAGAGGCAGAGATTTTAAAGCCCCATGTGTCCCCCCACTCCTCTACGGACACTAACACTTTTTGAATCTGTTTTAAAACAAACTCTACATTACGACCACTTTTCCAGATGGCCCCGTCATCTGCAAACAAAGACAGACCGAACCCTCTCTTTACTTTACAAAATATGTCGTTTATCATAATATTAAATAAAACTGGACTGATAACTGGATCTGTTGGCTACCATTCTCTCCATAATTTTACAGAGCACTGCTGTGAGTGCTATAGGGCGATATGAACTAGGGTCAGATGCCTCTTTGCCCGGTTTTAAAATAGGGACCACGACTGCATGTTTCCATTCTTTTGGTAAATAACCCTCTGCCCACACAGTATTAAACAAAGCTAAGATTTCATCAAGTACAATATCATCCAGATGTTTAAATAACTCATACGACAACCTATCACTCCCCGGGGTGGTATTTGCCCCGGATATAATTGCATCCTTCAACTCTTTTATAGTAAAAAACAGATTAAAGGTATTATCATTTACTAAACTCCTCTCCAGCTTCCACTGATTAACTGCCATCAGCTCGGTTCTCTTTCTACACCTCTCCACTCCCACGTTCTCTGATCTATGCACTGCTTGAAAACTGTCAACACACATGTCTGCTTTTTCCTTATTGGAGACTGCTACCACCTCACCTTTCTGCAACATTGGCAACAAACTTCTTTTACATACTCCTGACATTCTACGCACAGCTGACCACAAATGCCTTACTGGAGTTTCAGGGCCTAGCGTGTAAGTGGTGTCAATTTAGACTTTCCTAAATGAATGGCAAACCCTAATTTTTCAAGTGTCAATTTAACAACTAACACAGATGCTTCAGCTAACTCACTCATTTGTTGTTAAATTAAGATATAATCCAGATAAGCCATAATCACATGGCCCTGAGCTCCAAGTAGCCCCAGTACCGGTTTTAACAATTTAGTGAATATTCTAGGAGCTGAAGTTAACCCATTATGCAGTGCCTTCAATTGCCATAATTGATTTATCCAAGTAAATTTTAAATACTTTCTATTCTCCAAATGACAGACACTGAGTAATACGCATCTTTCAGATCTATGGTTGCCATATAACAACCTCTGGAAATCAGTTGTTTGGCAGTAACAAACGTTTCCATACTGTACAAAAGGATTTAGATTAGTTAGATCCAAAATAATTCTACATCCTCCGTCGTTTTTTGGTCGGGGAAAAATATTTGACACAAATTGATGGACGATGAACCGTGCTCTCAATTACTCTTTGTTACACAAATTTTCAAGTTCAGCCTGAACCTCCAGTACTTCTTTTTGTGAAAAATGGAGTGTTCTGCAAGGAACACACTGGAGAGGCAAATCCCCATTTGGATCAAACTCAATCCGAAACCCTAGAATAACACTCATAATAAATGGATCTGAGGTAAGTTGTTTCCATTCTTCATAAAGTAGATGTAATCTACCCCCAATTTTTGGCTGTGTTATACTTAATATGTTCCCATGAGAACCAGGCCCACCTACCTCCTTGGTGACTGGTGTGACCTGCTGTCCCCAGTTCCTGGCAGAAAACCCCATGGTTGCTCGTGATCCCACCACAGGTCGCCAACCGTGCCCCTGCATCGACGGCCGGCTTGTTCCTGATGTAAACCCAGAAGCTGCAGTGTTCCGGTAAGGATATCTCCTCTTTACAGGTTTGCTGGTCATCATTGTTTTGATCAGGCCCACCATTTTTGCCTCCTCATTCATCTCCTTGACCCGTTTTGTGAGGTCTTTTCCAAAAGGTAGGTTGGGTGGTTGCACATTGGTGGGCTTGCAGAGTGTGGCGAACCTTGGGTTGATGGTGGGCCTAATAGCCCTTTTTCTGAGAAAGTTAATTTCAAAGTGGGTGCTGCACAGCACCCATCTTGGTGTGTCTGCGTCACATGCCATCCATCCATCGTTCTTGCGAATGCCATGATTCCCGAGCCCAATAGCTTTAGAATCCTCTGCAGTTTTATTTCTTGGGTACGCATGCCCCGCCCATCTGACCCCATATTATTTGGTTTACTGTTGGAACTTTTAATAAAACGCAGTTCCTTGGAGTCTCATGCTTCTTAGCAGTTTCATCCATGGTAAGCTCCTGGAGCTGATGGGACACCATGTAAGTGATTGTGGAGGCCAGCTCTGCTCCCAGTGGCTCTCCTGACTCTGATGGGACAGCAAATGGTGCTGCCAGAGGTGGCAAATCCTGTTCTTCCCCTGGCTCAACCTCACCATCAGAGTCAGGGTCAGAACTAAGCTGACCCATCGCACGCGCCTCATCAATGAGGGTGCTATCAAGCAGCCCTGTACTAGGTGCTGCTGGCACCTCTTGTTCAGGGTGGCTTTGACACTCCTCCTGCTGGAGTGTGCCCTGCTGGAGCACTGTATGCAACAGTTGCTCCATTTGGGATAAATGTTCAAACACGCTATCCAGCCCCAGTTGGGAATCTTCCCCCAACTCCGTGGGCCTAGCAGACTTATGTATTGCCTTGCGCCCGGCTGGCACGGGCTCTTTGCTGTGTAGCACCAAGTCTGCAGTTGCTATCCCATTTTGTCCATGGTGCTAAATGACAGATAGGAAAAAACGGCACCACAGCAAACGGACTTTTTCACTCCAGCTAAGTTTTTTGGCACTTACCTGGAGTCTAAATACTTACCGCTGGAGGAGCTCTGTTCCTCACAGCCTCCGTGCACCAACGCGGCTGATGTACTGATGCGCACTGGTGGGGTTCTTCGCGAAATCACTCACGTGACTCCGAAGGAAAATGCCTCTTATTGTCAATCAAACAGCTTAGTTTGAACAAAATTGCATTTTCTACAGTCTTAACATTACAAAAAAAAAACCAAGACCCACACTTAACACCTAATTTACACAAACATCCATCACAGTGAATCTCCAAAACCTCCTCACTGTGATGGAAGGCAAAAGTCTTATCTCTTCCCTTTGTTCTTCTCCCGCGGTCCAGCAGTAATGACAACACAGTTGAGGATCACTTAAAAATGAGCAGAGAGAGAGTGTGCCTGGATAATAATTCCCACCCCACTCCCTGACCACCAACCACTCACATATCGCACAGCAGCAGTTTTAGTCTGAATTGAATTGAATTGAATTGAATTGAATTGAATTGAATTGAATTTTATTTTTGTCATTCGGACCGAAAGGTCTGAACAAAATTTTGTTGCCTTGCAGTCATACATATAATAAAAATTACAAAAACACACAATAAACACAAATTTAACATTCATCACAGTTAGTTCACCAAACACCTCCTCACTGTGATGGAAGGCAAAATCTTTGTGATGGAGTCGCTGTCTCTTCCCTCTTTGTTCTAAGAAGGGTTTTGACCCAAACGTCACCCATTACTTCTCTCCAGAGATGCTCCCTGTCTCACTGAGTTACTCCACCTTTTTGTGTCTATCTTTAAGCCAGCATCGGCCGTTCCTTCCTACACATTAATATTTAACATAATTACTCACCCGCCAAGAATGCTTTATTTTTGTACAGCACAGTTTGAATGAAATCATTGAATGATAGAGCCAAGAATTAGGCTATTTAACCCATAATGCTGACCTTTAGAAGTTTGTTCCACATTCCTCTTCCTTCCTTAAGTGTTTTCATTTTAAGCACATAAAGAATTCCTTTTTGGAAATTGCTTAAATTTTGTTTGGAATCTTTTGAGGCTGCGTTATCCAGATTGTAACACTTGCTGTTTAAAAAAACAAATCTCCTGCTTATACTTTTGCCAAGGGGGCCTGTCCCACTTAGGCGCCACATGTTCGCGGGTGGTTGCCGGGGAGTCGCCTTCATGGTCTTGAGGAGTTCCCGCATTCTGGAAACTAGTCGCAGCCTCATTATGGTCACCGCAAATTTTTCAACATGTTGAAAAAATAGCGCCGACTTGAATGAAGCCGCCATGGAGAGTAGCAAGAATTCTCGTGCCGTGGGTGGGTTGCCAGGTGGTCTTGTGGGTTGCCAGGAGGTTAAAGGTTCTCGTAGGTTGTAGCCGGAGCTGACCGGTGAATTTTAATGCCTCATTGGGGAAAAAAACATAGGCAGTAGTTTTTAGAACTAAGGATAACCGACTGGTAATGTTAATGTCCGCCGAGCTTCACAGCCGTATATCTCTGGCTTCTTAAAAATTGTCTCCACTCCTTCTCCCCCCCTCTCCTCCCTCTTTTAAATAACTTGCTGTCTAGAGTGCTTTAGCCATCTTAATTACAGCCAACCTTCCTGTTCATCACTGTGTGTGTCTGTATCATGTTGGCTTTGCACGGTGAGAATTTCATTCAGACAGTGCTCCCCCTGCTTTCCCTGTACCCCGCCTGCATAACGGGCTGGTGAAGGAAGCGATGTGTGTGTGTGTTCCACTCTGACAATCGCCGTTCCAGTTGCCGGTTTTTCAGGCGACTGCTGGCAACTTGACAGGCCCATAAGCCTGTGTTCTCCTCTTATTGCCCCTCCTGTACTATTTGTGCTTATCATTGCACAATAGTATAAAAAGTCTAAAAACAATCAGCCGCATTAATTATAAACTCAATTAATTATATACACTTGAACAGATTACATGTAAATTACATTTTAATTGCTTCTCAGTTAGAATATATGGGGTGGAGAAAATTACACTTCATATTTTCTAATATTATAACATGAACAATGTTTGACTTGAAAATTGACATCTAAATATGCAATATTGAGGAATTGATATAAATATAATACATATGCAGTAATTCCTCAGTTTATCAACATACAATTTATGATTATTTGCTGGAGGGGATTCTGAGAGACAGAATCAGTCTGCATTTGGAAAGGCAGGGACTGTTGGAAATGGACAGCATGGCTTTGTGTTTGCGAAATCATTTCTCATGAATTTTATTGTGTTTTTTTGAAGAGGCGACCCAAAGGGTTGACTGGGTAGGACGATGGATGTTGTCTACATGGACCTTTACAAGACTTTTGATAAGGTCCCCCATGGAAAAATTATTTGTAAGGTGAGATCACTTGGGATCCAGGGTGTGCTAATCAATTGGATACAACAGTGGGTTCTTGGTAGCAGTCAGTGGGTGGTGATGGAAGGTTGTTTATCAGATTTTAGGCCTCTAACCAATAGTGTGCTGTAGGAATTAGTACTGGCTTTCCCGTTGTTTGTTGTATATTTTAATCATTTAATGAGAATGCAGGTGGCATGATTAGTACATTTGCAGATAACACCAACATTGTTGGTGTGGTGGACAGTGTAATGGATTTTCTAGGATTACAACAGGATCTAGATCAACTGGGAAATTAGGCAAAAAGAATATTAGATGTAATTTAATTTGCCCCTGTGAAGTATTTTGGAAAGTTAAACCCAGGGCAGGATTTATATAGCAAGTGATAAGGCTCAGGGAAGTTTTGCAGAAGTTTTGTTCTCCCCTGACCGTGTGGATTTTTTCTGGGTGTTCCGGTTTCCTCTCATACTCCACGATGTGCACATTTGTAGGTTAATTGGCTTCTGTAAATTGTCTCTCGTGTGTAATATAGAATTAGTATAAGGGGGATCGATGGTCAGTGTGGAATTGGTGGGCCAGAAGGCCTGATTCCATGCTGTATCTTTAAACTAAACTAAACAATGACCATGGGGTACAACTACATAGTTCCCTAAAAGTGGCAACACAGTTAGGCAAGGCAGTGAAGAAGGCGTTTGACATGATGGTGTATATCAGATGGGGCATTGGATAGAAAAGCAGGGACGCCATGTTACAGCTATTTAGCATGTTGTTGAGATTGCATCTGAAATAGTGTGTGCATTTCTGGTTGCAACACTATAAGAAAGATGTAATTAAGTTAGAAAGGGTGCAGGAAAGAATCCCGAGAATGTCTGGGGCTATTTGTTCTGGAGTGAAAGAAACAGAGGGGTGACATTGTGAAAGCTTTGGATAAATTATGAGGCTCAAGTGTTGATAGAGTTTAATTGATATATGCATCGTGAATGGAACAATGAAATTCTTACTTGTTGCAACTTTAAGGGGCTTTCCCACCTAATCTGCAAGTTTAGACGAGTTTTCCCTCGACTCAAACTCACAGCATGGTCGACACGTGGTCCTAGGAGGTGCTATGAGGTCACTGGAACTCTCCCTTATGCTCGAGGGAAGTTCCCGAATACTTGTGGCCTCAACTAGGTCGCGGAAAATTTTCAGCATGTTGAACATTTTTCTGCAAGTAAAATTTGGGTCGCTATTTAGTTACAGGCAGGCGAGGGCAGCCTTAGGCAATCTCCTTCGCTGACCGGGCATTTTCATTGGCTCATTGGAGTTTTCAGGACCCAGGAAAACTGACCGGTAGGTAAAATGCCCGCTAAACTATTTAATATTTCTTAAAAGTGTCTCCACTCCTTCTCCCCCCCTTCTCTCCCCTTCTCTCCCCTTTTCTCTCTTCTCTCCCCTTCTCTCCCCTTCTCTCTCCCCTTCTTCCTGCCCCCCCCCCCCCCCCCCCCCCCGGCGCTCTCTAAAGGACTTAGAGTACAGCGTGCAGCCATCTTTCCTTCCTCTTCATTACGGGTGTGAATTTCAGACAGTGCTCCCCCGCTTTCCGTGGCCCACGCCTCTGCGATGTGTTTGTATGTGTGTGTGTGTGTGGTCAGTTGATCCAGCTCGCGGTTTGGTTGTGTAGTGTGGTTCAAGAGCATTTTGGTTGATGGGAAGAAGCTGTTCTTGAAGCTGGAGATAGTGGTAATCGGGCTCCTGAACTGCCTACCCGATGGAGCAGCGAGATGAGAGCATGGCCTTGGTGGTGTGTGTCATTGATGATGTTAGCTGCCTTCTTGAAGCTGTGTTTCCTTTAGATACCTTCAATAGGAGGGTGAGCACCCATGATGGACTGGAGAATGTCCACAGCTTTTTGCAGGCTCCTTTGTTCTTTGGCATTTGAGTATCAAAGCAGGCTGTGATGCAACCAGTCAGTAAACTCTGCCATGCTCCTGCAGAAGTTTGATAGTATCCTCAACATCAAATCTCCTCAGACTTCTGCACGTATGCATGCCCAGGTACTCAAAGCCATTGCCTCTCTCCATCACCATCCGGCTTAAGAAGACAGGTTCAGTGATCTCAGTTTTCCCTTCCTGAAATTGACAATCATCTCCTTGGTCTTGCTAATGTTAAGAGCAAGTTCTGGGATCATTCAAACAGATTATTGATTTCCCTTCTGTACTCTGACTTCATTATCCATTATTTGTCCACCAATGCCGGTATTGTCAGCGAATGTAAAGGTGGCATGAAGAGCCGTGTCTGGCTATAGTCTGACTCAGTACAGAGAAACACGTTGTGCCAAAAATTATACCATTGCCTAGATTTATTGTTGCATGAAACTAAACTTGAAACATTTTCCAGGAAATGTAGTTTTATGGATCTAAAAATGACTTGGGCTATACTATATATAAATATTTGTGTGTGTATGTGTATATGTGTGTATGTGTGTGTCAGGCCTGGTAGTGATGTGGGTGCAAGAGCGCAGTTACCTCACTTTGCCACCTGGTGACAATGGTCTATATTACATCTCAATAACTGATATAACAACATTGATATTGTTGATATCATTGATATTGTGATATTGACAGAGAATCACAGACAGAGAATTATTAGGAATAACCAAACATTGACCACCAACAGGAAAAAATATCTAGTTTTTCATATAATGCAGTAATATGTATGTGAAATGATTAATTCTGGTAATAATGTCATAACTAGTAACATAAGGTTTGATGAACACAGAAGTGTTTAACCTAACTCATTATTTTCTTGATTAGTATGGGTGTCAGAGGTTATAGGGAGAGGGCAGGAGGGAGGTTAGGAGGGAGAGATGTCTGCATTATTTCAGTGATTAGTTAAATCTAACTGATGCAAATAATGGTGAGTTTTTGTCTAAATAATCTAACCATGTATTTAACAATGTTATAAACATTTCAGAAAAGTTTGCAAACAATTCCTATATTTAAACTGTAAACTGGAAATATCACTGAAAGAACAAGGTGATAAGATTCACGAGAATGCAAGAAAGTCGGAGCACAAATTGGCCATTGGGTCAATTTCATGTTATTTGTTGAATTTGGTTCAATTCAATTGCTTAAACCCCTATTTTCCTACTATATATCTATGATGTCTGAAAAGTCCTTAAATTGTCATATCCATGAAAGTAATTATTGTGTGGATCTCCTCATTTGTCTCCCCATTTAGAAATTTGGATAATCCTGTGCAGTTTTTATAATGAGAGTTTGGCCTGCATGATTAAGCGTCGGACTGAAGAGCAAACGGTGAGAAAGAAATCAGTCTGGCAATACCCTCACTAATAACTGCACAGCATGCCATAGCAATATTTTTATTGCACTTGCACATAATTACCCACAGAGGTACCATCTGTGCTCACAGAGCCTGACACCTACCCAAAAAAGAACATGCGAACCACTCATTCTGCCCTCCCTTGGGAATGAATGGCAAGCAAGCTGGGCCCCTATTCCCTTTGGATATAACCAGGTCACCCACATTTTCCATCTGGTGCCAGTTGAAAAAGATGGCACTGCCCTGAATTGCCAGTCCTTTCACATAGAATGGATCAATGGTGTCACATATCCTTTGCAATCCCAGCAAGGAAACACATCAATAAGATTTATTTTCTTCCTTGCTGCCTTGAGTTCCAGTCGATCCTTAATGAGCGCTAATCTTTCTCTGGTGGGGGAATGACTTCCAATTTGACATCTCATACTGGGATTAACCATCTCTTTACATGTTAATTCATCTGTACAACTTTAAAACCACAGCCTCACCATCTGACATTCTGCATATCTGTAATGTCTCCCTGTCTGGCACACATCGTTTACCTCTTAACTTCTTTCAGGACAAATTGCAAGGGAATCTTGAGCACAGTTTGGAACTAGAGGTTGGCAGTGAGAGGGAAATCCTGCTCCATTAACAGGTGTGTAGATGACATCATATAGCAGGCCATCTCTCGAATGAAGATAAGGTGAAGCATAGGAAGGAGAGATAGCTTAGTAATATAGTGTCAAGACAATATGCTCTCCCACAATGTTGGCAAGTTAAGGAGAGAGTTGTTAACTTTCAAGAAGTGAGGTGGAGTACAGTTCCCCGTCTGGATCAATGGTACTGAAGTGGAGATGGTCAAGAGCTTCAGGTACCTGGGCACAAATATTACCAAGAATTTTTCCTGGTCCAACATTGAAGCAATGATCAACAAAGCACACCAATACCTCTACTTCATTCCGAAAACTAAAGAAATTTGGCATGTCTCAAGTGACTCTTACCAACTTCTACAGATCCATCGAGAAGGCAATATATATAGATGTATCACAACTTGTTTGGCAAATGCTCCACTCAAGTGCACAAGAATTGCAAAGTTATGGATACACCCTGGTTCCTCACCACCAGCCAGCTTCTTCCTCCCCAACTCAGCATTCTCCCTTCTTCCATCTCCTCTTAGGCACAAGACACTAAGATTGAAAGGAAGTGCCATCGGGTTCAGAAAGAGCTTCTTCCTTACTGTTATAAGTTTACTGAATAGATCTGTCATAAGCTAAGGGTGTTATTTATATCTCCCAATTTACCTCATTGCACCTCTTGAATGCTACGTATTGTGTGCAACGGATTGTGTGTGACTGAGCAGTAAATGTGTGGGCACCCTGATGAAGTAAGGCATTAAGAAACAATCCAGTCTTGCGTGCTTTATCTTGGCACATTTTCAGATGCTTGAATTGATGGATTGTCCATCCACACCTGGACTACCTGCAGTTCTCTTGTACCTATGTTTGTGCTGTGGTGAGCTTTCTGTGCGGAGTTAGTGGTACTTGTTTCACTATCTTCATATCTGCTTCCATCAAGCAGACCTGTTCCCAAGATGTTACCTATTCCTCCAATATGGAACCCTCTCTTCCGCCATGATCTCATGAGTTCTAGAATATGGTTCTTGTTGCCTTCAGCCACATTGGGTGTGGGGCTGACAAAGGCTTCACTCTCATTATGGCTCCAGCCCTTACTGACGAGTTGTAGTGCAGTACCTGCCTGCTTTTGGTCGCTCCAGTTGTCCTCACTTATACACTTAGTACTAGCAATTTTTTGGGAGTTGAGCTATTGCTGGAATGAGCATAAGTCTCTGCATAACCTTCACAGTGCCTGCCTGTCCCTTATACTGCTGAGCTTTCCTGTGATCAAACTACAGATCCTCTAGGAACACAAAGAATCCCACTGTGAACTGTTGCCCATGATCTGGAATCAACATCTCAGGGATGCTACATCTAGAAAACTGGTCTTTGAGTTTGGGAATTATTTCAATGAGTAGGAGTTCTTCAAAAGGTTTATCTCCCCAAAATTTGAACTACTTTTATTTAAATGCAGATACATTTTCCCATCCAGAGTGAAATCAATCTGTGCCAGCATTCGCCCAGGATCCCTCTGAGACCTGTGCAGAAAGGAAGTGCAGAAGCTGGTTTACATAGAAAGATAGAAACATAGAAATTAGGTGCAGGAGTAGGCCATTCGGCCCTTCGAGCCTGCACCGCCATTCAATATGATCATGGCTGATCATCCAACTCAGTATCCCGTACCTGCCTTCTCTCCATACCCTCTGATCCCCGTAGCCACAAGGGCCACATCTAACTCCCTCTTAAATATAGCCAATGAACTGGCCTCAACTACCCTCTGTGGCAGAGAGTTCCAGAGACCCACCACTCTCTGTATGAAAAAATTCCTTCTCATCTCGGTCCTAAAGGATTTCCCCCTTATCCTTAAGCTGTGACCCCTTGTCCTGGACCTCCCCAACATCGGGAACAATCTTCCTGCATCTAGCCTGTCCAACCCCTTAAGAATCTTGTAAGTTTCTATAAGGTCCCCTCTCAATCTCCTAAATTCTAGAGAGTATAAACCGAGTCTATGCAGTCTTTGTTCATAAGACAGTCCTGACATTCCAGGAATCAGTGGTGAACCTTCGCTGCACTCCCTCTATGGCAATAATGTCCTTCCTCAGATTTGGAGACCAGAACTGTACGCAATACTCCAGGTGTGGCCTCACCAAGACCCTATACAACTGAAGTAGAACCTCCCTGCTCCTATACTCAAATCCTTTTGCTATGAAAGCTTACATACCATTGGCTTTCTTCACTGCCTGCTGTACCTGCATGCCTACTTTCAATGACTGGTGTACCATGACACCCAGGTCGCGCTGCATCTCCCCTTTTCCTAATCGGCCACCATTTGGATAGTAGTTGGTTTTCCTATTTTTGCCACCAAAGTGGATAACCTCACATTTATCCACATTATATTGCATCTGCCAAACATTTGCCCACTCACCCAGCCTATCCAAGTCACCTTGCATTCTCCTAGCATCCTCCTCACAGCTAACACTGCCCCCCAGCTTAGTGTCATCAGCTTAGTATTTGGAGACGAGGCGCATCTGAAGAAGGGTTCTGACCCGAAACATCAGTCATCCTTTTTCTCCATAGATGCTGCCTGGCCTGCTGAGTTACTCCAGCACTTTGTGTCCCTCTGAGACCTGGTGAGAGTGGCCTACTTTAAATGCTCATTTTTCTTCACATGGCCCCTGATCTCCCTATTCATCCCTGGTTCCAGATGTGAGCGATGAACATATTTGATCCTATTGTACTTTCATAGCTTGGGAAGAGTTATTATTCTGCCTCTGACGATCAGGTCTCTCTCACTGTTCTATTCATCTCCCACTAAGGGACAAGGTTCAACCTCACTTTGTGTCTTTTTCCATCCTGTCTGAAAAACTGACTTTAATAATAGCACTATATCATCTTGATTTATAGCTTCTTAATCTCCTGCGTCAATGGATGAAAGAATTAATATATCTCCCCATTTTATTGTCTCAAGTTCAATATTCTTGGCAACTCGGTCCCTGGAGAATAGATGTGTGTGTGTGTAGGCTACGTGCATGTCTTCTGTTCAATAAATCTTTGTTGCTTATACCCGCCAGCAATCTCTGCAACCTCATTGCCCAGTGGAGGGGATTGCCAAGTGATCATAAAGCATGTGTTTCATTTTCCTGATATTTGCCAATGAAACATCTCCCATACCAAAGATCACACAAGGTGCTCGTTCATGATTTGTGTGTAACACATTTTGCATCTGATAAACCTCTGCTCATGTGTGGCATTGGCGGATTATTCAGCAAGATTATCGCTCCAAGACATTCTCTGATATCCTTGCATGACCCTGAGCAAGCTGGACGTCTAGAGCGAGGTAGACTGCTCAGAACAATGGGGGTGAGAAAGTTTAAAGATTTATAAGTTATAAAATGGATCCAGCTGTAGATTTAGAAGCAGTAAAATGGATGTTTTCACCTTTCTCCTATTACACTAGCAAGGCTAACAGAAATGTTTTCGCCCTTCTTCCATAACACTAGTGAGATAGCAGCACAAATACATGAATGTTTATAACAGAGAGAAAAACAATCAAGGAAATGTTCAGACTCTTGGCTCCTATTCTTTGCTCTATAAGATTACAATGTGCATCAATTATGTTAAAAAAAACAAATGCTTGATCTGCAGAAAAATAGCTTCTTCAGCATGACCATATATGCACTAACCTTTCCTCTCTCGGAAGAACCTGCCAACAGGAAAGAGGCTGTACAATGCTCTGAAAGATAAAGTATTGCTGAATCGCTGATTATTGGGGTATAAATATATCTAATTGAACATTACCTCTTTGTGTGGGGATAGAGTGACTCTGTGTAGTCTGTATTTTACATACTGTGAGAGTGACGGCCACATCCGCCTGGGCAAAATAAAGATTTTACTACTTGATTACTAATTTTATTGCGTTTTTGTCTGTTTGAAGTGAAATTTACCTTAACAGGGGGACCCCGTGTGGGGGCCCCGAGCATGATGGGAGACCCAGTCGACAGAGGAAAACGCATAGATGGTAGTGGGAACCAGGGAAGGGGGTTGGGGGCCTGTTGCCATGTGCGGAGGCAGGCAATATAGATAGGACTGTTCGGTATCAGTGTCACATGCTATGAGTCATACTGTGGCTCTGTCCAAAGGTTTAATAGAAAGCCTTTTTCCCTTTCTCTCTCAGTCTTGAGCCGTATGTTAAGATGAAGTTACCTATGCTGAATTGCTAATGAAAGTCTTTGGATCCTAATCACTGTGTGTGAGTTATGTCAATCCAATATGGTGTCAGAAAACACGGACTCAATCCCTGCCTAATTCTATTGTATTTATTTTAGGTTTTTTTGTGCAGTATATGTTTCACCTTGGCCTCTTCTCTCAGAAAACCAGAACCTTTGGTGTTTGATGAAGACCTTGCTGAATGGTGGTGCATATTTGAAGAAGACTTTACCATTTATATACATGTGGCTCACCCGGCTGGTGCTCCGGATGTTCATGCCTCTATTCTTCGGTATTCACCAAGGAGAAGGATATTGAATTATGTGAGGTAAGGGAAACTAGTAGAGTAGCTATGGATACTATGAGTTTCAAAGTAAAAGAAGTACTGGCACTTTTAAAACATATAAAAGTGGATAAGTCTCCAGGTCCTGACAGGATATTCCCTAGGACATTGAGGGAAGTTAGTGTAGAAATAGCCGGGGCTATGACAGAAATATTTCAAATGTCATTAGAAACTGGAATAGTCCCCGAGGATTGGCGTACTGCGCATGTTGTTCCATTGTTTAAAAAGGGTTCTAAAAGTAAACCAAGCAATTATAGACCGGTTAGTTTGACTTCAGTGGTGGGCAAATTAATGGAAAAGCTACTTAGAGATAATATATATAAGTATCTGGATAAAGAGGGTCTAATTAGGAACAGTCAACATGGATTTATGCCTGGAAGGTTATGTTTGACTAATCTTCTTGAATTTTTTGAAGAGGTTACTAGGGAAATTGACGAGGGTAAAGCAGTGGATGTTGTCGATATGGACTTCAGTAAGGCCTTTGACAAGGTTCCTCATGGAAGGTTGGTTAAGAAGGTTCAACTGTTGGGTATAAATGCAGGAATAGCAAGATGGATTCAACAGTGGCTGAATGGGAGAAGCCAGAGGGTAATGGTGGATGGCTGTTTGTCGGGTTGGAGGCAGGTGACTAGTGGGGTGCCTCAGGGATCTGTGTTGGGTCCTTTGTTGTTTGTCATGTACATCAATGATCTGGATGAAGGGGTGGTAAATTGGATTAGTAAGTATGTAGATGATACCAAGATAGGGGGTGTTGTGGATAATGAAGAGGATTTCCAAAGTCTACAGAGTGATTTAGGCCAGTTGGAAAAATGGGCTGAAAGATGGCAGATGGAGTTTAATGCTGATAAATGTGAGGTGCTACACCTTGGCAGGACAAATCAAAATAGGACGCACATGGTAAACGGTAGGGAATTGAAGAATACAGTTGAACAGAGGGATCTGGGAATAACCGTGCAAAGTTCCTTGAAGGTAGAATCTCATATAGATAGGGTGGTAAAGAAAGCTTTTGGTATGCTAGCCTTTATAAATCAGAGCATTGAGTATAGAAGCTGGGATGTAATGTTAAAATTGTACAAGGCGTTGGTGAGACCAAATCTGGAGTATGGTGTACAATTTTGGTCGCCCAATTACAGGAAGGATGTCAACAAAATAGAGAGGGTACAGAGGAGATTTACTAGAATGTTGCCTGGGTTTCAACAGCTAAGTTACAGAGATAGGTTGAATAAGTTAGGTCTTTATTCTCTGGAGCGCAGAAGGTTAAGGGGGGACTTGATAGAGGTCTTTAAAATGATGAGAGGGATAGACAGAGTTAATGTGGACAAGCTTTTCCCTTTGAGAATAGGGAAGATTCAAACAAGAGGACATGACTTTAGAATTAAGGGACAGAGGTTTAGGGGTAACATGAGGGGGAACTTCTTTACTCAGAGAGTGGTAGCGGTGTGGAATGAGCTTCCAGTGGAAGTGGTGGCGGCAGGTTCGTTGGTATCATTTAAAAATAAATTGGATAGGCATATGGATGAGAAGGGTATGGAGGGTTATGGTATGAGTGCAGGCAGGTGGTACTAAGGGAAAAAAGTTGTTTGGCACGGACTTGAAGGGCCGAGATGGCCTGTTTCCGTGCTGTAATTGTTATATGGTTATATGGTTATTCTCCTCAACATAGCGGGCACAAAAGCTGCTCGGCATGCCAGAAGATTTAATTATGAACCAGCTAGATTTGATCTGGCTGGTGTCCGGATTGCTCCCGCTGAGTCCGCCTAGGATCCCGACTGCCTGCTAAACTATTTCCGACCGTTATGTGAGTTACGTACTAATCTAGTAATGGAGAAACATATATATTTTTTGCAAAGCCAAAGACATGGCGAACCTGTTGAAACATACGTTAGTGCTTTGAAACACATTGCCAGTAGATGTGCCTTTGGAGATTTATGTGACAGCCTAGTTCATGACCACCTTGTCTATGGTATTCTCAATGATAGATTATGTGATGAGCTGCTACGCAATTCACTCTGGAGACTGCTGAAAAGCGCGGTCGCATTGCTGAAATGGCTGATGTTCATGCTAAAGTCTTGGGACATGGCCCCCACTCTGCCCACGTTGTTAATGTTGCCGGCACACTTTATCAAGCTTCTTACCAATTTCCTCAAGTTCTCTACAGGTCGGCCGTTAAACTTATATACAATTGTTTTAATTGTGGGGGTTCACATGTTGCTGTCCGTGACCGTTGCCCGGCTTATGGAAAGCTTTGTCACGTCTCTAACTATTTTTTCCGATACTGCTGCTTGCGTAGCAACAGAGTTCAAACAAGACAATCTGTCAATTCACTCAACCATGGGAACATGGGCTCTGAGCACTCTCAAATGGCCCCCATCGCTGACCTCTCAGATGGGGTCTCGCCCATGGTCATGGCAACAAAGAAGAACAAGGGTGAAATACAGATTTGCATCAACCCAAGGATTTAAACACAACCATTAAGCGACCACGCTATCCCATGTGCACAGTAGACGAGTTTGCAGCGCAGCTGGCTGAAGCAACTGTAGTCACAGTACTAGATGCCAAGAGTTAATTCTGGCAGATTCCTCTGAAACACAACTCCTCCAAGTTAACCACTTTCAGCACACCCTTCAGGCGATAGATTCCTACACATGCCTTTTGGCATAAGCTCTGCTAGTGAAGTATTTCAATGGGCCATGGAACAATTGTTTGCAGGTTAACGTGCTCCATTGTAGTAGATGATATCCTCGTTGCTGGACGAACTACCCACGAACACGGTGCTAATCTAACAAAGGTCCTGGACTGCGCAAATGTAATCAACCTCAATAAACCCTCAAAAATGCAAATTCAGAGTAAGTGAGGTGAACTATGTAGGCCATGTGTTCACTAAAGATGGCCTAAAAACTAATCCGGCAAAAACCAGTGCTATCAACGAGTTACCAGCACCCACAGACATGCTTAGTCTGCAGAGGTTCTTTGGCATGGTAAACTACCTGAGTAAATTTATTCCAAACTTCAGTGAAATATCAGCCCTGCTGCGCCGGCTTGCCCACAAAGACACTGTTTGGGCCTGGCACGAGCAACAGTAGAAGGGATTTGACACTCTTCAGCAGCAAATGCCTTGTGCCCCTACTCCTGCTTATTTTGATCCTAAAGACCGGTCACACTGACTTGTGACGCTTCACAACACAGACTAGGCACAGCATGTCTTCAAGATTACGGTAGCGGCAGCAAGCCTGTGGTCTATGCCTCACGCACCATGACTGACACACAACAACGCTACGCCCAAATTGAAAAGGAGCTGCTAGCAGTTGTTTTCGCCTGCAAGTTAATGACTTTATCTTCTGAGATACGGTCACGATTGAAACTGACCACCAACCTCGGGTCAGCATCTTTAACAAACCAATTCATGCCTCTCCAGGATGCCTTCAATGGATGTTGCTTCAACTTCAAAAATATGCCATTATTCTGACCTACAAACGTGGTAAGGACATGCACCTGGCTGAAACCCTCTTGCGTGCTCCCCGAAAGACCTGCGAGGGTCTGCCCTCACCAGATGAAGTCGCCTTGCAATAATGACTGTGTCTTTTATTTCGTCATCCTGTGTGGAGCACCTGGTTGCCCATACTGCTGCTGACAGTACCTTATGGTCACTCACCTCCGTCATTAAGAGCAGCTGGCCTGACAAGCATTACACTGTACCGCTTCCAGTTTGGCCCTTCTTTGCCATCCGTGATGAACTAGTACTACAAGATGGTATTATCGTAAAAGGCCACAAGGCTGTGGTCTCTGCTTCTTTGCACAGCAAGTATTTTAACGCTGTCCATGCAGGGCACCCAGGCACTGAAGCAGCTGTCCTATGAGCAAAAATCATGTTTTACTGGCCTGGTACAGCTGAATACATTCTCGAGAATGTGGCATCCTGTGCAGTGTGTAACAGTTTGGCACCTCATCAACAAAAGCAACCACTTCTATCACACCCGGCTCCTGCCCTCTCATGTTCTACAGTGGCAACTGATATATTTGAGTGGCATGGCAAGCATTACCTGGTTCTTGTCGACTTGTATTCCGGCTGGTTTGACATTGATCTTTTCAGTAGCCCCACTTCTCACAGGGTAGTTCTAAAACTCGCTTGCCATTTTGCAGACCACGGAGCTCCTTGTCAACAGCTATCTGACGGCAGCCAATTTACCAACCCGCACTTCAAAGAATTTGCTGCACGCTAGGGTTTTCGCCACATCACTAGCAGCCCTGAATATCCTCAGTTGAATGGACTGGCTGAACGGACTGTCAGGAGTGCCAAACAATTAATGGAATGATCCTACAGAGCTAATTCCGATGTGTACCTGGAACTGCTCAACCTGCGCAACATCTCCCGCAACCCCATCTTGGGTTCACATGCTCATCATTTCTTGTCAAGAAAGACCCGAGCCACAGTGCCTGTAGCAGATCAGGCATTAATCCCGCAAGTGGTCCCACCATCGGAAGTCGACTCCAGGCTGCAACAAAAGCTTGACATTCAAAAACAGTGGGTATGACAAAACAAGCAGACTGCTGCCACCATTAACCGAGGCGCAGGTGGTTCGTTTGCAAACCGACAAAGATCATGACCATATCGGTGTGCCTCTGAGCCACACTTATATTTGGTCAATGCTGATGGAGGCGCCTACAGACGTAATAGGTAACATATCCTGCCTGTGAATGAGCCAGCTCCACCTCCGTATTATCCTGACCATACAAGTGCCAATGGCGATGCCTCCTCCACCTGTACGACTGTCCACTGTTTCGTCACCGGGAATGCCGTTTCAATCTCCGCCACCAATTATACCACCGACTCCGTCCACAGTAGCGAAGAACGGAAATGGTTTATATTGCCCACGTGCTGGTCGTGTTTGCAAACCCACCGTAAAGTACCCGGGTTACACTTGGCTCTCCTCCAGCTTATTATCATTTACTATGCATGCCTTATTTAGTCAATAGTTTTGTATTTCCAATTAATTATTTAAGAGGGAGGGTGTAGATCAGTGTCACTCATGCTATGAGTCATACCCACAGGTTTAATAGAAAGCCTTTTTCCCTTTCTCTCTCAGTCTTAAGCTGTATGTAAAGATGTAGTTACCTATGCTGAATTGCTAATAAACATCTTTGGATCCTAATCACTGTGTGCGAGCTATGTCAATCCAACAGTACTTTTGTAACTTTGTCTGTGCCCAAACATGAAGACACTTGTGTTGTGCCTAGGTTGTATGCAAAACAAAGCATTTCACTGTACTTAAGGACATGTGGTAATAAAGTACCATCCATTCATTCATTCATTATAGTGCAGAACCTAGTCAGGTCAAGTTGGATTACTGTCATATGCACAAATACAATGAAAATATTTGTATCACGGCACAGGCTCTGCTGTAGCAGTTTCCTTGACTCATTTTGGCTGGTTACCCATGCTCCTTGACACCTCTATTCCAGGTTCTTCACACATCTTGTGGCAGGACAGTAGCTGCTCAGAGTGGGCAAACCCCGCAAGATATCATGTCCCTGTAGAGTGATACGGTGTGGAACCACTTGCTCACACCCGTAATATCATAAGACTCAGAATCTCCTTTACAAACTTACCTTTTGCTGGATTTGGCATCAGACCATGTTTAGTGATCAAATGACCACAATGAGACTTCATTCTGAACTTCAACATTTGATCGTTCAACTTCTGTTGCTTCTCCCTCCATCCTATCATTCAAATGGATGAACTCTTTTACTGTTACTATAGTCTTTACTACTTCCTTCCAACATCCAATCTTCAGTGCTGTGCTGATTCCAAATGTCATTCTTCAGTGGTATCTATAGTATGGTGCGATGAAAAGTTTAAACGCAAGCTCTCCTCATCAAGTTCCATGTAACAAAACCGATTCTTTGCATCCAGCACTCTAATAACATATATTCTGCACAAATCTGATAAGCCATATTCTGCTATCCTCAAAACATAATGATTCCTTTTTAGACCTTTATTAAGATCTTTTAGATTTTAGTAAATTATCATCTGCTATCTTAGACTTGCAGGGCCCACATTGCCGGATGCCTGGGTATAGGATCATTTAGTGTCTCCAATCTTTTGTTATTGCATCTAAAGAACATGATTTGGGTGAAAAGAACAGAGATTGTCTGAGGATACAGGCATCATGAAGATTTGGTGGAACAGGAGACATGCATGTAGTCACTACACCCAGCCTAGCTTGTGTCCAGGACACAAGGGATACCGAGGAGACTGAACTTGAGATGCAGAGATACATCCAGAGATGCAGAGCAGAGATACATCCATTCTGGTATGACCACCAGATGGTGCTTTGATGGCAGCCTCGCCTACAGTCTGTCTGTCCTTTTCGCCCTTTTTTGGTTATTTTTACTGTGTTTAAAAAGTCTGTGTTAATGTTCTCCAGTTTTTTTTATGTGGGGGTTGGGCAGGGGGCAGGGAAAACTTAAAAAAAAATCTTACCTTGCCGGCGATGCGATTATTTTCTAGGTCATATCTCCGGTCGCTTTGCAGCCTAACATGGTGGAGCTAGAGGCCTTGCTCGGGACTGACTTTGAGCCCCACCGCGGGGAGTGGACTTACCATCAGAGTCTGTTCCTTGCCTGGGATCGATGCTCCAATGTGGCCTGAATACTTTAACATCAAGGAGCTCACAGTCTTGGGAGAGACCGTCGGGCAGCTCCAAAATCTCACGACATTCGACTAGTCCCGACCCGAGGTAGATTGCCCAGCGAGAGGGAGCTGAGTTTCCCCCCCAATGCAGGAGCTTGATCTCCCCGACGAGGAGCCCCTCTGTCAGCTAAGTGTGTAGGATTGTCCCATCAATGGAAGGTTAGAGCCCCCCGACCGCTGACGAGAAGGCCCCTCTGTCAGCTAAGTGTGTAGGATTGTCCCGTCAACGGAAGGTTAGAGCCCCCCGACCGCTGGAGGACAAAGAGGGGAAGAAATTTAACTTTTTTTGGCCTTCCATCACAGTGAGGAATGTGGAGGAGTTACTGTGGTGGATGTTTATGTTAACATGTATTTTGTGTGTTCTATTGCTTTTTATTAGTATGACTGTATGGCAAGTCAAATTCCTCGTATGTTGCAAAACATACTAGGCTAATAAAGTATGATTATGATTATTATGATTATGTTTCTTACATCAATTGGTGCAGAAGATTAAGAGGCTACAAATCAAGAAAATATACTATGCTGCAAGTCAATTCAGTAAGAATGAAAAAAGACACGACAGGTTGAACCTGACATGTGTTACCATAACACGATGATATTTGCCTTTTAATTCTCTTTTTCAGCAGAAAAACACCTGTGCATACATATGTGAGTTGCACGGCTGAAGTGTTCGCTTGCATTGAAGTAATCTTTATGATCCATCTGCTGTCTTTCATGATTTAAACCACCTCCCAGCTTGTTTCAATATTGCCTCAACAGCACCTGACTTGTCAATTTTAAATGCACTGCCTCAAGATTGATAATCTGTGTTAGGAAGGTATTACATGTTGTTTCTGAGTCAAGTTGAAGCAGCACAAGTTGCCCTTAGACTAACATTTTGCCCGAGGTACATCTCCTGGTGTTCCTGCTACGGAAGTGAATGCATTTGGGAGCAATTACATTGTGTTCCACTGGTAGTTTAAAACGACCCTTTCCCTGTAACTGTATGGCACAATCCATTCACTCCGTGGACTGTCAGAATATGCTGATTGTAGAATTAATTTTTCCCAACCACTTTTTCTTGTATGCAGGGTTTTTCTTCTTTAGCTACTCATAGAATCATAGAAAATAGGTGCAGGAGTAGGCCATTCGGCCCTTCGAGCCTAGATCGCCATTCAATATGATCATGGCTGATCATCCAACTCAGTATCCTGTACCTGCCTTCTCTCCATACCCCCCCGATCTCTTTAGCCACAAGGGCCACATCTAACTCCCTCTTAAATATAGCCAATGAACTGGCCTCAACTACCTTCCGTGGCAGAGAATTCCACGGACTCACCACTCTCTGTGTGAAAAATGATCTTCTCATCTCGGTCCTAAAAGACTTCCCCCTTATCCTTAAACTGTGACCCCTTGTTCTGGAGTTCCCCAACATCGGGAACAATCTTCCTGCATCTAGCCTGTCTAACCCCTTAAGAATTTTGTAAGTCTCTATAAAATCCCCCCTCAATCTCCTAAATTCCAGCGAGTACAAGCCGAGTCTATCCAGTCTTTCTTCATATGGAAGTCCTGCCATCCCAGGAATCAGTCTGGTGAACCTTCTCTGTACTCCCTCTATGGCAAGAATGTCTTTCCTCAGATTAGGAGACCAAAACTGTATGCAATACTCCAGGTGTGGCCTCACCAAGACCCTGTACAACTCCCTGCTCTTGTACTCAAATCCTTTTGCTATGAATGCCAACATTCCATTCGCTTTCTTCACAGCCTGCTGCACCTGCATGCCTACATTCAATGACTGGTGTACCAGGACACCCAGGTCTCGTTGCATCTCCCCTTTTCCTAATCGGCCACCATTCAGATAATTTTCTACCCTCCTGTTTTTGCCGCCAAAGTGGATAACCTCACATTTATCCACATTATACTGCATCTGCCATGCATTTGCCCACTCACCCAACCTATCCATGTCACCTTGCAGCCTCCTAGCATCCTCCTCACTGCTAAAACTGTCCCCCAGCTTTGTGTCATCTGCAAACTTGTAGATGTTGCATTCAATTCCCTCATCAGATCATAAATATATATTGAAAATAGCTGGGGTCCCAGCACTGAGCCTCGCGGTACCCCACTAGTCACTGCCTGCCATTCTGAAAATGACCCATTTATTCCTACTCTTTGCTTCCTGTCTGCCAGCCAGTTCTCTATCCACATCAATACTGAACCCCCAATACCGTGTGCTTTAAGTTTGTATACTAATCTCTTATATGGGACCTTGTCGAAAGCCTTCTGAAAGTCCAGATATAACAGGTTCTCCCTTATCCACTCTACTAGTTACATCCTCAAAAAATTCTATAAGATTCGTCAGACATGATTTACCTTTCATAAATCCATGCTGACTTTGTCCAATGATTTCATCTCTTTCCAAATGTGCTGCTATCCCATCTTTAATAACTAACTCTAGCATTTTCCCCACTACCGATGTTAGACTAACTGGTCTGTAATTCCCCATTTTCTCTCTCCCTCCCTTTTTAAAAAGTGGGGTTAGCTACCCTCCAATCCTCAGGAACTACTCCAGAATCTAAAGAGTTTTGAAAAATTATCACTAAAACATCCACTATTTCTGGGGCTACTTCCTTACGTACTCCGGGATGCAGCTTATCTGGCCCTGGGGATTTATCGGCCTTTAATCCATTCAATTTACCTAACACCACTTCCCGGCGAACCTGGATTTCACTGAGTTCCTCCATCTCATTTGAAACCCGGTCCCCTGCTATTTCCGGCAGATTATTTACGTCTTCCTTAGTGAAGACAGAACCAAAGTAGTTATTCAATTGGTTTGCCATGTCCTTGTTCCCCATGATCAATTCACCAGTTTCTGACTGCAAGGGACCTACATTTGCTTTAACTAATCTCTTTCTCTTCACATATCTATAAAAACTTTTGCAGTCTATTTTTATGTTCCCTGCCAGTTTTCTTTGATAATCTATTTTCACGTTCCTAATTAAGCACTTTGTCCTCCTCTGCTGGACTCTGAATTTCTCCAAGTCCTCTGGTAGGCTGCTTTTTCTGGCTAATTAGTATGGTTCATCTTTAGGTTTGATACTATCTCTAATTTCCCTTGTTATCCACGGATGCACTACCTTCCCTGATTTATTCTTTCTACCTTCCCTGATTTATTCTTTATACTCATCTTGTCATCTTCCATAACACTTCAACGTTTCAAGGTTTCAAGGTCAGTTTATTGGTACATGTACCAGTTAAGGTACAATGCAATTTGAATTACCATACAGCCATACTAAGTGAAAGCAACAAGACACCCACATAAAATAAAAGTTTACATAACATCCATCACAGTGGAGTCCATTTTCCTCACTGTGATTGAAGGCAATAAAGTTCAATCTTCTTCCTCTTGTTCTCCCATGGTCGGGGCAGTCAAACTATCCGCAGTCAGGGCGATCAAAGCCCCCGCAGCTGACAATCAAAGCCCCCGTTGGGGTGATTGAAACTCCCACGTCGGGGTGGTTGAAATTCTCTCTGCGGCAATTCTTCACCTGCTCTTGTGTTTTTCTGTTGATCTTTCAATGTTTCCATGTGTTTTTCTGAATTAGATCTCTTCTTATGTAGCCACTCAATTGGTTCAGGATTTCACAAACAATACAACCTTTAATGAGCAAGTCCTTGTGATGTATTTTACACTGAAGTGAAGGCTTTATGAAATGGTTCAATTTTGTCCCTGTAACCAGTGAGACTGAGGTGAGAAAAATCTTTTTCACCCAGTGTTGTGAATTTGTGGAATTCCCTGCCACAGAGGGCAGTGGAGGCCAAATCACTGGATGGATTTAAGAGAGAGTTAGAGCTCTAGGGGCTTGTGGAATCAAGGAATATGGGGAGAAGGCAGGCATGGGTTATTGATTGGGGACCATCAGCCATGATCGCTATGAATGGCGGTGCTGGCTCGAAGGGCCGAATGGCCTCCTCCTGCACCTATTTTCTATGTTTCTATATTTCTATTTTTTATGAGACACAATTATATCTTTACTTTCATCTGCTCTGCTTTATATGTCAAAACCATTTCAAGATTTGGTTATTTCTCTTCCTTCCATTCTTTCCATTTCTGACAACTTGCCTGGAGATTCTGTGGCTTGGATGGTTTTCTTTGTACCAAGGCTGAATCTCACAGCTTGCATTTCTTCAAGACATGTGCATGTGTTCTATCAATTGGAAAGAATCACATTGGCCATTCAGTATTCTCCTTTGAACAAGGGTTTAAATGTTATAGTTTCTTTCACAAGCATTTCTGATGTCATGTCTCATTATTTTCCTCTGATTGACTCGTGGAGGTATTGGGACTTCAGCCAGCAATGTAAAGCCAACAAATATACCTGTAGGTATATTTTATTGATGGCATTGCTTATCTTCATTTTCTTCGCAGAGCCAGAGAGCTTCTAGAAGCCTGTACAATGCAGCATTTGACTTTGTTCCAGCTGCCTATAGCAGCAGTGCTAAATTGCTCTCTGGATGAGAATAGTAGTTTGAGGAGACAACGTAAGGAGGAAATCAGGATAGCAAAAAGGGTGCATGAGATGGCTCTGAAGAGGTGAGCAAGGGTGCCCTGTCACCATTTTATAAGATCTGGACATTAGACAACTAAGAACAACTCCACTTGGCCACTGAGGTATAAGATAACACTGGGATATTGGCAAGAGAAGCAATAGATGAGAGGGTTACACAAAAAGCTGGAGAAACTCAGCGGGTGCAGCAGCATCTAAGGAGCGAAGGAGATAGGCGACGTTTCGGGTCGAGACCCTTCTTCAGACTGGTCAGGGATCAGGGAAACGAGAGATATAAACAGTGATGTGGAGAGATAAGGAACAATGAGTGAAAGATATGCAAAAAAGTATTGGTGACAAAGGAAGCAGGCCATTGTAAGCTGTTTGTGGTGTGAAAATGAGAAGCTAGTGCGACTGGGGAGGGGGGGGGGGGGGGAGATGGAGAAGGAATGTCAGGGCCAGAGGGTTGAGGGAGAGGTGGGGGGGAGGCAGTCTGGGTTAACAGAATTGAGAAAATTCAATGTTTAAGCCCAGAGGATGCAGACTCCCCAAGCGGAATATGAGGTGCTGTTCCTCCAACTTGCGGTGTTGATCACTCTGGCCGTGGAGGAGGCCCAGGACCGAGAGGTCGGATACGCAGTGGGAGGGGGAGTTGAAGTGCTGAGCCACCGGGAGGTCGGGTTGGTTATTGCGGACCGAGCGGAGGTGTTCGGCGAAACGATCGCCCAGCCTCCGCTTGGTCTCACCGATGTAGATCAGCTGGCATCTGGAGCAACGGATGCAGTAGATGAGGTTGGAGGAGGTGCAGGTGAACCTCTGTCGGACTTGGAATGACTGCTTGGGTCCCTGAAAGGAGTGGATGGGGGAGGTGAAGGGACAAGTGTAGCATCTCTTGCGGTTGCAAGGGAAAGTGCCCGGGGAAGGAGTGGAGCGGGAGGGAAGGGAAGAATTGACGAGGGAGTTGCGGAGGGAGCGGTCTTTGCGGAAGGCAGACAGGGGGGGAGATGGGAAGATGTGGCGAGTGGAGGGGTCACGTTGGAGGTGACGAAACTGGCGGAGGACTATCTGTTGTATGCGCTGGCTGGTGGGGTGAAAGGTGAGGACCAGGGGGACTCGGCCCTTGTTGTGAGTGGGGGAATGGGGAGAGAGGGCAGTGTTGCGGGGTATGGAGGAGACCCTGGTGCGAGCCTCATCTATAGTGGGGGAGGGGAAACCCCGTTCTCTGAAGAACGAGGACATTTGCGATGACCTGGTGTGGAACACGTCATCCTGGGAGCAGATGCGGCGTAGACGGAGGAATTGGGAATAGGGGATGGAGTCCTTACAGGAAGCAGGGTGGGAGGAAGAGTAGTCCAGGTAGCTGTGGGAGTCAGTTGGTTTGTAGTGGATGTCAGTCAGGAGTGTATCACCTGCAATAGAGATGGTGAGGTCAAGGAATGGTAGGGAAATGTCGGAAATGGTCCAAGTATATTTGAGTGCCGGATGGAAGTTGGTGGTGAAATGGATGAAGTCAGTCAGTTCTGCGTGGGTGCAGGAGGTGACACCAAAGCAGTCGTCAATGTAACGGAGGTAAAGGTCGGGGGTGGGGCCCTGGTACGCCGAGAACAAAGATTGTTCGACGTGCCCGACAAAGAGGCAGGCGTAGCTAGGGCCCATGCGTGTGCCCATAGCTACGCCTTGTGTTTGGAGGAAATGGGAGGAGTCAAAAGAGTCCTCCCACCCTGCTTCCTGTAAGGACTCCATCCCCTATTCCCAATTCCTCCGTCTACGCCGCATCTGCTCCCAGGATGACGTGTTCCACACCAGGTCAACGCAAATGTCCTCGTTCTTCAGAGAACGGGGTTTCCCCTCCCCCACTATAGATGAGGCTCGCACCAGGGTCTCCTCCATACCCCGCAACACTGCCCTCTCTCCCCATTCCCCCACTCACAACAAGGGCCGAGTCCCCTTGGTCCTCACCTTTCACCCCACCAGCCAGCGCATACAACAGATAGTCCTCCGCCAGTTTCGTCACCTCCAACGTGACCCCTCCACTCGCCACATCTTCCCATCTCCCCCCCTGTCTGCCTTCCGCAAAGACCGCTCCCTCCGCAACTCCCTCGTCAATTCTTCCCTTCCCTCCCGCTCCACTCCTTCCCCGGGCACTTTCCCTTGCAACCGCAAGAGATGCTACACTTGTCCCTTCACCTCCCCCATCCACTCCTTTCAGGGACCCAAGCAGTCATTCCAAGTCCGACAGAGGTTCACCTGCACCTCCTCCAACCTCATCTACTGCATCCGTTGCTCCAGATGCCAGCTGATCTACATCGGTGAGACCAAGCGGAGGCTGGGCGATCGTTTCGCCGAACACCTCCGCTCGGTCCGCAATAACCAACCCGACCTCCCGGTGGCTCAGCACTTCAACTCCCCCTCCCACTGCGTATCCGACCTCTCGGTCCTGGGCCTCCTCCACGGCCAGAGTGATCAACACCGCAAGTTGGAGGAACAGCACCTCATATTCCGCTTGGGGAGTCTGCATCCTCTGGGCTTAAACATTGAATTTTCTCAATTCTGTTAACCCAGACTGCCTCCCCCCCACCTCTCCCTCAACCCTCTGGCCCTGACATTCCTTCTCCATCTCCCCCCCCCCCCCCCCCCCCCAGTCGCACTAGCTTCTCATTTTCACACCACAAACAGCTTACAATGGCCTGCTTCCTTTGTCACCAATACTTTTTTGCATATCTTTCACTCATTGTTCCTTATCTCTCCACATCACTGTTTATATCTCTCGTTTCCCTGATCCCTGACTAGTCTGAAGAAGGGTCTCGACCCGAAACGTCGCCTATCTCCTTCGCTCCTTAGATGCTGCTGCACCCGCTGAGTTTCTCCAGCTTTTTGTGTAACCCTCGATTCTCCAGCATCTGCAGTTCCTTCTTTAGCAATAGATGAGAAATCGATCTGATTGGTGCCTCTACCTCTATGTTAGCTGTCATTATAGTCTGTGCATGGCCCTTCTGCACTTCTGTCCCAGAGATCTGCAAAGCATTTTATCAATCAGTGGGGTACTAACCAACATATGGGATTGTGCAAGGATTACAGTAGCACAGCCATAGAGCTTCCTCCTCTCAGACCTAGTGACATGGGTTTGATCTTGATCTCTGGTATTGTCCCGGTATTGTCCCGGTGGAGTTTGCATATTCTTCCTGTGTGCCCATGATTTTCATCTAGGGGTGTTCTCTTTCCCCCCACATTGCAAAAGTACGCAGGTTATCAGGTTAACTTTCCACTGTAAATTGACTGTAGTTTACGTATGTGTGTGGTAAGACAATTAATAGTTCTTATTGCGCATATGTAAAAGTATGTTACCGGGATTAAATGCGTAGCAGCACAAATTACATTGTTAGGAAAAGGGATGAGGTTCAGAGGAGTGAATATGGGAAGTTAACCAAAAGGTTAAAAAGCAGGTTCTAAAAGCAAATCATCTCTAGCGTACTCTAGGTGACACGTGCCAGTGAATGTAGGAATGGAAAGGCTGAAAGTCGGTGTTAGCAAATTCAGTGGACAGGAGGGGCAGGATCATGGCAGGGAACGAGGAAAGACGAATCCTCTGCAAATGGATCCATTACGTCCTGACCCATTGACAATACACAAAGGCTAGATGACAAAACATCCTTCACAATAATTCTCGGCATTGCTGCCTCACAAGACAATGTTCTCAGTCCCTTACTGTACTCTGTATGCACTGACACCCGTGGTCTGGCAGTCAAATTCTGTTGTAATTCCATTTATAAGTATGCAGAAAATACCTCCCACCGTATTGGGCCGGTTCAGAAATGACGATGAGGAAGGAAATAATAAGTTGAGTGGCATGGTGTCAAGACAACAACCGTTTCCTCAGTGTCATAAAAATGAAGGAGCTGGGCATTGACTTCAGGAAGTGGGGATGGAGTACACGCCCCAGTTGCAATCAATGGTGTTGAAGAGGAGATGTTTGGCAGCATAGGGTTCCTAAGTTCAAGTATCACCAACAATTTGGCCTGGTGCAACCACATTGATGCAATTGCCAAGAAAGCACACCTACAACTTACTCAGAAGACTAAGGAATTCGGCATATGTCCAATGTCGCTAATCGATTTCTACAGATGCGCCAACGAAAACATCTATTGGGGTGCATCACAGCTTTGTATGGCAACTGCTCTGTCTAATACTACAAAAACTGATGGAGAATTGTGAATACAGCTCAGTTTATCGCACAAATCAGCCACACCCTTCCTCTCAAATTTCATTTCGGAGTCACGTGTGACTTCGTGAAGAGCCCGCCGGCGCGCATGCTCGACATATCGTCGTATCGCGTTGCTGCGACGGCTGGCGGTGGAGCACGCTCCTCGCCAGCCCTTCATAAGGGAACCACTGAGGTAAGTTCCTACCTTAAGTTGGTGGTCCTTGTTGTGTTGCTTTGTTTTTTGCAGCAAGGACATGGATGTGAGTTCCAAGGGCCGGAGAACGTCTGGACGGGGTCGCCGGTCAGCAGTCCCGGAGCCATTGATATCGGCGGTACCTGCAGCGCAGGCCGGGACACGGGTGGGAATGTCGGTAAGCCCTGTGTTTACAGGTCCGGATCCGCCAGCACACCACAGTTCGGAGGAGTTCGACGAGGAGGAGTGTGGTGTGCCGCCAGAGCAGGAGGACCCTGCCATGGCAGTCAGGTCGTCAGCAGGCTTGCTGGCGACCTCGAGCAGAGGGGTGCGTGCAGCTGCATGGCCCTTTTCACTCAGCCCTCCGAGTCGGGGCAGGGCAGGAGCCCGGAAGTCTAACCCTGTCGGGGCTAAGGCTTTGCCTGCCGCCGGGGAGCGGTCAGGTTCCAGGGCGGGACCCGGGGCGGCTGTGAGGTCCAGTCGACGCCCCCCAACTCTCGACGCCGGGACGGGTCGGTTGGGTCGGGTCTCGTCACGGTCGCCGAGCCCCCCATGGATGGGTGGGCGAGACCATGCGTCGGCGAGGTCCACGACGTGGGCAGCCGGCAAGCCCACGCGGGCATCAGGTATCCATGCTGCGGCTGGTGCCGACACCACGCCGCAAGTGCCCTTAGTGGCAGCAGCTTCAGCTCCCGCTAAACGGAGGCGGTTGAACACGCCCGCGCGGGAATCGCGCAATTTCGCTTCGGCGGCTGTTAGCGACGACTACCGGCACCGGGTGGGCCTCGATGAGGTGCGGGCCGATGATAGGGGCCCCGGCAATTTCTCAGAGCCGGAGGACTCCGACCACCTGAGTGTTCAGGGTGAAGGGCGTATTGACCGTATGGAGCGGCTGCTGGAGCTCCTGCTTCACGGTCAACAGCAGCAAGCGTCCAGCAGCGACAGGCACAGGGCTGTTTCGCCAACTTCCACCTTCAGCCTGGAGCAGCAGGATGAGGAGGTTTTGGTCGATCCCATACCACCTCCGTCAGATTTACCAACGGAGGAACTTCTCAATGTGGCCGCTAAGTTCGCGGCCCCACACTCGTCTGGGCTTCCCCTGAACTCGAAATTGGCAGCCACAGTGGACTTCCTCAACAACCATCAGCTCCAGGAAGAAGTTCTCATTCAGGCCATGAGCCGTCACAAGGCTCCATCCAACTGCAACTCCCTCAACGTGCCTGTGGTCAATACGCCGATATTGCACAACATTAGTGCGGCTATCCGTCAACAGGAGCTGAAAATTCAGCGGATCCTGAAGCTCCTCACGGCCGGTATTACCGCCTTTGTGCGGTCGGTTGATGGGGATGAATTAAATTTGGACCAGGAGGATGCTCTGGCTCTATTGTGCGCAACTCAACATGAGATCAATGGGTTCCGCAAAAGCAGCATCCGCCCGGCGCTCAACCCTAAGTTTGCAGGGTTGTGCAAACCACCGCCGCCGCCGCCGCCCCGTCAGCTCTTTGGAGAAGATCTCTCGAAGAGGGTCAAAGAGCTTGACGAACAAGCCAAAACGGTGGGACTCATGCGCTCTCACAGTGCCCCCAGGCCGTTGGGCTCGAAAGCTCCGCTTGTTCGTCCACGAGGGTCTGCCAGCACCTCTACAAGGACCTACCCTCCAGCTCCACCCCGTTACCAACAGCCCCAGCAGCAGGGGGCTTTTTTAGGACAAGGTCGGCAGAAACCCTGGTGGAAGATGAGGACGCCGCGCCCTCAAGCCAACCCAGCACCTCCACGTCCACCCACACGTGTCAAGGACCGCCGGTAACCACGGAGGTGAGGCGGTCTGGTTCTCTCTTTTCTCTTTGTCTAACCTCACATGTTGGTGGGCGCCTTCGGTTCTTTTTGGGTGCATGGGGTGATATTACTGGTGATGAGTATGTGTTACAAAATATTCAGGGTCATAAAATTGAGTTTCTTAATGGGGACATTCCTCCATCCCAGCACAGGCCTGGTCGAACATTTAAATTGTCTGCTGCAGAACAGGCAGCAGGCTATAAGGACATTTTGAGGCTAGAACAGATGGGAGTGATAGAGAAAACGGTTCATGAGCCAGTTGAATTTGTTTCTAATATATTCACTCGACCCAAGAAGGATGGAGGCTGTCGAGTCATCATTGACCTGACTCGTTTAAATACTTTTGTAACATATACTCATTTCAAAATGGACACTTTTGAAACAGCCAAATCATTGATTTCACATGGTTGCTTTATGGCATGCATTGATTTACAAGATGCGTACTATACTGTATCCATTCAAAAATGTTATATGAGGTTTCTGAAATTTATCTGGATGGGTCAACTCTGGCAATATAGGGCTTTGCCAAACGGGCTTACCACAGCCCCTAGATTATTCACTAAATTGGTGAAGCCAATTATGGCTTATTTACGACAACGACATCATATAGTAATGGCCTATTTAGATGATATCTTAATTGTCGGCCACACCCTGGAATTGGCTCAACAGGGTGTTGCAGCTGCTGTCAATATATTTCAGCAGCTGGGGTTCATTGTCCATCCAGCCAAATTGAAGTTCTGCCCCTCCCAGGTAATTCATTATCTGGGGTTTACGGTGGACTCTATTCACATGAGGGTCACCATACCAACTAATAAGGTTGAGGAGGTCACCCAGGTGTGTCAAAGTTTAATCAGCGCTAGTATACCATCGATTCGACATACAGCTACAGTAATTGGCAAACTTGTAGCATTGTTTCCGGCAGCCCGATATGGGCCTTTGCATTATCAGAATTTGCAAAGGGCCAAGATCACTGCGTTAAGACAGCACGCTGGTCATTATGATCGACCAATGCAGCTGCCGCCCGAAGCGACGGATGAGTTACGATGGTGGGTGCGTCACATTAGTAACTCATTTAAGCCTATTATTGAGGCTAATCCGGTGGTATACTTGCAAACTGATGCGAGCTCTTATGGCTGGGGAGCTACGGATCATTACTCTAGTTGCGGGGGCAGATGGGATACCCTTGAGGCTACTATGTTGTTGTCACAAGGGATAAACTATTTGGAGCTACTTGCAGCATTCCACGGACTTCGTGCTTATTGTTCCAAGGTTTTTGGAGCACATGTCCGTCTCCAAATAGACAACACCACAGCGGTGGCATATTTAAACCATATGGGCGGTACCAGGTCAGTTTCATGTGATAAATTGGCTAACTCAATTTGGCTCTGGTGTGTTCAAAGAGACATTTGGATTTCAGCTACCTATTTGCCAGGTGAGCTTAATACTGTGGCGGACACCAGGTCACGCAAGTTTAATGACAATATTGAATGGATGTTGCATCCTGAAATTTTTGCCAAAGTCACAGCCAAATTTGGGAAACCGGATATTGACCTTTTTGCGTCACGGTTGAACCATCAGGTACCAACATACGTCTCGTGGGAACCAGATCCTGGGGCTATGGCGCTAGATGCATTCTCGCTGGACTGGGGGAATTGGTTTTTCTATGCATTCCCCCCGTTTTGCCTCATCAGTCGGGTATTACGAAAGATTCAGATGGATGCAGCCAAGGGCATCCTTATTATACCCGACTGGCCTACACAGCCGTGGTATCCGGTGGTCTTTGACATGCTCAGTGAGCCTTGGGTCCTTTTGAAGGGTTGCCCAGAATTGGTTACTCACCCTGTCTCAGGGGAGCCACATCCCTGCCACGGCTATTTAAATTTGTTGGCTTGCAGGTTTGAACAGGCCGTTAGTCCAATACGGCCTCTCAACTCGGACCATGGATACCATTGGGGCGTCGTGTCGAGAGTCCACAAGGCGAAGATACCGCTCACATATCAAGAAGTGGGAAGCCTACTGCAGCCGCTCTCGCATCACGTACGATGACGTGACTATAACCGACGTCCTGGAATTCCTCGCGGGGTTGCACCATGATGAACACTTAAGTTACAGTGCCATCAACAGCGCCAGGAGCGCGCTGTCATTCTACCTCAAGATTGAGGTGGGATCCAACAGGCTAGTGTCCAGACTCATGCGGGGTATATTCAATATGAATCCGCCTACACCACGCTATAATATCACCTGGGATGTCAGGGACGTATTAACCCTGCTCAGGACGTGGTCTCCCATGGAAGGGCTCCAGCTGGACAAACTCACCATGAAGCTGGTGATGTTACTAGCGCTGACTATAGCACAGAGGGTACAGACACTGCATAAACTACGTGTCGACAGAATGATGTCTACCCCTACAGAAGTAGTCTTCTTTGTGGATGAGCTACTAAAGCAGCATAGACCTGGGTGCACAGGGCTGCAGCTGAAGTTCCCGGCATACCCCGCAGATGCTAGGCTGTGTTTAGCCTCACATATCCGTCACTATGTCAAGGTGACGGCATGCATCAGAGGAATGGAGAGATACCTGCTTGTCACTCATAAGAGACCTCATCATCGAGTGACAGTCCAGACGATATCCAGGTGGCTCCGGGTCATCTTGGGTAAGTCAGGTATCGACACTAATGTGTTCAAGTCTCATTCCACCAGGGCTGCATCGACGTCAGCGGCGAGGATTATGGAGGTGCCTATGGACCATATTCTCGCCACAGCAGGATGGGCTAATGAAGCTGTGTTTCAGCGATTTTATAACAAGCCTGTTGCTGCTCCTCTACAGTTCGCGGAAGCCGTGCTGAATGCAGGTCAAGAACGTGGAGGTGTCCCCGCATGAGGGGTTTTTGATTTGTGGTTAATAAATATGCTCTTGTTTTGCAGTATGAACTATTTGAGCAAGTTTGTTCCTCCCATCCATCCCTGCTAGTGGTGTGTCATCATGGACGTGGTCCAGGGCGTGTAATCACAGAAGCTTTGAAGTCTTCACGAAGTCACTCACGTGACTCCGAAATGAAATAGTAAAGGGCCTGTCCCACCAGCATGCAACTCGATGCGATTAGCGCGACCTAACGTGGTCGCTTGAGCCGTCCGGCGTCGCGGGGCCGGTCCCACTTCGATCGCCGGAGCCGTGCGGAATTGTGCGGAGTTCGTCCCGAGTTCGTCCCGACGCCGCGCGGGGCTCCGAAAAACCGACAATGTCCAAAAATCCCGCGCGGCAAC
The DNA here is from genome assembly GCA_963514005.1 of Raja brachyura. Next base: position 51,146,631 of record OY740787.1, read on the forward strand.
GGCTTGTCGGCTCGCAGTCGCCGCGACATTTACACACCGCCCGGACATCGTGCCTCCGTTAAACTATTGGTAAGTGCCTCCGTGACCGTCTATGTGTGTGGCTCCGTGGCCCTGTATGTGTGTGTGTCTCGGTGCCCCTCTCTGTGTGCCCCTCTAAGTCCTGGCGAACTTACCTTGGACTTGCTTCAAGTTCGCCTCGCTTTGCGCCGCGTTGCGCCACTCACCCAACCTCCGCGCGGCCCCTGCTGCCGGTTTAGTTGCGCTTGCCGCATGCAGGCGCATGCTGGTGGGACCGGCCCTGTACAGGGGATCACCCGACCTCCGCGCGGCCCCCGCTGCCGGTTTGATCGCGTTCATCGCATATAGTTGCGTGCTGGTGGGACAGGCCCTTAAGATTGAACGAGAACTCACCAGTTCGAAGGTTGATCGTTATTTCATGAGGAGTCGCGGTGAGGGGTTTCGTGCCCTCCACGCCCAACCCTCAATCACCTTCACCTGGTAATTTGAGTCTCTTTCATCTTACTATGCCAAGTCATTTCTGTTACTGGTTTCTGTGATTCCACACCGCTACTTTGAAGAATGTCGAGCATGCGCGCCGGCGGGCTCTTCACGAAATCCCTCACCGCGACTCCTCATGAAATAACGATCAACCTTCGAACTGGTAAGTTCTCGTTCAATTTTACTATTCCCTACAACATCCCACACCCAACCACTTATCCCACTGACCCCCTGCCCCCCTATTGACTCCATCTATACCTCATGTTGCCTCAGAAAAGCATATTCAAGGACCACTTAGGTAGACAAAAAATGCTGGAGAAACTCAGCAGGTAAGGCAGCATTTATGGAGAGAAGGAATTGGCGACGTTTCTGGTTGAGACCCTTCTTCAGACTGATGTCGGGGGGGGGCGGGAAAAAGAAAGGAAGTAGGCGGAGACTGTAGGACTTGTGGGAGAACTGAGAAGGGGAGGGGATGGAGGGAGAAAGCAAGGGCTATCTAAAAGAGCTATCTATCAAGGACCACTTATTCTCCAGTCATTCTCCCTTCTCCCCTGCCCTAATGGGCAGTAGATATAAAGGCTTGAAAGCACGTACCACCAAATTCAAGAACAGCTTCTTTCCTGCTGTTATCAATCTCTTGAACTGAACTCTCATACAAAAAAACCCACAAAGTTCACGGAGTAACTCAACAGGTTAAGGCCCTGTCCCACTTTGGTGTCATTTGCGTGACACGCAGGTGGCACGCGAGGATTTTGAGAATCCCAAATCCTTGAGAATTTGGGGATTTTGAGAATCCGAAAATCCTGGGGCGCCGGGCGCTACCACGCATCACTGCCTACGCCACCACGTCTGACCACACACCATGCGCACATAATGCACGCCATGCACGCATCACAACGCGCGCATCGTGGGTCGTGAGGCGTAAATGATGTCATGCAAATAACGCCCAAGTAGGACAGACCCTTTAGGCAACACCCCTGGAAAAAGTTTATGGGTGATGTTTCAATTTTGAACCCTTCTTCAGAATGATTGTGGGGTGGGGAAGGAAAGCTGGTAGAGAGGGGCAGGACAATGTGTATCAGGTAATAGGTGAACACAGGAGGGGGGGGGGGGGTGGGTGGTTGATAAGCAAAAACCCTCCCTCGCCTGTGTCCACCTATTATCTGCCATGCTTTGCCCTGCCCCTCCTCTCTTCCAGATTTCTCCCCCCCCCCCCCCCCCCAACAATCAGTCCGAAAATGGGTCCCGATCCGAAACTTCACCTATCGACTCTGTCCAGGGATGGTGTTTGACCCGCTTAGTTACACAAGCACTTTGTCTTTTTTGTAAACCATCATCTGCAGTTCCTTGTTTCTATATTTTCACATATGCTGAGGATGTCTTCTCGATCTCCTAATCTACCTTCATATGGCCCTTTCACTTTTCTTTACCTGCCCTATCTCTGTAACTGCAACCTTTTATTCTGCACTCAAAACAATTCTAAACAATTTATCTTTTACTCTATCTGTTGTACCTATGGCATGATTTGCACGGACAACATTAAAATTAAGATTTTCACTGTATCTTGGCCATAATAAACCAAAACCGAAACGTCGACCTTTCGATCCACCGATCCCGCTGATATCCTACAGTTGATTGTTGATGCTATAAACAGACACAGATAAATCTCTCTGAATTTTCATAGTATGACAGGAAAGCCTGCCAGAATGTTGACTTATTTTGTTGCCATTCCATCAATCTGTTTTATCAATGGCCCCTGATGTGCAATATTTGCATCCAGCTGAGCAGTCTGGACAATAAAGAGCCCTTTGACAGGCTATTCCAACTGCTGAAGTACAGAAAACTGGAAACACTCAGAGACAGTGAGACAGAGTTCACAGTTCAGCCCATAGATCTTTATGAAAGAGGAGAAAACCAGTTTGCCCTGCCTCCAGCTAAAAACCCGTTTCCCTGTCTTCTCATGTCCCTCTGAAGTTATGATTACTAATTATTGTACTACATGTTCTCTGATGCTGTATCATCAGAATGTGTTGCCCCCTGTGATGAAGAAACCGCCAGTGATAATTTATTGTAGGAATGCGTGATTAACATTTTAATTGTTAAAAGGTTAATGTTTTGCCTGTCAGTGATGCTTTAAAATAAGAGGCAATGTGGCTACAGGAAATCGAATTCTGTTAGCCGGTGACACCCAGATCCCAACCTCCCATGGGTATGAATCATGACAGGGCCCTACATCTGCATCGGGATGAGTGCTGTGGAGAGGAGAGGGTTGGCCCCTTCTTTGCAGAGTGCAGATTTGCAAAGGGAGTCTGGAGAAGGGTCCAAGGGTCACGTTTTATCCCGAACAGCTGTGTAACAGGGGACTCACTGATTTACAGTCTGTTCCCAGGGAAACATTCAGAGATGGATGTCGAGTGCTGCTGGAAGGTCATCAACTTGGTGAAAGATGCTTTTTGGTCTGCCCGAGGTTTGTCGACTTCCCAGCAGAGCAAGATGTCCATCAGGGAATGTTGCCGACTGGCCCGCTCCAGACTCCAGACTGAATGTATGTACAGCCACCGAGAATGTCGGAAGAATGTTTGCATAGTACCTGATTTCTATATATTCTTTACTCTGAATAAAGTTTACTTTGAATGATTTTTAAAAAGGGGCCTCCTTGCATGATGTTCCCTCTCATTTTCTTCCTCTCTCCAGTTCTCTTCTACAAGTAAAGAAAAAGAGACTTGACAAGTATTGTAGGGTAAATGGGAGGGAAGGGCTTGATGCTGCATTAAGGTAAAAGGGGAAATTAGGTACTGCCCAGACTAAGTGATCTGGGTGCTTCTCACAGATGAGTTTAGATGATAATTTACTATTTGAACAAGAGGGAGGCTTTTGAGAGTTGGACTACACACATTGAGGGCGGCACAGTGACACAGCGGTAAAGTTGCTGCTGTACAGCGCCAGAGACCCAGGTTTGATCCTGGCTGTCTGTATGGAATTTGTCCGTTCTTCACATGACCTGAGTGGGTTTTCTCCAAGATCTTCAGTTTCCTCCCTCTCTCCAAAGAAGTACAGGTTTGGTGGCTAATTGGCTTGGTATAAATGTAAATTGTCCCTAGTGTGTGTAGGATAGTGTTAATGTGTGGGGATCACTGGTCAGTGTGGACTCGGTGGACCAAAGGGCCTGTTTCCATGTTGTATCTATCTATATACCTATAAAGGTCTCATCCTGTATGTATGTCTGTATGCTGGATGTATGTTTTGTATCTTCCACAAAACGCTACACCCTAGCGCTTACATTTTTACATATTCCGACACATATTTGCCCTCCAAGCCGTAATCGGGTTCACTTAAGATTTGATGCTGTATTTCACGTTATTAAAGCCTTAAAAAAGCCAGATTTAATGATTCTTACTTAAAATCCTTCCTGCCAACTTTCAACACAGTTTGATTCAAAGTTGCAAGACAGAGACACTCTGAACTTTTCACCCGAATGGGATATCACAGCAAGTGCTTCAACAAGAGGGGGAAGGCCAATTGGTATTGCAATTGGAACTGCTGCGGCAGGCAGGGGAAGTGCAATTGGGATATTTTATAAAGTCCACTGCTGAGGGAGGCAGGGGAGTGCTGGAATCTTACGTTCGGGAACAGGTTGAGTTGGGGGACCATGCTCCCCATGGGGGCTATGGGTTAGTGGTGCAATATTGCGTTGGGGAATGGGTTGCGTTGGGGGACCAGGCCTCCCGTGTGAACGGGTCCCAGTTGGTCTAGTATACCTATAAAATCTTGTATGTCTGTATGTCTGTATGTATGTATGTATGTGTGTATGTATGTTTTGTATCTTCCTCAAAATGCTCAAACGTGCCATCCCCATACAGCACCAGAGGTCAGGATTGTACCCAGCCACTCTACTGTGTGTACATTATTCTATGTCCTATTCATTTTTCCTCACCCTGTAGGAACAAGAAATCGCACCTTGTTTGCTCACTGCTGTGGCAACTTCCAGCTACTTTTTGGTACGACGAGCAGTCCTCTCCCCTTCTCTATGGATGTTCATGGTCACCAGTGTGACCTCCATGAGGAGTTACTGAATTTTGGAGCATTGAGGAGATCCCCCCGCCACGGGTACTATGTAATCCCGTGCTACCTGCTCCATGGTCGGATAGTCGGCGACTAAACCGTCTCCCCCACCTGGTTTGCCAAGTGAGGAGGGGGCTGTGGACCCCCAGCCGGACCAAAACCAAGACCTGTCAAAGGGCGGATGAGCTTCTAGCAAGCCAACGGCCATCTACACTTCAGCACAAGTTACGATCACTGTCATACACAGCATTGTAAGGAATGATGATAAAGCGCACACACCAAAATCTGATACTTCCAGCGGCGGAAGTCTGCAGAAACTGGAGGACAGAGATGTGTGGTGCGCCCATCACTGTTCCCGTTGGAAACCAGCTAATGTTTTCAACGATGCGTCGCTAATGTTTTCAACGATGATGATGATGATGAATGTTACCAGCCTGTCCAAGTAACAACTGCACATGCTGAACTAAGCCCTCAAGTCTTCCAAAATTGGGCCTTTCCAGGTTGATAGCTGCTTGAGATTGTTATAGAATAGGTTGTCTATAGAATTGCAAGACCCTTAACAGCATTGAAGTACACAGGGATCGTGTTCAAGTTCATAGATCACTAAAGGTGGCAGCAGAAGTAGATAGAATGGTAAAGAAGGCATATGGTATGCTTGCCTTCATTGTTAGAGGCATTGAATATAAGAGTCAGGAAGTCATGATGCAGCTCGATAGGACTTTTTTGGCTGCTTTTGGAGTATTGTGTGCAGTTCTGGACGGCCTATTGCAGGAAAGATACAGAGGCTGCTGAGAGTGCAGATAAGGTTTACCAGAAAGCTGCCTGGTTTAGAGTGTTTCAGCTACAGGGAGAGGTTCGGTAAACTTAGATTGTTTTCTCTAGAATGTCAGAGGATGAGGAGAGATTTGATATAAGTATATAAAATTAAGAGAGGCATAGATAAGGTAGACAGTCAGAACCTTTTACCCAGGGTGGAAATGTCCAACACTAGAGTGCATAGCTGTGAGGTGAGAGGGGAAATGTTTAACAGATATGTGAGCGCAAGTTTTCTTTACATGGAGGGTGCTGGGGGCCTGGAACGCATTGCCTGGGGTGCTGGTGGTGTTGGAAAATGTGATTGTGGCATTTAAGAGGCTTGTAGATCGGCACGGAAGTGTAGGGAATAGAGGGATATGGATCATATACAGGCAGATGATATCAGTTTAACTAAGCATCCATGTTCGGCACAAACATTGTAGACTGAAAAGTCCGTTCCTGTGCTGTAGTGTTCAAGGTTCTATTTGAGTCATAAAACATACATTGTTTTGCCTGCCAAGTCTGCACCAGCCATCAATCACCCTTTAACACTAATTCTCTATGAATCCAATTTTCCCGATGTTCTACTATGTTCTATCAACTCCCCAAATCCTACCACTCACCTATACACTGGGGGTAATTTTTAGTGATCAATTAACATAGTCATACAGCACGGAAACAAGCCCTTCTGCCCAACTTGCCCATCCCAAGATTCCCCATCTAATCTAGTCCATTTGCCTATGTTTGGCCCATATCACTGTAAACCATTCCATGTATCTGTCTAAATACCTTTTAAATGCTGCAATAGTACCTGCCACAACTACCTCCTATGGCAGTTCATTCCGTATACCCACTGCTCTCAGAGTGAAAAAGTTGCCCCTCAGTTTTGTATTTAATCTTACCCCTCGCACCTTAAAAACATGTCCTCTTGTTTTTAACTCTCCTATCCTGGGTAAAAGACCTCAACCTATCTATTCACCTCATGAACTTATACACATCTATAAGATAACCTCTCATTCTCCTACGCTCCGAGGAATACAGTCCAAGCCTCCCCAACCTCTCCTTATTGCAAACCTTCATGTCCTGGCAACATCCTTGTAAATCTTCACTGCATCCTTTGCAGCTTAACAACATCTTTCCTATAGCAGGATGACCAAAACTAAAACAAATACTCCAACTGTGGCTTCATCAGAACTGTGTACAGTGGTAACATAACATCCCAACTTCTATACTCAATTCCCTGACTGATGAAGGCCAATGTGCTGAAAGCCTTCTTGACCACCTTATCTACCCATGACTCATTTTATGGAACTATCTGCTTGCACGTCTAGATCCCTCTGCTCTAAAACACTCCCCAGAGTGAAGGTCCTGCCCTGGTTAGACATATCAAAACACAACATCTCCCATTTATCTGTATTAAACTCCATTAATGTCCACTTAGCCAACTGATCAAGATCCTGCTGTAACCTTTGATAACCATCTTCACTATCTACAATACTCAATGGACCGAGCACTGATCCCTGAGGCACAGCACTGGTCATAGGCCTCCATTCCAAAAGCACCCTTCCATCACTACCATCTGCTTCCTTCCACGAAGCAGTTCTGTATCCCGTCAGCTGGCTCTCCCTGGATCCCATACAATCTAACCTTCTAGTGAACTTACCATATGGAAGCTTATAAAAGGCCTTGCTGGTCCATGTAGGCAATATGTATGGCCTTTAGTTCAATTACCTTTATAGTTACCTCTTCAAAAAACTCAATCAAATTCGTGACACGATTTCCCATGTACAAAATCATGTTGACTATCCCTTATCAACCCCTGTCTATCCAAATACATATATATCTTATCCCCCAGAATCCTCTCCAGTAACTTGCCTACCACAGACATTACTCTCACTGGTTTATAGTTCCCAGGCTTTTCCTTGCAGCACTTCATAAATAGAGGCAAAACATTAGCCACCCTCTAGTCGTTCGGCACCTCACCTGTGTCTAACGATAATTCATATATTATAGCCAGGGCTCCATAATCTCTTCTTTAGCTTCAACAGCAACCTCGGACACAGCTGATCAGTCCCGGTAGATTTATCTACCTTTATATGGCTGTTCAGTATCTTGTCGACCGTAATGCAGATTGCTCTCAAGACATCGCCGTTAACTGTCCTAATCTCCCATGTCACGCAGCACTGGATGCACAGGGCAAGGACTGGTGATCTATCATCCCTATCATCATCAGGTATCTGTTGTCTGTTTTGGCTGGAGGCATAAATTCACGGGTATAGTGGATTGTCGTAGAATCAAGAAATCTTGATTGCGGCCAGATCACTAAACAGTTGCTTGTGTGATTTGCTGTATTTGGGTATTGAAAGAATGGAATTCCTTTTGCTTGCAGAGACAAACAGACAGTGTGGTCGGTACCCACAGGTTGAAGTGTGCATAAACAAAGGCACCCTGCATTAGAGGGAGTATTGACATCTAGATGCAACCACATATTCTTTCTGCCTGTTGGCAAGCAACGGTAAACAGGGATCTGCAAAATGATATCTATGCTAGAGATACTCAGCAAGGCAGGAAGCATCTGTGGAGAGAGACCTTGCTGTTCTAATGAAAAATAATAGTAAGATTAAACGAGAACTAGCCTGTTCGAAGTTTGATATTTATTTTATGAGGAGTTACGATGAGGGATTACGTAAAGAACTCCCGCCTGGCGCTTGATCGGCATACTTCAAAGCAGTGGCATGAAAAACACAGAACCAATAGCCGGAGTAAGATAGTAAGGCACACATAGACTAGGACTACCAGATGATCATTTATATTATGAGGGGTGGGAGCGGAGGGCACGTAATCCCTCATTGTAACTCCTCATAAAATAAAGATCAAACTTCGAACAGGCAAGTTCTTGTTTAACCTTACTATTTTACTTTGGAGTCACGTGAGTGACTACAAAAGATTTTACAGCTCTGTGTTTTTTATGTCGTAGCTTCATTCCATACGACACACTGTTCAGTCAATACAGTAGTGAGTAAATAATATATTTTTTCAAATATTGTTTCAATTTATGTAATGTCTTTTAATCATAAAAAGAACAATTTTTAATAACTCCTCTATCCCAGGGGAAATTTTTACAACAAAAGTGATAATGATATCAAATGAAAACATAAATCGATAATATAAAACGATAATATAAAACAAAGCAAACATTTAAAGAGAACCCAACACTGTGTGTCCAAATCCTGGCACCGTGACAACAGGTTTATCGTAGAACTTTGAAAAAAATCCTTCTTTACACCACCCTGCAGCCTCTAAAATTTGATCAAGTGGTACGTCCTGTACTTTTGCCCTAGTGGAGCCCTAGTGGAGTGAGATTTAAACACGTCAGTGTCTACTCCTGCTAAATCCAAAACCTGTTTTAACCATCTAGCAATGGTTTGAACTGAAACTTTTGTATGCGGTTATTTGTGCGCTATCAGTAACGCTGTCTCAGCACCTCGCAGACTCTTGGTTACTTCAATATATTGAGTTAAATGCTTACCTACACACAATGTTTGATCGACAGGGTATGCTTTAAACATTACCTTGGTTCCAGTTTTTCCTGGTCTGCTTTGTTTGATCAGATCATAAACATAAAACACAATGTTATCTGAAGCCACATGCATGCAATCTAAACGTAACATTTGCAAAGTTTGTACTCATTGAGCTGACACTGATGCCATTAACATTACTACCTTGAATGTTAACCGCTGCAAAGACATTGACGTAATTGGAGCCCATTGCCTAAGCAAAGTAAGAACAATGCTAACATCCCAAATTTCTGTATATCTGGGCTTGGGAGGATGTTTATTAAAAATTCCTTTCATAAACCGGGATATTAATGGGTGAGACCCGATTGAATCTCAATCAGAAATTTGTCCTAAATAGGATGACAAAGCACTACGAGCACTATTAATGGCACTATAACTTAAGTGCTCATCAAAATGTAACCCAGCAAGGAACTCCAATACAATTGATAAGTTTGCAGTATGATAAGATATCTTTGACTGTCTGCAGAAGACTTCCCATTTCTTTATATGCGACATATATTGTTTTTTAGTGCTATTTCTCCAAGCTGCAGCTATAACGTCCATGGTCCTATCCGACAGTCCAACCCCTTGCAATGGTCTGGTCAAAACTTGCAGATTAACAAATTCATATGATCATGCAATGGATGAATTTCTTTTGTTACTGGTTGAATCAACAAATCATTGCAACTAGGAATTGTCATACATGGTTCAGTAATCATTTTAAGCATCAATGGGAACCATGACTGTGTAGGCCAATTTGGAACCACCAAAATGCCCTTGGCAGCGTCTTGTGCTATCTTCCTTCATAGTAGAACAATAAGCTTTTAATCCATAAAATGCCCCCCAGAAACTCCAAATAATTTATACCATATGTTTTGAGAAACAAATCCTCTCGGACAGTCCATCCGCCCCCACAGCTGGTATTATTATCCATAGCACCCCATCTGAGAGCACTTGCATCAGTTTGCAAAATCACTGCTGGCTGCTGAATTAATATGTTTTTAACAGTGTGTGGAACATTCTCAATCCACCAATGTAATTCTGATAAAGCTTCCTTTGGCAATTGCATGGGCCTATCAAAATGGCCTGCTCGCTCTATAAGCGCTTGTGTTTTTGCCCTTTGGAGATTTTGGTAATGCAGTGGACCAAATTCTACTGCAGGAAATGCTGCTACTAACTTACCAATAACCTTAGCAACTTCTCGGATGGAGGGATAAGGTTTGTCAATAAGGCACCAACATACATTTGTAATATCAACAACCTTGTCTATTGATAAAGTTACTAACAAGGTAACTGAATTAATCACAAACCCCAAATATTCAATACTTTGGGATGGCTGTAGCTTAGATTTTGTTGGATGAATCAGGAAACCTAGCCTTTCAAACAGACTTGTAGTTGCTGAAACTGAGTTTTCAGCTGACTCCCGATTAGCATTGACAATTAAAATGTCATCTAGATAAGCCATAATGATGTGTTTCTGTGCCCTTAGCAGTGCAAGTGCTGGTTTCAACAATTTTGTGAACAGCCTAGGAGCTGAGCTTAATCCATTAGGTAATGCTTTGTATTGTCACAGCTGTCCCATCCAATTAAATTTCAAATACCCGTGAAAGTGACGATGAATTGGTACTGAATAATATGCATCCTTCAAATCTATTGTAGCCATGTTACAATCTGTTGATATCAGTTGTATTGCAGTGTTGAAGGTATCCATTTTAAAATGTTTATACTGGACAAAAGTATTAAAATGTGTGAGGTCTAGAATGATTCTACAACCCCCATCTTTCTTTGGTCTGGGGAAAATACTTGATACAAATTGTTGTGGATCCTCAACTGATTTCTCAATAACTCCTTTTTTAAACAAATTCTTAACCTCTTAATTTGATTTGATTTTTTTCAAATGCAGAAACCACCAAAATACGATTAGGCTTATTCTGTCCTGGTGGATCAATACCTTCTACAAATTCAATGGTAGATCCTAAAACAGTATCTAATATAACCCGGTCAGATGTTATACTGTCCCATTCATCATAAAACATTTGTAATCTACAAACAATCTGAGGTTCATCCAAAGATTCTTCTGTGATAGGATAACGTTTTAGTACCTTTCCGACCGCACGTGGTGGTCTCCTTCTCCAAACATATGGGTGAACATTCGGCTGTGCTGGATGGTAATACTCCTTACCATACTCCTGCCACGGCTTGTTCCAGCTCCAAAATCAAATCCTTTTCTCATTTGACCGGCCCTTCTTTGGCCAAAAATGAAGGGTTTCATGAGGCTAATAGTCTTTGCCTCTTCATCAATATCTTTAATTTGTTTAGACAGATTTTCTCCGAACAGATAACCAGGAGCTTGAACATTGCTTGATCTGCACAGACCTGCAAATCTTGGATGTAAAATGGGCCGAATGGCAATCGTCCTCATACAATTAATCTCAAAAAATGAGTTGCAGAACAATGCCAACATATCCTTCTGAACTTTGGTCATTCCACAACCTTCCACTTGCTTCCCAGAAGCAGTGATGCCAGCCGAAATCAGTTTGAGGACTCTTTGAAATCGTATTTCCTGCGCCCGCATAATTGAAGACATGGGCGCCCAACTAGACGGATTCACCGTAGGTACCTTCAGTGAGGCACAATTAACAGGTGTTTTATATAATTCTGCTGTTTCAACCATAACCGCTTCCTGAAGCTGATGAGAGACCAAATAATTAATGTTGGCCGCCAGGTTTTCTTCCATGGCCTCACTGCCTCCTTCAGGTATAGCAAAACATTGTGCCACATCAGGCACACCTAGAAAAATATTTTTGTACTGTGGTGGGTACTCATGACCAAAATCACCACCTTCAGGATCAGTCTCATGTTGCCCTGGTACTCCTGAGACTTGCTCAAAGGAGACTTCCTCCAGCCCAATCCCAGGCTCTGGAGTTTCAAATTCCCAATTCGATATAGCACCATATTCATGATAATGGAACCCCCTCAGGGGCTGTCTGGGAATATTCTGGGTTCTTAGACCCTTGGTTGAATAATGTCTGGAGCATATTCTCCATTTGTTCCACTCTAAGCCATAAGGCTTTTTTATCTGGAGGACTTTCAGCATCAGAGTCATCAGAAACCACGGGCCTCTCAGATTTTCTATTACATTTTTTAGTCACTGGAATTTTCTCCGTGGCTTCTGCTTGTGGAGCAACCAAAGGCTCACTAACGGGTATATCAACGGCCACTGGTATCTGAACCGCTCCGCACTAATCTGCTGTCCCGACTGTTTTTCTTCTCCTCCCCGGGGCGCACGTTTTAACCGCGATTTTTTCGGACATTTCTCCATTTTAATTTTTTTAACTCCTCCTGGCTTTACCCACCAGCCTCACAGAGTTTGAAATGCCCTGGAAGTAAAATAATTTACTTACCTGCGGGCCTATTCCTTACCGTTGGTGGAGCTGCGCTCTGCAGCTCTTTCCTTACCGACAGCGTCGACGTAATGCCGATCAAGCGCCAGGCGGGGCTTCTTCACATAGTCACTCATGTGACTCCGAAGTAAAATTGAAAAGATACATAACTGATTATCATTTCAGTCTGATCTGCTTGGTATTTCCAGCATCTTCTGTGTTATTAAATAATAAATTTAATTGAATTGAGAGCCTCTGTGACTTCCCTGTCCAAAAAAAACAGTGATCAGCAATATCTGATAAATTCCAGCCTCTAAGGAGCTAATGCATAAACATTCATTGTCCTGGTTGTCTTAATAGCTACTGCCACTGCGGCTCCTTACTATTTCCAATGTTGCAATGTAGGTAGGATAATTAGCAGATTGCTTGAAAACATCCTTTTTGAAATGGAGGTGTCTTACGCAGTTCCGTTCATAGGTTCAGATAGAATAATTGATCCCAAAACAGACTGTGTGGACTTGGCTCCATTCTTTCCTTTTCCTTTTCCTCATTGTATGGTGGCTTTTCCTGCTGTGCATGCATCTCATCATTCTTCCAGTCATCCTTTATTGCAGGGGCAATGTCTACTAATGCACCCATATCAGAGAGCAATTTGTTTATGTAGAAGCATTGCAGAAAGCAAAAAAATTCTTCAACATCTTTTTTTTTTTTTTTTGAATATATTTTTATTAGAGGCCATACATATAACAAATAATATAGCATTTTTTTCCAAATATAGTTGATACATCTTTCCAAAATTATATAAATGTTAACAAAATATATATATTGGCCTCACTTTTTTTTATAGAGTGAAAAAAGTATAAAGAAAGAATAGTGAATAATTATAAGAGTATGATTATAGTTGATTAATATAAAGAAGAGAGAGAAGAAAAATAAAATAAAATAAATAAAAATAAAATAAAATAAACAAAAACAAAAAACAAAAAAATAAAAAATAAAAATAAAAATATTTGTGGAAAAGAAAACGGTATACAACTTGTCAATGAGTGGAACAATTTCTAATTATAATATATGGAGACAAGTATATAAATCTGATCTTAAACATTTTTGTTTGATCTTTCCACCGGGTACTCATTGAGTTTCAATGCTGAGCCCAGCTACCCCTTCATATAATCAGTGAATGGAGACCATATTTGTTCAAAAATCTCAGGTTTATCCATTAGGATAAATCTAATTCTCTCCAATTGTAATGTCTCCAACATTTCTACTGTCCACATTTTAATTGTCGGGGATAATGGTCCCTTCCAAAATTGTAATATTAATTTTTTTCCAATTATTAAACAGTAATCCAGAAAATTTCTTTGATTTACTGTTAAAATTTGAGTTGAATCTAAAACCCCAAATATAATTAATTTTGAGTCAGGGCTTAATGTGATCTTTAAAACTGTGGAAATAATTTTAAAAATCTCAGTCCAATAACTTTTAAGTTTTGTACATATTACAAAACTATGATTTAAATCGGCTTCTATGTGCTGACATTTATCACATAATGGTGATATAGTAGGAAAATTTCTATTTAATTTCTTTTTTGAGTAGTGTAATCTATGTATTACTTTGAATTATATCAAGGTATGTCTGGCATTTAACGAACAGCGATTAATTTGTTGTAAGCTTTCTTCCCATAAATCTTCTGTTATAGGTAAACCAATTTCATTTTCCTATTTTTGTCGGAATAGTTCCGTTTTTGGCAATTCCCTGTCCAAAAAAATATTATATATATATGCTATTAATTTTTCTGTTGTTGGATGCTTGTTAAGTACTTCATCCAGTATACCTGGCTCTCTATTTCTGTAATTTAGCGTATTTAATTTGACATAATCTCTAATTTGTAAATATCTAAATAGATTATTTGCTTGCAGTCCATAAATCTCTTTCAACTCCTGGAATGAGAGGAATTTCCCATTCCTGTAAAGATGTTCTATCCTTATTATTCCTAAGTTTTTCCAATGTCTAAACCCCACATCCAATGTCGAAGGTTTAAACATAGGATTATTCATAATTGGTAAACAAAGTGGTATAGTTTCTAAATGTAAAGTCTTAATGATTTGTTTCCAGGTACGTATATTATTTAAAATTATAGGGTTTGCCTTATATAATTTTTTTTGTACCACCCCAGGGGCAAGGAGTATTGTGCTTATGTCGAAAGGGAAACAATCTTCCTTTTCTATTCTTAACCAAGCTGGGTCTTGTTCCATCTGTATCAACCAATAATTAAAGTTCTTAATCTGAACCGCCCAAAAATAATATAAAAAATTAGGTAAAGCTAATCCACCATTTATCTTAGATTTACATAAGTGTATTTTACTTATTCTATGATTTTTGTAATCCCAAATGAAGCTATTAACTATAGAATCAATTTAAAAAAAAAAAAATTTAGGAAGATATAACGGAATGGCTTGAAATAAATATAGTAATTGAGGCAGAAAAATCATTTTAATGGCATTTACTCTACCGATCATTGATATCGGTAATATTTTCCAATATAAAATATTTGTTTTTAATTCATTTAATAATTGAGGAAAATTAGATTTAAATAAAGAATTATAAGATTTTGATACATTAATTCCAAGATATTTAATTTGATTATTAGCTATTTTAAATGGAAATTTTTGTAATTTATTCAATTTAATTCCTGTTATAGGCATAATTTCACTTTTGTTCCAGTTAATTCTATATCCTGAGAACTCACTAAATTCATTTATCACTTCAAGTACTTTAGGGATGCTAACCTCTGGTTTTGTTATATACAATAAAACATAATCTGCATATAAAGATATTTTATTGTAGTTTTAGTATTATATCCATAAATTTCTGGTTCTACTCTAATCCTTTCGGCTAATAATTCTATAGCGAGTGCAAATAGTAACGGTGATAACGGGCAACCTTGTCTACAACCCCTAGAAAGATTGAATTTTGCTGATAACATTTGGTTTGTTAGGATTCTTGCTGTTGGGCCTGAATATAAAATTCTAACCCATTTGCAAAATCCAGTTGAAATTTCTGCATTATCCTAAATAAATAAGGCCATTCAACCTGGTCAAACGCCTTCTCCGCATCCAGGGATATAACTGCTAGTTCAACATCAGTCATTCTTTTCGAGTAGATAATATTAAACAGACGTCTTAAGTTATAAGTAGAATAACGTTTAGGAATAAAACCTGTTTGATCATGATGTGTTAATCTATTGATCACTAAACTTAACCGTTGGGATAAAATTTTTGTTAATATTTTTTTATCTGTATTTAAAAGAGCTATTGCTCTGTATGATCCTGGGTCTTCTGGATCCTTGCCTGCTTTAGGAATAAGTGTAATTGTGGATTATTTTAAGGTTTCTGGAAGTTGTTCTTGTTCGTAGGCAACTTTGTACATAATTTGTAACCGTGGGACGATCAAATCATGAAACTTCTTATAAAATTCAACCCCCAAACCATCGGGTCCTGCAGCTTTACCATTCTTCAATGATCTAATTGATTCCTCAATATCTTTTGCTGATATTTCGGCATCTAATAATTCTCTACCTTCCCGATCTAATCCATTAATGTTACATTTCTGGAGAAATGTTTCTATTTTCTCTGGTTGATCCGTCACTTTTGATGTATATAGTTTTTGATAGTATTGTTGAAATCTATCATTAATATCTTTTGGTAAAGTTAATATATCTCCTTGTTCAGATTTGACCTTATGTATCATTTTCTCTTCTTCTGTTTTTCTTAGTTGCCGAGCTAACAATTTATGCGGTTTATCCCCAAATTCAAAATGTATTTGTTTGGTCTTTTGAAAAAGTTTAATAACGCACTTTGAATGTATCTCATTTAATTTGTATTTTAATGTTACAATTTTATTATGTATATCCCTAGATGGAGACATAGCATTTTCCATGTCCAACTGCCTTATTTCATTTTCCAATTTCTGTTGAATCTTTCTATTTTCCTTATTCAGATATGCCTGCGCTGAGATTGTAGCACCCCGTATAAAAGCTTTAAATGTGTCCCATAAGAGAGATGATGAAATTCCAGGTTTGTCATTGGTTTCAAAAAATAATTCAATCTGTTTAACCAGATAATCTGAGCACCTTTTATCGTTTAATATATGAGGATTAAGTCTCCATTGCGAATATCCTTTAGTTATACCCTTTAAGTTAATCTTAAATGTTAATGGAGCATGATCCGAAATAATAATATTATGGTATTTTGAGTCATACGTAAATGGGACAAGTTTTGAATCTATTAGAAAATAATCTATCCTGGAGTATGTTCCAAATACCGGCGAGTAAAATGAGTATTCTCGGCCATTAGGATTTACATTTCTCCAAATATCTTTGACATTAGCTGATTTAATAAAAGAATTTATGAATTCGCTTGATCTAGAAATAACCTTCCTTTTGATTGAAGATCTGTCTAAATAATTATCCAAAGTGCAATTTAAGTCGCCCCCAATTATTAAATTGTTCTGTGTTACTGTAGGGATAGTATTAAATATTTTCTTAAAGAATAGTGGATTATCAAAATTTGGGCCATATATATTCATAAGTACGACCTTCTTCGAGTATAATTCACCCCTGACTATTATATATCTACCTTCTGGGTCCTCTATTATTGAACTATGTTTAAATTGAATACCTTTACGAATAAGAATGGCAACTCCTCGAGATTTATGAGTGAATGATGAATGATACACCCTAGAAATCCAATTTGCCGTTAACCTATATTGTGCCTACTTTTTTAGATGAGTCTCTTGTAGATAGATTATGTCAGCTTGTATTCTATTTAATTGCGCCAAAACCTTACCTCTTTTGATTGGTTCATTAATACCTTTTACATTCCAACTACAGAAGGTGATTCCATCACCCCCCTTTTTCTTGTTAGTGTCTTGCATTAGGATGTTATGGTGGATTATAATGAGGTAGATGTCTCAGCACATATATCCCAATTTCGCACCCTAGTTTATGATCAACTAATACTAATAACATTATTTGGCATACATATCCTCTCCAGTCTACGGTATAATTCCATTCAAAAGTAAAATAATATAATTCCACATATAATATATTAAAAAAGATAATATAAAAAAGAGAAAAGAAAAAGTTAGTAATATTATTGGAAAGGTGCAGGAAAGAAAGAGTGTCTAAAGCTACATAAAGTGGTGTTAGTGTAAGCCACACTAGCGTGGCTGTTAAACTACGGACTTCCGTTGGGAAAAAAAAAGATGTTTGTATTTCCAGTTCCGTAAATGCCTTAAGGGCAATATATTTAGGGGCGGGGTATTACATTTCCATTCTTATTAATACTTTATTGATTTAATTTGCTGTTATCGTTTTAGGTTATTTAAGGAGGTATCGCGTATTTATTAATAATGGTTAGTACTGAACTAATACTATTATATATTAGTTTATTATTAATAATCATTGTGCTCTTCAAGCCCAATAATTTTACAAGATCATCTTTCTTCCTCCTTAATGCTGGTTGTGGATCGGCATCAGGTAAGTGTTGAGTATAATTCAAGTTCGTTATTCTTCCTCCTCTTCCTCATCATCGTCTTCTCTCTGTGTTCCCTCTGCTTCTTCTTTTTCTTCCTCATCCAACTCCTTCTCGATTTTACGTGCGAACTCCAGAGCTTCGGTATGTTTAGTGAAGTGGTGCTCTTTGTTGTCGTAGCTCACTCGAGGTGTGGCAGGATACATCAGGCCATATCTCACGCCCTTTATATTCCTGAGGATGTGCCTTGTTTCAGTAAAAAGGGCTCTTCTCCTGGCAACTTCCGCAGGATAATCTCTGAATATGCTGATCTTATCACCATCATAAAACAGATTCTGTTTGCGAATTATTATCTTCATCATATCTTCCAAAACATGATCGTAAACCACTTTCACAATCAGTTGTCTTGGTGGCGAACCCGTCTTTGGACGTCGTCTCAGTGCTCTGTGCGCTCGGCCAAGTAGGGGTGCTTGATCCAGATTCAAGACATTCTTCAGAAGATTTGCAGCAAACTCTCTGGTGTCTTGAGCTCCCTCCTTACCTTCACGCACACCCACGATACGTAAGTTCTTACGTCGTTGCCTTCCCTCCAAGTCAATACATTTCTCAGTTATTTTGTTCAATAAATCTGTTAAACGCTTGTTCTCGGAGAGAAGTTTCTCATTCGCCTTAGCACTTGAATCCGCAATATTGGTCAGTTCCTTTATTGCATCGTGTTGTTGATCAAGTGTTCTCATAATAGGTTCCAACTTGCGATCAACTGAGAGTTCCAAACCACCAACTTTCTGATTAACTTCATGCATCTGTTGTTTTAGATCAGCATCTGCTTTTATCTTCCATTCATCCATCATAATTTTAACTGTGGTTACAACTTCATTTTTCAACTCCTCTTTGAATTGTTCTTTAAATAATTTGATGTCAGCTCTGAGCAGCTTAAATTCTTCCTTATATTCTATTTTCATTTTTCTAAGCTCACCCATAATGGTAGTTTTCAGATCCTCCATTTCAGATTTCTTCCTTGGGATATCCTCCAGAGAGCCAGTCAAACTCGCGGTCGAGACTTCAACTGGGCCTACCTCTTTTTTCAGCACAGATTTTTTCTCTTTGGGAGGGGGAGTTCTTTTCATCGACATTACTGCTTTAAAAGTCGCTCGCCTGATAACGTCAGAGGTCTTATCTGCTGCCGGTGCCGTTCACAAAAACTCCTCTCTGATAAGTAGCTATAAATAACCCCGTTTTATCCTGTTTTTTAATATAATTTTTACGGAGCTGGACGGTGCTGGTTCCTCCTACTCCATTGCACCACCGGAAGTCTTCTTCAACATCTGCCGCACTGTTCCCTGTGGACCTCTCTCAATTTGAAACAACTATAACAAATAATAAAAATTAGAGCAACAAACTTGTAAGCATTAAATCTTTGCATATTGTTTTGCAGCGGAACCATTCTGCTGCTGGATATATGTACAGCGATGCAAGGTTAAAGAAGAACTTTTATGTCTGGAGCAGTGAACTTTGTGTTTGAAAAGCAAAATATCACAGATGTTGGAAATCTGGAATAAAATCAAAATGGTGAGACTACTTAGCAGATCAGTTAGCGTTGATGCAGTATGATGAAGGTTTGCTGACCTGTTTCTTGCTCCATGTTATGTGAACTATATTAAGTATTTCCTGTTTTCTAATTTATGAATAATTTGCATGCTATTTGACATCAGGGCCTTCCCACTCTATGTATTTCTAATGGCCTTTCACAATACTCGTCAATGCCGTTCCAATATGTGGTTTGGCAAGATTAATGTCCTAAACAGGCATGAGTATAGATTTACATCTCTGAGGCACCAAATCAAAAAACACTTGCTGCAAAGCCCAGTTTATTAATACCTTTATTATAAAGATTTAACTTTATCATTCACTGAATTACAGTGCCCTCCATAATGTTTGGAACAAAGACCCATTATTATTATTTGCCTCTGTGCTCCACAATTTGAGATTTGCAATAGAAAAAATCCCACATGGTTAAAGTGCACATTATCCAATTTTAATAAAGGCCATTTTTATATATTTTGGTTTCACTATGTAGAAATTACAGCAGTGTTTATACATATTCTACATGGTGAAACCAAAATGTATAAAAATGGCGATCTGACAATAATGGCGATCTGACAAAAATACGATCTGACAATGTGCACTTTAACCACATGTGATTTTTTTTCTATTACAAATCTCAAATTGTGGAGTACAGAGGCAAATAAATAAATGATGGGTCTTTGTCCCAAACATTATGGAGAGTACTGGTATATCTCTACAAAATATAGTAATGCTCTGTGAATAACAGGATCATGGATTTCATTGCAAACCTTCATAATTCTCTTGTCCACTCATAAACGTAGCAATTACTTTAAAAATAAAAAAATAGAAGTAACATTAAATGTTATCAACACTGACTACGCAATAAGAAACATTGATGAGGCAGAAATGGTTGTAAAAGTGCAATATTACCAAAAAAGTGATTGTAATAAAATCAAATCCAGCTGCTCACCTCTTTAATCCGAGGGGGGGAACCGGGCTGACAACCCTGCCTATCTGGAATTTGTTACAATAAGATATCATTACTTCACTTCCGGTGGCGCCATGTTCTAGGAGAGAACAGTGCCAGACCAGCTCTTAAAAAATCTGGAAAAAAAACGGGGTTAGAGGAGGCTGCTAACACTACTTACCGTAGGAGATCGATTTTAAACGGCTCCGGGTGCGATTGTAAGCCGCGTGACGTCATCAGGCGCGCGACTTTAGCGACTCCGGTAAGAAATTTAAAATGAATCCCTCCTCCCCCACACAGCCGAAGAAAGGTTCCAGAAGGGAGGTAGGCCCCACCAAAGCTTCAGGCTCGGGACTGGCTGCCTCCCAAGAAGAGATTTCACAAAGAAAAGCTGAGATGGAAGATCTTAAAAAATCTCTGCTGGCTGATATGAAGAAAATGCTGAAGGAAACACAAACAGAAACACAAAAAGAAGTGAAGAAAGATTATAAAGAAATTAAGGATGAAATGAAAGCCTTAAAAACGGATATTCGAAAAATCAAAGAAGAATTAATGAGAGAAGTTAAAGAAATGGTAAAAACCATGATGAATGAATGGAAAACAGAACAGGAGGAGGACATACATAATCAAATGATTGAGGTAACTGATAAACTTGCTGGGATGGAGCGAATGATGGAAGAGATGATGGATGCGAAAATAGAGGCGAGGTTAAGCCCTATGTCAACTGTACTGGATCAACAAAATGATACGATTAAAGAATTAACTGATGCCGCTCTGACAACTGCGAGGGAGAATGAGAAGATAAACGAAGAGAACAAACGCCTCTCTGAATTAGTACGTAAAATAAATGAGAAATGTTTTGATTTGGAGGGGCGGCAAAGACGTAAGAATTTGCGCATAGTAGGTTTGCCTGAGGGACGCGAAGGAAACCATGACCCACGTAAATTCTTTGCTAAACTCCTGAAGGACATTTTGGATTTGGATGAAGAACCCCTGTTGGGACGAGCCCACAGGGCTTTAAGACCGGCTTCTAGGAGTGGTGCACCACCAAGACAAGTAATTGTAAAGGTGGTTTATGACAGCGTCTTTGAAGATATGATGAAGATAATAATAAGAAAAAGAAATCTGAAATACGAAGGAGATAACATCAGTATCTTCAGAGACTACCCGGCCGAAGTGGCTAAAAGAAGAGCTCTATTCACAGAAACAAGAGGCATCTTGAGAGATATAAAAGGAAAAAAGGAGATCAGATATGGTCTGGTATACCCGGCAATACTTAGAGTTACCTACGAGAAGAAGGATTTTCGTTTCACCAAGCATACAGCGGCACTGGAATTCGCTCGGAAAATACAGAAGAAGGTAGAAGAAGGAGAAGAAGGAGAAGAAGGAGAAGCAGAGGAAGAATGAGCAGACCCGACAGGAGTAATTGATGAATGAACTTTATGGACCTGCGGTTACGAACCACTTACTGAGAAAAAGGCGAAATAACGGACATTGAATTGTAGTTTTATATTGCTTACTAATTAATTAATAAATACTAATTTGTAATTATTAATTGCTAATCACTAATTAGTTTGATTTCCCTTACTCCACTTATATAGTATTACTAATTATGATACTAATTATAGTTGAAATTAACAACTAAAAACTATTAATATGAATAATAGAAAAAGTTATTAAGAATATAAAGTTAGCACCCCCACCCCTATATATACAGTATTCCAAATAAGAGCTGGAATATTTAACATCTTTTTTTTTTAGAAAACGGAAGTCGCTAGATTAGTAGCCATGTTAGTGTGGCTTTCACCTGTGCACACTACACACTATAAAAGTGTAGTCTCTTTTTTTTCTGATCACCTTTTTATCACCCTTTACCTTTTTTATATTTACACTCGTTATTATTTTTGGTATAACACATACTTGATTTTATATTATATATTATATAATCATGACTTCTATCTATTTTATATAATCAGATTAAATGGATATGGTTTAATGGAATTGGAAATTCGCATCGGATTGAAGTTGGGGTGTAGTGTCGGGCTGGAGGAACCAAGAAGGCTACTCCAAAAAAAGCCACCCTAACAATAAAATGCAAGATATGAATGTAAGGAATGGGGGTGATGGAATCACCTTCTGTAGTTGGAATGTTAAAGGAATCAATGAACCAATTAAAAGGGGAAAGGTATTAGCTCAGCTGAATAGATTGAAATCTGGAGTTACGTTTCTTCAGGAAACACATCTTAAAAAAGATGCTCAATATAGATTAACAGCTAAATGGATTTCAAAAGTATATCATTCTTCGTTTACACACAAATCTAGAGGGGTTGCAATAATTATTCGTAAAGGTATACCTTTTAAACTTAATTCGATAATAGAGGACAAGGAGGGTAGATATTTAATAATTACAGGGGAACTACATTTAAAAAAAGTAATTCTTATGAATATATACGCACCTAATTTTGATAATCCACTATTTTTTAAGAAAATATTTAATAGTATTCCTATATCCACCCAATATAATTTAATAATTGGAGGTGATTTAAACTGTACTTTAGATAATTATTTGGACAGATCTTCTATAAAAAGTAAGGCTCTTTCTAAATCAAGTAAGCTTATAAATTCTTTTATTAAGACATCGAATGTTAAAGATATTTGGAGATTGGATAATCCAACCGGACGGGAATATTCATTTTTCTCGCCGGTATTCGGAACCTACTCGAGGATAGATTATTTTTTAGTCGACTCAAAATTACTCCCCTTTACGTATGATGCAAAGTATCATAATATTATTATCTCAGATCATGCTCCATTAACATTTAAGATAAAATTAAAAGATATAGCTAATAAAACTAATATTTGGAGATTCAACACACAGATATTAAAGGATAAAGACTGCTGTAATTATGTGGAGAAACAGATTAAATTATTTTTTGAAACTAACGATAAACCTGAGACTTCCCCATTATTACTATGGGATACATTTAAAGCATTTATGCGCGGTGCAATAATATCAGCACAAGCTCATTTTAACAAAGTAAATCGAAACATGGAGCAAAAGTTAGAAAAAGAGATAAAACAATTAGATAGTGAAAATATAATACATCCTTCTAAAGAGTTGAGTAATAAAATTGCAATATTAAAATATAAATTAAATAAAATTTACTCTGATCAAGTGATAAAACTATATCAACAAACTAAACAAGTTCATTTTGAATTTGGTGATAAACCTCAAAAATTATTAGCACGACAACTCAGAAGATTAGACGATGAAAAAACTATACATAGTATTAGATCGGTACAGGGAAATACATTGACTATACCAAAAGACATTAATGACACATTTTTACAATATTATCAAAATCTTTATTCATCTAAATTAACAGGGCAAACAGATGAAATGGAAACATTTTTAGAAAAATGTCATTTTAATAAGCTAGATTTTGAGAGTAGGCAATTATTAAATGCTGAAATATCGGTAATAGATATCGAAGAATCAATTGGATCGTTAAAAAATGGTAAAACAGCGGGCCCCGATGGCCTAAGTGCAGAATTTTATAAAAAATTTCATGATCTACTTTCATCAAGATTACAAACAGTGTATAGACATACCTATGAGTTAGGAAAGTTACCAGAGTCTTTAAATGAATCTACAATTACATTAATTCCTAAATTAGATAAGGATCTAGAAGATCCTGGATCATATCGAGCGATTGCCCTTTTAAATACTGATCAAAAAATATTAACTAAAGTACTGTCTCGGAGGCTAAGCTTAGTGATTTCCAAAATAATACATTATGATCAAACGGGTTTTATTCCAAAACGTTATTCATCACATAATCTTAGACGCTTGTTTAACATTATATACTCGAGAAGAAGAAGAGATAGTGAATTAGCAGTTATATCGTTGGATGCTGAAAAAGCATTCGACCAGGTGGAATGGTCATATTTATTTAATATAATGGAAAAATATCAATTGGGGGATGGATTTTGTAAATGGGTAAGAATATTATATTCTAATCCTACAGCAAGAATTTTAACCAATCAAATACTATCACCTAAATTTAGACTTTTTAGGGGATGCAGACAGGGATGTCCGTTATCCCCTTTATTATTTGCTTTGGTGATAGAACCTCTGGCCGAAAGAATCAGATCAGAACCCGAAATATATGGGTATAATACTGACACAACAAATAATAAGATATCTTTATATGCAGATGATATTCTGATTTATATTACTAAGCCGGAATGTAGTATTCCCAAGTTATTTAATGTTATAAACGAATTTAGCGTATTTTCAGGATATAGGATTAATTGGAATAAAAGTGACATTATGCCTATAATTGGTATAAATGTAAATATATTACAAAAATACCCATTAAAAATAGTTACAGATAAATTTAAATATTTAGGAGTCAATGTGTCTAAATCCTATAAATTATTAATTAAAGCTAATTATTATCAATTATTAGAGAAACTTAAAAAAAACATTTTATATTGGAAAACACTCCCTATATCTATGATCGGTAGGATTAATGCTATAAAGATGATTTTTTTACCACAATTGTTATATTTATTTCAAGCAATTCCTTTTTTTCTCCCAAAAAGTTTTAAAAAAAAAATTGATACTATAGTTAATAATTTTGTCTGGGATTACAAAAGTCATAGAATAAGTAAAAAACACTTATGTAAGTCTAAGATAAATGGAGGGCTGGCACTTCCAAATTTTCTATATTACTTTTGGGCAGTCCAGATTAAGAATATGAATTTTTGGTGGGTAAATATAGATGTTGAACCAATGTGGTTAAAAATGGAAAAGGAAGACTGTTCACCTTTCAATATAGAGTCGATTATTTTCGCACCTAAGGAAGTACAAAAAAAGACTTATAGGGACAACCCTATAATTCATAATAATAGGCGTATTTGGAAACAGATAGTTAAGACCCTATATCTGGATAATCTTTCCTTTAGGTTACCAATTAGGAATAACCCACTGTTTAAACCCTCAATCTTAGATGCGGGGTTTAGACTGTGGGAGGATTTAGGAATTAAAAGGATAGGACACCTTTATAGAAATGGAAATTTTTTATTATTTGAAGAGTTACAAGATATTTTTGGATTACCTTCACAACATCATTTTAGGTATTTACAAATTAGAGATTTTATTAAATGTAACACACAAGACTATAAAAAAAAAGAACCAGGCTTATTAGATGAGCTGTTTAATTTACATCCAAATACGGATAAGCTTATAGCTTATATATACAATACTATTTTAGATAAAGAGAACCCAACAACTGAAACATATCGTCAAGCATGGGAAAATGAAATCGGATTACCTATAACAAAAGAAACTTGGGAAGAATGCTTACAAAGAATACATTGGTGTTCTTTGAATGCCAGACATACACTGATACAATTTAAAGTTATATATAGATTACACTACTCGAAAACCAAATTAAAAAGTATTTTTCCTAATCTCTCCTCTATTTGTGATAAATGTAAGAATCTTGAAGCAAATTTAATGCATAGTTTGGTAACGTGTCCACGGTTGAATTATTATTGGATTGAAATTTTTAAAGTTATTTCGGAAGTTCTTAAGGTTGAACTCGACCCAGACCCAAAATTAATAATATTCGGAATCCCGGAGCCAAATTTGGTACTCACGGTTAATCAAAGAAATTTTTTTGATTACTGTTTAATAATAGGGAAAAAAATGATACTTAAATTTTGGAAGGGAACATTATCTCCAACAATTAAAATGTGGAAAGCAGAGATGTTGGAGACGTTGAATTTGGAAAGAATTAGATTTGTCCTTTTGGACAGGTATAATTCTTTTGAATCGATATGGTCTCCATATATACAGTATTTAGAAAAGTAGCTATTCTTGGGATCACGGCTCGACGGACACCCTATGGATCCGATGCGAATAACTTACTTATAATTGATATTATTGTGCATTTATTAGAGATATTTCTGAATGAAATAGTATTTCGTATAATGACTTTAGTTTTTGTTTATATATATGTAATATTTTTGTTTTTCAAATTTTCCCTTTTTATTTTCTTTTTATTTACGATTGAAGTATGTGGGAAGAATAATTTTTATTTTTGTTTTTTTATTTTTATTTTTTTTTATTTACTCTTTTTTCTTTTCTCTTTTATATATCTTTTTCTTTATTTCCAAAAAATAGAAGATATTAAGTATTGATATGTTATTTGTAGTAATATTGAATTAAGGTGTTAGTTTATAAAGTAAGTTTTACATTGTAAACGGTTTACCTCAAATAAAAAAATATTACACAAATAAGATATCATTACTTCTAAAATAATCAGCTAGATATATTACTGTTTAGCAGCAGATCAAACCAATTTGAAGGAAAATTTGAAAGTACTGTAATCAGTTTTGTTAAATATGCCAAGTACAGGTACACGGAGAGGACAATGTGCCCTTCAAAATTGCTCTCTAGTGTTGCAGTGTTCAAATGTACAGAATCCTCTTATCCCCTTTTGTTTGCAGCAATATATTGTCAAATTCGAGACTTTATGCAATGTTAACACCAACTAAACCGTTCACATTCTGTTGCATTATTGATCATTTTGGTTGTTGCTGGACTGCTTTCCAGTACCTTGATCTGGAGATAGAAGTTCATATTATTTTACAGCAGCTGGAAAACTTAAACTCAGTTCATTAAATATGAAGTGACCAAGAAACTACCAGAATGTAATAGACCCATCCTGTTCACTAATGTCTTGAGGGAAAGTAATCTGTTGTCATTTCTAATGTAGCCAGCATGAAACTCCAGCCCCACAGCAATGTAGTTAACTCTTAGCTGCCCTCTGATATAGCTTAGCGAAACACTGGGTTAGGAAAATCTGCAATGGGGATTATTCTACCTAGGTGAGTGCAATTGTATTAAGGAGCACAATGGGAACTCTCCAGAATGAGCAAATGAGTAAATGAGTAAATGAGTATTGTAGAGGTAAAGCTGTGGTGGGGTATAACTGAACAATATAGTCTTGGTCGAGGTGATGCAGCATACCCAAGAATGAAAGCCACAGAAAGCTATCTAAGATGAGTTGAACAGTACCCGGATGTGGCGCCAATGGACAAGAAGCCGAAGGAAAGAAGTTGAAGCCAAAGAACCAAATGGAAACAAGGCCGAACGCCAATAAACCGAAAGAGTACGCAGACGAAACGCCTACTAACCGAAAGGATGGGACGCCTAAATGCAAACTAACCGAAAAGGGTGGGATGCCTAAAAGCCAACAAACCGAAAAGCTGCATCGCCTAAACGCAAACTTACCGACTGGCCACTCTGTCAAAACGACACCTAACCGAAAGGAGGCGTCGCCTACACGCCAACGGACCGACTGCCGCTCAACAGAAAAGTCCAATAACATACATAACGTTGTCAGGGGGCGGGACTTGTCAGCGATTGGTCCAGACCCCCGCGTCCATCACATCACTGTGAAGAGATGAACACTGTCCCACACCTCCGCTCCACCCGACCTGCAGCCCGCAGAGGGTGGCCGTGCGAGAGTGGGGGCCATTCCTGCGTATGCTGCCACTGAGTTGAACATTTCAGAGATATACTATCTCCTGCAAGAAAACATGTCTATGTACTTCAGTTTTAAATAACCGTCCTCTTACCTTGAAACTATGTTCCCTCGTTCATGATTTTCATGAGTGAAAACATCTTGACATCTACTGTTATGCTCCTTTGCAATCTACCATGTTATCCTGCATGATTCACTAAGATCACCCCTCATTTTTTGCAAGGAATACAGATCCAACTCATCTGTCCTCTCTTAATAGAACAGGCTGATGATGGAAGGTTGATTTTCAGACTGGAAGACTGTGACTAGTGGGGTGCCTCAATGAGTCCATTGCTGTGTGGATTCTATCAATGATTTGGATGAGAGTGTACAAGGCAAGATAAGTAAATTTGCAGATTACACTAAAGTGGGTGGCATTATAGACAGCGAAGATGGTTATCAATTACAGCAGGATCTTGATTAGCCGGGCAAATGGGCAGAGGAATGGTTGATGTAGTTTAATGTAGATAAGTGTGAGGTTTTACACTTTGAGAAATCAATGTTATGTACAGCATGGAAACAAGCTCTTTGGTCCAATGTCAAAGGCCAACGAGTGAACCCCTTTCCATTTACTCTCATCTCCTAGCACTTGAATCTATTGCCTTCTATGTCTAGATGACACAGATGCTCATCTAGACACTTGTTAAGTGCTGTCAGTAACTCAGCCTCAACCACTCAGTACATACACTAATAAGACTTGGAAATTCACTGTGAATGTTTGGAACTTAAAGTATTGAGGAACAGGGGGACCTTGAATACAAATCCATGGTACGTTTCACGCACTAATTCTCGGCATCAAAACGGCCTCCTCAGATCCCCTCTAATCTTTTCCACTTACCTTAAGTCTATGTTCTCTACGTTTATCTACATTGGATATGGCGAGAACTTTCCTGTAGCCTACCTATCTGTGCCCCTCATAATAATATGTACCTCAATCATGTCCCCTCTTAATCTCGTATTCTCCAGGGAGAATAGATCTAACTTCTCCGGTCTCTCCTCAAAACTGAAAAATGTCTGGTGCATCTCCTCTGCACCAGCACATCCTACCTAAACCATTGTGATCAGATCTGCACCAGCTGAGGTCTGACAAAGGGTTGATAACGTTGGAGCATGACCTTCCTACTTCTGTTTAGTTAGTTTAGTTTCATTTAGTTTAGAGCTGGGGTTTCCAAACTATGGCCCGTGGGCCGCATCCGGCCCACCACGAGATTTTATCTGGCCCACAGCAAGCGCTTAACACGTTCCGTGTGGCGGGCTATTTAGTGGGTTCTGTGGTAACGTGGAAACTTACACAACAGTTTGCCGTAGGCTATTAAGTTGAGGGTTTGTGTGCAGCTGCTGACAAGTTACCATTAGTTGTATGCGACTAATACCCAGGGGTGCAGTGGGAGGGAACCAAAGATCTCGGAGAAAACCCGTGCAGGTCATGGGGAGAACGTACAAACTCCGTACAAACAGCATCCGTAGTTGGGATCGAACCTGAGTCTCCGTTGCTGCATTGCTGTAAGGCAACAACTGTATAGCAGTAACATGATCTATCCGAGTCAGCATGGATTTACAAAGCAGAAATCATGCTTGACTAATCTTCGGGAATTTTTTGAGGATGTAACTAGGAAAATGGATAAGGGAGAACCGGTGGATGTAATGTACCTGGACTTTCATAAAATCTTTAATAAGGTCCCACATAGGAGATTAGTGGGCAAAATTAGAGCATATGGTATTGCGGGTAGGGGACTGATATGGATAGAAAATTGGTTGGCAGACAGGAAACAAAGATTAGGGATTAACTAGTCCCTTTCAGAATGGCAGGCATTGACTAGTGGGGTACCGCAAGGCTCGGTGTTGAGACTGCAGCTATTTACAATATACAATAATGATTTAGATTAAGGGATTAAATGTAACATTAGCAAAGTTGCAGATGACACAAAGCTGGATGGCAGTGTGAACTGTGAGGAGGATGCAATGAGGATGCAGGGTGATTTGGACAGGTTGGGTGAGTGGGCAGATGCATGTCAGATGCAGTTTAATGTGGATAAATGTGAGGTAATCCACTTTGGTAGCAAAAACAGGAAGGCAGATTATTATCTAAAGGGTGTCAAGTTGGGATAATAGGAAGTACAGCAGGATCTCGGGGTCCTTGTTCATCAGTCAATGAAAGTAAGCATGCAGGTACAGCAGGTAGTGAAGAAAGCGAATGGCATGTTGGCCTTCATAACAAGAGGAGTTAAGTATAGGAACAAAGAGGTCCTTCCACAGTTGTACAGGGCCCGAGTAAAACCACATCTGGAGTATTGTGTGCAATTTTGTTCTCCAAACTTGAGGAAGGACATTCTTGCTATTGAGAGAGTGTAGCGTAAGTTCACAAAGTTAATCCCCGGGATGGCGGGACTGTCATATGTTGATAGAATGGAGCGGCTGGGCTTGTATACTCTGGAATTTAGAAGGATGAGAGGTAATCTTTTTGAAACACTCGACTAAGTGGGACCTGTTGGGTCCCTATCACATGGGAGGCCTGGTCCCCCAAAACAACCCGTTCCCCCAACGCAATATTCCATCACTCACCTATAGACCCCAACTGCGCAGGCACTGCTCATTAAGATTATAAAGGGATTGAACACGCTAGAGGCAGGATGTTCCCGACATTGGGGGAATCCAGAACCAGGGACAACAGTTTAAGAATTAGGGACACTAATGCAGTTAAAGAAAGCACATCAGCGCCTCTACTTCCTGAGAAGATTACGGAGAGTCCGTTTGTCAAGGAGGACTCTCTCTAACTTCTACAGGTGCACAGTAGAGAGCATGCTGACCAGTTGCATCGTGCCTTGGTTTGGCAACTTGAGCGCCCTGGAGGGGAAAAGACTTCAAAAAGTAATAAACACTGCCCAGTCCATCATCGGCTCTGACCTTCCTTCCATTGAGGGGATTTATTGCAATCGCTGCCTCAAAAAGGCTGGCAGCATCATCAAGGACCCACACCATCTTGGCCACACACTCATCTCCCTGCTACCTTCAGGAAGAAGGTACAGGAGCCTGAAGACTGCAACAACAAGGTTCAGGAATAGTTACTTCCCCACAGCCTATTAAACTTGGCTCGGACAATGCTCTGATCATTAATAACCCATTATCTGTTATTTGCACTTTATTAGTTTATTTATTCATGTGTGTATATATTTATATAATGATATATGGACACACTGATCTGTTTTGTAGTAAATGCCTACTATGTTCTGTGTGCTGAAGCAAAGCAAGAATTTCATTGTCCTATCAGGGACACATGACAATAAACTCACTTGAACTTGAACTTGAATTGTGGATGATCAGCCATGATCATATTGATGGCGGTGCTGGCTCGAAGGGCCAAATGGCCTACGCCTGCACCTATTGTCTATTAACTCTACCGCTGCACCGCCTTGACCGCCCTTCTATATTTGATGCCTTGACTCTCGAAGGCCAGTATCCCATATGCCTTTGTAACCATGTTATCTACCTTTGTTATCAGTCATGAACCCATGGATTAGTATTAAAGGTCTCTCTGTTCCTCAATATTTTTAAAGTTCCAACTATTCACTGTGAATTTCTTTGCCTTATTAGTACTGCCAAATTACTCCCCACATTTGTCTGAAATAAAATCCATTTGCCATTTTTCAGCATATTTCACCAAAACATTAATATTTCTCTGCAGCCTGACTTTTCCACACTATCAACAACAAACACCACCAATATTTGTGCCATCAGCAATCTTATTCATTGTACCTTTTACATCTACATCCAAGTCATTCACGTGTATTAGAAACAGCAAGGGTCCTAAGCACTGATCCTTGTGGGACATCGCTAGTCACAAGCATCAATGACAAGAGCAACCCTCTACCATCATCCTCTGTCTCCACTTCAAAAACCGATTTTGGATCCAGTTAGCCAACTTACCCTGGATCCAATAGGTCTTAAACTTTTGAATTAGTTTGTCAAAAGCCTTACTAAAGGCCTTGTAAATCACAACTACTACCCTACTCTCATCAATACACTTCATAATCTCTTCAAAGAATTCTGTCAAATTAGTCATACAGGATCTGCCTGTCACAAAGCCATTTTGGCTGTTCTTGATTAGTCACTGCCTAATCAAATCATTAATCCTCTCCCTCAGAATATTTTGCAATATCTTTCTCAAGCCAGACATTTGACTTACAGGTCTATGATTACCTGGCTTCTCTGCTCCCTTACTTGAAATGGGAACCATATTTGCTGTCATTCAGTCATCTGATATCTCATGGATGTCCAGTGAAGATGTAAAAATCTCAACCAGAGGCCCAGTAATCACTTTCCCTGCCTCCCATAGCAACCTGGAATAAACTCCATCTGGCCTTGGGGACATATCCACCTTTAGGTCGGCTAGATATAGAAAATATCCACTTTATTTATGCAGACCTGCTCTTATTGAATACTCTAACTACAAAGTCCACTGTCTTTGTGAATATTGATGAAAAATATTATTTTAGTTCCTCACCTATACCTTCTGGCTCCATGCACAGATTGCCAATATTGTCCCTGCTGAACCCTATTTTTTTGCCCTGGTTATTCTTCTAAATGTGTTATACACATTTGTCACTGACAGCGCCTTGCAGATCAAATTAGGACCCTGCTGTAGGATTGACCTCTTAGTTGAAGCAGTATGTGGGCCCCACTGCTCCTTATTTTCAATGTTTTGAGGCTCCTTCAGAAAAAAACTGATTTTAAAATTGCAACAGTAATTTCTATTTTCCACATAACTGTAAATTCACTTCAGCTGCCTAGTTACTATCAATCAGAAATAGTTGAGAGTTCCTCTCAAACTTTGAGACGATACTCTTTCTATAAAATTACAGCTTTCCTGTACTGCTGGGTAAACATTAGAAAAAAGTGATGGGGATGAGGTGGGTGGGTGAGTTGGATCTTGTTATCTGTTGAACCATTATTTTTGCACTGTTTTTGTTGTTAGCATTTGTTATTCTGTGTTCTAGCTTGACCAGGTTGAGCCCTCATTTTTAGTGCCCCTCATAGTAAACCTCCTGCACTCAGTCATCGGGTCACAGTGTTATATAGGACGGCGGCAGACCCTTCAGACCCTCATCCACGCCAACCAGTTGCCTAACTGAGCTAGTCCCATTGGCTTTTGCATAACCCACATGCCTGCAAACCTTTCCCATTTATGTACTTGTCCATGTATCTTTTAAATGTCATAATTGTACCTACCCGTACCACACTCAATAACGTCCTCTTAAATCTTTTTTTGCAACCCTTTTCTTCATTGTTTCATTATTGGTGATGTAACCTTTTAAATCCTTTCATCTTCACTGCTCTTTATACCCCTGATGGCTCCCTAACGTCCTTATTTTTGAATAAGATGTTGGTCACCTGCCCAAACTTAATGAAGCTTATAGTAAAAATTTGGCTTGAATGTTTTTCTGTATTATTGCAAAATAAATACAACATTTTCTTTTATAATAAGAAAATATATAGGGTAAGAACCTTGGTATTCAATGAGCTTTGGGATTTTCTCCCAAGGCTATGGGTGGAGATTCAAAACAACATTGGAAAACTGTGACATAGATGGGACCATTCAGCCCATTGGCTCAATGCCAGGCCTCAATGCAATCCTACTAGTCCCACTTCACCACATTTTCTGAAATCCCATCCTCTTTCAGTCCATTAATTCCTCCCTGATTCTCCTGCCAACCACTGAGGTTAATTTACAGTGGCAACTAAAATACCAGCAAACATACCTTTGGGATGTGGGTAAAAAGCTCAGCATGGAGGGGTCAAGAGAGTACCCAAAATCTGTACAGAATATGCCCAAAGTCAGGATTGAACTCAGGCTGTGAGGTGGCAGCACTAATTGCTACATTACCTTGCTACAGTAATGTGAGAGTGGTAGGCAGAAGCCAGGAAACCAACGTATCCAATCAGCCCTCTGTTGCATTAAGCATCCACCAATACTGAGAAAGATACGCTTAGATTTGGTTTGTGCAGGAAGGAATTAGTTTGTTTTTAGTATGAGTGGATGCTTGGTCCAGAGTGACAGTGGGCCAGATTAGTAGCAGGTCAAATTCTCTTCAGGTCCAATGTTAAGTAAGGTTAAAATTCCCCCCTGTGCCAAGCTAACCTTTTAGAGGTACAAAGTGCAGTTTGCTTCAACCTGGGAATTTTGATTACCTCAAGCCAATAAAAGATCCCTGGAAACATGTTACGGTGGAGATTGGTTTCCTCCCAAACCAAAGCCAAAGTGGAAGAAATAAATGTTTAAATGCCACATAGATTAAAAGTAGAATACTTGACTTTCACTTGTAAACCTATATTTATGTGGCTTATTCTCTTAGAACTTAGACACGTATAGTACTCAATGAAAATACGTTGTCAATAAAGAATTGAAGTATACTTCGGCACTAACTCAGAAGGCGCATTAAGTCACACACAGAAACCGGATTGCATTTCATTTTCAAAGCGATATAGTGTTAATATAGTCCAAATTACAACTATTATAAAATGGAGGATCTTGGCATCTGCAGGGCCTGCTTGGTCAATTTCTGGGTTAAGCTGCAAGCTGCGAGTCAGTGCCAGGAAGCCTAGGTACTAGATTGAAATATCAGATAAGGTAAGGTCCAGTTGTTCTCTCTATTGTTAAAATGTATGAGGACTTAACAGAGAAACCCAGAGGTGTTGCAGATGTATTAGCAGGATTGCCTGACTGCAGAAAGGTTGTAAATACTGTTAATAATGTTGCAAGGTGTTTGTGTTACTGTTTGATGATTGGCTGAAGTTTGAATTGTTTATATTCCCCAGGAGAAAGTTTCATTACTTGGGTCAACTGACTTCTATCCAGAAGCTTCTGTAGAAACATTGTAATGGGGCGCTTTGAAATTGGGCTGGGGAACTGTCAATAACACTTTAATGTAATTGATATCTGTGATTGGTTTGTAGGGGTTACCACCCCCATGTAGTTCTGTGCCACAGGGTTCGATGACCTATAAAAGGTAACCCCCACGAGGATCGTTGTCGATCTTCTGGAGGGGCACTTGGGACTACGTAACCTTTTGAAAGGTATCTGCTTGAACAAGGCTGAAGGGCTTGGACAAGCAGAGACAAGGATCGATCCCGCGGTGGTTAGGTTTTGTATAGGAGATTTGTTATTGTTTCATAAAATAAAGTTTAGTGGTCCATTGCTACTGAACTGTTTTACTGAACTGACTAAAGGGGCTAGCTCTAGGAGCATAATTACAATAGCACACAGTAAGATCCCACACACAAAGTGACAACTGACCAGCTATCACCAGTGTGTCTTGTATTATGTTGAGAAGGGAACCCAAATGCTAGCTTCAAAATTGATCATAGTTAATTAGTAGGCATGTACATTCTGTCCAATTGTTCCTTTCCATTGACTTTAATGGAAATCACAGAGTGTATAATGCATACTTCGCCGCTCATTTCTTTCCCGATATTACAGCAAGCATTCTCTCAGTCTAGATTTTGAGCAGAAGACTGGAAAGCAATTTGAAACCTACAATTATTTGGCTCAGAAGAGCATGTCATAGCTGACACAATTTAGTGTGATCATATTAGTCTGGATTCCAGCAGGATCATTAAATTCCATAGACAAGGGTTAAACAGTGATAAAATAACTGAATTCTAGAAGTGAGGTGAGAACTTCTGCCCTTAACATTCTGTCAGCATTGGATGGTGTGTGCTATCAAGGAGCCTGATAAAACTACAATTAATGCGAATCAGAGGGAAATCTCTGCATTGCCCTGAATTACACCAAGCACATAGGACAGTAGCTGTGGTTTATGGAAACCAATCATCTTAACCTTGGAATATTGCTGCAGAGGATATCACTTCAGAGCTCAACCATCAAAAGTTCTTCAATGACCTCCCCTCACCAGAGATGTCTGCTGATGATTACGTAATATTCAGTGCCATTTTCAATCAAGTAATGAAGTAGTCCGTACCAGAATGTGTTATTAAAAGCTCTTTAAAACTGCTATTACTAGGAATCAAGAATGGGTCAATGAGGGGAAAATAACATTTGCACCATAACCCAGCTCTAACAAGGCAGAAACTAACCACCACCATTGACATTCGAGGGAATTATATTCAGGTGGACCACCCAATGTTAACATTCTGAAGAAGGGTCTCGACCCGAAACATCACCTATTCCTTCACTCCATAGATGCTGCCTCACCCCCTGAGTTTCTCCAGCATTTTTGTCTACGTTCTGGTGAGGGTGAGTTACCATTAATCAGAGGCATGATTTGATCAGCCACATAAATACTGTAACTCCAAGAGCCAGTTGATCTTCTGTGGAAAACAACTTACTTCCTTATCTACCATTGCCTAAGAATGTCTATCGGGCATGTGCGGAAATGCTTCAGGTGAGTGTAACTCCAACAAGCTGAAGAATGTAACCCCACTGAATGATAACCAAATCACCATCCTAAACATTCACTCAGTCCATGACCTGTGTATGTGCTTGTTGTACATGTTCCATCTGGAACAGCTGCTGCAACAATTCACCAAGGTTATTCCAATGGGGCCTCCTTTCCCATTATCTCTGCCATCTAGAAGGCCAAGAGTGGAAGACACAAGGGACCACCACTATTTATCACCCTTTCCAAATGGAACACTCTGTGACGGAAATATTTTGCCATCATTTCCAAGTCAGATCACATTGGATATAAATCCTGTCAATATCATCCTGGGAGTCTTATTATAGAAAGACTGCAAGGGAATAACTGACCACCATCTTCTTCAGGCCATTTATGTATAGACAGTAAATACTGGCCTTACCATTAATTCCCACATCGTGTAAACTAATTAACAAAAAAACATGCATTATATTCACAGTGATTCTGATCACACAACTTAGTCCAAATAGTTTTTAAAATATTTTCTGTTTCACTATTACCCAAATTTCAGAACATAGAATTTCTACCATGCGGAATGTTATCTTGGTATACTTGTTAAGCATGTATGTAATATGCTAAATACATCTATAATTATGTTTAAAATGAATGGGTTCCTCATAATAAAAAAAGGCAATTTAGATTCTGCAGAATGTCACAATTTATATTTACCAAAATAATATATTTCATAGAATATGCTTATTGGCCACACTAAATACAGTTGCGCTATAATTCCACATTGTAAATTTTTTCATTAGAATATTTTCATTTACATTCTCAGGCACAACATTAGTGGATCAGATTATAAAATGAACAGTCTTCATATGATAGCTTTCCTCCATCAGTCATTGTTAGGATGAAGCAAACAGCAAAGTGCAGAAAAAGTCAGAGCTAAAACAAATTCAGAAGTATCACAGTTTGCCTGCAAACAGCTTCTAATGTTAAGTGCAAACTACCAGTGCTTATGAGGAGCAGGAAAGGTCCTTAAGGTGACTCAAGAAGCAGTTGCATCTAACATAAAAAACTGCAAACCAAAATATATTAGTAATCAGTAGTCAAAACCCTAATTTAATTTTCAACCGAAATAGCATCCACAGGTAGGATGAGATGATGAGCAATGTTAAAAAAATGTTTCACCAAACAGTATTTGCACCAGGAATCTAGATCTTCCAATAACAATTGCAGTGTATAGAGGTGGGCTTTTTTTGGCTGTACAGCACTTTATGGTGCTGCTTTGTTGGCAGTTAGTTAAAAGTGGAACAGTTGACTCCCAGTTCACAGTCGTTCACATTCCCGTTTGACACATGTGGCCTGTCGTTCTGTCTTCCACCAGTCCTCATTCTGTGAGCACTGGCATATGGTGCAGTCATCCACCTTCACTTCCATTCCTGCCGGGATTATTGTCGAACCTGCAAAACAGTTGGGACCTAAAACAAGAAGAAATACACATGTTTTTAGGATACAGGAAATAATACACAAGCCTAAAGTAAAGAAAATACAGAATATACTGGTTCCATATATGGAAAATGTTGATGCTCTGGGTAAATAAATTGTGTCACAGCCATCATTTTGCAGAAGTTTACAGTTGTTAACAGGGATTCTAAATGAATCTTCTCGCCTAGTTGTCAAAATATTTTAGAAATCTAATTTGTATACTATTTGGACAATATAATAAAAAGAAACTGACAAAACTGGTCTTTACAGATTTACAATTTAATCGAGCTTTCCATTCACTCAAATATTTGAATTAACAAATAACATTTAATGGTGGATAGGTGGCCTTTTAAATTGATTGTTCCCAAAACCTCACACCAAAAACCCCATTGGTTTCTGAAGTTTGAAACATTTACTTAAATAATGTGGGTTTTGGCAGAAATTAAAGTTAAATTCTTGAATCAGAGACACAGACCTGAAAAATACTACTATGATTAATTTGTGAATCCTAGAATCTGACAGTTGAACAAGAACATGTGGCCCATCGCACCAATGCAAGCACTTTGAAACTTCTTCAATTAGTCCCACTGTTTCCAAAAGCCCTGCAACTTTTTCCCTTTTGTAAGATGTCCTTAAATTTGTTT
This sequence comes from Raja brachyura, assembly GCA_963514005.1. The sequence goes on from OY740787.1 coordinate 51,185,098, forward strand.
TTGCAACATTTCAGAAATATATTGCAGATTATAACAACTTGTCAGTAAATGTAATTCTCTATATCTGTCCTAAGCTATTTTTTGTAAAGTGTCTTAAATAACAAACAGGTAGGTGATCCTAATAGCCTCAGCACAATTCTACACTTCAGTTTTTTTTAAGAACTGCTTAAAGAATACATTCAAATTTCTAACTTTCAACCATTTTATAATCAATGTTGTCATCCTGATAAAATAAATTAAATAATGTCACATGTTAAATATGTGAAGTCATTTTTAAAATGTTCTATCAAATGCTGGGATAAGGGTTAGATGTGGTTGTTGATTTTTGTGCTGAAAGAAACATTATGTTACATTATGTGATACAAGAAAACATATATGTGTTGGTGGGAGACGTTTGAGAATAACCAGTTATAAATAACAACTATTGATAAATCCAATAAGGAATTTGGGGAAAAGCTTTTACTTGTTTTTCAAGAGTGACTTGTTAGAACATGAAAGTGTTACCAAATGGAGTAATTGAGTTAAATAACATAGACACATATAAAGAAAAATGGAAATAAGCGAGTTCGGTATTCTGACTGCGCATGCCCAGGTCATAGGTCACTAGCTATAAAACAGTCATGGCAATGGTGGTGTTGCATTGTGTGTAGGCTTGTGTTTCATCTGTAGTCGGGGTCGGGGTCGGGCTCATCTCTCCGTCGCTGCGGATGCTGTTGAGTTGCTGTTGGGCCGCCCCTGTCCCCTTCCCGGTGTCCCGCCCTGTCCGGAGGTGTCCGAGCTGGCCCAGGGCTGGCAGGGTGGCCCTAGACTTGCAGCCGCTGGTTCCAGCTCAGCTTTGCTTATCCCGCCGGGATGGCCGGCGGCCCTCCACCTCCACCCCTCTTCCCTCAGTCCAACACCGAGATCCTGCTGAAGATGGGCAGCCGCCTACCCTTCTCGAAGACGGGCGACTCGGAGTCACTACTGCTGGAGTTGTTCTGGTCGGAGAGAGAGTCTGCGGACGGGCTCCTGCCAGGCATGGGCAGGCCGGGCGCCTGCTGGTGCAGCAGGTACTGCTCGTGGTGCTGGCGGCAGTAGCAACCTCCTCCCCCTCCCTTCCCCAGCCCCAAGCCCAGAGTCCGAACCAGCTCCAACTCTAGGTCGGGGCTGAAGGCTGCCCGCAGCGCGGCCCAGTCTAGCGCCGGGTCGGAGGAGGCTGAGCCCAGGATGGCCCAAGTGGCAGCAGGTACCGTAGGGGCAGAAGCCGGTGGTGTGCCAGATACGGCTTCTACTTGGGGTAGCGGCTGAGGCCATGGGTGTACTGGCATTTGTCGCCATAGCGGCCCATTGGGGAGCGGGTTCCTCTGGATTTGGAGTGGGGTTGGCTGGAGTTGGTGCTGGTTGTGCGTCTGTGGGTTCTGTGGGTCTGGGGCCGCTGTTGTCAGCAGGCGGGGCTGCCAGTTGGCCTGGCGCGAGAGGCGGAGCTGAGCTGGGGTTGGCGCTTCTCCGTGCTGGGCCTGGGGGCCGGTGTCCCCCCACTGGGCCGGGATGGGGCACTCGAGTGGGGGGGGGGGGGGGGGGGGAGGGACTGGGGACGGTCCAGTGGCGGTTTGGCAGCGCTTGCGCGTCTCCCCACTTCCCGAGCTCCCTCTGAAAAAAGACATAAAACCGGACCCAAACTATACTCACTGAATCTACAGCGCTTAGTTCGATTTTTATTTATAGCTTTCGACCTTTGACAAATCCCATGATTCTTTGTGTTTTTCGGAATAGCGAACTCGCTTATTAACATGGTAAATTAAAACAGAAAAGTAGGTCAGGCAGCATCTGTGGAGAATGTTTAATGCCTTAGGTGACCGACCTTTCATCAGAGTACATGAAGAAAAAATAAAGAATGGATCAGGTTGGATGAGGTGTGATGTGAAGCATAAACACTGCTATAGAGTATTTGAGCCAAGCAGCCTGTCTGTAGGCTCTAATATCAGTATAACTCCTCAAACATGAGTAACAGTGTGTAACCTCAGTCAGAACTCAACCACAATGACTGCTTGCCCATGCAAGAAAAGAGCATCTGTGCAAATTGCAGACATTGCATGTTGCGAACAATACCGTAAAGTGATTAAAAGGCAGAAATCTCATCTTGGGACTTCAGATTGCAGCTCTAAATTCCTCACTGGATTTAAATTTTAATCTGAAATTGTTGATTAGATTTTTGTTTTGCCATATTCCCATTACTTCCTAAAATACTCCATATGCTCTTTTTAACACTATCAATTACACATTGTAAACACATCAGCGTTGTAAATATTAGTTAAATTGTCTCACCAGTGATGCAGAAGGATAGTCATGCTTCTTTCAGCTATATAAGATGGATAACTCAGATGCCATGGAAGGATCTGATATCTTTCCCAAGACAGCCTGAAACCTGCTATCTCTGATGAGATATATTGTTTATTCCTGAGCTACATTTCTCCCAATAGAAATGAATTGTGCAGCAACCCACTCGAGTGCTCTTTCCCAGCTATGCGTCATTGCAAACATTTGAATTATTCACAGTATTTCATTCTAGTGATATAGATTATTGACACTATAAAATCACTAATTACATCCAAAGAATATCGATTAAAAGGTAATTATGTTATAGTTGATGATTATAATGGCTAGCATAATTTGTTTTTGTGTATTTTGCTGAATGATCATGAATGCATCATTGCACCTCCTCTCACCCTACCTCCTGCACAGATGCCATCCCCTCCTCTCAATTTGTCTGCCTCTGCCACATTTGCTCTCAAGATTAGGCTTTCCATTTTAGGACATTCAAGATGTCCTCTGTCTTTAGTAAAGTAGGTTTTCCCCCTTGATATTGTAACTGGATCCCTCATCCACGTTTCCTCTATGCCTCATAGTTCTGCTCCCACCACTCCATCCCTCAGACAAAGCAAGGATAGAGGTCCCTGGTCCTTATTTTTCACCCCACCAGCCCCTGCATCCAACAATTAATTCTCTGAAATTTCAGCCACTTTCACCGTGATCCCACCACCAGTCAAATATTCCCATCCCCATCCCTTTCTACTTTCCATAGAGACCATTCCCTCCGCAATTCTTTGGTTCACATCCCTTTCTACCCCAACCATTCCTCCCCAAGTACCTTCCCCTGAATTCGCAGGAGATGTAAAATCTGTTCCTACAACACCTCCCTCACATCCTTCCAGGGAACCCAGCAGCCCTTGCACGTGAGACAGTGGTTCACATCCACCTCCTCAAACCTCATCTACTGCATTGGTGCTCCTGATGTGGTCTACTTTGGTGAACACTTGCAAGTGATCCTCCTAGGCCTGCTGAATCTCCCAGCTGCTAACCATTTTAACTCCCATTCCCACACTGACCTTTCTCTCCTGGGTCTCCTCCATTGCCAGAGTGAGGCCACTTGCAAATTGGAGGAACAACACCCTGGATAGCTTACAACCCAGTGGTATGAACTATAAATTCTCTAAATTTAGGTAACTTCTACAAACACCTCTCCCACTCACCCCTCCCCTCCCCCCCCCCCCCCACCCCCCTTCCTCTACTAAAAGTCAATTGACTAGTTCAACAGTTCACAACTACGTATTACTCTTGGGCTCACACCTGCCTCTTGCCAACAGTCAGCCTACCGGGGAACCTCTGCCAGAGGAGGCAATCATTATCCATAACATAATTACCTTTTAATTCATATTCATGATTGAGGTTACCTGTTGGAGGCCCCATTTTGTCCTGTTTTACCTTCACTTCCAGTTTCTCCTGATACTTTAACTACTACAATCAATCTGGAGAAGGGTCCCGACCCAAAATGTCACCTATCCATTTTCTCCAGAGATGCTGTGGAGTTACTCCAGCATTTTGTGTCAATCTTTAAATTGCATCAGTTTGGGTGTCACAATGAAATTTTGTGTTTAAGAAGCAATTAGACAGATACATGGATATGGCAGGTTTGGAGGGATATGGATCAAATGCTGGTAGGTGGGACTCTATGGTGGTTTCCTAGCCTATTGAATTGATTGGTTCCTGAAGTTGTAATAATGTGCGTTTTGGTGGAATTACAAATTAAATTCTTCAGTCAGAGATACTGATCCAAACATACTGCCATGATTAATTCGTGAATCCTAGAATCTGACAGTGGAACAAGACTATGTGTCCCATTGCACCAATGCAAGCACTTTGAAACATTTTCAATAAGTCCCACTGTTTTTTGAAAGTTCTGCAACTTTTTCCCATTTGAAAGATGCCCTTGAATTTGTTTTGCCACATTTCAGGAGTACATTGCAGATTATAACAACTTGTCAGTAAATTAATTATCTGTATCTGTCCTACGCCATTTTCGGAAAGTGCCTTAAAAAAAAAACTGGCAGGTGATCCTAATAGCCTCAGCACAATTCTTCACAATTTTTTTTAAGAACGCCTTAAAGAATATACTCACATTTTTATCTTTCAACCTGTTTTATAATCAATGTTGTCATGGAATTACAAAGGGGATACTGACTACCGTTGATGAAACAACAGGCTTCCTCTGTATACCAATAATGTGTTTATAAGGACACACTGGCCTGCAGTTAGGAACTCGTGCTTCTTTCACCAGTACACATCCCAATAATGTAATGGAGATGCCAGTAATATGCGCGATAAAAAATGCTGCCTGAGTTTCCAAGTGACACATGGAGTATCTCAAAGTCTGGTAGCAGCCTTGAGGCATTGCACCTTTAATTCTTAGTTATAGGATGCACCACTTTGAATGACCGGCATCACATCTAACGGCATCCTCTGTTCTTTAGGTCCCTGTACCTGTCCGGTGAAAACAATTTTCACTGAGACTACCAGTGGATAAGGTCAAAATCAAAAACATGGCATTCAGGTCCCAAATCATCAGCAACTAAAAATGTCAATTTTGCACGTGATCAATTTTGCAAAGCTAACATTGGAGTAGATCAATTTATTTTACAGTAGTTGCGCTTAACTAGGGATTAGCTCCACAATTGTAGTTGCCATTCATATATTATATAGATCATGATCAGTGTCGTGACATACACTATTATTTTGAACAAAACATTTGGCCTAATACAATTGATGCCATTCAAATTTTGGAACCAACCATAAAAGCTGTATATAAAAAAGGCTGCACCATAACTGAAGATGGAAAGCAATACTTTATAAAGGTTTTATTCACGATTTGTACAATAGAACAAGCTGAAGAAAGGTTGGTCTGATGAAAGGTCATTGACTTGAAGTGTAAGCTCTTTCTCTATAGATTTGCCTGACCTGCTGAGTGTGTCCAGTATTCCCTGTTTTCAGATCAAGGTTAAGGTGATACGGTGCCGCTGATTCATAGTGAGTGACCAACCAGCTCAGTCATCCGGTAATGTGAAGGGAAATGCATTATCCTTTTGGGGGAACGAGCTTTTGCAGTTTGCAGACATTTCAGGATCACTCATACATACTTAACAGTAAGTGCTCAAATTGTAAAAAAAAATCTAAAATATCATGAAAGGCATATCCTTAGTAATAACATACATTTAAAAAAAATAGGAAACCATGCTTGGAATAAATGGAAAGGATTGTAATATCCCCCTCAGTTATTTTCTAATGCATCTGCAGAACAGGTAATGGAATTCTAACAAAATCCATTCACCTCCTTGTCTCCTTATGGTTTCAATCTGCTGCTCTCAGTAAATGGACTGTTCAAAATTGGTGCACACCACTCATACCAAACTGAGATCTCGAGTTAACACTGAGGAGGTTTTGATCATCAGCTTCCGAAACCCGATCGGTTGATGAGAATGAGTGTTAATTAATGCCTTTAAAGTGGCCACACATAAATAAGTCTGTGAAATGCCTTGATTATAGAATTCTAAAATCTCAGTTAATTGAGCCATTTTAGAAGAGAACAATAAATCCTGATCCCCTCCGTTTCTAACATTACTGTAAATTGATCCTTTTCAATGTGCTGTTTATGTTGTTCCCCTTTACAATTCAGCTTCCACCACCTCCTCAATCCCTACAGTGAATAACAATTCACAAAATAAAGAAAAACATCTTGCCATCCTCTTCCTAGTAATGTCAATGATTTTAAATCTGTGCCTCTCATCGCCAACTCTCCGACCACGGGAGGGTCTCCTGTACACAACCAAAATTCATGCAATGAGTACATCTGTCCATAGCAAAGTTCTGCCACTATGAGAAATCAGGATTATTTTAATTGCGTCCTCAATACAGGCAGGGAGAGGAGAAGAAATGGTGATGCATGATTAATCTGAATGATTTGCACAGGGTGCAGAAAATGCAGACAGCATGCCAACTTTTATTTTAGTACACACTCATTCTCAGTGCAGTTCATTGGCTGAATTGAGCAGGGAAAGGAAGGGGGACAATATTGTTATTCAGTTACACAAGGTAAAGCTGTTTGCACCTTTATTTTAATGGGAAATTGTGCTGCTGTAGATGCTGAAAGTTCCTGTGAAATTACAGCTAACCTGGGAGTGGCTGGACCTTAACCTTTTTGGATGCAGAAGATTTTGGTGAACCCAAAGGAAAGGAGGTGAATATGCTGCACTCTCAGGGGACAGGAAGCCATTGGGTTAGAATCATTATGGCACACTGGAGGCTGCTTGACCCATTGAAGCCTTACCAATTTTCTTTTCAGTAAGTCTGTCAGTTCTAATTCCCTGGTCTATTCTGATAGCCTTGCGTATTTATATTCCTCAAAAGCTTTTCTAAATGCCAAATAAATTTGACTCTACTTCCGCCAACTTCATAGACAGAGAATTCCAAGTCATTAGCACTAGCTACATAAAGGAGACCACCCCTCATATCCTCTTTTTACCTCTTCCTCAAATCCTTTCATCTGTTCCCATTGTCTTCAAACGATCAACAAATGCAGTTTATATTTCTCGACATCTAAAATTACCATAATCCTGCACATCTTTATCAAATTTCCTCGAAAGTCCTATACATCTATAAGAATAAACCTAGCTTCTTCAACCTAACTTTATGAATTAAATCTTTCATCATTGGAAACATCTGGTCAGTCTGCACCTTCTCAGCATCCCCACACTCTTTCTAAACTTTGATACCCAGTCCTGGACAATGCTCCAAGTGTGGCCTATCCAGAACATAATAAAAGTTCAGCAAAATTGGTTTGTGTTTATACATACCTCTATTTACAAACCCCACCAACACACAGGCTTTCCTATTGGCGTTCTCACTAAGTTCTGACACCTTCAAAAGATCTGTGCGTATAAACCTGCAGGCCGCACATTTTCTATCATACTCCATAGAATGTCAGCATTCTCATCCAAATTATTTTGCTGACTTGCATCATCTCACACTTCCCTGTATTAAACTTCACCCGGTACCTGCCTCTTCTACCAGCCCGCAGTCCATTTTATTATCTTCTCTGTCTCACTCCCACGTTTGTATCATTGGTAAATCTTAATATTTTAAAATATCTTTCCAATATGTCCAATGGTCATAGCACTGAGACTGGAAGAACTGGAACACAACATGCCTAATGTCTGCCAGTTTGCAAAGCAATCATTTATTATAGCTTGAGTACAAAACAATGTGCTGAATGAGCTCAGTGGGTCAGGCAGCATCTGTGGAGAAAAAATGGACAGTCGACAATTTCTTCCACAGATGCCTCTGAGTTCCTCCAGTAAATTATTTTTTGCTCAGGATTCCATTATCTGTAGTCTCTTGGGTCCTCATTTATTGAAGCTTGCCATTTTAAGCTATTTTTATGCAAGCCATTTTAAGCTATTTTTAAGCTTGCCATTTTTATGCAAGCTGATACTAACCCTCCTATTCCATTGCCCTCAGTTTTGTCATCTTATCTTTTTTTGGGCATCTTAGGTAGCATGGATGAGTTGGGACAAAGGAATGTTTCTGTGCTGTGTAACTGACTTTGCCAAAAGTTTTCTTAAAATCCATTTAGACAACATCCACTGTATTCCCTTCATCAACTTACGACCCCATCGAAGATTCACTACGGTTGGTTAAACACAAATTTATGCTGCCTCTTCTTTATTAAATCAAACATCTCCCTGTGCATATTCATATTTTCTTTGATTATTGTTTCTATAAACTTGCCTTCTACTGATGTAAAACTGACCATTTTGTAGGTAGTAAGAATAGCCTTGTGAGATTTCTGTGTTCTTTCTACTTTCCAATTCTTTGACATCTCCCACCCTCTTATACCTTTACTTTTCCACCTCCCTGATATGTGGGGAACAATGGAAGACCATGACAAACCTATCTACCATTTCCAACCCCCATTTCCTGTTTTCCCTGGCAATGTTAAATGCAAATCATCCAGACCAGATGACTTATAAATTATAAGTATTGGCAATTTTTCCAGTACATGCTGCCTGTCACTTGTCACCCCTAGATTTCAAGACAGAGTTAGATTTAGCTCTTTGGGCTAATGGAATCAAATTATATGGGGAAAGAGCAGGAGTGGGGTACTGATTTTGGATGATCAGCCATGATCATATTGAATGGTGGTGCTGGCTTGAAGGGTCAAATGGCCTACTCCTGCACCTATTTTCTATATCTATGTTTTTATTCATTATCTTCATCAATATATTTTGTCAGTATTCCTTTCCTTAGTGAATACTGATACAAAGCACTCACTCCAGTCTTGCTTCATATCTTTAAACTTCCTTCTAATCTACATGGGCAACTCACCACCTACTATCCATTTACCATTCATTTATAGACAGTAGACAATAGACAATAGACAATAGGTGCACGAGTAGGCCATTCAGCCCTTCGAGCCAGCACCGCCATTCAATGTGATCATGGCTGATCATCCCCAATTAGTACCCCGTTCCTGCCTTCTCCCCATATCTCCTGACTCTGCTATTTTTAAGAGCCCTATCTAGCTCTCTCTTGAAAGCATCCAGAGAACCTGCCTCCACCGCCCTCTGAGGCAGAGAATTCCATAGACTCACCGCTCTCTGTGAGAAAAAGTGTTTGCTCGTCTCCGTTCGAAATGGCTTACTCATTATTCTTAAACTGTGGCCCCTGGTTCTGGACTCCCCCAACATTGGGAGCATGTTTCCTGCATCTAGCGTGTCCAAACCATTAACAATCTTATATGTTTCAATGAGATCACCTCTCATCCTTCTAAACTCCAGAGTGTACAAGCCCAGCTGCTCCATATTTATGGTGGAAGATTTTTGTGTTCCCTTTTATGTTGACTGTTTTTGCATTCTCATATTCTTTTTACAAAATTAGTATTATTGTACTCTTCATTTCCCCTTCCACCTTAATTGAATTTAGCATGGTTCTCATTTGAAAAAAAACCTGACATGAATATAGACATAGAACAGTACAGCACAAGGACAGGCCCTTTGGCCCACAGTGTCTGTGCCAACATAATGCTAAGATCAATTCTTGTCTGCCTGCACGTAACCCATATCATTCCATTCCCTGAATATCCACATGCCAATCCAAAAACCTCTTAAATGAAAGTATTGTGTCAGCATCAATCACCACACACAACAGTGTGTTCTAGGCACACACCACCCTCTGTAAAAAAACTTGTCTTGCACATCTTCTTTAAACTTTGCCCCTCTCATCTTAAAGTTATGCCTTCCGCACCTGTCCTCCACTATCACCCTGAGCACCGGCACACCGCAGGGCTGTGTACTGAGCCCCATGCTCTACTCCCTCTTCACCCACGACTGTGTCCCTGCATTTGACAACAACACCATTGTCAAGTTTGCAGACGACACAACGGTGATCGGGCTGATCACCAACAGTGATGAAACAAACTATAGAGCTGAGGTGCAGAACCTGGCGGACTGGTGCACATGGAACAACTTGTCGCTAAACACCTCCAAGACCAAGGAGCTGATTATCGACTTCAGGAGGTCACAGAATGGGGAATACGCCCAAATCTCCATCTACGGAGACAGTGTGGAGAGAGTGTCCAGCTTCAGGTTTCTGGGTACTCACCTCAGAGGACCTCACATGGTCCACCAACACCGCTGCGCTGGTCAAAAAGGCTGTTTTTCCTAAGAACATTGAAACTGTTCTTCCTAAGAACATTGAAACGGACTGGTCTGCCCCAACAGCTGCTGACGACCATCTATCGCTGCACCACAGAGAGCATACTAATGTATGGCATCTCTGTATGGTATCTCAGCTGCACGGAGGGGGAGAGGAGAGCTCTTCAGCGCGTTGTCCACAGAGCGCAACAGATTATTGGGACACAGCTACCAGCGTTGGAGGGCATCTACCACACACGGTGCCTCAGGAAGACCGTCAGCATATATAAAGACTCCTCTCACCCTTGTAATGGACTGTTCGAACTACTCCCTTCCGGCAGACGTTACAAGGCCTTCTACGCCCGCACTATCAGGAACAGCTTCATTCCCAGAGCTATAGCGGCTCTGAACCAGCCCTGCTGAGTACCCCGACCCCCCCCCCCCCCCCCCCCCCGACCCCCACGGACTGTCTCCCCCGGCCTCGCACTTTAGTCTGTGTTGATGTTACTGGTCAAATGTTCGTTTTTACAAACCTTGTTCTCGGGGGTTGCCTTCCGAAATCTCGAAGTTGCAAACCAAATCTCGTTGCACATATGTGTAATGACAATAAAAGATATATATTTTTTTTCATCCTTGGAAAAAGGTTCTGACTATCTACGCTATCTATATCTCTCATAAGTTTATTTACTTCTCTCTAGTTTTCCAGAGAAAGCAAGCAATTTAAGTTTGTCCAACCTCTCATTGTCAGTAATACTGCCTAATCCTGTCCTCCGGTACATCCCATTACAGTGCTTGTACCTTTCCTATTTCTAAGCTCTTCACATATTGCCTCAGCGTCCAAACCCTCCAACATGACCTCGCTGAGTTCTGCCACGGCAGTCTCCCTGATTAGTGGCGCAACTTCTCCACCTCTTTTACCTCCCTCTCCATTACGTCTGAAACATCTAAACCCAGGAAGATTTTGCTGCCAGTCATGTCCCTCTCACATCCACGTTTCCACAATGGCCACAACATCATAGTTCCAAGCACTGATCCAGGCTCTAAGTTCATCTGGTTTTCGCACAATGCTTTCATTAAAATGAACACACTTCAGCTCATCAGCTTCACCATATTCATTCCTCCACCTGCCTGTCCTTCCTTTGAGACTTAATGGGCCTGACCTCTCCTTCCTATTTCTGACTAACTACTTTGGTTCCCACTCCCTGCCCCTCTAGTTTCATCACCTTTCCTATGTTGTCCTTATCCATGTGTAGGGCTATGGTTCTTGTGTCCTTCACTCTTGCGGGAATGTACCTCAGCATTCCTCTTTAATGATCGCCCATTGTTCTATTGTATTTTCTCCGTCAATCTTAATTCTTATACTCTGGCTAGATGTCCTCTTGTTCTATGGACAGTAGCTTTCTTCCAACTTAGAAAACCCATAGCTTCAGTGACCCAGGTTCAAATCTGACCCCTGGTGTTGTCTACAATTTGCATGTCCACCTTGTAAGAGCATGAGCTTCTTGTCAGTTCCGACCACATTTCAAATTGACCACTGTACATTGCCATAGGTGATGGAAGTAGACGTGATAGAATCTATGGGGACAATGGGAATGCAGAGGGAATAAAGTGACAGGGAGGATTGGAATAAATATCCATTTTACAGATATATATACACATATGCACACCTTTCTGTTTATTGCAACATTTTTACTATTAACACTAAAGTAAATACCTCCCCAATATTAGCTGTCAGTTCTCAATATCAACTCACTCCATATGGTTCTTGCACAACTCTGTAACCTCTGTGTAGAATTGTTCCTCACTATTTGTAGAGTGGCAGCATATCCTAAGAGGTATGATCATGCCTTTGTTTCCTTTTTAATTCTGATCAAATGGACTCTAACTTTGCTCCATATTATGGGAATGGATAGTTATAATGTCTTACAAGAAAATAAGGCTTGCAACCTCTCTGCAGTGCCAGAAGGTCTAATGACTTCACATAAATGTTCAAGGTCAGTGAAGCCATCTTTGTGCAATATCCTACCAACTGTATCAGACTCTGTCCGATTTACCACACCCTGCATCAATTGTTTCTTAACAATTTCTACCAAGTCTGATGTCTAGCCTTAAAATGCTTCACCGTACTTCATACACTCGGCACTTCCGCAATCTCACACCTTGTGTACACTGCCAGGTATTCAAGTCAAACAAACTTTCAACTGTGGCAAAAATTCAACTGTGGCAGCTACATCATGAGACACTGGCATCATGAGCTGATGGCTGCTGGCAGGAGGGAAAGAGATGAGCGATGGAAGAGATAGTGCTGGCCGTAATGGGAGGGCTATTGCTGGACGTGGCTGAAATCAATAAAGACAAGGGTGTCTACACACCTAATTTCCATTAGCTCATCCTATTACAACCTCATTCCACATCCTTCTAATTACGAAACAGCGGATAGCATGTATATTTTCATTCTTGCTGCCATGGCATATCAATGTAAATAGCTTCCAGAGTGTCGCACCACTCAAGCAATCACTTTTTAACTGATCCAGTCCTCCATGAAAACCTTTGTGTAGTCAGCCTTGTTCTAAGAGCCATGTTCTTCTGCTTCCTTTTTCATCAGTTTGCCCTGTTCTACAGGCTTTGCTCATTCTCCTTGCTGTGCCTAATGCAAGAAGGAACCCTGAGCACACCACCATGTGTGGAGTTTCAAGTTTTTATAATCACATTAAAATCCTTTCAGTGTCAGCCAGAGCACTCCCTAAATAAATTATTAACATTTTAGTAAGGATGTAAAGGCCCTCAAAGTGCACACAATTGCAACAGCAGCAAGAAGAAAAATTCCAGTGCATAAAATATAAATAAATGCTGATACTATTCAACGACACTGGTAGGAGTGGGTAGATCAGAAGGGAGCTGGTGAATGGTACATTTAAGGGCCTGTCCCACCAGCAGGCAACTCTATGCGATGAACGCGATCAAATTAGAAGCGGGGGCCGCGCGGAGGTCGGGTGATCCCCTGTACAGGGCCGTTCCCACCAGCATGCGCCTGCATGCGGCAAGCACAACCAAACCAGCAGTAGGGGCCGCGCGGAGGTCAGGTGAGTGGCGCAACGCGGCGCAAAGTGAGGCGAACTTGGAGCGAAGTCTAAGGTAAGTTCGCCAGGACAGAGAGGGGCACACAGAGAGGGGCACAGAGGCACACACACACAGAGGGCCACGGAGCCACACACAGAGAGGGTCACGGAGGCACTTACAAATAGGTTCACGGAGGCACGATGTCGGAGTGGTGTGTAAATGTCGAGGCGACTGCGAGCCGACAAGCCGTTGCCACGCGGAATTTTTGGACATAGTCAGTTTTTCAGAGCCCCGCGTGGTGTTGGGACGAACTCGGGACAAACTCCGCACAATTCCGCACGGCTCCGGCGATCGAAGTGGGACCGGCCCCGCGACGCCGGACGGCTCAAGCGACCACGTTAGGTCGCGCTAATCATATAGAGTTGCATGCTGGTGGGACAGGCCCTTAAGAGTCAAGAGTCAAGAGTGTTTTATTGTCATATATCCCAGATAGCACAATTAAATTCTTATGGCCCTGTTCCACGGTACGAGTTCATGTCAAGAACTTGTACCGTGGAAGTTTGCCCTGATTCGAACTCGCAGATTTAAGGTAATGGTCGCTCATCGGTACTTGGGCCTCTTGTGGACATTTTTCAACATGTTGAAAAATCTTCACGAGTCTTCCTGTGCTTATCTGCCATTAGTGAGTCTTCCCGTGTACCTGCCGTTAGCGTTACGAGCCGCTAAGAGACGTCCCCGAGCTCCGACGTACCCACTACATTCATCCTCCGTGCTTACCACGAGTTTGATTTTTATTTAAGCTCGGGAGAGCTCTTGGAATGAACTCATACCGTGGGACAGGGCCATTACTTGCTGCAGCACAACAAAATATGTAAACATAGTACACTGTAAATAATATGATAAACGAGAGCGAAAATGTTCAGTGTGTATATACACACACATACATATACATATATATATATATATATGTATACTCTTAAAACAAACACTAATAATAATGCAATAATAATAATAATAGTCTATTGTAGTTCAGAGCTTATATGAGGTTGTCGTGTTTAGTAGCCTGATGGCTGTAGGGAACAAATTGTTCCTGAACCTGGACGTTACAGTTTTCAGGTTCTTGTACCTTCTTCCCGATGGCAGTGGTGAGATGAGTGTGTGGCCAGGATGGTGGGGGCCTCTGATGATGCTGGCTACCTTTTTGAGGCAGCAACTCCGATAAATCCCTTCGATGGTGGGGAGGTCAGAGCCGGTGATGGACTGGGCAGTGTTCACAAATTGTTGCTGTCTTTTCTGCTCCTGGACGTTCAAGTTGCAAACCAGGCCATGATGCAACCAGTTAATATGCTCTCTACTGTAGAAGTTCAAGAAAATCCTCGTTGACATACCGAGCCTCCATAAGAATCAAATACACAGGACAAGATATTAAGAAATCCCTTGTGCCAGTAGGTGGGAAGCATTTCACAACATTCGTTGATTGTTGAGAGTGGTAGACGTTCAACATCGGGGGGGCGGGGGGGGGGGGGGGGATACGTATACGTATATCTTGGCCTGGGTAACCTTCAGGACAGTTGGGCACAGGACACATCATCAGTAGTGTACCCTTGCATCACTGGGTATTTCGGCCATTTAACACTATACACCCTCCACAAGGGCGGCCTGCTGCAGGATGATCAGCCCTCAGCGCGTGTCCCGTGTCAAACTGCCCCAAAGATTCACCATGACGTACTTGGGGCCCAGCATGGTTCTTTCCACTTGAGCCAAATCCAACGGCTCCTTCTTTCAGCCGCGTCTGAGAGTGATCTTGTGGTCTTCCGCAGAGCCCGACCGTGGATTCCAAGCTCCTTCAGCAGTCTGATGGTAGATGACGCAACAAATCCTCTGCATCCAACTTCAACTGGATAGACTTTGGTGTATGTCAGCATCCTCCAGTCACGGGCCCTGCATAGGTTTCCTTCTTCTGATCTGGTGGAAGGATGTTTAGGAAAATCCTCGTTGACATACCGAGTCTCCATAATCTTCTCAGGAAGTAGAGGTGCTGATGTGCTTTCTTTACAATTGCATCAGTTTGCTGGGCCCAGGAAAGGTCTTCAGAAATATGTATGCCCAGGAATTTGAGGTTTTTGACTCTCTCCACCATCGTCCCATTGATATAAACAAGATTGTGGGTCCACATCCTTCCTCTTCCAAAGTCAGCAATCATTTCTTTGGTTTAACTGATATTAAGAGCCAGGTTGTTGTGCTGGCACCACTTGGTCAATTGGTTGATCTTACCTCTATGCGCGGACTCATCACCATTTGTAATTCGTCCCAGAACGGTGGTGTCGTCGGCGAACTTAAAGATTCGCACTGTGTCTGACTACATAGTCATGAATATAGAGTGAGTAGAGTAGGGGGCTGAGTACACAGTCTTGAGGTGCTCCTCTATTGATTGTTAATGAGGATGCAATATTTCTGCCAATTCAAACACTGTGGTCTGTGGATGAGAAAGTTGAGGGGCTGCAGATTTCCTGGTCCAGGAGTACCACTGAACATGTGCTATGGTGTGTGAGGTGAAGAGAGGACAGAGCATGGGGCTCCAAAATAGCAGTATTGGTCTCAAATAAACATTGCATGCCTGCTTTGCACAGTTGATAGATGTTACCAAACTCTACTCAAAGCATTTCCAGCCAGATCTATACACGTGACGGGGACTATTTTGGAATATGGGGCCCAAGCCAATACATGACTGAAACTAGTTTGGCACAATTGAGTTTACTAAATCTATAACCACAGACTTTGAAATGTAAAGTTTCTGTAGATTTGCTACCATTTACCATTAAAAATGCATTTTCTGTTTCATGAAAACTCTATGTATACCTTGGAGGCACAAGGGAGTACAGATGTTGGAATATGAAGCAATAAAAGAGCTTCTTTATGTAAAGTGTGCTCATTTTAATGCTGCATCAGTTCTGTGTGTGTGTCTGCGTGTATAATATTTTGTACTAATATGACCATTTGCTTCAGAAGCTAAATTCGGGAAATGATATAAGGCATTGGGTTAATGATACTTATATCACTTTAAAGCTTGATCAAAGCATTAAGATAATTAATATTTAGTGTTATTTTGAACTGGCAAAATAAATAGTGTTTCAAGTCCACAAATATATTTTACGTAAAGACCCTTTATATAAATGAAGCTGCCACACTAGAAAATACAATTATAACAGAGGCTCTCAACTTGTCTCTGTGTTGAAGTACTTCAATCAATGTTTTGCTGAGTCTGTATGAAATAAATAGGTGTTGAGTAACATACATCAGTCACAGTTTACAGAAGTGAAGTGGATAAATAATTGAACAAACAAAAATTACAATTGTATGGAGAAAGTGTAGAGAGAGACTAAGTTAACAGCTTTAAGTTCCTGGATTTGCATATCTTTGAAGATCTGTCCAGCACATTGATTCAATCACAAATGAAGCTCATCAACACTTCTACTTCCTTGGAAGATTGAGGAAATTTGGTATGTTGATGAATACTTGATTGAACTTCTACAGGTACAGAGCATGCTGACTGGTTGCATCACGGCCTGATTTGGCAACTTGAATGCCCCAGAGCGAATACAGAAAATGCTAGACACTTCCAGGTCCATCGTAGGTACTGACCTCCCACCATAGAAAGGATCTATAGGAAGCGCTACTGCAAAATGGCAGTCAATATCAAAGAACCACAGCACTCTGGCCACTCTCTCATTTACCTATTACCATTGGGAAGAAGGTACAGGACCCTAAATACCTACAACCACCAGATTCAAGAACTGCTTCTTCCGAGCAACCATCAAGCTCTCGAACACTGCATATCATTAACCTCAGCTACTGCGATCTTCTATGGACTGTGTATTTGGCTGCACTATGCATCTCATTTTCTGTCCTATTATCTTTATCTAGTATTACAGATGTTAATGTATTATATTTTTATTATTATCTTTATGTTATTACATTGATGTGCCATATAAGCTATAACAAGTAAGAATTTCACTGTGGTAACAAGGAACAACAGATGCTGATCGTACCAGAGATCGACACAAAATACTGGAGTAACTCAGCTGGTCAGGCAGCATCTTTGGAGAAAATGGATAGGTAATGTTTCTATCAACAATCGGTCTATCAGGGAACCTCCTTGCCAGAAGGTCATCTGTTGCCGGCTCCGATTTGTCCTATTTTTTCTCGCTTCAAGTTTCCAATCCCCCTCCCTCCTCTGCCACTACAATCAGTCTGAAGAAGGGTCCTAAACCGCAACATCACCTATTTCAGCGTTTTTGTGTCTATCTTAATAATTTTGCTCCTCCCCTTCCCACTTGTCCCCCAGCCCTCGGCTCCTCCTCCTTTTTCCTTTTTCTCCCACCACCCCCCCCCCCCCCCCACCTCCCATCAGTCTGAAGAAGGGTTTTGGCCCGAAACTTTGCCTATCTCCTTCGCTCCTTAGATGCTGCTGCACCTGCTGAGTTTCTCCAGCTTTTTGTGTACCCTCGATTTTCCAGCATCTGCAGTTCCTTCTTTAACACTTAATAATTTTGCTGTTCCCTTTGTGGTATTTGTGACAATTAAGCACTCTTGACTCTCAGGATAATATTAATTTGATAACTAGCATTGCACAGTGGGTGAACAGAGACACAAAAAACTGCAGATACTGGAATATGGAGCAAAACAAAAGAGCTCTGAGAGGAACTCAACAGCTCAAGTTGTCGTGTAATTTCCAACTGGATCAGGTGACACTTTCTTGATTCAGATGGGAAGTGTTATCAAGGCATGGCATGACTTGTATGGATGACACGGAGGCGCAGCAGTAGAGTTGTGCTTTACAGCGCTTGCAGCAATGGAGACTCGGGTTCGATCTCGAATACGGGTGCTGTCTGTACGGAGTTTGAATGTTCTCCGAGTTCTTCGGTTTTCTCCCACACTCCAAAAACGTACAGTTATGTAGGTAATTTGGCTTGGTAAATGTAACAATTGTCCCTAGTGTTTGTAGGATAGTGTTAATATGCGGGGCTTGCTAGTCAGCGCGGACCCAGTGGACCGAAGGGCCTGTTTCCACGTTGTATCTCTAAACTAAACTAAACTAAACGGCAATTAACTTTTATAAAAGTATCAAATACGGACTTCAGCAAAGCATTTGACAGAATCACTCTTGTAATTTCCAAATTGATACAGATCATTTGAAAATTTGGGAATAGAAATAGCAGATGGAGTTTCATTAGGATTTTGCAAAACGTAGAGTGGATCTAATAATAGTGAAATTGCATCCAGACAAGTGGGACACGTTGCATGTTATGGAAAACAAGGCATGGGAACAGGCCCTTTGACCAAATATGTCCGTGCCGAATACGATGCCACGTAATCCCTTTAATCCAGACAGCGTTCTGGTAAAATTCTTCTAAACCTCCAACATTCTTCCTGTAATGGAGTGACTAAAATACAATACTCTAAATCTGCAACATGACTTCTTGATTATTTTAGTCAATGCCCAAACCAATGAAGGCAAGCATACCATACTTTACTTCTTTATGCTGCCTCTTTCAGGAAGTTATGGATCTGGAAAATTATCAGAGGCAGAGACAGGGTAGATAGTCAGTCTTTCCTCAGGGTGGACATGTCAAACACTAGAGGGCATCGATTTAAGGCGAGAAGAGGAAATCTTAAAGGATATGCACAGGGCATTTTTGTTTTTGAAACACACGCACACACAGTGTTAGGTGTCTGAAATTCAATGCCAGAGGAGGTGGTAGAAGGAGACGCAATAGCGATGTTTATGAGCCATGCAGACGGACATGTGAACAGTCAGGAAATAGAGGAAGATGTGATTAGTTTACATTGGTATCATGTTCACCACAGACATGGTGGGCTGAAGGGTCTGATCCTGTGCTGTGCAGTTCTGTGGCTGAATTTCATTTTGGTAAATTCTTTGAGCTCCTCAGGCTACTCATTATTAAGTCATCTCGAGGATGAAATATGTATTGAATTGTTTTTATGAGTTTCCAAACTGAAAAGAAAAATCAACATCAACCATTAAACTGATTTCTCCTTGTAGAGTGGCAAAGCTTTTGGACAATTTTAATCTGCTCATCAGGAAACAGATCAGAATTGTTGCATTATAAGCTGTGGTTAAGAACAATATGGGCATATTATTATGGTAAGTGACATTGTCAGAAATAATAAATATAGAACTTAGTGATGTATTAAATAATTACTTTGCATCAGAATTTAGAATCTGTTTCTGGCATTAACAGTAGAACAATCAAAAGCAGGACATTCCCTGGAAACTAGTATTGAATCAAAGGTAAACACTGATGTGAACATACATAGAACATAGAACAATACAGCATAGGAGCAGGCCATTTGGCTCACAATGTTACTGAACATGATGCCAAGACTATATTTTATCCATCTTCGCATAATCTGTATCCCTCCTTCCTTGCACATTCATATGCCTATCCAAAAGCCACTTAAATGTTACTCTCATATCTGCCCTAGCAGTGCATTCCAGGCTCTCACTATCCTCTGTGTAAAAAAGTTGCCTCGCACATCTTCTTTAAACTTTACCCCTCTCACCTTAAAGCTATTTGATTTTTCCATCCTGTGAAAAAAAGGTTTTGACTATCTACCCTTTGCATGTTTCTCACAATTTCATATACTTCTATCAGGTTTGGCCGCATTCTCTGGCATTCCAGAGGAAATATTCCAAGTCTGCCCATCCTCTCCCTGTATCCAGTACCCCCAATCCAGGTTATATTCTGGTAAACATCTTCTGTACCCTGTGCAAAACCTCCACATCCTTCCTGTTATGGTTGAACAGGACTGCATGCAATATTCCAAATGTGGCCTAACCAAAGTCTCATAAAGCTGTGTCATGACATCTGGCTCTAATACTCAATGCCCCGATCTAGGAAAGCAAGTGTACCATATGCCTTTTTTACCATGCTAAGGAAATCCATTTTCCCATCCCTACCCTTTCTGCCTTACACAGAGACCGCTCCTTTTGTAACTCCTACCCAAACTACCCTCTCCCCAGATACTTTCCACTGGAAGGTACACAATAATGCTGGAGAAATTCAGTGGGTGCAGCAGCATCTATGGAGCGAAGGAAATAGGCAATGTTTCGGACCGAAACCCTTCTCCAGCCTGAAGCTCCATAGATGCTGCTGCACCTGTTGAGTTTCTCCAACATTTTTGTGTTCCTTCGATTTTCCAGCATCTGCAGTTCCTTCTTAATACTTTCCACTGGAACCGCAGGAGATGTAACACCTGTCCATGTACCTCTTTCCTCACATCCATCCAGGGACCCAGCAGTTTTTCCAGGTGACATGGAGGTTTATGTGCACCTCCTCTCACCTCATCTACTGCATTCAGTGTTCCCGATGTGGAACCATTTTAATTATGCTTGCCATACTGACCTTTCTGTCCTGGGCCTCCTCCAATGCCAGAGTAAGGACACACTCAAACTTCAGGAACAGCTTGGGTAGTTTACAAACCAACAGTATGAACACTAAATGCTCAAATTTTAGGAAACTAGCTACAAACACTGCCCACGCCACTTTTTTTAATCAATCAATCTATCTATCCATCTATTTCTTTGTTTATTTCCCAACCCCCCATCTTCCCATGTCCATATCCTCCATCCCCTTCCACATATATTCCTTCCTCTAGTTTCACCATTCACACTTCTTCCAAGCCTATCTTACACGTTTTATCTTTAGCCTTTGTCCAACCATCTGCTGATCAGGATCTTCCTCATCTGCATCCACCAATTACTCACCACGCTTTCTCCTGCCCCCACCTCTCTTCCAGCTTTCTTCCCTCCCCTATCACAATCTGTCTGAAGGGTACTTATCTGAAACGTCACCTATCCATGTTCCCCAGAGATGTTGCCTGATCCACTGTTACCCTGGCACTTTGTTTTTTTTGTATTAAACCAGCATCTGCAGTTCCTTGTATTTCCCCAAGTAGGTTGACTAGGTTTATTTATACAATTCTGCAGAAGGTTGAATCTGCAACTTCTGCACATTAATAGTGTTCTTCAGTGGCCCTATTAAGTAATCAAAAGACAATGTAGATAAATTGAATAACACTCCCGCCCCTGAAAAAGGTGCGGATCACAGTGCAGGATTGACCTGTGCCAACTGCTTCAGGTGCTGGCAGCGTGCCATTTCATGCTGTCTGTTCAATATATTTTATTGCAGTGTGCAGCCATCACTCACCATGCTGTGGCAATGGTTGCAGACTGCAAAGACGTAATGCTGAGGTTCTATAAGGCACTGGTCAGGCCGCATTTGGAGTACAGGGAGCAAATTTGGGCCCCATATCTGAGGAAGGATGTGCTGGCTCTGGAGAGGGTCCAGAGGAGGTCCACAAGAATGATTCCAGGAATTAGTATGTTAGCATATGATGAGCATGTAACAGCACTGGGCCACTACTTGCTGGAGTTTAGAAGGTTGAGGAGGGACCCCATTGAAACTTTGCAGAATATTTAAAGGCATAGATAGAATGGATGTGGAAAGGACATTTCCACTGGTGGGTGAGTCTAGGACCAGAGGTCATAGCCTCAGAATTAAAGGGCGCTCTTTTAGAAAGGAGGTGAAGAGGAATTTCTTTGGTCAGAGGGTAGTTAATCTGTGTAACTCGTTGCCACAGAGGGTTGTGGAGACCAAGTGAGTGGATATTTTTAAGGATGAGAAAGACAAATTATTGATTAGAAGGGTGTCAAGGGTTATGGGGAGAAGGCAGAAAAATGGGATTTGAAGCCAGAGATCAGCCATGAGTGAAATGCGGAGTTGACTATATGGGCCAAATGGCCTAATTCTACTCCTATACCTTGTGAACGTGTGAAACCAGCATAGTGAATGTCAGGCAATACTTAAAGTGAGCTTGCAGTGATTATACAGGACAACACTGGCTGTAACAGGTGCACTCAGATGTTCTGGAACTCAGTGCAATTGGAGAGGGTCAGGGTCAAGGTTTTATGACCTTGCATTATCCTTCTTGCCAGAAGTACAGGTGGGGGTGCAGATGGCTCCATGGGAGGTCAATAAGATCCCTGCAGAAGACCAAGAATGAATATCTGAAGTATATGTAAAAATAGTTATTAGTCCTCAAACAAGTGGTCAATATCCTTAAATGTCCATGATCCATCAAATAGAACAGGGAATAACAAACGGTGCAGAACAGGAACAGGGCCTTCGACCCACAATATCTACACCAAACGTGAAGCCAAGTTAAACTGATTTCCTCTACCTGCACATGATCCATATTCCTTTTTTCCCTGCATATTCACGTGCCTATCTGAAAGCACATCTCATTTAAATATCCCACTCACGTTTAAACTATGCTCTCTAGTCTTTGATATTTTCACAAAAAAAAACTCTAACTGCCTACCTAATCTATGACTCTCGTTACTTTATATAGTTTTATTAGATCACCCTTCAACTTCCAATGCTCCAAAGAAAACAATCTAAGTTTTTCCAACCTGTCCTTTTAACTAATACGCTTTAATCCAGGCAATGTTCTGGTAAAATGTACTATTAAACACAAATACTGCCCAGAGAACCACACCTAAATCACCGAACTACCAACAATCTGGACTATGATCCAATGTTTAGATAATATAAAGAGATCACATGGATTTGTGCTCGGAAGGTCATGTTTGACAAACCTTCTTGAATTTTTTCAAGAGGTTACTAAGGAAATTGATGAGGGTAAAGCAGTGGATGTTATCTATATGGATTTCAGTAAGGCCTTTGACAAGGTTCCTCATGGAAGGTTGGTTAAGAAGGTTCAATCTTTGGGTGTTAATGGCGGAGTAGCAAGATGGATTCAACAGTGGCTGAATGGGAGATGCCAGAGAGTAATGGTGGATGGTTGGAAGCCGGTGACCAGTGGGGTGCCTCAGGAATCTGTGTTGGGTCCACTGTTGTTTGTCATGTACATCAATAATCTAGATGATGGGGTGGAAAATTGGATAAGTATGCAGATGATGCTAAGATAGGTGGTGCTGTGGATAATTAGGTAGATTTTCAAAGTCTACAGAGAGATTTGGGCCATTTGGAAGAGTGGGCTGAAAGATGGCAGATGGAGTTTAATGCTGATAAGTGTGAGGTGCTACATCTTGGCAGGACAAATCAAAATAGGACGTACATGGTAAATGGTAGGGAATTGAGGAATGCTGTGGAACAGAGGGATCTAGGAATAATTGTGCATAGTTCCCTGAAGGTGGAATCGCATGTAGATAGGGTGGTAAAGAAAGCTTTTGGTGTGCTGGCCTTTATAAATCAGAGCATTGAATACAGGAGTAGGGAAGTAATGTTAAAATTGTACAAGCCATTGGTGAGACCAATTCTGGAGTATGGTGTACAATTTTGGTCACCTAATTATAGGAAGGATATCAACAAAATAGAGAGAGTATAGAGGAGGTTTACTAGAATGTTGCCTGGGTTCCAGCAACTAAGTTACAGACAAAGGTTGAACAAGTTGGGTCTTTATTCTTTGGCGCGCAGAAGGTTAAGGGGGGACTTGATTGAGGTCTTTAAAATGATGAAAGGGATAGACAGAGTTGACGTGGATAAGCTTTTCCCATTGAGGGTAGGGAAGATTCAAACAAGAGGGCATGACATGAGAATTAAGGGACAGAAGTTTAGGGGTAACATGAGGGGGAACTTCTTTACTCAGAGAGTGGTGGCTGTGTGGAATGATCTTCCAGCAGAAGTGGTGGAGGCAGGATCGATTGGAACATTTAAAAGTAAAGTGGATAGGTATATGGACGGGAAGGGAATTGAGGGGTATGGTCTGAGCGCAGGTAGATGGGACTAGGGGAAAATAAATGGTCGGCACGGACTGGAAGGGCCGAGAAGGCCTGTTTCCATGCTGTAATTCTTATATGGTTACATGGTTATCACACATTGCTGCCTTTAACCTCAATGGCTCTATAGTCCAAACACACATGGATGATCCAAACTCCAGCATGTATTGGAGTTTATATGGGAAGGTCAGCAGATCTCTGACACCTCCCTCCCCTTTCTTGATCTCCCTTTCTCCATCACGGGACTGACCATCGGCTGTTGTCTACTACAAACACACCAACTCCCACAATTACCTGGACTACACCTCCTCCCAACATGCCTCTTGCAAAAATGTTATAACATACTTTCAATTTCACTGTCTCTGCTGCATCTACTCCCAAGAGTAGGATTTAATTCCAGGACATCCAATATCCTTTCTTTAGTGAATATGATTTCCCCCCATCCCACTGTCATAGATGGTCTCCTCTGTGAAACACTACAAAGAGCACACACATTGCTGCCTTTAACTTCAATGGCTCTATTGTCCAAACGCAAGTGGATCATCCAAACTCCAGCATGTATTGGAGTTTATGTGGGAAGCTCAGCAGATCAAAGGAGGCATGTGCTGGTCCCTGGACTAGTGATCTTCTGACTGCCGAGCACCGAGATCCCATGGAACTCAGTTTCTAAGCATATTTCCCATGGCCTCTGTGTCAGGGGATGATGTCTGCTACGGCACAGAAACAGATTATTTTTCCTGGTGAGTTTGCAATAATAGCTGCTATAAAATGAGGATAGAATCAAGCTCAGCTTCAAGAAGTAAAAAAAACACCTATAATCACTGCTCAGCCCCACGTATATAAAATTGACTCAAGTGCTTGGGGAAATCCAATTCAGTGACATATTCAAGAGGGGTAAAAGTCATGGAAAGAGAAGTTGTTAAGGTTGAGAGAGTCATCTAATGCTGGAGTAAATCAAGGGTTCAGGCAGCATCTTTGGAGAAAAGGAAAGGTGACATTTCAGGTTGTCACCCTTCTTCAGAGTGAGGAAGGGTCTCAACACAAAACATCACCTATTTCTCCAGAGAAGCTGATTTACTCCAGCATTTTGTGTCTATCGTCGGTGTAAAACAGCATCTGCAGTTTCTTCCTACACATTTTGTTAAGGTTAAGGACAAGTTTCACCAGGCGGAGATGAATGTTTGGTGATATTACGGGTGAATAGAATCCTTCTGCAGAAAAAAAAGTTGACATCTTCTGCTCTATTCTAAGCATTTTTCAAGTGCCATGCTCCTACCATTTTGCCTAATCACCATTGTATCTATATCTGAGTGCTCACACATACAACATCGTGCCTGAAAGCAGTCATGTGGTCTTCAGTGTGCATTGTTGATTTGTTTACAACTCAATGGATTACCCAGCTAATTTGAAATCTGATCTCCATCAGAGGTTTACCTAGGACAGCAAGGGGTGAAGACCAGGAATATTTAGAAAATAGCTCGAGGCCAGTATGACATTCAACGGTTGACTTTCTTTCCCCTTTCTTTTTGGACAATGTGATGTCCATCCAGAGATAACAGAAGAATCAGGCAAGGAACAAGTGTGGCTGCACATTTTTAACCCAAAGAATCGCAGAAACTTTATTTAGCAGAGATTATTTAAAATGATCATTTTTACATCAAATCCTCCAAGAGACCATAATTGGCTTTGGTAAAAATTGTTAATTGTTCCCTAGTGTGTAGGATAGTGCGAGTGTGATTGCTGTTTGGCGTGAACTCAGTGGGCCAAAGGGCTTGTTTCCATGTTGTATCTCTCACATCTAAAGTCTAAAGAAGGCCAATCTTGGGGACTGGTGATGAGCGGGGAATATCAGGTGTTTCTCAGAATTGCAGTCTTGCAAATGAAAGCATTATTTTAGCCAATCAATTTGTGTAGCAGTTTTACATATTGTTTGCATGCAAAGATCACAAGATCCAGTTGGGCTGAATGCAGATGGCATAGAATGAAAGCAGCATAACTGCAAGCAGCATCTTGGGCATTAACGTGGACTGTGTACGCAATGTGCGTTTGCACTGCCACTGAATATTTCAGGAGTTTAATCTCGCTCTGTTCTATTACATCCCAGAGTTGTGACTCAGTTCACACAATACCAAGTGCTGTGTGTCAATAACAGTCTGCACCATGGGAATGCCTGCACTTTATTGAAGCTTTATTTCACCACCAGGTTACTTTCCAGCAAGGGAATCAAATCTATGACTTCCTGTAAACTACAATTGAGAGAAAACTGTAAGACATCATAATTATCTTCAGCTCTCACCTGGGGGACCTAAAACATAAAATTTTACACCCGTGGTCACTATTATAGCCACTAGCACAATGGTCCTCATCCTGCTGTGAGACTGCAGTTATGGGAAAATATTTAGTGAGCATATTGAAGCATACACCCTTGACACAAAGCAGTACTGATCTCAAAATCACTTTAATGCCAATCATTTGTAAAGTGAAGTCGCAGTTGTTGAATAGCAAACAGCAGCCAATTTACACTCAAGATCTCATAAACTGTGATATGATGATGTATACGAAATTACCTCAATGACGTTGATTGAGGAATAAAAATTGATTAGGACACTTCAGATAATTTAAAACTTGTGCTCCCCTCTCTTCCTTAGATCCTGAAGCAGCCAAAAAAGGCTCAGTTTAACATCTATTTTTAAATATGTTGCAGGATTCCCCCAGTACTGCATTGAAAGACCAGCCTTGATCTTTGTGCTCAACCATCTTATGGATTTTGAAACCACAACATTCCTCAACCAACCACAACATAAATGACAGCTGAGCTGGAGTAGTGCTGATTTAGTCTAAGGGGAATGCCTGGTCTGAATGCCTGCTGACTGGTGTTGTGAAGAACTTGCTGGTGCACACTTCTGGCAGGCATTAGCCAATATTGTATATGTAATTCATAGTTTAATCGGGCATTCTTTTGGAAATTAAATGAAATTGTTCCTATAAGCTCCAAAACACATGCATTTTTGCAATCACATTTTCTACACTGAAACTTTTCTTTAGGGATACTTGGACTTAAGTGACTGAGTCATATTCTCATTTAAATAAAAAACATTTCTTTTCCATAGGTAATCAAGTGCTCAGATTAAATTGTGTGGGCTACTTTAGTCACGTAATTGTTCTATATGTTTCAGTGGGATGAAATACTTTCAACCAAAAGTAAACAGAAAGAGACCTGGTTGATACTGATTTGGTCATAATTAAAAACACAGAAATAGGCCCTTTGGTCCATGAAGGACACCCACGATCTCTACAATCATCAATCCACAATCATCTCTACAATCCTAGTTCTAACTACAGGTGGGTTGAATTTCATTAGTTAGTTTCATTAGTTCTGACTACCATCATTCCCAACTGCAGAAATTAACTTGCAATGTCATTGGCAAATAGTAGGAAGCAAGATGAATTTGGCCCTTCATTAAACAAAAAAAGAGTCTGCTTTGTTCAGCATCTCCTTACCGTTTTTGCAGACCGGACAACATTGCTCGGGTTCGTAGACAGGGTTGACACACTCAGGAACTGCACAGTCAGCAACTACACAGTGCACCTCACTGCTTGCTTCACATCGGCACCACTCACAGCGAGACGGCTGAAACAATCAAGGAGGTGTTACTGAAATGCACAGGCGTCAGGTTTTCCTCGGCGAACTGGCTTCAATCGTTACACGGATAGATATTTAATATTACCACGGATTGCAGCCGTGCTCAAGCAACAGAATAATAATATTGCCAAGTAATTTAGCCAGGGGCTCGGATTGGTCTGAGTGTAGTTATATAAGATGTAGGACATTGACGGGGAAGTATCTTAATAAAAATCAACCCAGTTTAACTAGGTGTCTAATTTGTGTAATGCCATTGTGGAGCTTTAAGTAATCAATAAATCTGCCAGGTTTGCTCTTTGCGAATAACCAAGATTCAGAGACAAGATAATACATTTACAACCCTGTTAATGGTGTTAAATATTGGACGCAAGGAGTTTTATAATTTATGAAATTATTAATAGGAACGGTGCCACATAATGATGCCATTAAATTGACCTCATTTTGAGTATGTCTTTCTCGACCCAATATGTCAAAATGGAGCTTGGAAGGCACTTCCAAAAATTAAGGCACTTAAAGCCTAGATCACACATATCTGGGCTAAATTATCAATGTACCATCTTAATTTTGTTTAATCCACGTGTCCAGCCAGTTCTGATCTTTAATCCCCATGTTTAAGGCTAAGCCACGTTTTAATTGTCCCGGACATTGGCGGTGTGTACCAGTGCGGGTGCAGGATTCCTACCTTAAATTCTTCCAGCACTTTGTAAGTTTTCGCCCGATATTCACAAAAGTTTTTCACTTCTTTGCATTCGGGGCAGCAGCCGTTGTGCTCCACTTTACTGCACTTGGGGTGAATCTTCGGGCATTCGGGCTGTTCACACACGGGCCCGTCCTCCGTGCACATGCACGGGCAGTTCGAATGGCCTGGGAAAAAGCGTTCGCCCACTTTGTACACAAATCCACTGTCGTCCACACAGCCTTTGCCTCGGTAGTCGTCGAAGTCCAGGTTGTCGTTGTTGCCGGGCGCCTGAGTGCTATCACCCCCCGAGTCATCGTCCTGAGCGAAGGCGGCCGGGGTGACCAGGATCAGAGCGACCACGAGGAGGAGGCACGCTGCGTGAAGCCCGGGAGCCATAGTCCACAAGTGCTTTCGCCCGGACATCAGCTCCTGCTCTGCACTCGGCTCCCGCCACCCATAAACTCTGGACTGGAAAACACACGGCAAAACAACAACTTTGATCAGAAAAGACGATCAAAGCGCCTTGTCACTAGATTTCCCATCAGCCCGGGATACCCCAGGAGGCTGTCGCCCATAAAGTTTCCTTTTTGAATTTGTCTTAATTTACGAAAGAGGGTGAAAATTATACATAGGGATTTCTCAGAACAGTGACATGATCACATTTAACAGTCGGTTTGATGGTAAATATTGGTCAGGCCAGCGGAAGCACACCCTGCTCTTCCAGGCCCGCTGTGGGGTGATTTATACCCTCCAGAGAGCACATTTGCTGTTTCACTACAAAGTCCAATATTTCATTTTTTTTAAAGCACCGCCGACCCTGCTGTATCCCCTGAGCTTGGCAGTCGCTAGTGAAACATCTGATTATGTGCTCGAGTCTCGAGAGAGGGATTGAACTCACAACTTTCAGTTCCAAGTGCGCCCCTCGGAGTAAGGACTGGCATTACGCACCTGTCCTCCGAAGCGATTGCACAAACTTCCGTCGGGCAACAGGGCAGAACCAGCTCGCTCCGCCAACGCTACCAGGCAATATGGCAAACACGCTAAGTATGGACTTAAAGAAGGGGTCGGATATCCCTCCAGTTCTGAGGCCCTGTCTCGTTTTTCTCGAGAATAGAAAGGATCTTTAATCTTCTAAATTCGATCTTACATCAAAGTCCAGCTGAACGTACCATTATTAAATATGCAATCACAATCAGCCCCCGATTTAGCGCATCCTCCAACAATTCCTTACGGTCAGGAATGCCCAAGAGAGGGAAAAAAATTACAAAGCAACTGTGTCAGGTAGTTATGTACAATGTTTGTTATCTGTTCGTCGAACGTGACCGTGGATATTCAAACATGCAAACCCCAAAACTGGAAAGGAAAATAAGAATCAGAGCAGATTTGGCACCAGTTGCAAGTATACCGCATTCCTCTCCGACAAGTTTGACTGTGCAAATGGCACAAAAATCGATCCGTTAACGAAACCAGAACCTCGCGGTAGCATTAGGCAGGGCGTTACATTGACAATGTTTTAAAAAATAAATCAAGGGTACCTCGTCGGGATCAACTTCAAACGCTATGCTCTCTTGTAGATGATTTGTGGTCACCTCACGCTTGTTTACGCAGAGCGCATCTTCAATGAAGGCAAAGGGGTCGCTAAGCAGCAGCTCCCGAGGACACACAGGTATTCGAATTACTTAAGCATTCCCCCGACCTCGTTCTTCCCCGTTGGAATATTAGATAGCAGTGAAAAATATCTTTAAAAAGTTGGCGATTTAAAGATTCAACACGAAGCCCCGCGCGGTGCAGGGCCAGTCCGAAGCTGACGTCTTCTGAGATCTGCCTGCTGTAAGTGTGTACAAAGCAGCCCGGGATCCCGCCGGGGACGCACCACGCTCCCGGTTCCTTCTGGCTGGAATAACTCGAACTGATCAGGCCTAGTGACCATCACCTTTCAAAAATAAACCTGGTAAGGCAGGAAATGCGCTTTTCAGCCACAGCTAGGGCTTGGAGCCCGGCGCCTTAATCCGATTGTGTCTGCGCTGCGCTCAGCAACCTCCTGGTTCCCTGTTTCCCGGATCTGTTAAGCGAATGTCACTGTGTAAACGGGCGACTTATCCCACAGAATGCTGATCAAATATGCCGGGGAATTGTCCCAACCCGATCGTTCAGGGAAGTGGTCTTTTTGGGGAAAGAAACTAAACCTTAGGTGTCAGAAATGGTTCAAATTATTTTCTCATGGCAGAACATTTTACACCCGCCCCATTCTCCTCCCCTCTCCGTGGCATTGCTGCTCGCTACGTTCCTATCCCAGGTCTGGCTCCCGCTGCACTTGCGATGCTGTCTGTAGCTTTGATTTGTACCATGGACTCGAGGTCATATTATGCGTTTGGCTAAGAAAGATGCGAGGGCCAAGTGAGTTGCGGACATGCAGTACATCCGCGTGGTCATCCAGCGTCATTGTCGGACAAGCAACCAGACACCCCCATTGCAAAAGGGGCCCGACTGTATTATATTTTATACCTCATGCAAAATGCCTTCTGGTCGGGACCATTCCAATCAAATAAGTGTACATCTATCCCATTTGCCAACTATTCATTGGTTTAAATCATATCATGTCGTGAAATTAACATAACACCAGATAACACACAAGACACTCAGCCCCTCGCACCTGTGCCGAAAGAATGCTCCAGTTAATCCCCGCCCCCTTGTGGCTGGTTATTATCTCTCTAGTAATTACTTATCCAATTTTCTTCGGGGAGTTGCTTCTAAATCAGTTTCTCTGATTCATTTAGGCGTAGCCAGGTTGTATAGCAATAAGCAAGGAACTGTTTTTGTCCGCTTTGTCGCGATCGAATCCGGAATATTTTAATTCTCTCTGACTGTACATAATTCCTGCACTTTGAATAGCCCGAATAGCGGGTAGAATGAAAACAAAAAAAACGACACCGTTTAATATCCAGAATGTGATTAAATGCACGTATTCATTTCCTTGATGCAAACATTTAATCAATTTAAAGCATTTTTATTAAGTAACAACGGATGAAAAAGATTGATTTATGCACCGCACAGTACAAAGTTCAGAAGAACCCACCACCCGTCATGTTGTTTAATGTATCCATAGATATACGATTCATAACAGCAGGAGCCGAAGGTACTTAAATTCCGAGAGAAAGTATGGCAGTATGCTGCAATTGTTGCTTCATGTCCAGAGCCGGACCGTGCCGTCGGAACCTCCGGACACCACGCATTCAGCCTTGTGGTCAAACAGTGCGCACTGCACGGCATCCTCATGCCCCACGAGACGGTGTAACTGGGCCGTGGGCAGATCCAGGATCTTCACAGTTCCATCGTTGCTGGCCATGATCACCAGTTGACCTAAGCGAGGAAAAAAACAACAATGAAAAATGTAGAAAGCGGCATCCTTCTTAGTGGCTATTATTAGAGCAGAGCGATCAAATTGGTCCCACCTCTACTCAACGACTGCAAGTTTAAGACCAAAGCGGTTCGAAAAACACCAGATTCCGCTTGCCCACCCAACGCTCTCTCCACTCCCCAATAATCTGGTTTAATGTAAATATCTAATTAAGTAATCTGCAATTATATCTAAGATAGACACAAAATACTGGAGTAACTCAGCGGGACAGGCAACATCAGAGAGAAGGAATGGGTGATATTTCGGCTCGAGACCCTTCTTCAGACCCAATAATATCTACCTATTAAAAGTTCATATGGTGTCAAGAGTTCCATGCAGTGCATCAGTTTTAGAGCCCACATGTTTAGGTTTAATTTATAATGGGAAACGGAGCATCATCAGGAGGAACTGGAATGAATGAACTTGCGTAATTAAACCACAAACGTCCTTCATCAAAGTGGAAACTATATTTTGCTTTTGACAGCATAGCAATGAGGGGAAATCTATGGTCTTGCGGGAAATACCCTGTGGATTGCGCCTGAGTAGGAGGGATGTCAATGTCTTAGATAGAGGGCAGAACTATCACGCTGGTACCAGTTATACAGAACATCAGATACACCGATAGATCAGAGCAAGTGGGTTTGTTCTTCCAGAGAGAAATGTTAAGGTCAGAATTAATTTGTTCCATCAAATCAAAGTCCAGTTAGGAATTACAACGGAAGCATTCTGGCATCTGGATTGATTTTCTTGACGGAACGCATTGACATCTGTGACATTTTAAGGGATAGGCATAATTTAAAATTGTTTAACAAGATACTTGCAAGAATCTGCACATTGGTGAAGGGGAGCGGGTGAGAGGGTTGCAGTTTTTCAAAAGCCATTGGTTGTTTAAGGGACATTGGGACAGGAATGATGTTCCCCCTGGGAGGGGCAATGGTGAATCTTTAGAAGCTTCTACCTATCAGGTCCGTGGAGAATCGAATATATTCATAAGAAATTGACAGGTTTTCAGATATTAAGTGATCAAGTGATATGGGGTTAGTGCAAGATAGTGGCGCTGAGGTAGATTGTCAGTTTGCGTAGGAAGGAACTGCAGATATTGGTTGAAGGTAAACACAAAATGCTGGAGTAAGTCAACGGGAAAGACCGCATCTCTGAATGGTTCCATTCCTGTTATAGGAATGCGGAATAACCAAACCTAAGGTTGACTTGCTTATTATTACTGCGGCCCTTTCTCCCTCAAAAGAGACAGATGGATTTTGTGGACCTTGGCGGTTCCTCTGGAACAGAACCACAGTTGTTGTGATATTCAGCCCACGATGGTTAAGTACACCAGAGACAGATGGGCGTGTATTCATAGCGAGGCAGGCACGTATTAGGAACATGGGCAGCCAGTGCACAATAAAGGAATCTAATCTAATCTAATCTAAAACTTCACGATCGGTACAGGTAGCTTAGGAAATACGCGTGTCAGCTGTCTCATCCTGACCTTAAATCAGTACCTCGTGCTTGTTTTCGACACAAAAAGATACAGTTCCTCCAGCTTTTTCTGCCAATCTTCGCTTTAAACCAGCATCTGCAGTTCCTTCCTACACTCTGACTTGTTTTGTTTGGGCACGTGTAAATCTGTTTTATTGTTCGGTGTCAACTGTGGAGGCTACTTGTCATCGCTGTGCAAGATATAAACTGTGCAGTGCTCGTAAATCCGCCAACATCACGCCATTCCCAGAAGCTCAGCCACAGTCAGTATTCATAGAAACATAGAAAAATAGGTGCAGGCCATTCGGCCCTTCGCGCCAGAACCGCCATTCAATATGATCATGGCTGATCATCTAAAATCAGTACCCCGTTCCTGCTTTTTCCCCGTATCCCTTAATTCCTTTAGCCCTAAGAGCTAAATCTAACTAACTCTCCCCCAGGCACTGCATCTGACATTAATGGTTCAGATGCTCTAAATATTGCTCTCTTCAGACCCTGAGACCACGAGGAAAATCGTACGCTTAGAGTGACCTTCTCGTTGCGAACGTAAGCAGGGAGTAGCCGGTAATACTGTAATTTTAGCTACGTTACAAATGATGGAAGGGGTGGACGGGAGTGAGTGTTGTCGGGCTGAACACATCATATATCTGCTTTTAGAAACTCAACCTATTTAAATCCCTGTATCAGCTTTGTACTCACTAGTTGGAGGGAAGCGTACACGTATATACTTTAGGTCGTTAAAGATTCACGCCGTGATTGCCAAGAATATTCGAGTGTCTTTGAAAGTCGAATACTTCGCCTCCGCAGTTAAGTGTGATGAATTCACACGGGTTTACCAGCCTTTAATAGCCAGCTAGCTTCCTCAGTCAGAACAAAGCCTGACGCAGCAGCAGCTGCTGGATGAATGGAGTGTCCAACGCGGCAGGTACGAGTATTTCTTATAGATCCTGGCGAAGACTAGGCTCTGCTGGAGTTTCTGTGCGATCCTTGTCCTTGATGCTAACGACCCGGTGAACGGACACTGTCCAAAGTTCCCACTATCAGCTACCACACAAATGTACAGCGCCAGCACACAGAAGGCAAGGATTGAATGCGTGCCAATTAATAACATTAGGTAAAACGAATAGAGATACAAGACACTGTGCTCGACTGCAAGGCGGTTAATTTGCCCACACACATTCCCCAGCATGGATCGATAATATTGTTTCATTATAAGCAGCCGAAACAGGGGAAGGTCAACTGACTATTGCGGAAGAGGAATTGGTCTTAATCGAAAAGCGATGTTTACCAGGATTGCAAAGCTGCTTTCAAACAAACATTACACTTGATTTTAAGTATTGCCGCTCTGGTTTAAAAAAAAATACCCCCTTACTTGTCAAATGATAGTGTTAGCAAACCTTTGCTTTGAAATATATTTCAATGTTAAAATGCATCTTGTTATTTCAAAACCAAGTTGGCAGTATTTTGAAAACGCAAATAATGGCTTGGGAGCAGGACATTCAGGAATCCTCACAAGCCCCACATACCACTGTCCTTATCCTTAAGGTCAGAGGCCACCATTGACAAAAAATAAGTCCTCTCAGCATAATTTTGAAAGCTACTTCCCCCCCCCCCCTACCACCCTTGGTTCACTGGCAGCATTCATTCTTCACAGTCAGAATCCAGGCGGATGGTTTCCCGCAGTGCCAAGGAGGTGCTGCACAGTTGGAGCTGCCATCTTGGGAAAAAGGATTAAATGATGGCTCTTCTTGTCTTTTCAGGCGGGCAACGAAGAACCAGTGGACTGACAACCAAACTTTGGCACTCAATCAGCAATGACACCAAAGAGTATTGGATAATTATCTTACTGCTGTTTTCCTCTCAATGCCAAAATTAGGCTTGTGCCATTTCAGAACTGTGGCCAGACTTCAAAGTAATTGTTTGCTGTTAAATGTTTGGCATGAATGACTGGAAGGCCATCATATAAATTCAAACCCTTTCTTCCTTGAGTACAATGTTTGTTTGGTGAGCTAATTAACATTTGCACCAAATTTGCAGTTTGTGCGGTTGATTGGTAACTCAAGGACCGACCTCATTTCTCCGCTGCAATGATCCGGAAACTTAAATTCAATTTATAACCATGTAACATTCTTTTCCAGCGCTTCCTTCAAAGACGATTAATTTTGCAAGGCAATAAACTAGATTACATGGGGTAATGGCGATCACAGCCTGCATGCTAAAGGATAAATTATTGACAGCTCAGGTTTTAAAGATAATAAATTGATCAGCCTATCATCTGTCATCTGCTATAACAGCGTCAGTGCGCGCAGGCAAATTGTGCAGAGGAACGGATCAGCGTTTGGGGAAAGATGTTTGATCTACCGTATTGACACCATACACAACTACTTCCTTTTTTGAAATTACCGTATACAACTTGGCCGCTGTTCATGTCAACAAAACTGGCATATTTATTCGCTTAAGATAGGCACAAAATGCTGCAGTAACTAAGCGGGACAGGCGGCATGTCTGGAGAGAAGGAACGATGACGTTTCCGATCGAGGCCCTTTTATTCCATTACTGACATAACAGCAGTACCGACACCTCAGAAGTTCTTGATTGACAGTGTCACACACTTACGCGCAAGGCCCCAATTTTTTAATATTCTGGATCATGATAAACAGAAAGATCGATAGAGTTACAAATGAACTCTAAATTTGTGGCAATGTTTGCCAGTGAGCTTCAGATGCGATCCCAGAGCGTCAGGATTAAATACGTTGCGCAATGTAATTCGTTGAAAGCAATTATTAGAATTATTACCAAAGCTAAAGTGCAACTTTTCTTCAAAGTGCGTGTTTACAGTGTTGAAAGGTAAGGACATTTCGAGCCTAAATGACAACAGGACGGCAGAGAAGATTAATTGTTCATAAGATCATATTGATAGGAGCAGAATTACTCCATTGGTCCTATCAAGTCTACTCCACTATTCAATCATGGCTAATCTATCTTTCCCTCTTAACCCCATTCTCTTGCCTTCTCCCCATAACACCTGTGCTAATCAAGAATCTATCCATCTACCGTAAAAAAATATCCATTGACTTGGCCTCCACAGCTTTCTGTGGCAATGAATTCCACATATTCACCACCCTCTGACTAAATAAATTCCTCCTCATCTCCTTCCGAAAGGAACATCCTTTATTTCTGAGGCTATGACCTCTGGTCCTAGACTCTCACTATGGAAACATCCTCTCCACATAAACTCTATCCACTCTAGTTCAGGCATCCCCTTTTCTGCAGATTTGGCTATGTTAGCCATAACAATAGCGTCCAGTGCTGCCAGTAACCTGGCTTGAGATGGAACAGTGGTGGGTTTGAGTACTTGTATGTGGAGCTTTCAGAGAGTGTTACCGTCCTGTTGCTCAAAGGAATGGCCGGATGGGCTACTAGCCACTGGTAGGGTTGGGAGGAGAGGGTGGGACAACCCTCTGGGCTACCTATAAATCCTGCCACCAATCACCTGCCCTGACTGGAGGATGATGACTCGGGAAGAACAGCAGCTCAAGGTGAAATGGAGCCACAATCCAACTCTCTTCTTAAGAGGAATAAAATGTTTTAATAAAGTGCTAAACTGTTACCATCCTCCAAAAATAATATTCTTGCTGACTTTTGCAAATTACTCCCATTAATACAAAGTCAATATTGTCTTCACATTCTGCAAATGTGTCTGCCTTATTCACAAATCAACCACAAGTCTATGAAGATCTGAAATATAGAAAGGGTCTTACTAATAATACCAATCCATTGGGAAGTAAAGAGTGCATCAAACACATATTATTAATTAATTAAACAACCTTTTTATCAATTATGAGAGAATGCTTTTATCCTTACAGATGCTCATGATATGACAATGCATTCACCTCAGTCAAATTGGGATGGAAGTTAGAGTCTTGAACTTAGATAATGTCTAAGGCGCAAGGAACATTTAGGCACAAGGAACATACTGGCTTAGTTTGTTAAATTCAATTAAAAAGTTTGCAAATAGATTGTCAACAGTTGGATGTATGTCTCATAATTCCCAATGAGTACCATTGTAAATGTTTGGAAGCATGATCTAACAGTGGCAAATTAGGAAGGGTAAGGAATGTACTGGATTGACAGAAGCAGTTCATAACATTGCCATAACTAATAATAAACTGGAGAATTGGGAGGCCTATAAGAGGCACCAATAAACAACCAAACATTAATAAGGCAGAATATCAGAGTACATAAACAACAAAAAAAGAAAATTATTGTAAAAACTTACATGATGACCTATTCCAGAAAAGTGGTCCTTAAAGGTAAAGACAGGGAAATTATAGTTATAATGCAACATAAACAATTGAAGGATTAAACTGAGTTTGGAATTTGTCTTCACTAAAGGTGCAGAATAACTGAAAATGTTTAAAGTGTATCAGAAAATATCATAAAGCAATGGTCTACTGCTGTTAGGAGTTAAAATTATTCAAGTAAAAATACTGGAAAAATTAAGGAGATTGCAAGATTGCCCATTTCCAAGATTTATAATATAAGTAACAGCAGTGATAGAAGATGCAGTTATGATAATGTCCCAAAAGTCCTTAGGTGCAGAAACATGGAAGGAGAACTGAGAACAATGAAAGGAGCAAATATAATATCTATTCAGGAAAATAGAGAGAAAACTAGGAAGTATAGACCAATTATCAAGGTGACTAGTTGTCAGCAAAATACTCAATACATTATTAAGGATGTGGTAATGGTAAATTATAACATGATTAGGCAGTGTCATTGCAACTTTATAAAAAGGAAATTATGTTTGACAGTTTTAGAGTTTGTTTGAGGAAGTAACCAGTTGGACAGGTAAGGGAAACTAGTGGAAGTAGTTTATAAGTTCACATAAATGTTTTTATTTACATAAAATAGAGACATGGAAGTGTCAGGAAGGAAGTACACTATATCTATGTGGATAGAAAACTGCTCGAAATATAGAAATCTGAGAGTAGGAGAAAATAGGTTCTCAGGCTGTTACATTTTTAGAATTCATTTTTGACGTAAGTAACAAAACTCTCTCTCTCTCTCTCTCTCTCTCTTATTTTCTGGGTATCACCCCATGGGATAGCTTTCTCACAGTTTATATTATGACAAACAAAAGATGAATACAAGCAAATATTATGACAATAGGCTTGGCTTCCACGTGAGGAGAATGCAAAGTATGCAAGTAATATAATACAAATAAGTTGATTTAGCAGGCAATAAAATGGCAGATGCAATATGGCATGGAAACATATGAAGTTGCTTTGCTAGAAGAATAGAAAAACATTTGGTCTGGATCTTCCTGCACCCACCTGTTGCCCAGATTTTGGTGAGAGCATACCTGGATTATAGTTTGTATTTTGTCTTTGTATTCAAGAAAGAACATAGAACAGTACAGCACAGGAACAGGCCCTTTGGCCCATAATGACAACAGGTTAAACAAATTTCTACTGCCTGCACACATCTCGAATCCCTTCATTCCCTGTATATTCATGTGCCTGTCCAAAAGCCTTTAGTGCTACAATCATATCTGCCTCCACCACCGGTCCCTGGTAGCAAGTTCCAGGCACCTACCACTCTCTCTGTAAAAAAACTTGCCCTTCACATCTCCTTCAAACTTCTCCTCTCTCACCTTGAAGCTATGCTATGTAGTCGTTGACATTTCTACCCTGGAAGGAAAACAATGTATTTGATGCAGTGTGGTTTAAATTCATAATAATCTACGCTTATCGAGACAAACTTCAACTGGTGCTGTAAGACCATTAATTTAATGAAAAATACACTTTGTTCTGCCTGGAACATGTTGGTCTTCCAGTTCAATGAGATGTATGTAAGTGAATGCTGCCAACTGGCACCTTCCAAGGTGCAGGACTACTTGCTGAAGGACACACTGAAGTTCAGTGTAACCAGTACAAAGGCTTTGTGAGGAAAGATTGCAGTATAAGGGTTGGAACACTGAGGGGTCGAATTCTGTGTAACAGTGTATTGTATTTTCAGTTTACATTTTCATGAAAAAGGTTTGGAGAGCATTTGGCCTATGAAATGAGTGAGAGTAATATTGACTGCAGTTTACAAGGATTGGAGTTAATCTAATTGAAACATGCAAAATTGAGAGCAGTTGACAAGGTAGATGATGAGAGGTTGTTTCCTGAGGCCAAACGACTACAACCACAGGTTAGCAATTTAAGAGTGAGGTTAAGAAATATTTTAAAACTCAGAGTGCTGTAAGTCTCTATCATTTCTCTCCATTCCATTGGGTTGCTGCTATGTGCTCGGTCATTCAGGGCTGAGATCAATACATTTTTTGAGACAAAGGGAATAATAATGTAACATGGGAATAAGGCAGCATCTGTTCAGAATATACCATGGTATTCACTGATGCAACAGACTCAATATTGCATATAGTCTTATGCTCTTATCAAAATGCAACTACGCACAGGCTATTTGGCATGGTACTGATATTTCATATATTCTAGATACTCAACACAATTGACAATATTCGTTTAACTAAACAAAAATATAAAGTATAAAATATTATGAAAGCAGAACTGATGTTACTGAAACATCAAACTGTTCCTTTGTTCACATACTAAGAGAATTGCCATGTATTTTCATTGTGTTTTATCTTTCACTTGTAATTTTTCAATTGTACAA
Source organism: Raja brachyura (assembly GCA_963514005.1). Next base: position 51,224,860 of record OY740787.1, read on the forward strand.
TTTCAGTCTTACTTTCCTGTAGATTTGAGCTTAATTCAAATGCATTATAATAATTACCATGCGTACCTAGATATAGACTGTATCTATTGACACACTGGATGATTATATCTCCAGTGCAGCTGTCACAATATCAGGGTAAGCATTATTACAATTAGCAGTATCCTTTGTTATTTGGTTTCTTCAGAACCATTTGGATTAAAACAGAACAGGCTTAGGCTCTTGTTGGAAATAGATTAAGAGGTAACCTGGCAGTTTAAAAACTCGTTATAGTTTACACAATTGCAATGTCAAGAAAATCCTTTTTGAAATGAAATCTCTGAGGTAATGTAGGAAACTACATCAAACACCCACAAACAACAGTTACGACCAAACTATTGCAGATGATACATGTTGAACAATAAATATTGGGCGGGACACCAGGCAGAAATTATCATCATCATATCATATACATTAAAAGTCTGATCTTGTACGTCTCTATTTGTATGTGTTTATGTGTGTGTATTTATGTGGTTGTCGTTGCATCTTCGCAAAAACCTATACGCGGTATAGATTACATTTTTACATATTCTGATTGACATTTTTCCCCTCTCGGCAAAGATCACCTTCACTGAACATTTTATGCATTATTTCTTAACTCATTACATTAAAAGTTTTTAAATATCAAAAGACTTTGATTTAAAACGACCAGATTCAACTGATGATGTCAGAATGGCTCGGCTGGCAGTGACCAGCTTCACTGAAGATTTCTTCCTATATTTGACAAGTTATTTGCTATTGAAGCTTTAAAAATGCCCACTTTCACAAGATTTTTACATATTCTGATTCACATTTCCCTCCTGGAGGCTGAGATCATCCTCACTGGACATTTTATGCTTTATTTCTCGACATTACTGATTAAAAGTAAGTAAGTTTTAAAAACATCAAAAGACTTTGCATTTAAAATGACCAGCTTTCACTGATGATGTCACAATGGCTCAGATAGCAGTGATCATCTTCACTGAAGATTTCATCCTATATTTGTCATGTTATTCGTGATTAAAGCTTTAAAAATGCCAACCTACACAAGGTTTTTACATATTCTGAATTACATTTTTCCCCTCTAGGCAGAGGTCACTTTCACTGAACATTTTATGCTTTATTTCTCGACTTATTACTGATTAAAGCTTAAAAAAATCAAAATACCTTGAATTTCAAACCGACCACCAACAACTGATGACGTCACAATAGCTCGACTAGCAGGGGGAGGGCGAATTACTATTACAACATGCAGTGCAAGTGCAATTGGAATTTTTTTTAAAGAGCACTGCTGAGGGAGGCAAGGGGAGTGCTGGAATCTTACATTCGGGAACGGCTTGAGTTGGAGGACCACGCCTCCAGTGGGAGCCATGAGTAGGGAACAGGTGCGTTGGGGGAGCAGACCCAACGGGTCTGCACTTGGTCTAGTTTTCTTTTAAATTGTGTTTGCAACTGTAAGCTTCACTTTGAAGCCTCAACACGTTAGTTTGGTGGGGTATGTAAAGAAGAGCACAAGAATGATTGGAACTTAGACAAAGGCCATTTGGCTGAGAAAGTTTGTAAAAGCTCTTTGTTGAGTAATCCAAACAGTCCTAGTTTCTTCTTTTCCCACACTTTTTCTTCTTTTTTGTATCCTTCAAAAACATGTCCATTTATCTATTCATAGCCACAGCTGAATCTGTATACTTGATATTTTCAGCTGATGATTATGTTTTATTATGGTTATGGATGATTATGTCACTGTGGTTATGTTTTTTTTTCCTTGCATTGTCCTTGGATCTTTCACCAAACACTTTAGATATGTAATCTCTGGGATAAGTTTCTGTTTGTATTGTCTAACCTGACAGAATTTTCATGAACTCTTTTAAATACCATTACCAACTTCTCAGCTTAAAGGGAAACAACCTTAGATTCACAAGTCCACCTTCACAAATGAAACTCATCCCTGGAAACATTTGGTAAATATATGTTGCACTGTCTTGAGCCTCCAAGTTCTTCAAGTGAAAATTTATGATTTTGTAAAGGGTTACTTAATTTTGGTATTTGTGGAGATAACCAAGGAGATTAACGAAGGCAGAGTGGTAAATTTGCAGGCAAGTAAGGCATTTGAAAAGATCCCACATTGTGGGCTGGTCCTAAAGGTTAAGGCACATGAATGGATGGAACATTGTCCTGGTAAGAGGGGGTAGAGAGTATTGATGGAAGGATGTTTTCCTGATTGAAAGTATGTTGTTAGTGGTGTTCCACTGAGTTTGGTGCTGGAACCTTTGATGTTTGTGATCTATGAAGAACTTGGATTTTAAAATAAGAGAAAGCATAAAACAAAATGGCATAGATTTAACATGAGAGGTATGAGATTTAAAGAGGTCCGGAGCAGCAATTTTCTCTAGAGAGTAGTTGATATCTGGAACATGCTGTCAGAGTGGATGGTGGAATCAGATACAATTACTACATTAAAGAGGCATTTAGAAAGTCACGGGAGACAAAACACACAAGAGGCTTTTCTATGATTGCAGGTTTATAATGGTGCAGTGCGATTCTTATTGTCTTGTACAAGTAACAAATCTACAAGAGATTCCACTTGAGGAATGTCCAATGGAGTGTGGCCCATGTGCCATGTGATCCTATGATCATGTTGCTTTGTATCAGATAATCAATTGACATTAATATGGGCTACAAGTCTATAACTAAATCTATACAATTATACAAAATGTCATTGAGCGAACCATTGTTTGCAGCTTGTTTGCAGCTTGGACCCCCAAAGAAAAAACCTGCAAGAGATACAGAAATATAGATTCATAACAGTAGGAGGTCACTCAATCCATTGTTTTCTTGGTGGCACACTGTTTTTCTTGTAGTTAAGTCTTGTTGTTGTCTGTGATATAGCTCTCAAGCTCACTTTATGAGTTCTGAGTTCTTACCCCTGGCTGAAAGGGAAGCAACTGTGGAGAAAATGGAGGAGGAAGGGAAGAGACCATTTGGATAGTCCCTTTCTAGAGTGATGTCTGTGATTATCATTGAACATGATCCAACATTTGATTTACCACCTTACTCCATATAGGTTCTTGTTGATGATGTTGCCAATCATCACAGTGCAAAAATATAAGCTACCACATGAACATAAAGATTCAAATCAGAATTACTTTATACATCAAGATGTGCACTTTACACACAAAATTAAGTCTTGTATAATACGTAAGCACTGACTTTAATGTGTTTTGCTGGTCTTAGTTCACTCACACTGTTCTCAAACAGTGAAGTATGAATAAATGAATGAATGAATGAATGAATGAATGAATAAGTTTATTGGCCAAGTTTTCACATACAAAGAATTTGCCTTGGTGCTCTGCCTGCAAGTGACAACATGACATACAGTGACAGTTAGGAATGACACATAAAACATTAAACATTAATAATAAAACATTATTGATTAAACATGTGAATTAAATAAAATACCAGAGCAAAAGGAGGCTACAGATTTTTGGTTATGAGTAGAGCTACTGCTCATGGAAAAAAACAGTTTTTATATCTGGCTGTGGCAGCTTTGACAGTCCGGAATCGCCTTCCAGAGGGAAGTGATTCAAAGAATTTGCGGCCAGGGTGAGAGGGGTCAAACCCACTCACTTCCTGGCCCTTGCAGTGTACAGTTTGTCAATGCAGGGAAGGTTGCAGCCAATAACCTTATCAGCTGATCGGACGATTCGCTGCAGCCTCCAGATGTCATGCTTGGTAGCTGAGCCAAACCAGACCATGATGGAGAAGGTGAGGACAGACTCTACGATGGCCATATAGAATTGGACCACCATTGCCTGTGGCAGATTGTGCTTCCTCAGCTGCCGCAGGAAGTACATCCTCTGTTGTGCCTTTTTGACTGTGGAGTCAATGGTGGCTCCCCATTTAAGGTCTTTGGAGATGATGGTTCCCAGGAACTTAAAAGACTACACAGATGTGACTGTGGTATTGTTGATGTTGAGTGGGGTGAGGGGAGGGGGAGCTCTCCTAAAGTCTACAATCAATTCCACTGTCTTAAGAGCATTGAGCTCCAGGTTGTTGCGATGGCACCAGGACTCCATGAATGATAGATGGCTACTGCTTTCCAATGGAAGATACTTTTGATGGCTTTAAGCAGGGCTAGATTTGGATTGTTTCAATTTGGCATGAGTAACAGCAAGCTAGGCTGGCTGATTGACTGACATACTAGAGTAAGAATACTGGGAGAGTTGAAGGATCATGAAAAACATATCATAAAGAAAGGGTAGAATATCCTTGCCAATGGCACTAATCAGTTAGAGCTTTAAGTGCATGCAGCACAAATTTCTGAACAGCAATGATGTTCTATGTCCCTTGTAACACTGTTTTCTGGAGCCACAATGGCATATTTCTATATTAATACGTTAACAAATTTGAGCTTCTGCTAGTGCCACAATGGATGCAGAGGTAATGGCCACCAGACACTAATGTAGATAGCTTTGCATGTGGTCTAATGAAGTTCCCCAGCATTTGTAAAGTACCTGCTGGAAAGTATTAGTTCATAACTCTGAGCAAAGGCATGTCAGGGTTGCGGGATGAATTACTTTGTTTTTTAATTTTGCACATAGTTTCAGCCAAGCCTTGTCGTTACACCAAGCTCTTCATGCACATACTCATCAACCTACTGCTGTTGGGTGTACCACTGAAGCCCTTGTTCTGCAATAGATCTTGTGTGATTCCTCCCAGAATAACTTTTTACCTGGGTTACCATTATTCTCTTACTAGGTTGTGGGCCACAAGCTTGGTGAGTCATGAGATCCTATCATTAAATTATTGCATAACAGAATCTGAGTTAATTTGCTGGAAATGTTAAAGAGAGTAACAAGGAGTGTATCAGCATTTTAACATTTTCATGGTATTTCTATCAGCTCCAGGCCGAGATGTAGTTCTTGGCTGCACAAAACAAGAAAGGGACACAATCCTTAGTATTGTGGTAAGGATTGGGATTATTAGAAGATAAATTGGCTAATTTGCATCATGCTTATACCATTTGCAAATTGGCAATTGACTATTATTGAAGGATTGTCTGAGGAAGTGGATTAAGTATCTGAATACAATACTGGTGCTGGCCACTGATTCTGTTTTAGATTGGCTATTCCCAGGTTCAAAATCATGAATGGGAATCGTTTTGATATCCTAAGCATCTTCATCTACTACGGTCTGTGAATGTATACCATCTCAATAAGGGAAAATAAAGTTTATACATGAGCCTCATGCAGTGTGTTTGTGCAACATCATGGTTGAGTGGCAGCACTGTTAGAATGTGTGAGATGTGAGTGTAAACTGTGCCACTGTGCTCAGTGTGTGGGAGTGTAGTGCACGAAATGAAACTCCCAGCTTGGAAGTTCCATTTGAATTGCAAAGAGTTAAAATATTTGCATTTGAGGAATTGTTCACTGATTTTGATAATGCACATGAGATGAATTAACTATCTGCCATGCTTCACCCAGCTGTTTGACACTTGCTCCAAGCATTTACCTCCTTAGTGTTTTCTCGCTGTATTCTCAGAATTCCATACAATTCCCATCAATTCTTATCCTTTATTACATCTCTTCTTTAAATAGCTCAGGCCTGATTCAACAGTTGCTAGTCAATCACTATTTTGGAATCCCTGCAGTCACAATCACTTTTTTAGTGTGTTTTTTGCTGATTGTATAATCATGTCAATGAAGACTTCATGAAGTTTACTTGATGGTTGCACTCGACAGATGGCTAGAGATTACTTTTATGTTGTGATCCCTCCACCTGTTTTCCAATGCTTTCCATTCCCTACACTCCATGGGGGGGTGACTCTACATGCACAGATATATGTGTGGGATGAAACAAATAAGTTGTCCCATGCAGCCCAGCCTCTTCTGATGCAATGTCGCTCACTTTGAGAGTTTAATGTCTCATATCTTCTAGGTGTTCTGGCAAATATTTTATTGTGTTTCTTAAAACTTGGATTACTCTAGAATATTTTGGTGTTACTGGTCAATGGTTTGTAATGTTGCATGTCAGCCATATTGGCTGATCATGAGAAATACTACCAATACAGTAAATGCGTTCTAGTATTTTCTGTTTAATCTCCTTTATTAGGATGGTAGCTGCCACAGACAAAATATTTTATTGGTTGTAGACTTCTGCACCATTGATCTGTTTGCTTTATGTATAAATTGCACAACATTTATAGTAGGGTAGATGATGCATGTTTAGTTGTATTTTAAGAAAAAAATATGCCCCTGTTTGGTTTTATATTTCAACATAAGATATGTTAAGACCTCAAATTCTCAATAGTTTCAAATATAATTGTCTTTTTTTTTGTCGATGCTATGCAGATTCAATATAAACTAAACATATCTTGGAGTACTATAGTTATTCACTGGTTTAGTTAAAATTTATAATTACCACCAAATGCACCATGTTCAATATGTGTAGGTTATTACTGTTTTCTCTTAGATATTTGAAACAAACGTTCTTGATTTGAATTTATGTCTTAGTGACAGTACCTAATACAGGTTCCCCCTCAGGTTACAAACATCCGACTTTTATACAGCCCATTCATATGAATGAGTGTTTGTGAGATAGAAAATAAAGTGGAGGACTTAAGGGCAAGGCTGCTTTACCAAAGGGAGCTGAGGGAATGCTCTGTGTTCTGTTTCACAGAGACATGGCTCACCCCTAGCTCCCCAGACTCAGCAGTCCAGCCTGAAGGTTTGGGAGAGGGAGAGGAGGGGGCGTCTGCCTCATGGTCAACTCTGTGTGGTGTTCGCATTGGCAGTCCTATCCAACACCTGCTCCCCGCACCTGGGGGGTGAAGCGCCGTGCCTTCTACCTACCAAGGGAATTCACCTCCATCATCCTGACCGTGGTCTACATCCCTCCCCAGGCTGATGTCTATCTGGCACTGGGGGAGCTGCACACCATGGTCAACAAGCACCAGACGGCTTACCCCGAGGCATTTACTACCGTAGCTGGGGACTTCAACAAAGCCAACCTTAAGGAATTGCTCCCTAACTTCTACCAACATGTCTCCTGCAGCACCAGAGGATCAAACACCCTCGACCACTGCTACACGACCATCAAGCCTATCACTCTATCCCTCGCCCTCACTTTGGTAAATCCAACCATACTGCAGTGCTGCTTTTTCCTGCCTACAGACAGCATTTGTAGAGTGCACCCCAAGAGGTGAGGACTGCACAGAGCTGGTCAGGCGGGGCAGAGGAACAAATCCTGGACTGTTTGGAGTCTGTATACTGGGCAATGTTCAGGGACTCGGCAACGGATCTGAACGATTACGCTACAGTCGTTACAGACTTCATAAAGAAATGTGTGGAGGACTGCATCCCAACTAAAAACTTCCCAGTGTTTCGTAACCAGAAGCCTTGGATGAACCATGTGGTCCGCACCCTTCTGAAGTCCATATCCCGGGCATTCAGGTCTGGAGACACAGAGGTCTACAAGAAGTCCAGATATGACCTTGATAAGGCTATCAAAAAAGCCAAAGCCAAGACGGATGTTTGGCAACCGTGGCAGGGCTTGAATACAATTACCTCCTATAAGGCGAAATCAGGAGGCAGCTCAATTGTCAGCGAAGCATCACTCCCTGAAGAGCTCAATGCATTTTACGCATGCTTTGATAGGGAGAACACTGATGTGCCTTCCTGAGCCCCCATTTGCCGTGACGGTATTTCAGTCACAGTCACAGAGGCTGACGTCAGAAGATCCTTCAGGGCGGTGAATCCTCGGGAAGCACCCGAGCCTGATGGCATACCCGGTCGTGTTCTTAAAACCTGTGCGGACCAACTGGCTGGAGTTTTTACGGACATTTTTAACCTCTCACTTCTGAGATCTGAGGTTCCCACCTGCTTTAAAAGGACATCAATAATACCGGTGCCCAAGAAGAGCAAGGTGACATGCCTCAATGACTATCGACCAGTGGCACTAACGTCAGTGATGAAGTGCTTTGAGAGGTTGATAATGGCGCATATCAACTGCTTCCTCGACAAGAACCTCGACCCACTGCAGTTCGCTTACCGCCATAACAGATCAACGGTGGATGCGATCTCCCTGGCTCTCCACTCCGCTCTGGACCACTTGGACAACAAAAACTCATATGTCAGGCTGTTATTCATTGACTACAGCTCGGCATTTAATACAATCATCCCCTCCAAGCTGGTTACCAAGCTATCAGATCTGTGCATCCCTCTGCAATTGGATCCTCGACTTCCTAATTCACAGACCACAGTCTGTCCGTATTGGTGGAAATGTGTCATCCTCGATAACAATCAGCACGGGAGCACCTCAAGGCTGCGTGCTCAGCCCTCTGCTTTACTCACTCTATACTCATGACTGCGAGCCGGACATAGTGCGAACTCCATCATCAATTTCGCCGACGACACCACTGTTGTGGGACGAATCACTGATGGGGACGAGTCAGAGTATGGAAGTGAGATCGACCGATTGACCAAATGGTGCCAACACAATAATCGGGCTCTCAACACCAGCAAAACCAAGGAACTGATTGTGGACTTTGGAAGGGGTAGGATAGGGAGCCACAATCCCGTTTACACCAACGGGAAGATGGTGGAAAGGGTCAAGAACTTCAAATTCCTGGGCGAACACATTTGCGAAGATCTTTCCTGGTCCCAGCACACTGTTGCAATCATAAAAAAGCACATCAGCGCCTCTACTTCCTGAGAAGACTACAGAGAGTCGGCATGTCAAAGAGGACTCTCTCAAACGTCTACAGGTACACAGTAGAGAGCATGCTGACTGGTTGCATCATGGCTTGGTTCGGCAACCTGAGGGTCCAGAAGCGGAAAAGGATGCAGAAAGTTGTAACCACTGCCCAGTCCATCATCAGCTCTGACCTTCCCACCATCGAAGGGATCTATCGCAGTCGCTGCCTCAAAAAGGCAGCCTCAAAAAGGCAGCCAACATCATCAAGGACCCACACCATCCTGGCCACGCACTCATCTCTTTACCATCGGGCAGAAGGAACAGGAGCCTGAAATCTGTTACATCCAGGTTCAGGAACAGCTTCTTCCCCACAGCCATCAGGCTATTAAACTCGCCAACAAACAGTCTCTGAACTGTAACAGCTTATTGCACCTAATCTGATTATTTATGTGTATATTGAACTGAACTGTTTTGTATTTTTGTTTATAATACTCTGTTGTGCTGCAGCAAGCAAGAATTTCATTGTCCTATCTGGGACACACGGCAATAAACTCTCTTGACTTGACTTGAAAGGATGGACTTGCTGGCAGCTGCAGGGCTGCCGGCATCCTCTGCCATGTGCGGCCTAGGATATCGGCAATGTATGAAAGGATATCGGCAATGTATGAAATAATTTAACTTCATGTTGTCCTTGGTTGGCCTATGCTTTTATCCAAATATATTGCTGGGGAGTTGCATTTCTGACATGTGAACTGTCCATTTTCTTAACAGCATTATTAAGTTGCCATGCCATCCTCAGAGATATTTGAATAGATATGCCTGTCACTCTGATCTTGCATGGCTTTCAAAATAGTACTGCTTAGATTGTATAAAAGCATGATTATCATGAAGGAAATTTGAAATGAAATAAATTGTCGTTAAGACAGGTCAGGCAACATTGTGGGGTGAAATACAACTAGCATTTCACGTCAATTACCTTCTGATGGAGTTGGAAAAAAAAAATTTAGTCCGTTTTATGTAAATATGGATAAAGGAGAGGTAGGAAAGTCAGTAATGAACTCAAGGGAAGGTTTGTGATAGTGGAAAAAGGGACAAAGTCTCTTGAAGGCTTATTGGAGGAAGGCACGCGAAGATGGCACCAGGGAAATAAAGTAACAAAAGGGAGGCCAAAGTGGATATAATTGAATCATTAGCTACAGCTGTTGTCCAAGAAACGAAGCAGTGATCATGTTGAACAGAATGTTGATTCCAAATGAGTGCTAATAATTGCCTAAACAAGGTTTAGATGCTGCTCTCAAGCATACATTGAGCCTCAATGACATACTACAGGAAAGAAAGGTTGGCGTTTAAGTCGACCATATGCATTGTGGTTTCATGAGGAATGGAAACAGCTGTGGACAGAAGTGTGGGAAATGGGATAATGTAGTTAAGAGTTTTGCAGGGAATTCTTGGTTGAGATAAAGGGAAGATGTACCAAAAACACTTGCTTGAAAATGGTGCTATGTGAGTAAATATAACGATGGTGCTGAAAATTAAGTAAAATCAATCGATTCCCTGTGAAAAGAAAGATGAGAGGATGAATAATAATCATCTTTTAATTTCCTGCTTTCTCAAAACCTTCCTGTATAGGCTTTAGAACTATTGGGTTGTCATTGACAGGTTTATCCTCCTCCCATTTGAAGAGGTTTACTGTTCTCATATGTGATACAGGCTGTACAGTAGCTATGGTAGATAGTTGACAGGATAATTCCAAATATGGAGGTAGAGAAGCTGAGGAAAGCAAAGGGTTGAGTTAGATCATGTGAAAAGAAAAGGTACAACATAGAACAAAAATCAACGTTTTACAGTTTGAGATGATAGTAGTCATCAATGCACTAGAAAAAATGATGATATAAGTCCCATTAGGACCTGAAGACAAAACGTACCTTGTATGTTTTAGAAAGGGTCATAAAGGTTCCCGTGTTAACACATTTTATTTGTAAGTGATGAGGTCAGAACAAGTGAATAAGGTTTTTCAGGTGAAGGGAGGGGATGTTGTGGTGAGGCTTCACATTACACGTTGCATATTTTCACAGCATCTTGCGAAGAATCGGAGGTGTTGGACCTCTATAGTAAAACAAATATGATCACGGAACTGTTCATGCTGTACTAGCAGATAGAAATGGTAAAATTACGGATGCAGGTGGGAAGGAACATGACAAAGCGCCAAACAAAAAATAATCAAAAGCTTAAATTTCAGTCTACCAGAACAAATCCTGTATGTGAATTATTGGAAGGGGGCCAAATGCGGCCATAGGAGATTAGTGGACTATAAAATTGGAAGTCATGCAGGGAATAACTGCAGCTGTAATGGTTTGATGTTCACTGGGAGGAGGGGAGTTGTCGGGCTTAGGGGGTTAGGAAGATATACCAGACAGTTGATATTCCGTCTTCACGAGTACAGGCTGTTCATAAACCAAACATTACCTTAGTAAGATTCACGCTTAAGTTATATTGCTTTTCTGCAATATTTTGCCAAAATAAACTTCATGCTCATATACATTAAACTGGATCTGCCATGTGTCTGCCCATTGCTTTTTAGTCTGACCGATGTCCGTTAAGATCTGCTGCTATTCTGCACAATACATGCCATGTGTCTCTGCTAAAACTTCAAACTCTCTATACTGAAAATGTTTCACTGTCTATATAAAATATGAAAAACAATTGTCATTATACAGAGTTCTGGAAAACTCCACTACATAATTTCCCCAGTCAGAAAATTATCCATTCGTCACCACTGTCTGTTTCCTAAGTATGAACCAATGGTATCCAGAGAGTTTTCACTTTTACTATTATTTGTTTCCATTTTCCAAATATGTCTGTTATACTTCACAAATGTGTCATGTGTATGGTTTTGCACTAGCTTCACCATTTCATTGAAGAATTTTGTCATTTAATTACTTACGTAATTTGCCTTCAATAAATTGCACTGGCTGTAATCTACTGCTTCCTCAAAACCTCCCAGCATATGAAACTCATGGGTAACGGAATCAAGGGATATGGGGAAAGAGCAGGAATGGGGTACTGATTTTGGATGATCAACCATGATCATGTTGAATGGTGGTGCTGGCTCGAAGGGCCGAATGGCCTACTTCTGCACCTGTTTTCTATGTTTCTATGTTTCGAGGCGTTGGACTTATTGGGTTGTCATTAACACGTTTATCCTCTTCCCATTTGAATAGAAGTTTACTGAGGTTATCAGCTATCTGGTTAGTAGCCATCACTCTCATATCCAACAAAGATTGAAATATTGTAGCCAAAGTTTTGATGATCCCAGTCTAACTTCTTTCATGGAGGGAACTTGGGATCCAAACCACCTGGACAATATTACTTGATAGTCAAGAGTCAAAACAGAATGAAATTCTTACTTGCAGCTGTACAACAGATTTGTAAACATAATACTCTGTAAAACCTATATATCTGTGTATATATATTTATATATATGGATATAAATGCCAATATGTAATATGCCATCTTATTTAACAATACCATTATATTTATTTTATCCTATCTGTTATTTCTACTACACCCTCAATTAACTTTCTCTTTGTAGCGTCATGTACGTGGTACTCTTTCTGTAGTTCAGGCATATTGTCTGCCTCCAAAACATTCCCTTCTACTGTGTCATATATGCCAGAAATTTTCTTCAAACTTTGATATTTTCCTGCATTCTTTGGATTTATGGACCTGCTAATTGGATTTCATGTGCTCCCTTTCCCGTTTTTCAACTTCCACTTCAGTCCTTTGTATTTTATGTGTTTTTTATTTGTTTTTCATTGATTTTTTTTTTGGCAAAATATCCTTCCCCATTTTGTCAACCATGAAGCTCTGATTTTTTATGTTCCATCTTCCTAATGGGAAATTACTTTCTCTGCGTATCATTTACCGATCCGACTAGGTTACCGGCATGAGAAAAATCTTGCTCAGTGAACATGATAGGCTGTATGGTTTCATGCGAGAGCTGAACAGCTGATGAGGGAGCAGTTATGAAAGGGTCGCAACTCACCATTCAAAGGGTAAATTGCAATAGTGTTAGAAAAATGGGCAAGAGTGTGGCAGAGACTCACTGTACACGGTGTTCAGATTTTTAACCCTTGGAGCATTACTACATACTTGCGTACTAGAAAGCCCAGTCAGTCTCTTAACTCCATAGAGCAGTAGGGTGCACTGTTTGTCAAACCTTTTCTTGTATCTCATACCTTCTAATGCTGGCAGAATTCTGGCAAACCACTTCAGCACCCTTTCTAAAACCTCCACATCCTTCCCGTCATGGGTCGACCAGAACTGCATGCAATACTCCAAATGCAGTCTACCAAGATTGTATAAAGCTGCAACATGGCTTCTTGACTCTTATACTGCATGACTCGACCATTGAAAGCAAGTATACTATATGCCTTCTTTACCACTCTCTATACGTGTGTTGCCACTTTCAGGGAGACATGGCCCTGAACCCCAAAACCCCTCTGCACATCAATGCTGTTAAGGATGATGCCATTAACTGTATATATTTCCCTTTACATTTGATTGCCCAAAGTGCAGCACTTAACACTTTCTCTTATTAACCTGTATTTCTCCATCCACATGTATAACTAATTTATATCCCGCTGATAGCCTTCCTCATTGTCCACAATTTCACCAGTTTTGTGTTGTTTGCAAACTTACCAAACAATCCATCTACATTTATATCTAAGTCATTTATATCTATATTACTAAAAGTCTGATCTTGATCACTTCCTGGTGTCTGTATATTGATTTCAGAAAAAACGCTGCCACTTACAGCTATGATTTTTGGCCATCTTACTCAGAGTCCCCCTCCGCTGCGCAGGACAAGAGGATTTTTGCCATTGATGAAAAATCAAAGAGTTATTAGTGTTTAGAAAATGTTGAGATTCTTTCTCCTGAAGGCCATGCCACTTCCGGAGGGACTATAAAACCCATAAGTGTTGAGTGCCTCAGTCAGTCTCTGCAACATGGGGGAGCGAGAGGGTCACGTTTCTCAGCCTGAGCTGTGAATAACACTGAACACGTCTACTAAAATGTGAGTGGTTTTACTGACCTGTCAGTGCCCTTAATGTGGTTTGAAAATATAACTTGGAAATGCTAAAGCTGTGTTGCCTAATTAAAGTTGCCTTGCTTAATTAAAGTTGCCTTGCCTAATTAAAGTTGCCTTGCCTAATTAAAGTTGCCTTGCCTAATTAAAGTTGCCTTGCCTTCTATAAAATTAAAAGTCTAATCTTGACCACTTCCTGTTTGCGCTTTATGTTGATTTTGGAAAAAACACTACCACGGCCATATTATTCAGAGTCCCCCTCTGCTCATCAGGCGCCGAGGATTTTTCCCATCCATGAAAAATAAAAGAGTTATTAGTGTTTAAAAAATGTTGAGATTCTCTCTCCTGTCAATCACGCCATGAAGGCCACACCCCTTCTGGTGGGGGGACTATAAAACCCAGAAGTGTGCATGTGATAGAGTCTCTGCAAGATGGAGGAGGGAGAGGTCACGACTCGCTGCCTTTAGTGGCCTTGCACCCTGCTTCAAATGGTATGAAACTGCACTTGAATTTAGTGGCCTTGTACCCTCCTTGAAGTGATAAAAAAAACTGCATTTGGTGGCCTTGCACGCTGCTTGAAATGGAATTTCAAGTAAAAGCCATGAGTCAACTGTAAGCCCACCAGCCGTGAGTGAGCTGCCAGCCCAAGAATCCATTCGGCCCACAACATCCATACTAGCCCTCTGGAAACCCTTCAGCCCACAACACCCATGCTAGCCCTCCAGAAAGCCCCCCCCCCCCACTGGCCACCAATATTGGAATTGGTGGATAGGTAGAATATTGCGTTGGGGGACCAGCCCTCCCGTGTGATGCTGGTCCCCCACTTAATCTACTATAATATAAAATTCTGTGTACGTGAGCGCGTGTGTGTGTGCGTGCGCATGTGCGTGTGTGTCATTTTGCCTTTGAAACACATCTTCTCGAAAACCAGACGCCGAAACGGGGAAATGTTTACATATTTCAGTAGAGATTTTTCTTATGATTTTAGAAATCTACTCTGTAAATTTGGTTAATTATTTTCCGGACATTTGTATTAGAATTATTGACCAATCTGATGTTTTTTTGAAATCCGACCGCTGCCCAGCTGCTGACGTTAGAATAACGGTGACATTTTTACATCTTCTGGTAGAAATTAATCTTATGATTTCAAAAATGCACTCATCTGTCAATTTGGTTAATTATTTCACGAGTTATTTACTAACATTTATCACCAAACTGATATTTTTAAAAAATATAGCCGCTGCCCAGCTGCTGACCTCACAATGCCTTTGCTCATGGCCCACATGCTTCCTGGCCCCGCCTCCCCCCCCAGTCTGAATTAATGCAGCTGCTGTCGACTCGCATGCTCACTGTTTTCCACGAGTTACATTACCAACCTCCCCCCCCCACCCCTCCTGTTCTTGAAAACGTGCAGAAAGAACGAGCAAGTTCTGCAGATCACGAGGTCACCGGAGGTCACCGGCACTCACATGCTGAAGAAACTTGTCCTTGCGGCTGGCACAGCTTGTGAAGCCACGCCCCTCCTCAGCCCGCTCACTCCAGCTGCTAACCGCTCCGGGTTTCCAGAGAGTCACACCTGTTCTCTCTCTCCACTTTTTACGGCCCACTCACTCGCCCGCATCCCCTCCACCTCCCCCCCTCCTCTTCTCACCTCCTCCCCTCTCCTCCCTCCCTCTCTCCACTCTCCTCTCTACCCATCACAGGGGACAACCTCCTCTCCGTCTCCCCCGCTCAACCGTCTGTCTTGCTGGTGGGTGGGCTTTCCCTCGCTGAAGCCACGATCAGCCGGCCCTCCGCTGCTTTTGGCAATCCTCAGATCGCTCCGCGCCTCGCTCGGGCCCCCGCGAGCAGCCGCACCGCTCCACTCCTCACTTTCCCTCTCCCGTCTTCTCTTTCTCTCTCCCCCCCTCTCTCTCTTCCCCCTCTCTCTCTCCCCCCTCTCTCTCTCTCTCCCCCTCCTCTCTCTCCCCTCCTCTTTCTCTCCCCCCTCCTCTCTCTCCCCCACCATCCCTCCCATCCACCCTCTCCCCCACACCCACTCCCATAAACCCCCTCCCATCCACACCCTCCCCTCCACCCCATCCCCTCCACCCACTCCCAACCTCCCCTACCCCCTTCCCTCCACCCCGTCCCCATCCCCTCCACCCCCTCCCCCACCCACCCACCCTCCCCTCACCCCGTCCCTTCCCCCCACCTCACTTCCCCCCTCCCCTCCTCCCTTCCACCCCTCTCAGCCCCTCTCTCTCCCCCTCTCTCCCCTCCTCCCCCACCCTCCCCCCCTCACCCACCCTCCCTCTCCTCCACCCCCTCCCCTCCACCCCCCTCTCCCTCTGCCTCTGCCCCTCTCCCTCTGCCTCTGCCCCTCTCTCTCTGTCTCTGCCCCTTCTCTCTCTTCTCTCACTCTCTAACCCCCACTCCTCCCTCTCCTGATGCGCCTGACAGTTGGGGAGCTATGCGTCAGTGGATAGGGTGGTTATGGGATAAAAGCAGCAAATGAATAATATTAATATAACATCAAGGGGGATAGTTAGCGTGTGTGCGGAGGGTAGTTAGTGTGTGTGAGGGTGGTTAGTGTGTGTGTATGTGTGTGTGTGTGATGTGGCATGCCGCCCCCCCCCCCCCTAACCCTCTCCCCCCCGCAATAGCACGTTGAGGGGACGGGACGCAATGCGTCCCCGTTGGTCTAGTATATCACAAAACAACAGAGATCCCAGTAGAGATCCCAGAGCAACATCACTAGTTACAGAACTCCAGCCAGAATAACATCCTTCCACCTCCACCCACTGTCATCTATGGATAAGCCAGTTCTGAATTAAATCTTTCTCCCTTAACCTTAAACCTATGTCCTTTAGTTCTCAATTCCCCCACTCTGGGCAAGAGACTGTGCATTTAACCGATCTATTCCTCTCATGATTTTATACACCCCTATACGATCACCCCTCATTCTCCTGAGCTTCAAGAAATAGTCCCAGCTTGTTCAACCTCAAAATAGCACAGACCTTCGAGCCTTGGTAACATCCTTGTAACTCTTCTCTGTACGCTTTCCAACGACAAATGTCTTTTCTGTAATATGGTTCCCTGACTTGGGTCACAACGGGGATCTCTGTCGTCACAAGGTGAACCCCTCAGTCGCACCTGCGCAGTTGGGGGCTATGGCTCTGTGGTGGAATATTGCCTTGGTGGATGGGCCCAGCAGGTCCACACCTGGTCTAGTAATACTCTAAATATAGCCTCATCATCATCTTATATAACTGCAACATTACCTTCCAACTTCTATACCAACTGACTGATGAAGGCCATTGTGCCAATAGCCTTTTTGACCACTCTATCTAACTGTGATGCCACCTTCAAGGCACAATGTACCTGCACTCCTAGATCCCACTGCTCTGAAACAATCCCCAGAGCCCTACCATTCACAGTGTAGGTCCTGCCCATGTTTGACTTTCTAAAATACAATACCTCACATTTCTCTATATTAAATTCTATCAACCACTCCTCAGCCGACCTTGCAGAATCAAGATTCTGCTGTAATTTTTGATATCTATCTTCACGATCTGCAATACCAGCCACTTTTGTACCATCTGCAAACTTGCTAATCTTGCCATCTATATCATTGATATAGATGACAAACAGTAATGTACCAGCACCAAACCATGAGGCGCACCACAGTCACTTTGACCACCCTAATCCAATTGAGTTCACATTAAAACTATGCGAGTAATATGACACAAAGTAGACACATGCCAATAAGCATCATTGCCGTAAATCATTGGCAACCAGAATAAACAGGTGTAGGTTTACTGTGCTGGTTAAGTGTGTGTGTTTTAAGCAAAATATAGTTTGTAAATGTGAGCTTGGCCATTTCCAGCTTTGGACAGGACCACCCAATCTATTTAAATATTCAGACATTAGAGATTTTATTCTGGCGATACAAACACAGGAAACAGATATAAAAAAGGGAAGGTCATGATTTTAGACACTCCACTCAGAGAGATAATAGGGAAGTTATAAGCCATAAGACCACAAAAAAGAACATCTAATTTGATATCGACCAGACTCTGCTCAACTTGCTTTTGTCAGATGAAGTGGAAGACAAGTAAGAATAATATTGGTATATATTCCTAGCTTTGTTTCACAACCGATAGTCTGGTCACTTTGTCTTTCCAACTGCATTCCAGCTGTGAACATTGTTGAGATCTGTTGCTTACTGTCATTGCCAACGTTTGTGATAGGTGTCCTGATTTAAGTTTGGATTAAACATAAGGTTAGTTCCTGGAATGCAGGGACAAATAGAATAAAGACAATAATCCTATAAAATCTCTGTTACAAATGCTGATACATTCACAGGCACTGTAATCCTAATATTTATAACATCTTGACATGTTCAAGTATACACCATGGGTTGGTTGGATTGTGAGGTTTGAAAGAGAATAGTAAGATTAAACGAGAACTTACCAGTTTGAAGTTTGATCTTTATTTTATGAGGAGTTGCGATGAGGGATTTCGTGAAGAACCCGCCAGCACGCATGCGCGACATTCTTCAAAGCAGCGGTGTAGAATCACAGAACCAACAAACAAAGAAATGACTTGTTATAGTAAGATTGAAGAGACTCTAATTACCAGTTGACTTACGATTGAGGGTTGGGAGCGGAGGGCACGAAATCCCTCATCGCAACTCCTCATAAAATAAAGATCAAACTTCAAACTGGTAAGTTCTCGTTTAATCTTACGTGAGTGACTTCGTGAAGACTTCAAAGCTCTGTGATTTCATGCCCTGGACAACGTCCATGCTGTCACACACGCCACTGTAAGGATGGATAGGAGTAATCAAATTTTCAGACTGCTTGTACTGAAAAATAATAATATTTATTAATAATAACAAAAGAAAAAACCCCTCACTGGGGAGTAGTTGTATGTTCTTGACCCGCATTCAGCACGGCCTCTGCGAACATTACAGGAGCGGTAACAGGTTTGTTATAAAACCGTTGAAAGGTGGCTTCACTAGCCCATCCCGCTGTGGCAAGAATATGGTCCATGGGCACCTCCATGACCTTTGCCGCCGACGTTGATGCAGCCCTGGTGGAATGGGATTTAAAGACATTAGTGTCAATACCTGCTTCGTTCAAGACGATCCTGAGCCATCTGGAGATCGTCTGTACCATCACTCTATGGTGAGGTTTTTTGTGGCTGATTAGCAGGTATTTTCCATTGCCCTTAATTTCCGCGTCACTCTTATATAGTGGTGGATATGGGTAGCTAAACATAGCCTAGCATCAACGGGGTATGCTGGAAACACCAGCTGCAGCCCTGTGTATCCAGGTCTATGCTGCTTTAGTAATTCATCAACAAAGAAAATTACTTTCTCTGGGGTAGAGATCATTCTGTCAATCTTGACCTTGTGAAGTGTCTGTACCCTTTGTGCTGAAGTAAGTGCCAATAACATCACCAGCTTCAGGGTGAGTTTGTCCAATTCAAGCCCAGCCATGGGCGACCACGTCCTGAGGAGGGTTAGTACTTTCCCAATGTCCCAGGTGATGTTGTAACGGGGTCTTGGCGGATTGGAATTAAATATTCCCCGCATCAGTTTGGACACCAGTTTATTGGATCCTACCTGAATATTGAGGTAGAATGATAGCGCACTCTTGGTGTTATTGATGGCACTGTAGCTGAGGTGTTCGTCATGATGCAACCCCGCAAGGAATTCCAGCACATCTGTGATTGAAATGGAGTCATATGCAATGTTCAAGCGGCCGCAGTAGGTTTCCCATTTCCTGATATGCGTTAAATATTGCCGTCTTGTGGACTCCCTGCATGATGCTCCAATTGTATCCATTGTCCTTGATGAGAGACCATACTGCAGTAATGGTCTGTTCAGAACCTGCAAGCCAATAATTTCAAGTGACTATGGCAGGGATGCTGTTCCCCTGTAACAGGGTTCGTCACCAATTGTGGGCAACCCTCTAAGAGGACCCATGGTTGACTGATCATTCCAAGGACCACCGGATACCATGGCTGAGTAGGCCAGTCTGGTATGACAAGAATGCCTTTAGCATCATCTAACTGGATTTTCCGCAATACCCGACTGATGAGGCAAAATGGAGGAAATTCATAGAAAAACCATTTCCCCCAGTCTAGCGAGAAAGCGTCCATCGCCATTGCCCCAGGATCTGGTTCCCATGATATGTATGTTGGTACCTGATAGTTCAACCGTGACACAAAAAGGTCAATATCCGGTTTACCAAATTTGGCTGTAATTTTGGCGAATATTTGGGGATTTAACATCCACTCGATGTTGTCATTAAATTTCCGTGACCTGATGTCCGCCACTGTATTGAGCTTACCTGGTAGATAGGTAGCTGAAATCCAAATATTCCGTTGTATGCACCAGAGCCAAATTGTATTTGCCAATTCATCACATGAAATTGACCTGGTACCGCCCATATGATTTAGATATGCCACCGCAGTGGTATTGTCTATTTGGAGATGGACATGAGTGTCAGTAAAGTTTGAACAATAAGCTCTAAGTCCGTGGAATGCTCCTAGCATCTCCAAATAATTTATCCCTTGTGATAACAACATGGTGGATTCAAGGGTGTCCCATCTGCCTCCGCAACTTGTGTTGTCCGTAGCGCCCCAGCCATGGGAGCTTGCGTCTGTTTGTAAGTATACCACCAGACGAGGCACAATGATGGGTTTAAATGAGTTACGGATATTATCAATCCACCACTGTAACTCAATTTTTGCCTTAAATGGCAGCTGCATGGGTCTATCAAAATGTCCAGCATTCAATTTTAACGCTGAAATCTTGGATCTTTGCAAATTCTGATAATGTAAAGGTCCGAATTGAGCAGCTGGAAAAACTGCTACGATTTTCCCAATCACCTTAGCAGCTTGTCTGATTGATGGTATACTGGCGCAGACCAGATTCTTACATGCTTGAATGATATCCCCAACTTTGTTAGTTGGTATGATGGCAATCATGCGATTGGAATCCACCGTGAATCCCAGATAGTCCATGATCTGTGAAGGACAGAACTTTGATTTATCTGGATGGATAATAAATCCCATTTTTTGAAATATTTCCACAGTGGCTGAAACTGTCAATTTTGCTGATTCCAGTGTATTCCCAATGATTAGGATATCATCCAGGTAAGCCATAACCGTATGGTTTTGCCTCCTCAGTGTTGCTAGCACTGGCTTGAGTAATTTAGTAAACAATCTGGGGGCTGTGGTAAGCCCATTGGGCAAAGCTTTGTATTGCCAAAGTTGATCCATCCAGGTAAACTTTAAGAACTTCCTGTGATGTTTCTGAATG
Organism: Raja brachyura; assembly: GCA_963514005.1. The sequence continues at coordinate 51,245,970 of OY740787.1, forward strand.
GATACTGAATAGTATGCATCTTTTAAATCAATGCATGCCATGAAGCAGCCCTCAGAAATCAAAGATTTGGCTGTTTCGAACGTGTCCATTTTGAAATGGGTATATTTTACAAAAGTATTCAAATGGGTTAGATCTATAATGACCCGACATCCACCATCTTTCTTGGTTTTTGTGAATATGTTAGATACAAATTCAATTGGTTCGTGTATAGTTCTTTCTATCACGCCTTTCCCTTGTAGTCTCAAGATTTCAGCATAGCCTACTGCTGTTTCCTTGCTGGAAAGTGCAAATTTGTGATTCGGCATATGCTGAGGTGGAGGAATTTGACCATTTATAAACTCAATCTCATGGCCTTGAATACTTTGTAAGATAAACTCATCTGAGGTGATGGTTTCCCATGCCTCCTTAAAAACCGTAGTCTACCCCCAACATGTGAGGTTAGACATGCAAGTGCATGAAATCCAGACCGCCTTACCTTCATGGTTATCGGCGGTCCCTGACATGTTTGGTGGGACGTGGAGGTGCTGGGTTGTGCTGGTGATGAGGAAACCGCATCTTCCATGCTGACCGCTGCGGGCCTTGCCCTAAAAAAGGCCTGGGCTGTTGAGAATGTTGGTATTGTGGAGGCGCCGGTATGTAGGTCCTTGCTGGCCTTTCGGTTTGACCCCGTGGCCTGAAAAATGATGTTTTCCTGGCCGTTTGTCTGGTCGAGGTGTGTGACCTCATAAGACCCACTGTCTTGGCATGGTCATCTAAATCCTTGACCTGCTTTGGAAGGTTTTCTCCGAATAGCTGTCTGGGTGGTGGTGTTGGGGATGCTCTGCATAGCCCCGCAAATTTTGGGTTTAACGTAGGCTTGATGATGCTTTTCCGAAACGCATTTATTTCATATTGCGTGTTGCATAGTAGTGCAAGAGCATCCTCCTGTTCGGTGTTCAAGTCCACACCGTCCACCGACCTCGCGAAAGCAGTAATCCCAGATGTGAGCAGTTTCAGGATTCTTTGTAATTTTACTTCCTGTGCTCTAATGCCCGGGCTAATATTGCCCCAAATAGGCATGTTCACAATAGGCACATTGAGCGAGTTACAATTACTCGGTGCCTTGTGTCTGTTCATGGCCTCCACAAGGACCTGATCCTGTAGCTGATGGTTGGTGAGGAAATCAATGGTAGCGGCCAGTTTGGTATTGAGGGGTTGTCCCGATGATTCGGGTAACGCAAACTTGGCTGCCACGTCCAGGAGTTCTTCCTGAGGGACCTCAGGTGCCACTGGTACGTGTACCAAGATCTCCTCTTCTTCTGGCTGCCTCATGCTCTCCATTGATGATGGGGCTATGTCCATGAGTCCCCTGGAACTGGATGTTTCCCGCCGTTGATTTTGCTGCAGGATCCGTTCCATTATCCTCTCCATCCGATCAATGCGCCCTTCATCGTGCGCGAATAGGCGGTCAGAGTCCTCATGCCCGAAGGAACTCCTGAGGCGCCTATCATCGGCCCGTACCTCGTCGAGGTAATCTCGGTGCCGTGACAAAAAGTCGCTGCCAGCCGCCTCAGTGAAACTGAACGACTCCCGCGCGGATCTGCTCATACGCCTCCTTTTGGCTGAGCTAGGCCCGACTGCCTCTAAGGGCATATGCGGTGTGAGGTCGGCACCCAACGCCGCAGCGTGGTGACCCGACATCCGCGCGGGCTTGCCGACTGTCCTTTTCCTGGACCCAGACGGCGTACGGTCCCGTCCTGCCGCCAACGGGGGATGCGGTGACCGTGGCGAGACTCCACCTGTGTGACTCCTTCTGGTCCAACTAGGTGGTGAGTCTACACTGGCCCTCCCTGGTCTGCCAGTGGACTCAGATCTCGCTAACCCACCAGTCCGCAATCTAGCGGCCTCTGGTGAAATCTTTGCCCGAAAAGGGCTTGGTTGTTGAGCTCTATCCCTGGCTCTTCCACGAGGGCTCAAGGAGAAGGGCCGTGCAGCAGCACGTGAAACCCGTTTGCTCATATCAGCCAACGATCCTGTTGGCAATAATGAAATGGAGTCAGGGTCTACCTGCTCCGGCACCGTACCGACTTCCTGCTCTGCGGGAACCCCGCTTGTGCACAACTGTGTTGGTAGGTCGCGTCCTGTAAACACAGGGCTCCCCGATTTTCGCGCCTTTTTCCCGGCCTGTCCCCTTATGAAGGGCTGGTGGTGAGCCGCGCTCCACCTCCAGCCGTCGACTGCAAATGCGTAGCGACGATATGTCGCTCATGCGTGCTGGCGGGTTCTTCACGAAGTCACTCACGTGACTCCGAAACGAAATTGAAGCCTTGGCTATTTTAACTGTCTGCCACCGATTTAATTTGGCTAAGTGAATATCACAGTCAATGTAGTAACCTTTCACTGACTTTCGGGGAGCAGTTAATGATAATCCGTATTCCCTGCTGGTTGATTTTGTTGTTTAAATACATTAAAACTTCAGAAAAATGAGTTTGGGCAAACAAAGTATTTAAAGCTTGAAAGGAGGTTGTCACAGAACAAGTGAGGATGGAATACATTTTCTTTAAACTAGAGGGCTGAAAATCCGTAAATATACCAGGCACCAGAACCTGCTAAACAATTTTTAGAAATGTTAGCTCTTGAAATATCATATCTGTATCCTGCATGCAGCACAGAGAATCAATGATGTGACAAAGGCGAGGCCACGTACTCTGTGTTCTCCTTCAGGAATTCTAAATTCAGATCTCATATGAAGTGCTTAAGCTCCTTACTGCGCAGAAGAAATTGAGAAACTATGGTCTCATCATTGTTGTCTTTAGAATACATTTAGTTCAGTGATGAAGTATTAGAGGCAGCAATTCAGCCCATGAAAAAGCTATCCAATTTGTCCCACCCCTTTTCTTTACGGCAGCATCATCCACATTATTCTCCTTTGATTTCCTAAAGAGGATTATTGAAGAGTTATATCTCAGGCACAGAATCCTAATTCTACATGAAATTCAATCGACATTTCCTCAGTTTAGTTTGGTCTTATCTTTTTGAAAGTTACTAATTTATATTTATCATCTGACTAGGTAACTTAATATCATCAGTAGACTTTATAATATCATAAATATCTTCAATTGATATCAATTTTGCACAGTGCACATGGCTCCTGCACGTCACCTGTTGAAGCATTTCTCCATTTATTATCTTTAGCTTTGTTTTTCCACTTGAGTTTCTAATCCATTTTGCTAATTAATTCTCCAAGGCTTAACCTTCAGAAGCCTTGTCTGCAAAATGTTGTAAAGTGCCTTCTGAAAATCCAATTATATTCACTTGGTAACTTCAGTTTGCTACCTTGGCTACCATTTCAAAGAATTCCAATAAACTAGTGAATCACTGGATGGGTATTACTCTAATAGCCAATCTTGTCTGTGCTGCCTTGGGAAAAGTGATCCTGGTTATATCTGGATGCCCTTAAGTAAGAGAATGCAAACAAGAAGAAAACGGCTTTCACAACATTTTGCGTTATTGCAGTTTGGCCAGGTTTAGGCACGATAGATCAAAAGGTCTGCAATGGAAGTTGAGCAACTCTTCATACTGTCTCAGGATGAGTATGAGAATGCATATTAACTCCTGCATTAACCTAGTTAAGGGCTGGGTAAACTAATTTAACAAATAGTAGAATGGAAGACAAATAAATGAGGTTTATGAGAAATGCTTTTCCTGATCCATGGGTTGAGAATCAAAAAGAGACAAGGCTAGTTTTTTTAATATGCAATGAGAAAGCATTAATAATCAAATAGCTAAAGGGCATTTAGTGGAGGTTAAATCAATATGATAAGAGATTATACCAAAGTTCAAAGTCTTTTTGGGCTATAGTTCCTTGCACAATAATCCAATTTTCCTCAGGGCTGTTACATCCATCTTGTAATGAGGAGTCCAACACACATACATGCCATTCTAATTTATTGTTTATTAAATTAATGCATCTGCCTGGTGTTGGGTTTTGGTCTGAGGAGAAACTGATGGGCCTCTGTGGAGTACATGTATTTTAATGAAACGACTGTGGCCTGAAGTATCATTAAGCTCCAGCAGAGACATGATTCAATGTTAATGGCTTAGAAGTAATTCTGAGTACTTAAAGCATTTTGATCTCTGTAAAACAATAATTATTAGATCAACAACCAATTTTATATCCTCCCCACCCCTAAACATTTTTATTTTCTATTGAAATCAGAGAAAGAGAAAATTGGAAGTGCTGTCTAATGTGTAATGCATGTAATATGACCAGTTTATAGATTTATCCTCATTGCCTTACTTTCCTCGTTTTATTTCACATGAGAGCCATTGACCTTTTCTGGCTCATTTATGCACACATTTCTTCATTAATCATGAGTGATAAATCGTGCTTGTAATTTCCTTTGTGAAAATTCAGTGGAATGTGGCAATATTTGTTTTGGACTGATTCAGCTGCATTTACTTGCAATTTGTGACACATAAAGACAATCGGGCAATTTATGCAGAGTTAGGAGCACTATATTTTTACCATTGAGGGCAAACAGGTCCAGTGGCTGACACCTGTGATTGTTGGAAATACTTCAGTCGTAGTAGTTTTTCCAAACACAATATGCTTAACATTGAAAAATAGGTGGAAATCGCCTTAAAATAAAAGTAACTTATGCATGTACATGGTTAACTGCTACTTCACGTTTGTTTGTGTTAATCTTCCCAATGGTCTGAAGATTACATCCTTTTTTGTATTTGTTTCCATGCACATTGCAAGTTAATTGAAAGGATACCTATTACAGAAAATCAGATTTTTTTTGTAACTCACCTAAATTGAAAGAAGATGAACAAGAGTCATAGAGTAATACAGTGTGGAAACCGGCCCTTCGGCCCAACGTGCCCACACCGGCCAAAAGGTCCCATCTACCTGCGTTTAGTCCATATCCCTCCAAACCTGTCCCATCCATGTACCTGTTTAACTGTTTCTTAAATGTTGGGATAGTGCTTGCCTCAACTACCTCCTCTGGCAGCTTGTTCCATACACCCACCACCCTTTGTGTGAAAAGGTTCCCCATCAGATTCCTATTCAATCTTTTCCCCTTCACCTTAAACGCACAGTATGTCCTCTGGCCCTTGATTCACCTACTCTGGGCAAGAGACTCAGTCCATCTACCTGATCTATTCCTCCCAAGAGAGTCAAGGATGTTGAATTGTCATATGTACTGGCAATGTAACAATGAAATTCTTTGCTGCAGCTTAACAGGCCTGTTAATGCAATAACACACAGATATGTAAATACATAATAATCAATAATACAAAATTTTAATAAATATAATACTGTACCATAATAGTGTAAAATTAAAGTCTATAGTGCAATGAAAGACATGGTCCATAAAATATTACAGTTGCTGTAATGGTGGGCATTGTTGTGCAGTGTTCAAGAGTGTGATGGTTGTTCCGAAGAAGCTGTTCTTGAATCTGGTGATCATCATTTTTAGGCTCCTGTACTTTTTCCTGATGGTGGTAGCGAAATGAGAGTTGTGTGGGTCTTTGATGATATTTGCTATCTTTTTGAGCTGCCTCCATTGACTGTTTCCTATAGTTCCCTTCAATGGGGGGGAGGTCATTAACTGTGATGGACCGGCGATGTCCACCACTCTCTACAGAATCATAGTCACACAGCACGCAAACAGGAACTTCGGCCCAACTTGCCCACGCCGCCTAACACACCCCATCTACACTAGCTCCACTTGCTCGTGCTTGGCCCAGAGCCCTCTAAACCTATCCTATCCATGTACCTTTGCAAATGTCTCTAAATGTACACAATACTCTAAATGTGGCCTCACCAATTTCTTATGCAACATATTTCCTCCAAATACCAGGCGTAGCTATGGGCATGCGTATGGGCCCTAGCTATGCCTGCCTCTTTGTAGGGTACATCGATCAATCCTTGTTCTGGATGTACCATGGCCCTATCCCTGAACTCTACCTCTGCTGCATCGACGACTGCATTGGTGCTACCTCCTGTACCTACACACAACTCACTGACGCCATCCATTTCACCACTAACTTCCATCCGGCACTCAAATACACCTGGACCATTTATGACATTTCCCTACCATTTCTTGACTTCACTATCTACATCGCAAGTGATAGACTCCTGACCGACATCCTATACACCCACTGACTCCCATGGCTCTCTGGACTACGCTTCTTCCCACCCTGCTTCCTGTAAGGACTCCATCCCCTCTACCCAATTCCTCTGTCTACGCCACATCTGCACCCAGGATGAGGTGTTCCACACCAGGGCATCGGAGATGTCCTCATTCCTCAGGGAACGGGGGTTCCCCTCTTCTACCATAGATGAGGGTCTCACCAGGGTCTCTATAGCCCTTGACTCTACTCTCACTCCCCATCCCCCCCACTCATAACAAGGGCAGAGTCCCCCTTGTCCTTACCTTCCACCCTACCAACCGTCACATACAACAAATAATCCTCCGTCATTTTCGCTACCTCCAACGTGACCCCACCACTTGCCACATCTTTCCATCTCCTCCCCTGTCTGCTTTCCGCAGAGATCGCTCCCTCCGTAACTCCCTGGGCAATTTGTCCCTTCCCACCCGAAACACCCCCTCTCCGGGCACTTTCCCTTGCAACCGCAAGAAATGCTAGACTTGTCGCTTTACCTCCCCCTTTGACTTCATTCAAGGACCCAAGCAGTATTTCCAGGTGCGGCAGAGGTTCACCTGCAGCTCCTCCAACCTTATCTATTGCATCCGCTACTCTAGATGTCAGCTGCTCTACATCGGTGAGACCAAGTGTAGGCTTGGCGATCGCTTCGCTGAACACCTCCGCTCAATTTGCAATAACCAACCTGATCTCCCGGTGGCTCAGCATTTCAACTCCCCCTCCCATTTCGAATCCGACCTTTCTGTCCTCGGCCTCTATCATGGCCAGAGTGAGGCCCACAGCAAATTGGAGGAGCAGCATCTCATATATCGCTTGGGCAGTTTACACCCTGCGGTATGAACATTGACCTCTAATTTCAGGTAGTCCTTACTTTCTCCTCCCCTTCTCAGCTCTCCCTCAGCCCACTGGCTCCTCCTCTTCCTTTCTTCTTCCCGCCCCCCCGCCCCCCCCGCCCCCCAGAAGGGTTTTGGCCCGAACGTTGCCTATTTCCTTTGCTCTATAGATGCTGCCTCACCCGCTGAGTTGCTCCAGCATTTTTGTCTATCTTCTTATACAACTGGAACTTGACCTCCCAACTTCTATGCTCAATAGTCTGACTGGTGAATGTGCTGATGTGCCAAAAGCCTTCTTGATCCCCCTATCTACCTGCGATGCCACTTTCAAGGAAGTGTCCGATCATTCACTGTGCAGGTCCCGCTCTTGTTAATCTTCCCAAAACGCAACACGTCAAATTTCTCTGCATTAAATTCCATCAACCATTCCTCAGCCCACATGCTCAACCGATCAAGATCCTCCAATTTGTGACAACCATCTTCACTATCCACAATACCACCCACTATTGTGCCATCTGCAAACTTGTTCATCATGCCATGTATGTTCTCCCAAATATTTGATATAAATGTCTAACAGCAATGGGCCCGGCAGTAATCCCTGAGCCACAAAACTAGTCACAGGCCTCCAGTCCAAAAACAACCTTCCACATCACCCTCTGCTTCCTTCCATAAAGCCAACTTTCTATCCATTTAGCTATCTCTCCTTGGATCCCCTGCGATCTAACCTTCCAGAGCAGCCGACCATGTGGAACCTTGTCAAATGCCTAACTGAAATCCAGAGATACAACATCATTTTGGTCACCTTCAAAAAAGGACAGATTTGTAAGACACCATCTCCCACATACAAATCTATGCTGACTATCCCTAATCAGCCCATATCCATCTAAATGCACATATATCTTATCCCTCAAAATACTCTCTAGTAACTTTCTGACTTATGATGTTGGGCTCACTGGCCTGTAGTTCTCAGGCTTTTCTCTGCTGCCCTTCTTAGATAGAGGCACAACATTTGCTGTCCTCCAGTCTTCTGGCACTCCACCTGTATTTAATGACGACTCATAAATCTCAGCTAGTGCACCTGCAATTTTCTTATTAGCTTCTCACAATGTCCTTGAATATATCTGATCAGGCCCGGGAGATTTGTCTACCTTCATATGACAGGAGCTTCTGTTCCACCTCGATCATAATACTAACTGCCTTCAAGACTCTTCCATTGACTGTCTCAAGTTCCCTGTTCAAGTTCATGTCTTTCTGCATAGTAAACACAGAGAAATACTCATTGAGGACCTTGCCCGTTTCCTGTGGGTCTACACAAAGTAGATCACTTTGGTTCCTCAGTGGTTCCATTCTTTCTCTGGTTACCCTTTTTTTCCTTTATGTACATATAAAATCTCTTGAGATTATCCTTAATGCTATCTGCCAGAGCTATCTCCTGTCCTGTTTTTGCCCACTTGATTTCCTTTTTTAGCTTGCCCCTCAGTTCCCCAAACTTCTCCATGGATACACTTGATCCCAGCTGCTGATATCTTAATCTTGACCAGAGCCTTAATTTCTCTCGTTGTCCAAGCTTCTTTAAGCCCCTGTCCCACTTAGGCCATTTCTTCAGTGACTACAGGCGTCTAGGCTGTCACCACATGGTCGCGGGGTGACACCTGTATGGTCGTAAGTAGTCTCCTCAAGTCGCCTAAAGAGTCATAACGTTTTTCTGGTCGCCGCTGGATTTTGAAATGTTCAAAACATTTTGGCGACTGTGGACTTGATGTAGCTTGACGTAGCTGGTCTTCTCCTGCCGTAGGTGCTGTAGTAGGTTGTTGCCAGCTTGATGTCGACTAGCCGGTAGGTTGTCGTAGCTTGTTGTAGACATTATCGTCGGGGGGTCCAGTTGCCACATTTTCGGCAACCTGCTACGACTGTGACAGTTGCCGAAAAAAAATCACCTGTGGGACAGGCCTTTAACACTCATCTGCCTTGCCCTTTATTGTAATCTCCTTTGTTCATGAGCGTTTTAGTTGCTGAATTGCCATGATGCAACAAGTCAGCATGCACTCTACTGTTCACCTGTAGAGGTTTAATAGAGTATTTGTTGATATACTGAATCTCCTCAATCTTATAAAAAAAATAAAGACATTGGTGCTTTCCTTGTGATTGCTTTGATGTGCTGGGCCCAGGACAGATCTTCAGAGATGTGCATACACAGGAACTTGAACCTGTTGAGTCTCTCCACTGTCATCCTATTGATGAAGTCAGGTTCGTGGATTACTGGCGTTTTGTTTTCTTGAAGTCAAAAATCAGTTCCTTGGTCTTGCTAACAGCCTGACATATGTGTTCTTATTGTCCAAGTGGTCCAGTGCAGTGTGGAGTGTTAGTGAGACTGCATTCCCTATTGTGACCGTAGACAATTTGTAGTGGACCCATGTCCTTTTGAAGTCATCATGGAAAGCTTTGAGCTTGGCTGGGAGTGATGCCACGCTGTCACTTGAGTTATTACTTGGTTTCACCTTGTCGGAAGCAATGCGTGCAAGCCTTACCACAGCTGAGTAATTTCTATCTCATTCTGCAGTTTAGATTGGAAATGTCTCTTCACTTTTTTGATGTCCTTGTCGAGGTCATACCTGGCCTTCCTATATGATCCTATGTTACCAGATGTGACTGCTCAAGTTCTGGTCCTCAGTAGATTGTGGGGCCTGTGGGTTCATCCAAAGATTTTGTTAAGGGTACACTTAGATGGTCTTGGTGGGAGCACCATCTGCGACGCATCTTTATGAAGTTAGTAACAATCAGAGCATATTCATTCGGGTCTGTTGCTGAGTCCTTAAATATCACTTGGTCTACCAACACCAAGCAGTTGTGGAGGTTTCTCTGCCTACTCTATCCAGCTCTGTGCAGGTCTTACTATTGGAGCTGTGCTTTTCAGTCACTGCCTGTACACATGAAGAAGGAGCACAGCCGGGTGACCCAATTTCCAAAGTGAGGTGAACAGAAGAAGCATCTTTCATGGTGGAATAGCAAAGATTGAAAGTTCCTCTGGTTTGGTGCTGCAGAAAATGTACTGTTGGTATTTAAGAAGTGACTTCTTCAAACTAACCTTGTTGAAGGCCCTGAAAAAGTGTGTTGGGCTATGCGATCATGGCGATCAAGTGAATTTCCCAGGAAGTTAAAAGGGATGGAATTTCACTGATAGATGTTCCAAGTGCGGGGAGCAGGAGTTGATCAGGGCTGCTAAGTCTGAGCAGCACCAAATTTACCATGATCAGATGCTGCTGACTCTCCCTTTTCCTGATGATGCTGTTCGATCCATATAATGGATCGTAAAACCTTCAAGTTGGAGTGCTGAGTCTGGAAAGCTGAGGGTGAGCCATGTCTCTGGGAAACAGGTATTCCCTCATCTCCCTTTGGAAAAGCTAGTTTGTCCTTAAGTACATCAGATAGTGCAAAGGTGAAAATAAACAGAGTACAGAATATAGTGTGGCAGCTACACAGGAAGTACAGATTTAAAAAATGCAAAGGCCTCATTAAATTACTATATCCATCAACTGTAATTACTTTTCTATGTTCTTGTTTTTTTTATTGAAGTATGCATAGAAACGAGCGTAAGCATGTTTGGCCATACATGAGTGAGTCGTACACAATACATGGATAAAATGTGATTTTCTATTGCTTGCATTGTGTGTAGTGACAGATTTTTATATCGTTCAAGGAATCTTTCCTCTAGTCACTATGATTGAAGACAGGGATTAGGAGATTAATCGATATGCATTCATGAGCTCTCCACGAGACGTTCAATACCTTCCAAAGACAAATCTTCAAAACACAGTCTCTTAATTAATAGCTTCTTTATTGTCGTAGTAAAAACAGTAAGATATTCATCCAAACTTCTTCTTGTTTAAGTACATTTTGATCTTATTCGTAGTCAAACTCGTGCATGGTCGAAAGCTGTGACCTCTCCCCCATGCTTCTTCAAACTAAACTAAATTAATTACAAGGGCGTCTGCGCGAGAATCCCAGCCGCAAACACGCCTCCGACTACATATAAATTCCACCCACATAATTACAGGCAGATAAAATTTAAAGGTAACCGGTTATTGTTATAACATACTAAGTTAAGCTAAATAGCTACTACATTTTGTTTAGGGAACTAATTTATTTTTAGGTACCCATTTCATTTTTTACAACATTTATTGGGTAGTTTTTATTTCTACAAAAGCAATTTTCTTTCTTGCACAAAAGCAATTATTTTATTAACTTTCTGTATATTGCAGCGACAAATAAAACTCACGAACGAAAGTGGGCTGAGAGCATTGATTACTTCTTCAAAATCTTATGGAGCACAACATGGCAAGGGAGCAATTTCACTTTGATTGCTTGCAAAGCACATATCTGAGTATTAGCTGCCAGTTGTGTTCACCTTTGATATGATGTAATCTAGCATGATGTCATGTGTTATGATATGATTTGATTTGGGATGAAATTTGTTGCTGGCTTTTTTTGATCTATCTCTTCACATTCAGTTCCATTGACTTTGAATGAATCACATGCCCAGTGAACTGTATTGTTGCATGCGTTATTTAAACAAATTCTAGACCGAAGATGAATGCTAATCCTCATGGTGTGCTGTAATAATGTATATATCAACAAAACCTATTTTTTGGGTTGATTGTAAAGGCAGTATAGGGGATGGATGCAATGAAGAAATGTCAGAGAAAAGTGGGACAAGCTTGTGAATGTCCTTGAGTGACCCAGCCAGACCCCGGAATGGGCTATTCAGTGGCAATGCAAAATTACTACTTCCTTGTTATATGTAATAAACTGAGAATAGCAGAACTGAATGCTCCTATTTTCAGAACTAAATTTAAAAAATGTTGTCTTACTAAATTAGTATGAATCAAAAGACTCATATTAAGAAAAGTCACAAAACTGTAAACAATCGTCAGAAGAAAAGGAATTAGGTCAAGTGTGCATGACAGAATTTCAACATTTATCAAATGTAACCAAGTGTATCATAACTTGAGCATGAGTTTAAGTCATTGCAAATTTGTGATCTACATTTAGATCCCCTCTGGGATACAGCCGGGTTCCTGAGAACAGTTCGTAATCCAGAGAGTTCGCAAGTGGGAAATGTGGCTGTGAGCTGAGTTCCCACATGGCAGAAGATGTCTGCAGAAGTGGGTTATCCATAGCAATCAATAGTCTGGACAAACATTTTAAATTTCATTTAGCCAATCTTAATAATAAAGCTTTTACAAATTTAGCTCAAGCCTATCTCGGGAAAATAATTATATTATTTTAAAAGATTTTCCAGCAGACGAGGTTTAAATGGTATTGACTGTTTTAATAAAAGGATCCTGTTATTGGCATAATTAGTATGTCTCTGGTTAGGATTCATAAAATAGATATTAATATGATAACTAGAATGTAGAATCAAGAACACAGGAGCCCCACAGGAGCAGGCAGATCCATCCTACCAGCCCACAAATGCTTATTTATGGGCTGTACGTGTTGGGTGTTCATAAACTAGGAAGAATCTGTATGTTAATGTATGAAAAACTAGTATATGGCAAACTAAGTCAAGACTGATTTTTTACTAGACAGTGAAGAGTGACAATAATAGTCCTCAAACATTTTACATTTAGAGTTGGCAGTATCCAAATATTCTATTCACTGAAACAAACAAGAGAGCAGATGTAATCAATGATTACATTATTATACCCGGGTCTAAAACAATTTGAAACAATGCTTTTGATCAATACAGATAGGCAGAAATGCTTCTCAGCATTTATTATGTGTTGAGGTCCATATCGATTTTGCCACCTTCTTAAGATTGCTGCACAATTTCACTGACATCTAGTATCTTTTGAAAGAAAGACTTTTCACTTTATCGCATACAATTATTTACTTTCCTAACCTTTGTAGTTAAGTCACGGGACAATTATAAAATGTAGAAAATGAACAGGAAACCACATGAGATTAGGTTGCAAATATGTAAACAGATCAGATCTTCCCATCTATAAAACGTTGTGAATTGCTCTCATGGTAGCTTTAATACCAGCCCACCAGCTAAACATTGATGAATATAATAAACTATAGACAAGGAATGACAACAATTATTACATCACGTCTCATTTGCTCCTATCTATCTAATGCTACATAAAAGCCAAAATAATTGTGGTTTAATCACTGATTTAATGTTGTGCTTGAATTAGGGGATGGGGAAATTCATCTACCACATAATAAAGTCACTTAGCACAACAAAAGTGGCCTACACACATTGCTAAAGGGAATTCAATTGGCAGCTGTTAAGTGTAAATTAGATTCCCATATGCAGTGTGCAAGTTGGATATAATATTAAAATGGTGATCCTATCTCTCTTAGACAGGATTGCTGTATAAATAGTCATGTGTGCACAATTGATAGGTGAGGACATGGTTCCCAAATTTTTATTTTGTTTAATTTCAATCACTTCCACAATCTTTCCCTACCTTCCACGTTGTGGAATGGCATTAATGTTCAAGTACATGACTGTTTACTAGGTTTTTGTCATGGAGATTCAGTATGGATTTGTGAAGATAGACACAATAAGCTGGAGTAACTCAGCGGGCCAGAGCATCTCACGAGAAAAGGAATAGGTGATGTTACGGGCCAGGTCATGAATGGCTAATCCAATTGAATTTTAAAAATGGGTCACTGATGCGTTGCCGATGGGAATGTTGATTACCATTGATAATGTGATCATGTAAATTACAAGATTCCCTGATTATTATTAAAAAATTGATACATGGTATTGGAACTAGTTTTATAACATGGCTTATCTACTGGTTGCATGGCAGATGACCAGTAGTAGGCTTTCTTATCTGATTGTGACACGTTTTTTCTCAAACAGCAATGCTGAGGAATGCAAGATATAGCACATCGTTTGCACTGCGGTGATTTGTAATTGCAACATTATAGCATTTGTCAAATTAAATTGTATTTCCATGTCTGTTACGAGCACATGCGTTAAGTATAATCCAGACGATTCCCTGGAAAGTTTCTCACTCTCTCATTGCAAGGTAAATTTTGGATAATTCAGCCATTATGTGACCAGAACCTACAAGATCAATGGATGGAAACAAACCCATCAACACCTCCACTTCCTGAGAAGATTGAGGAGATTCAATATGTCAATGATTACAATCTTGAACTTCTACAAGTGTACAGTAGAGAACATATTGACTGGTTGCACCAAGGTCTGGTTTGGTAACGCAAACGCCCAGGAATGAAGAAGATTGCAAAAAGTGGTAAACACTGCCCAGTCCAACACGGGTACTGACCTCCCATCCATTGAAGGGATCTACATGAGTCTCTGCTTCAAAAAGGAAGTCAGCATCATCAGAGACCCATACAACCCTGGCCACACTCACATTTTACTCCAGCAATTGGGAAGAAGATATAGGAGCCTGAAAGCTGTAATGTGCAGGTTCTGGAGCAGTTTCTTCCCTACAACCATCAGGTTATTAAACACTACAACATCCAAGAAGGGTCTCGACACAAAATATTACCCATTCCTTCTCTCCAGAAATGCTGCACGTCCCACCGAGTTACTCCACCGATTTGGGGGCATTATTTTTGACTTTGGACTATTATTGTTTGTTTGTTTGTGTGTTTTGTATAAAACATACATTCAGCGCATTCAGAATGTATTCAGACCCGTTCACTTTTTCCACATTTTGTTATGTTACAGCCTTATTCTAAAATTGATAACATTCATTTTTTTAATCATCAATCTACACACAATAACCCATCATAAAAAAGTGAAAACAGGTGTTTAGAAATGTTTGCAAAGTAATTATAAAGAAATAACTGAAATATCACATTTACATAAGTGTTCAGACCCTTTACTCAGTACTTTGTTGAGGCACCTTTTGTAGTGATTACAGCCTCAAGTCTTCTTGGGTGTGAAGCTACAAGCTTGGCACACCTGGATTTGGGTAATTTCTTCCATTCTTCTCTGCAGACCCTCTCAAGCTGTCAGCTTGGATGGGGAGCGTTGATGCACAGCTATTTTCAGGTCCCTCCAGGGATGTTCGATTGGGTTCATGTCCGGGGTTTGGCTGGGTCACTCAAGGACATTCACAGACTTGTCACAAAGCCACTCCTGCATTGTCTTGGCTGTCATTGTCCTGATGGAAGATGAACCTCTGTCCCAGTCTGAGGTCCAGAACGCTCTGGAGCTGGTTTTCATCAAGGATCTCTCTGTACTTTGCTCCATTCATCTTTCCCTCGATACTGACTAGCCTCCCAGGTGCTGCTGCTGAAAAACACCCCCACTGCATGATGCTGCCACCATTATGCTTAGGTGTGGTATTGGCCAGGTGATGGGCGGTGCCTGGTTTCCATTGAGGCCAAAGAGTTCAATCTTGGTTTCATCAGACCAGATAATCTTATTCCTCATGCTTTATGGCAAACTCCAAGCTGGCTGTCATGTGCCTTTTCCTGAGGAGTGGCTTCCGTCTGGCCACTCCACCATAAAGGCCTGATTGGTGGAGTGCTGCAGATATAGTTCTCCTTCTGGAAGGTTCTCCCATCTCCACAGAGGAACTCTGGAGCTCTGCCAGAGTGACCATCGGGTTATTGGTCACCTCCCTGACCAAGGCCCTTCTCCCCCGTTTGCTCAGTTTGGCCGGTCAGCCAGCTCTATGAAGAGTCCTTATGGTTCCAAAGTTCTTCCATTGAAGAATGACGAAGGCCACTGTGTTCTTCTGGACCTGCAATGCTGCAGAAATTGTTTTATACCCTTTCCCAGATCTGTGTCTCGACATAATCCTGTCTCGGAGGTTTACAGACAATTCCTTCGTCTTCATGGCTTGGTTTTTGCTCTGACATGCACTGTCAACTATGGGACCTTATATAGACAGGTGTGTGCTTTTTGAAATCATGTCCAATCAATTTAATTTACCACTGGTGGACTCCAGTTGTAGAAACAGCTCAAGGACAATCAATGGAAATAGGATGAACCTAAGTTCAATTTTGAGTACCATAGCAATACTTATGTAAATGTAATATTTCAGTTATTTATTTTTAATTACTTTGCAAAAATTTCTAAACACCTGTTTTCGCTTCTTCATTCTGGGGTATTGTGTGCAGATTGATGATAAAAAATATATATTTAATCCATTTTAAAATAAGGCTGTCAAGTAACAAAATGTGGAAATAGTGAATACTTTCTGAATGCACTGTATATGAACAAAAAAGTATACATATTCTCCCTATGTTTAAGAAGGAACTGGAGATGCTGGAAAATCGAAGGTAGACAAAAATGCTGGAGAAACTCAGTGGGTGAGGCAGCATCTATGGAGTGAAGGAAATAGCCGACGTTTCGAGTCGAGACCCTTATTTAGGCTTTATATTTACGTATATAATTGTAGTCAATGCCTACTATGTTCTGTTGTGCTATGCAAAGAAAGATTTTCATTGTCCTGTCAGGGACACATGACAATAAACTCTTTTGACTTTGACTTTGGCATTCCATTCAGTTTCTGGATAGTTAATTTGCCAACAGTGTCGTGAATCATACGGAGAAAAATCATGGTGACGTTTCTGGTCAGGACCCTTCTTCAGACTTCAACCACTAGAGCAGCTGCCTCACAGCGCCAGAGACCCGGTTCAATCCTGACTTCGGGTGCCATCTGTATATAATAATGTAGCAATTCACGCTTTATAAAAGCTGTTCTTGATTGTTAGTAATCACATTCAATTTAACAGATAATTTCTTTCAGCGATCCACAAGGCAACACACCTGTTCACAACTAAACCAGAGGACAAACAGGTGATGAGTGCTACTGAAAATTATACCAACAATGATGGTTTCTTCATTGGTTTGTTAGCTTTCATTTATACATGCCATTTATAATACTGGCCATTAATTTTTAACTCTTGAAATAATATGGCCACCTGGAGTCAACCATGATCAATACAGTTTGCTACATTTCAGAAGGAAATCAACCTTAGGAAAAGCTTCAATGCTTTTATCTCAAAGCACCTGCATCTCGGCTGGTGGGAGCTGAAGACTTGATGGGAAATTAAAGGGCCTGTCCCACTTACACGATCTTTTCGGCGACTGCCAGCACCCATCACTAATTACCATCCACAGGGCCCACGGCTGAAGCCTCCGAAGCCTTGCGTGTGTGCGTGTGTGTGTGTGAGTGTGCGCATGCGCAAGAGTGTGCGCAAGAAATTGTGTCCCCCATGTTTTGATATTGATTTCCGTACCTGCTCCTTTGGGATCAAGGCTGAGCTGTTGGGACAGTGATCAAATTAAATGATTTAGATTTTCAGTAGATCAGGAAAACTCTCTTCATGGCCGTCCGAAGGGGGGGGGGGGGGGGGGGGTGCGGTGGGTGTGACCGCATCCCCCTTTTTTCCCCCAGAGTAAGAAAAAATCCCGAGGAAAAAAAAATCAGCGTTTCCAATTTGTCGGAAAACGCCCAAAATTCTGGTTCCGGCTGCTGGATGATTTGGGAGAAAAAAATGCGACCATCTGCGCCTGCGCAGTTGGGGAAGCGACGCAAAATGACGCCGTCTCTCCGTGCGTGCGCAGTGGGCCCGGGCGGGATCAGACTGCCATTTGCACTGCACACATTGAACTCGATGCCTCGTGTCGTCTACTCCAGGTAAGTAGTGGAATATGGCGTTGCAGGAGGGGGAGTCTGTTTTTTATGCTCGGTTCAAATTACCCATGAGGGGGTCTAATCTGACTCGCGGGATAAAGGAGTGCCCATTTCTCCGGGCCCGGGGGGTGGGTGCAGTGTGCGGTGTTTGCTCGCCCGGTCCAGCGCCTCCATCCGTGGCGTCGGAGCCTCACCAACAGCCAGCCTGGCGACCATGAGTCCGTTCTCGTGTCGCCGGGCAGGAGTGGCTGAATCTGAACCCAGCGGATATAACCCCAACACCAGACGCCGCTGTGGAGGGGCCCGCTCCCACGCCACCCCCGCTGACTCCCACTGGGCCCACGCCACCCCCACTGGGCTGAAGCCACCCCGCTGGGCCCACGCCACCTTCATTGCCCCCCACCCGCTAGGCCCCTGCTGGGCCCGCGCCACCTTCATTTTCGTCCCCCCCCCCGCCAGAAAGAGGGGGGGTTGTGGGAGGGGGAGAGAGAGATGGGGAGGGAAGAGGGAAAGGGGGATTATCTTTAGTGAGATTGCAAAATGAAGGTAGGTTTTAGAGCTATTATATTTTCTCCTCCATATGAATAATTTTAAACAATATCACTAACAATTGGAACTGCTTTCTTTTCCTTGATAACAATACTGAAAAATATGAATTCCATAGTTTATGACATAAATATACATTTTAATGGAATCATTATATACAGATGTAACATTTCCATTTCGAGATCGGGGTGGGGGCAAATATGCGTCAAGCCGATAGCCTAATCATTAAAGAGTTAAAAGATAGCCTAATCGATAAAGAGCTGAGAAGAGGAATCAGAGCTGCCAAGGAAACGTACTCTGAGAAGTTGAAGAGCAAGTTCTCAGCTAGTGACTCTTCTTCAGTTTGGAAGGGCATGCAAGAAATCACCAGCTATAAGAGGAAAGCCCCCCGCTCTTCGGCCAATCGTCAGCTGACGAACAACCTGAATGAGTTTTACTGCAGGTTTGAAAATCAGAAACGTAACCCTGGTACCCCCTCCCCAACAAACACAGCCAGATCCCAGTCTGCAAAGAATGGAACCTACACCCTCTCCTTCCCATTCACCACTGCACACCTACTTAAGGCAAGACTCCAGTATGAAAAGAGTGGACCCTTTCCCACCCCAACCAACACTTCACACACAATTACTGGTTCTTAACCAGTCCCTGCAAAGATGTACTGTCCCTGCCTGCTTCAAAGTCTCCACTATCGTCCCTGTACAACTACAGGCTTGTTGCACTGACCTCTTTAGTCATGAAGACCGTTGAAAGGCTTGCGCTGACCAAGCTGAAAAATATCACAATCCCTCT
The DNA here is from genome assembly GCA_963514005.1 of Raja brachyura. Next base: position 51,264,937 of record OY740787.1, read on the forward strand.
GCTGGACCCTCTGCATTTTGCATACTGGGCCAATAGATCTGTGGATGACGCAGTCAATCTGGGCCTACACTTCATCCTCCAGCACCTAGACCACCAGGATGTGAGGATTTCGTTTGTTGATTTTAGCTCTGCATTCAACACCATTGTGCCAGAGCTACTACGCTCCAACCTTTCTGAGTTAACTGTGCCTGAACCCCTCTGTCGGTGGATCACCAGCTTTCTAACAGACAGGAAGCAGCATGTGAGACGGGAAAGCATATCTCGGACCCGCAAACGCTCAGCGTAGGAGCACCGCAAGATGCGTACTCTCCCCACTCCTCTACTCTCGCCACACCAATGACTGCACCTCCACAGACACCTCTGTCAAGTTTCTCCAGTTTGTGGACAACACAACCTGATTGGACTGATCCAGGATGTGGATTTCTGTATTCTTTTCAGTTTGACATCTTTCCTATAACATGGTGCCCAGAACTAAATGCAGTCTCACCAACGTCTTGTACAACTGCAACATGACCTCCCAACTTCTATACTCAATACTCTGATTGATGAAGGCCAAAGTGCCAAAATACGTTTTGACCACCTGATATACCTGCGACACGACCTTCAAGGAAACATAGAAACATAACAATTAGGTGCAGGAGTAGGTCATTCGGCCTTTCGAGCCTGCACCGCCATTCAATATGATCATGGCTGATCATCAACTCAGTATCCCGTACCTGCCTTCTCTCCATACCCTCTGATCCCCTTAGCCACAAGGGCCACATCTAACTCCCTCTTAAATATAGCCAATGAACTGGCCTCAACTACCCTCTGTGGCAGAGAGTTCCAGAGACCCAGCACGCTCTGTGTGAAAAAAGTCCTTCTCATCTCGGTCCTAAAGGATTTCCCCCTTATCCTTAAGCTGTGACCCCTTGTTCTGGACCTCCCCAACATCGGGAACAATCTTCCTGCATCTAGCCTGTCCAACCCCGTAAGGAACCATGCAACCATCAACCATTCTTCTGCCCACCTGGCTTATTGATCCAGATCCTGCTGCAATCTTTCACAACCATCTTCACTATATGCAAAACCACTCACTTCTGTATCATCAGCAAACTTGCTAATCTTGCCCTGTTCTGTGATGTTTCACAGAGTGCTAAAGTAACTCAGCGGGTCAGGCTGAGTATAGAAGTTGGGAGGTCATGTTGCAGTTGCATAAGAAGGTGGTGAGGCCACATTCAGAATATTGTATTCAGTTCTGGGCACCATGTTATAGGAAAGATGTCATCAAACTGGAAAGGGTACAGTGAAGATTTACGAGGATGTTGCCAACACTAGAGGGCCAGTGCTATAGGGAGAGGTTGAGTAGGCTGGAACTCTATTTCATGGAGCACAGGAGGATGAGGGAGGATCTAATAGAGGTGTATAAAATCATGATTTGAATAGATATGGTGGAGTCTTTTGCCCAGAGTAGGTGAATTGAGGAGCAGAGGACATAAGTTTAAGGTGAAGGGCAAAATATTTATTAGGAATCTGAGGGGTATGTTTTTCACACAAAGGGTGGTAGGTGCATGGCACAAGCTGCCAGAGGAGGTAGTTGAGGCGGGACTATCGCAACATTTAAGAAATAGGTAAACAGGTACATGGATAGGACAGGTTCGGAGGGATATGGATCAAACGTGGGCAGGTGGGACTAGTCAGATGGGACGTGCTGGGCGGAAGGGCCTGTTTCCACACTGTATCACTCTATGACTCTATCTAACTTTCCCTCTCAAACCCATTCTCATGCCTTCTCCCCATTACCTCTGACACCCGTTTCAATCAAGAATCTATCAATCTCCTCCTGAAAAATTTCCATTGACTTGACCTCCACAGCTGTCTGTGGCAATGAATTCCACAGTTCACCACCCTTTGACAAGAAATTCCTGCTCATCTCCTTCCAAAAGGAATGTCTTTTAATTCCGAGGCTGTGACCACTAGTCCTAGACTCTCCCATTAGTGGAAACATCCTCTCCACATCCACTCCATCCAGATTCTTACCAGGCTGGGACAGACGGCAACAGCTTCACACCGTGTCCCAAAGCTTGTGTCCTGTCCTGCATCCCAAGGCAGCAGAGACATTATAGGAGAGGGCAAGCACCGTAACAAAGTAGCTCATGACGGTTTGGGTAACATTCAGGAATGTCTATGCATGTCACATCATGAATATCACTGAAGAACGGTCTTGACCCGAAATACAATCTATACCTTTTCTCCAGAGATGCTGCATGACTCACTGAGTTACTCCAGCACTCTGTGACATGTCACCTATCCATGTTCTCCAGAGATGCCGCCTGACCCGCCGAGTTACTCCAGCGCTCTGTAAAACGTCGCCTATTCATATTCTCCTCAGATGCTGTCTGACCCACTGAGTTACTCTAGCACTTTGTGTCTATTTTCCCTTCACCCATCTGCCCAAGCCCACTCTCCCCCCTCCTTTCCTGTTCCTTTCCATCCATAAACCTCTCTCTGCCTTTACATTTCACTCCCCTTTCAAGTCTGCTCTACTTATCTATATCCATTTTACTTCTTAACTTTTTAGTCATAGAATGATGCAGTGTGGAAACAGGCCCTTCAGCCCAACATTCCCACACCGACCAACATGTCCCATCTAAACTAGTCCCACTCACACGCGTTTGGCCCATATCCATCTAAATCTGTCCTATCCATGTACGTGTCCAAATGTCTTTTAAACATTAGGATAGTCCCAGCCTAACTACCTCCTCTGGCAGCTCGTCCCATACACCCAGCACCCTTTGTGTGAAAAAACTACCTCTCAGATTCCTGTTAATTTCTGAAATATTGGTCATAAATTTGGTGCAAAAATGATCCAAAGTGAGGCTCAGAATGCATCAGGGAGCATCTAAAACCCCAGAGCTTCTAGTGCACTTAAGCGGGCCCTGGACGCTGGCATCGAGGGACGTTTTGTCCTTTGCGCTCGTGAGGTGCGCAGCGCGCACATTATTTCACATCAAATCTTTTGTAATCCTGCCATGCCAGCCCCCTTTTTGGAAAGTTTCGTACGGGCCTGCTATTGCAATGTAGTCCAGAATAAGATGAAGTAATATTTAAGTAAAACATTTAGGAGTTAAATTAGAAAGCATTCTTTCACAAAATGTGTACCAGAGATCTAGATCTCATTTTGCTAGGTTGAATACTGGGTTAATTGAATCTTTTAAAGTTGAGATCAATATTTTTTTATTAGATAATGGCATCAAGAGAGATGAAACAAAGGCAGGTAAGTGGAGTTGAAGCATGGGTCAACAGTGTTATTAATGAATACTAGAATTGCATTGAGTTACCCATTTTTTCCAGACAATTTCCTTTCAACCACTCTCCAAGTTATTGCCTTCTTGCTGGCCTAAAATAGTAAGATTAAATGAGAACTTACCAGTTTGAAGTTTGATCTTGATTTTATGAGGAGAGCAATCACGTTGGTGATTACGTGAAGAAGAAGACCCGCCAGGCCGCATGCGCACCAATCTTCAAAGCAGCGGTATGAAATCACAAATAACAACACCGAAGTGACATAGTAAGATGCGTGACTCGAGAACTACCAGATGATCCTTTATGAGAGAGGGTTGGGCGTGGCGGGCACGTAATCACCAACGTAACTCCTCATAAAGTCAAGATCAAACTTCAAACTGGTATGTTCTCGTTTAATCTTACTATTTTACTTTGGAGTCACGTGAGTGATTCCGTGAAGAGTTCAAAGCTTTGTGATTTCATGCTGCAGATTATAAATCTCAGCATCCCACTGCATTGATTGACTCGAATGAGAAATTAATGCATTAGTAGTAACATTGCATTTAATGCAGTAATAACGTTTATTTAAAAAATATAAACAAACAGCAGTACCCCTCTATCCCAGGGCACTTTAACAGAACTTAAAAATAGCATTGGCAAACAGCCCTGGATTGGCAATTGGCCGATTATAGAAATTCTGAAACATCAGCTCATTTGCCCATGAAGGCATGTCCCTCGCCTTGGCCGCCAACGTAGCTGCTGCCCTAGTGGAATGAGATGTAAACACACTATCTAAATGATACGCTGACGTTGATGCTGACCTGGTGGAATGAGATATACAATCGTCAGTGTTAATACCTGTATAACCCAGAACCTGCTGCAGCCACCTTGAAATTGCCTGAACCGACCTTCCTTTGTGTAGTTGTTTGTTGACTAATAAACAATGCTGATTCCATACTTCTTAGGATTCTGGTGGCCTTGATAACATAGACGTGATACCATGGGGTATCCAAAAATGATCTTAAATCATGCCACCCCTAGTCTACTATGCTTGTGTAGACCAGAATGTAAAATGTAATGGCACCTGCAGCCAATTCCATCCTATCTAGCCACAGCGTTTGCAATGTTTGCCGTTGTTGTGCTGATATAAGTGTCATAACTAAGGATGTAGGTGGAACCCCTTGGTGAAGTAATGTTTACACATTTTCAATAACCAATTGCATAATCTTGCAGTGGGAAAACTTGTGTCAAGATCTTTTAACAACTCGATATCCGGGTTGAACCCGACAGTGTAGTTCCCTTATGTTGCAGCTGTAGTGTCTCTATAACTGAATTATTGTCAAATACCATTTAAAATGAACTGGAAAATGTTAGTAATCTATACCGTATTAAATGTAACATTAACATTTAACAAAAACACTTCTGATCCCCTCAATAGGAATGTACTGCTTTTTAGGGTGCTATCCCTGCACACTGCAGTGAGCACCTTCATGGCTTGATGTGACAACCTGAGGCATAAGTCAATCCATTTAAAATGTGTAAGTCAATAATTGTTTTACTGTGCAAAGGCCAGTCTCCTGAACTACAGTTTGAAACAGCAAGTTCTTGTTTTTTGGAATAACCGTATACCGTTGTGCCATAATGCCTGATGAAGCAAGCAACATAGACACTTGTCCAGTCTGACAGTACGAACATAAGCGAGGTCTTGCTGATTGTTTTAAGACACGGCTAATGAGGCAAAAATGAGGAAGACATAAAAGACCATTCCTCATATTGAAGCTAGAATATAATTCTCCGCACTGTTGTGCCACATATTTTTGCAATCAGTGAATAAACATGCACCAACATGTCAATATTATATGTAGTATTGAACCATACTTTCATCATACTTTGAGATCCAACACTTATTCTGTGTTATCATCTATCTGAACTGGATGATACACCAGTGGCAAAGGATATTTTAGGTAATTATTACAGGATACTTTTACTTCATTACCATGTGACTAACATATGTCACCATCGTAGAGCAGCAACTTGAATTTGAGTATGTAGAATATGTATATTTGCTCAATAGCCCCTTACCCACGGGGTGCATCTAGTGTATATATTTAGTTGATACCAACAATTGAAGAATTGATAACTCATGCAATCTCCAATACCTCCAAGTAGGTGATGATATTCGGAACTTCTCATCTTAGAGTCCTGGCAACAGCTTGTAATAACTGAATTCGACTGATCACATTACTGTAGCGAGTTTCAAGTTCAAGTTCAATGAGTTATTGTCATGTTCAGCAACGCTGAATACTGTTACTTCATCATTGTGACTGAGGTAGCTTCAGCTGACAATAGCATAAGGTTGTTAACAATGGTCTAATTGCTACTTACATGATATCAGTTCCTTGATTTGCTCGGCTGAAACACAGCTGCTATATTGCCAATTGCTCTTGATGAAAATAAAACTCCATTTTATAACAGATTGCTATAACTTCAATCTCTTGCAACAAGGCGGAGTCAAGGCTAATAATAATTAAAGGTACATTCCAATGACCAACAAACAGTTTATCCTATACCCCAAAGCTTTACTGTTATAGTACAGTTATATTGTCTTTGATAACTTCTGTAATGGGATTTGCATAGCATGGATCTCTGACCCGTATGAATTTGTTGTTAGTCAGGAAAAATAAGTTTTCATATTCGGAAAGTTCATATGCCCGACACTCTCCATTCTTCATAATAACATGTCACTCCTGCCTTATTTCATGGGTGATTTGCATGAGAACTTTTGCCCAATTTCCGAACCTTAATTTGTTTTTAAACTAACCCTGGCCATAATCCAAACTTGCTTGGAATGCTCTGCCTGTGCCTCAACCAGATATTTTTACCCTTTGTGTGTTGTACAAAACAAATGTAAATATTACAACTTGTGAACGGTGCACTACCCATATTTTGGAAGTGCTAAGCCCATTTTGTTGAGTAGGATTGGTAACGTGCATGGAATTTCTGAGCTATCATGCTGCCCCCAGCTCCAATGAACCGCTTACTGCCGATGAGCGCCTGGGGTACGTTCTGAAATGATGACTTTTGCCCGCCATTGGCCTAATTGATTTGTCTGCCAGGCTTTCTTCCCCTGTTGAATAGGCCTACCTGAATAACAGATTCAGCGGCTGGCTCTCACAACCCCCTGTTGGCGCTATTCACTGCCGGCACATATGTGCTTTAGTATGTTCTATTGACTTCTTTCGAACCTGGAGTCAGTTATATCTTGACCTTTTGCTATTCCATCCTCAGAGAGGGTGATTCGTAGGCAACCTTAAACAGGCACTGCCGCAGGCCACAGGATAGCAATACTGATACGAACCCATTGACCTTAGCCCAAATAGAATATTCTGCTGGGATGGCAACTTTGTTGTCAGGAAAAAGGTACCTCTGACATGTGCCCTTTATCCCTTGGGGTATGCCCCACGGCCATACCCTGAGACTCAGTGTCAGCAGGATACTGACCCGTCTTGGTCTCTGCCTCCAAGAGGGAGACCTCTGTAGCACTGTATGCAACAGTTGCTGTATTTGGGATAGTCGTTTCAAATGCACTATCCAGCCCCAGTGCGGAATTCATCCCCCGACTCCGTGTGCCTTGCTATATAGCCCCGGTGCGGAATCATCTCCCGACTCTGTGGGCATAGCAGATTATGTGTGAACATGAGCAACCCTGTCCCAGGCATTGCTGGCGCTGCCTTTCATAAAGTTCGTAAAGTCCTTTCGAAAGCAGAATGGAATATTTAACATGGTAAACATCTCACACTTTAAACAGTTGTAAGCTGATAGAGCTTGTATTTACACAGTACCTGTACTTCCAGAGATAACACAGTTTCTTCTGGAGGAACTACAGCAGTACATTTGTGTACAGGAAATTTCTAACAGCAGCAATGAAGTGTGTTGGCAAACAATTTGTGGTAATATTTGTGGAGTAATTATTAGATACATGGGAGATCTCCTTTGTTCATGCCTGAGAAGAGAAATTGAATCTTCTATGACCAAAATGGTAGGCAAAGCCTTGGTTTAATGTCTCACCTGAAAAATAGCAAATATGTGTTCCAAGAGAATTCCACAAAGATGTGTGGGTTGTTGAATTAATTGCTTTTTAGAAATGTCTGAAACAAAGATGGTGTATGTGAGAATAAGGGAATACTAGACTAAGTGGAACCCATTGGGTCCCATGTTGACACTGGAGGGCTGGTCTCCCAACGCAATATTCCACCTCTTCACCAATTCCAAAATTGGTGGCCAGTGGGGGGCGCTTTCTGGAGTGCTGGTATGGGTGTTGTGTGCCGAAGGGACTGGTTTCCAGAGGGCTAGTATGGACATTGTGGGCTGAATGGATTCTTGGGCTGGCAGCTCAGTCACTGAGGCCTGGTGGGCTGGCAGCTCAGTCACTCAGGCCCGGTGGGGTGGCAGCTCAGACCCTCAGGCCTGGTGGGCTGGCAGCTCAGTCACTCAGGCCCGGTGGGCTGGCAGCTCAGTCGCTCTGGCCTGGTGGGCTGGCAGCTCAGTCACTCAGGTCCGGTGGGCTGGCAGCTCAGTCACTCAGGCCTGGTGGGCTGCCAGCTCAGTCACTCAGGGCTGGTGGGCTGACAGCTCAGAAACTCTGCCCAAAAACAGGTGAGAGACTGTGAGAGAGAAGGGGGAGAGGGTGGAGAATCGATTTTAGACATATTTCATGTTTTTCTGCAGATCACAGCAATGAAGGAGGAATGTCTATCCTGGCCTGGATCTCACAGGGATTCAATGAATGGAGGGAGAAAAATACTGGGGTGAGGTTTAATACTTACAGGGGTAATACTTACTGATGGACCAAAGAGACTCCTCCTGGGCTAGTACAGGCCCGATATGCCGAATGGACTTTAAAAAGAGTGAAATCTCAGTTAAAGGCACTTTTTCTGGACTTTTCCTGGCCTGGCATGGGCCTTTTGGGCCACAATGCTCCTTCTAGGTTAATACAGGCATTTGGCGCAAAAGGAAATAGTTTCTGGGCTAATAGGGGCCATGTGGGCCAAAATGATTGGTTTCGGGAAGGCCAAACAACTAATTTTCTTTCCACTTCAAGCACAGGGCAGGCCAACAACCCATTTCCTTTCAATTTCAAGCACAGGGCAGGCCAACAACTCATTTCAACTTCCTTTCCATTTCAAGCACAGGGCAGGCCAACACCTAATTTCAATTTCCTTTCCATTTCAAGTGCAGGGCAGGCCAACACCTCATTTCAATTTCCTTTCCATTTTAAGCTCAGGGCAGTTTTAAGCACAGGCAGGGCAGGCCAAACAACTCATTGCATTGTCATTTCAATTCCAATTTTGCAATGCAGTTTCAAGCACAGTCAGGGCAGGCCAAAAAAACTAATTGCATTGTCATTTAATTTCAAATTTTGCATTGCAGTTTCGAACACAGGCACGGCATGCCAAATAACTTATTGAATTTTCATTAAGGGCTAACAATTCATTTATTGCAAGTACATTGCAGACTCACAGTTCAGTTGATTCACAGCTTAGAAACACAGTTGTGGCCTCTCTCTCGCGATGTTCCAGAATGACTAACTCACATCCAAGTATCCGGAGTTTTATAGTCCTGCCCCCCCCGGGAAGGGGGCGTTACCTTCATCATGGTGATTGACAGGTGAGAAGACCAATCAGCTGAACTCAAGATTTTTTTAAACATTCCTAACTTTTTTTATTTTTTATTGATCGGGAAAAATCATCAGGGCTGCCTCAGCAGAGGAGGACTGCCAAAAATCATAGCGATATATGGTAGCGTTTTTTCTAAAATCAATATACAGCACAGACAGGAAGTGGTCAAGATGAGACTTTTAGTTAAATAGATTGTGTGAGAAAACAGGGCAATGTAGAACAAGATCAGTGGGATCACTTTGAACATTGGCAGAGCTGAACATTGATGGACCAAATGGTCTCCTGTGTATACAGGAATAATATAAATCTTTGGATTGGGAATTGAACCCAACCCTTTCACTTTACTAAGAAAATATGCAAAAAAGTATTAACACATGAAATCCAGCTATTGTGGAGGTAAACATAAGCAAAATAGAAATGGCAGAAATAGAGAGACTAAGTAAAAATCTTGGAGCATGTGTGTTTATTCATCCACATAGGTTTTCGCATGTACCTTGACTGAACCTATATGATCAATGAACCCTGTAGGAGAAGAGACATGCTCCCCTCATTCTCATATCACTCCATTGTGTGACAGTCCTGCTGGGATTGGGCAGAGAACTGACTCTGAGGAAAGGTCAACAGCGACCTGAAACTTGTGAATTGGAAGCAAAAACAGAAAATCCAGCTAGTGAAACAGATCCAACAACATCTGTGGCTGGGAAACAGAGTCAATATTTGGGATGATAATCAGTGAATATCAGACGGCAGAGGTCCAGAATTGGAGGTTGAAATAGTTGTGGGGTGGGTCTGAGTGCTGGCAGAACATTGCACATTCGCTTCCCTGTCCTAAGAGGTTGCCAGGTGTGCAGATTAATGTCTTCAGCCAAGATGGCACCGTTACCTCTCACCATGGCCCCTCAGTCAAAATGCTTAACTGTGCCCCATAACCAGAAATGCATTGACCTGGCACAACATGTTTCAGGCCCTCTGTCTCAGTATGTCATGGAACACCTCTGGACAGAGTGCTAAGTCCTGGACAAACTGAGACATCCAATGCAGCCACAAATCTGGATTCATTGATACTTCTTAAATAGCTTGATTAATATAGTGATGTATAATCAAGTGCACTTCTCTTACATAACTGTTCTCAATAGAATAACTAACTGTAAGCACAATCCGACCCATGATCACACTATTCTTCTTCACTGCTTTGCTGACTTTCAAATATTTGTATTTAATAAAACATGATGATCAACAAGCAATATTTTTTAGAAGCAAACAACGATGAATTAGTGAAAGTTATCATTACGATAGGAGCTCAGTGTACTGTGAACATCACACGTTTAGATTCATCGACCTTTCTTCAACTGCTTAAATAATGTGGAATCAGGTGCAAGTCTGTATGGTCCAACATTACAGTCTTAATCTCTGTTATGCCATCAAGCAGAGCCTGGCTTAATCAATTTTACTGGACCAGATGATTTATTATCACTTATTACTGCAATTATCTCGCCATTTTCTCTCTCATATGTGTCATTTGAATGCAGTGTGGCAGAACAACACCAATTGAAGATAGAGATTCCATTGAGTTATTTTAGTTTCATTCTTAACTTCTATATTGGTTAATGTTATTTCTATTGTGTACATATCTAAAGACAAACATGTAGAACGCCAGCATAGGAACATAGGTTTACACTGAAGATAGACACAAAATGTTGGAGTAACAGCAGGTCAGGCAGCATCTTTGGAGAATAGGAATAGGTGATGTTTTGGGTTGAGACTCTTCTTCAGTCACAGAAGGGTCTCGATCCAAAACGTCACCTATTCTGACCCGATGTCTGACCTGTTGTTTCTCCACCATTTTGTGTCTATCACCACAGGTTATCCTGTGTCTCCAACTCACTGAGAGAAACCTTGGTCAGAATTTGGCTTCAACAGGGCATCAAGGGACATTTTACATCAATCTTTTTTATGTTAAAAGTTGGAATATATTTTCATTATATTAATTGATTATAAAAGTTGGAATCTATCGCTTGCCAGCTCTTGACAACCCCTTTCCTCACCTCTTTATATTGACTATAATTCCTCTTCTCTTTCAGTTGAGATGAAGGGTCTTAGCCTGAAATGTTGGCTGTCCATTTCTCTCCAGGCAGTTGCTGCCTGACCCTCTGAGTTTCTCCAGTAGTTTATTTTTCGATCTAGATTCCAGCATCTGCAGTCTATTGTCACTCTGGAATTAATTCTCTCTGGATCTATTTCTTTTTCCTCATTCAAGTTCAAAATAGAAAGTGGTTGATATTTTGACACGGTAGCAATTTATCTGCAATTACAATTGCCTGCAACCAGTTTCCCATGTGAAGATAGTAATATTATTTAGGCATGGATTTGCAGAGGTTGCTGGATAGCTCCGATATTGCTCAACTGACAGTTGCAGGTCAGTGAGGTTGGCTTCATGCACAGCAATTCTACTGGGCTCTGGATTTATCCCTCTTGAGAGCAGTGGCATGGCCATTTAAGAATAATTGTCAGAACCTGAAACACTTGAAGGGTAATAGAATGAATCACAGTCACCTTGGTCTGGAAGCCCGAATAAAGGATGGAGCCCATCTACCTGATGGAGAGTTGGTGCTAAATGACTAATGGCTGCTTCTTAGAATTACATCCTTTGCAATAAAGTTGCAATTTCATCAAAGGTTCCTAAATTAACAGCAATTACCACAGATAAGATCTGTGGACACCTGTCTCTTAACAAGGACATGGATATCTGTGTGTAATACATTAAGGTAGAAAAATATGCAAAAAGGAGTGGGAATGGCGTGTTAAATAATGCAGATTTGGGTGGAAGGAAAGTAAGTGGGAGTGCGAGAAAGTCAAAGGCAAGTTTAGAATACATGTCTAGATGCACAACATGTAGTGAATAAAAAAATAAAATAATGCACATGCTAGTTAATACACAAAAGGGCACAAAGTGCTGTAGTAACTCATCAGGTCAGGCAGTCCCTTCTTCAGACTGAATGCACGGGAGGGGAAGCGGAGTGGGGAAAGAAAGCAAGAAAAGGAGATGGGGGTGGGAGAGAAAGCTGGAAAAGGGTGCGGTGAATGAGGTTGGTGAGCTGCTGGTACAAATAAAAATATGGGACTCTGGTGTTGTGGCAATAACAAAAACATGGCTCAAGAAAGAGCAGGATTGTTCACCTAAAATTCCTGGACAAAAGAACTAGGAATTCCATTGCACAACTCTGGAAAACCAAGATTCATCTGAAACCAACTTTTAACGTGCAGAACCCATGTTTTACTTAATTTGTAAGTTCTTAGCATCTGTCTGGGAATTTGATATTTTACTTCATGAAGACCCCGCCAGGCACGCATGCGCGACATATCGTCGACCGCATGCGAGCAACAGGCATGGAGGAGCGTTGCTCCTCCAGCTGGAAGACCATCAAGAACATATCCAAACCAGAACGTCAGGCCCGCTGGTAACCATGGAGGTAAGGGGGTCTGGCTCTCTTGGAAGTACTGCATGCATAACCTCACAAGTAGGAGGGAGGTTATATGCATTCTGGGGCTCTGTTTGTCACTATCCCAGGGAACAGAGCAATAGACATAATAGACGCATGTAACAGCCTTGCTTGTGCCAGGGAACCGACTTTAGACATGCTGCTAAGGTAATTGGTAAATTTGTAGCTACATTCCAGCCACATAATTGGGCCGTTACGCTATCAAAGCTTGGGAAAAAGCAAAAGTCTCGGCATTAAAAGCGAATGCTGGACATTTACGAGCCTATGCAGCTGCCAATCGAAGCATAAATTGAGCTACAATGGTGGATTAGCAATGGCTGTGATTGTTAAATCCCATCATTACATCAAACCCATTAGTCGCGTTACAAACCGATGCAAGTGCCAAGGGCTGGGGAACTACCGACATCATTCCAGTTGGGGTGGTAGATGGGATTTGCATGAATCTACTTCTCTTCAATCACAAGGAACAAACTGTTTAGAAATACTAGGAGCATGTCAAGGGCTGCAGGCTTAATGTGCTAATCTGCAGCATACGTATGTTCGTCTTCAAAATGATACCACTGAGGTGGCATATTTAAACCTTATGGGTGGTGTCAAGTCAATATCTTGTGATGATTTGGAAACATTAATTTGGCTTTGGTGGATTGAAAGAAATATTTGGGTTCAGCTAATATTCTGGTTAATATTCTGGTTACCTTCTGGTTAAGCTCAATATAGTGGCAGACACCAGGTCTCAAGTATTTAATAACAACATCAAGTGGATTTGAACCTCCAAATATTGCTAAAATTATAGCCTAATATGGAAAACCAGATAGCGACCTTCTTGCGTCCAGGTTGAGCCATTGGATACTAACATATGTCTCTTGAGAACCAGATCCTGGGGCAGTGGCGATGGACGCGTTCTCACTACACTGGGCATTGGGGGGGGAATGCGTTTTTTCTATGCTTTCCCCATTCTGCTTCATCAGACAGGTGCTGCAGGAAACGCAACCAGGCTCTGCAACATAAAGGACCATGGACGTCAAACAGCATCGTGCAGAGAGAATCCACTGGGAAGCAGTACCTCACCTACATAAGGATATGGGAGGATGAGGGATTTTGTGCCCTCCGCTCCCAACCCTCTATCATAATTTCAACTGGTATGTTAGATCTCTTAAATCTTACTATCTTCAGTCAATGTTGTTATTTGTGATTCCACACCGCTGCTTTGAAGAATGTCGCGCATGCGTGCCTGGCGGAGTCTTCACGAAATCCCTCATCGTAACTCCTCATAAAATAAAGATCAAACTTCAAACTGGTAAGTTCTCATTTAATCTTACTATTTTACTTTCCTTGAGATTTTTCTCCTTCGCCAGCACACTTCTGGCATCAAAATCCCCTAAACAACATCAACGATGGTGCAATGCTACTGCTGGCCTCAGCATAATTTTCAATCTCAGTGGCCTGGAAACAACAGCTTCTGCTTACTCGGAGAACAACCTGCTGTCTTTCTGCTGCACTAGAGATATTTAAAGGGCTAATTCAAACCGTAGTCTTTGTTCTCACCACTGAAACGCCAGCTTTTTCAGCACTGCATAATACTTCAGATACAGTTTTAAATATGTGCATGAGCTGCTTTGTCTATGGAAGCAAATACATGGAGACTCTCAGCCTTTTTACCTCAGAATTACTTCAAGCCTCTGCTGTAGATCCCTGCCAATTTGCTACTCAGTATGGCAGAAAATAAATTGTCAGAATTCCAAAAATCGAATGCTTGATCTACTTTTTATTCACTCCACATTAAGCAGGTGAAGCTAGGACAAGGATTTTCTAGATTGCAGACTTGCTCCACATGGAGCCAATCATAGACTGTACTCATGCAGTGTTACTCCTTCCTGAGATGTTTCCAACAAACACCTGCCAGGAACATCCGGCAGTAATATTTATCTTGCTTCCACTGTTGGGCACTGTTCTTCACTGGCCTGTGAAGTCCCTCTGATCCCATGGGAAAATAGAGTCCTAGAGTCACACAGCACGGAAATGGGTCCTTCGGCTCAATTCATCCATGCTGATCAAGATGCAGCATCTAACCTAGTTTCATAAGCCCATGTGAAGGTCCTGCCCTGGTCTGACATTTCAAAATGCAACCTATAACACTTATCTGAATTAAACTTCATTTGCCATTCATTGGCTCATTAGCTCAGCTGATCAAGATACCACTGTGATTCTTGATAACCATCTTTTCTGTATGATACCACCTATTTTAGTGTCATCTGCCAACTTACTAATGAGGTAACTATGTCTCCCACGCCTGATTTGTAATATCTGAGTACACTGTGGGACGCACAGTGTACTCAGTGTGACAACATTCATGGAAACCTGGTTGAGATATAAGAATAATTGTTGAACACAGGTGAGATGCCAGAAGACTGGCCACAATAGGCCCACATCCCTCTAACCTTTCCTATCCATGTAACTGTCCAAGAGTCTTTTAAATGTTGTTATCGTACATGCCTCAACTATCTTCTCCGGCAGTTCATTTCACATACCCAGCACCATTGAGTGAAAATTTACCGTTGAGGCCAATATACAAAAAGCCTTCTGTTTAGTTTTGGTCACCCTGCTATAGGAAGGATGTTGTTAAGCTGGACATGAATAGGAAAGGCTAGAGGGATGTGGGTCAATTGCGGATAAATAAGTTCTTAGATGTGGCATCTTGGTCAACATGGACGAGTTGGACTAACGGGCCTGTTTCTGTGCCGTCTCCATGTCTATAACTCTACAGTTAAAGATCCACGGTGTTCAATCAATTAGATTTTTGAAATTTATACTCATCATCACTATTAATCTGCAAATGAATGAAACTGTGTTTCTTGGACTTTGTATATCCTTAGTTGTCTTTGAATGGCTTGTTCAAAGTTTGGCTGAAAATATTCTTGTGAAACATATAAGTATGTCTTACTATTAATACTATGCCTCAGCATCACTGGTACTAAAGTGGAAATGGTTGAGACCAGGGGCGGTAATCCTGGGTGGGTCGGATTTTTGTAATCCAGATTTTAAAACCTGGTGAAATCTCTGCTTTCAGCAAGACAATGGACCATCCCCGTCCCCACTCGAGTGGCCCCCATGCCCGGGGGTGGCCAGAAACATCGGGACTCAGAGGGGAGCTGTGCCCCCAGGCCCACAGCCAGCGCAGAGAAGCAGCGCTAAACCTAGCTCAACTCTGCCTGTCCCGCCAGATTAACCTACAGCCCTGCCTGGACTTGTGGTAAATATGGCCCAGGTTTACAGCCAGAGCGGAGAAGCAGCGCTGGTGTCCCGTCAGTCCAGGCAGGGCTGTAGGTTAACCCGGCGAGACAGGAAGAGTAGAGCTGCATTTAGCGCTGGATTGACCCTCCAACGCCTCGCGTGTATGTGTGAGTGTGCACGTGCGAGCAGCCACCAATAAATTGTGTCCCCCCTGTCCCCCGGTCCTCTCCGTATTTTTATAGTGATTTCCGTGCCTGGTTGAGAGGTTCAAGTTTCTAGGTGGAAATATTATCAACAATCTCTCCAATGAAGCACATTGCAGTCCATCACACTGACTCCGTATACACCTCATGCTGCTTTGGGAAGGTAGCCAACATAATCATGTACCTTTCCCATGCTTCGTCTTCCTGCTCCCATCTGGCAGAAGATACAAAGCTTTAAAGTGCATACCATCAGACACAGGAACAGTTTCTCCCCTTTGTTATCAGACTACTGAATGATCCTACCATTTGCTAGGGTACAGTCATTATTTTCCAACCTGTCTCATTGCAGACATTGGACTTTTTCTCTTGGAACTTATATGTTGCAAAGCCGCGAAACTATATTATGAACTCTTCGACCTATCACTTGTACATGTACATGGCTTGATTATATTCATGTATTATATTATTCAATTTGATTGGATATCAAATAAAAGCTTTTCACTGTTCTTCAGTACACGTGACAATAATATACCTAGACCTCAGTTAAAGAAATGGTTACTTCTGATCCAGGAAATCCTCATGAAAACACATTAAATAATTCATACGTGATTATTTTCCATTTTCCATTGGCATTATCATGCAATCCAATACATATAAATTTACTCATCCGTATCTTAAAAGAACATAGCAATATTAAGTTTGTTTTTAAATGTTTCCTGAATCTGATTAAAAAAAAAGCATTATTACAACACTTAGTTACCATGTCACAAAACAGAAAGGATTACCCTCAGTCAGAGCAGATAGGACAAATGTGTCAGTTTGTAAACCACTTATCTGCATAATTATCAGTTTGATATGCTATCTTCAAGGAACAACTACTGCTTTATGGTTCATAATCATTCCTTTTTATCAATTGTGTTCTGGATTACTGCCAAAGTTGAAACTGATATTGTTTGCACGTCTCCAAGCTATAATGTAGAATTTTTTAAATGGCTTTGCTCGGCAAAATGGCAACCCAATAAGGTTTTACTGAGAAAGACTGTACCTGGACTACATCTCCTCCCCACTACCTCTTCCATAGATGCCATCACCTACTCTCAATTTCTCTGTCTCTGCTGCATCTTCTCTCAATAGTTAGCTTTCCATTCACGGACATTCGAGAGGTCCTCTTTCTTTAGTAAACATGGTTTTCCCTCTTGCTGCTGTAACAGGATCCCTCACCTGCCTCTCCTCTGTGGCCCTAAATGAATGTACTCCACCACCACTGGACAAAACACCCTGAAGTCAGCGACTTCAATCAAGCCAACCTCAAGAGCTTACTATCAACGTGTCTCTTGTTCTACCAGGGGTTAGAACACCCTCAACCACCGTTACACTCCATAGAAAACACTTACCGCTTCATTCCCTGGCTACATTTTAGGAAAGCTAACTATTTAGCTGTGCTTCTACTCCTTGCCTACAAAAACAAAAACTGAAACAGGAAGATCCATTGGAGAAAGTTGTTTAATGCTGGTCTGTGGACATGGATCACATCCTATGCAACTGCTTTGAGTCAGTGGACTGGTGCATATTCAGGGAAGCTGCAGTCAACCTGAATTACGCCACTGCCATGACCGACATCATTCAGCAAAGAGGAGTGTGCTGAAGAAGACAATGTGAATGATCCCCAACCATGGATAAACCGTGAGGCACATTCCCAGGTGAAGGCTAGGACTGCAGTGTACGTCAAACCATCACAAGTGGTTCAAGAAAACTTGCAACAACCTTCACAAGGACATCAGGGATGCCAAGAGACAATCCCAGGACAAACATTAGTCCCAGTATTATTACTCAGACTCGCGTCAATTGTGGCAATACCTAAATACTATAACTGGCTGCAAAGGGAAGTCAGTCAGCATAGCTGGTGATAGTGTGGCTCTCCCTGATGAACAATGCATTCTATGTTCACTTTGACTAGAAGGTCAATAGGTTGATGACATCTACCCCATTGCACATGAGTATGCCTTTCCCCAAGGTCACTGTTCCAGGTCAGATCAGCCATCCTGAGGGTGAACCCATAGAAAGCGACTGGCCTGGACGGAGTCCCTGGCTGCGTCTTTGGGAACAGCATGGACCAACTAGCGGGAGTATTCACGGACAACCTGCTTCAAGAAAACCACTATCATCCCAGTGCCAAAGATAAGCAAGATCTCATAACTTACTGACATCCACCATCGTAAAGTGCTTCGAGAGATTAGGCTGTGGGCCGAGCGTCGAAAATGTGTCTAGAATTTAACATTTGTGACCCATGTCTCGAAACAACATGAAATTTTGCACATAAGTCATAACTCGTCAGTGCCAAAAGTTGCACATTAATTAATTAAACCAGTTAGAAAATGAGATCGAAAAATTAAGCGCCATCTAGTGTCTAATGCCAATATTACACCATGGGGAGCCTAATTCCGTGCTATGGTCTATTTAAACCATATATTATAATACTATATATATTATACACTGACGGGGGTGCTGAAGGCGGCCCGGGCGGTGTGCAGGGCAGTGCTGCATTAAATAGGCTGGTTCAGGAGCCGGACCTCTGCGGCAGTCTCATTCAGAATACCCACTCACAATTATATTCATTATCTTATTTTGATATAATATAATTATACATAATTATATGTGATTGTAGTCACATCACATATGTAGTACAATCACATATAATTATGTATAATTTTACTTCGGAGTCACGTGAGTGACTACGTGAAGAAGACCCCGCCTGGCGCTGGAACGGCATTACGTCGACGCTATCGGCAGCGAAAGAGCTGCAGAGCGCAGCTCCACACACAGCGGTAAGGAACCGGCCCGCAGGTAAGGAAGTTTTACAAAATTTAGGGCGAGGTTTCAGAACTCCGTAGCCTGGTGGGAAAACCAGGAGGAGTTAGTAAAAAAAAAAAAAAAAAAAAAACAGCGGGTAAAATGTGTGTCCCGGGGTGTTGTAGAGTCGGGACAGCAGATTGCGGAGCCGGTTCCGATACCGGTGGCCGTTGAAACACCCGTTAGTGAGGCTTTGATTACTCCACAAACAGAAACTGTAGAGGAAATCCCAGTGCCTAAAAAATGTAAAAGGAAAGCTGAAAGGCCTGGGGTTTCTGAGGACTCTGATTCTGAAGGTCCAGAAAGGAAAGCCTTATGGCTCAGAATGGACCAAATGGAGAAAATTGCTCCAGACTATAATCAACCAAGGGTCTAAGAACCCAGAATATTCCCAGGCAGCCCCTGAGGGGGTCCATATCGTGAATATGGTGCCAATTCGATTTGGGAATTGAAACCCCAGTGCCTGGGTATGGACTGGAGGTAATCTCCTTGAACAAGTTTCAGGAGAACCAGGGCTGTATGAGACAGACCCTGAAAGTGGTGATTGTGGTCCGGAGTACACACCACAATGGATCCAGGTGTGCCTGATGTGGCACAAGATTTTGCTATACCTGGAGGAAGCGGTGAGGCCATGGAAGATAACCTGGCGGCCAATATTAATTATATGGTCTCTCACCCGCTTCAAGATGCTGTTATGGTTGAGACAGCAGAAATGTATAAAACATCTATCAATTGTGCCTCTTTGAAGGTACCTACGGTGAATCCAGTTGTTTGGGCGCCAATGTCTTCAATTATGCGGGCGCAATGAATTCGATTTCAAAGAGTCCTCAAGCTGTTTTCAGCTGGCATTACTGCACCTGGCAGATAAGTGGAAGGTTGTGGAATGACCAAAGTGCAGAAACATATGTTGGCCTTATTTTGCAACTCATTTGAGATTAATTGTATGAGTAAGATTGCCATTCGACCTCTATTACATTCAAGATTTGCAGGATTGTGT
The DNA here is from genome assembly GCA_963514005.1 of Raja brachyura. Next base: position 51,284,660 of record OY740787.1, read on the forward strand.
AAACCAAGCAATGTTCAAACTCCTAGAGGGTTTTGTTCGGAGAGGATTTGTCTAAACAAATTGAAGAAATGGATGAAGAGGCAAAGACTTTTGGTCGTATGAAACCCTTCACCTTTGGCCAGAAATGGACTGGCTATATAAAAAGCGATTTGACTTGGAGCTGGTACAAGCCGAGGCAGGAGTATGATAAGGGCCATTTTCCAGCCAACACAGCCAAATGTACGCCCATTTATTGGGAAAGGACGTCATTTCGTCCAGGTGGAGAGGTACATAAACATTATCCTATTAAGAGGAATGTTGGGATGAGCCACAGATTGGTGGTAGACTCCAAATGTTTTATGAGGAATGGGACAATATTACAGTTGATCGTGTTGTATTAGACACTGCTGAGAGGATTTACCATTGATTTTGTGGAAGGTATGGATCCATTGGGACGGAATGAGTCTAGTCATTCTTTGATGTTCTCAGAGAGTGAGGAAATTCAAATTGTTAAAGAGATTAAGAATTTGAGTAAAAAAGGAGTTATTTAGAATCTGGAGAGGATCCACAACAATTGTATCAAACATTTTTCCCAGAACAAAGAAAGATGGGGGTTGTAGGATCATTTTAGATCTCACACTTTTGAATGAAACATTTGTCCAGTGTAAACATTTTAAAATGGACACATTTCACACTGCAATGCAGTTGGTATCAACAGGCTGTTATATGGCTACACTAGATTTGAAGGAGGCTTATTATTCCGTCCCAATTCATCATAGTTTTCGCAGGTATTTAAAGTTTAAATGGATGGGACAGCTGTGGCAATACAAGCTTTGTCTAATGGATTAAGTTCAGCACCTAGATTGTTCACTTAATTGTTAAAGCCAGCACTTGCACTGCTAATGGCACCAAAACACATCGTTAGGGTTTATTTAGATGACATTTTAATTGTCAATGCTAATCAGGAATCAGCTGGGAAATCAGTCTCAGCAACCATTAGCTTGTTTGAGAATTGGGGTTTCTGATCCATCCAACAAAGTCTAAGTTACAGCCATCGCAAACCATTCAATATCTGGGGTTTGTGATTAACTCAGTCACCATGCTGGTAACTTTACCAATGGATAAGGAGTTAGATTTGACAAATGTGTGTCAAAACCTGATTAACAAACCTTATCCCTCCATCCGAGAGGTTGCCAAGGGTATTGGTAAATTGGTAGCAGCATTTCCAGCAATAGAATTTGGTCGTTTACATTACCAAAATCTTCAAAGGGCAAAAACTAAAGCGCTAATTCAGCGAGCAGGCCATTTTGATAGGCCAATGCAATTGCCTAAGGAAGCTGTATCGGAATTACATTGGTGGATTGAGAATGTTCCACAAGCTGCTAAGAACATTTTAGTTCATCAGCCAGTCGTGTTTTACAAACTGACGCAAGCTCGCTCGGATGGGGGGCTACGGACAATGAGACCAGCTGTGGGGGCAGATGGGCTGTCCAAGAGGATTTATTGCTCCAAACATATGGTATTAATTATTTGGAGCTACTGGGAGCATTTTATGGATTTAAAGCTTATTGCTCTTCATTAAAGGATTTGCATGTCCAAGTACAAATAGATTACACCACAGCTGTGGCATATATCAATCACATGGTGGTGTCAGATCAAAATAAATGTGATCATCTGGTAACCAGATATGGCAGTGGTGTATTGCAAAAATATTTGGCTTTCAGCTATTTATCTCCCAGGGAGAGACAATGTTGTGGCAGACAAAGATCACGAATATTTAAAGACAATACAGAATGGATGTTAAATCCAAAAATTTTCAAAAATATTGTCAGTCGGTATGGAGTACCGGACATTGATCTGTTTGCATCTAGATTGAATCACCAATTGCCGAAATACGTGTCTTGGGAACACGATCCAGGGGCAGTAGCGGTGGATGCTTTCTCGCTACACTGGGGGAATATGTTCTTTTATGCTTTTCCCCCATTCTGTCTCATTGGGCAATGTCTCAAGAAAATAGCGCAAGACGCTGCCAAAGGCATTTTGGTGGTGCCAGTTTGGCCCACACAGTCATGGTTCCCATTGATGCTTAAAATGATTATTGAACCATGTATGGTAATTCCCAGTGCGACAATCTGTTGACACAACCAGTAACAAAAGAAATTCATCCATTGCATGATCATATGAATTTGTTAATCTGCAGGTTCTGACCAGACCATTGCAAGAGTTTGAACTGTCGGACAGGACCATGGATGTTATAGATACAGTTTGGAGGACTAGCACTAGAAAACAATATATGTCGCATATTAGAAATGGGAAGCCTTTTGTACACAGGCAAAGATATCTTATCATTCTGCAAACATTTCAAATGTATTGGAGTTCCTTGCTGGGTTACACTTTGATGAGCATTTGAGTTATAGTGCCATTAATTGTGCTCGGAGTGCATTGTCATCCTATTTAGGACAAATTTCGGATCGGGATTCAGTTGGGTCTCACCCATTAATATCTCGATTCATGAAGGGTATTTTAATATAAATCCTCCCAAGCCCAGATATACAGGAATTTGGGATGTTAGCATTGTTCTTACTTTACTTAAACAATGGACTCCAATTAATTCAATATCTTTGCAGAACTTAACATTGAAGGTGGTTATGTTAATGGCATTGGTATCAGCTCAAAGAGTACAGACTTTGCAATTGTTAAGGTTGGATTGCATGCATGTGACTTCAGATAACATTGTGTTTATGTTTATGACCGGTGAAACAAAGCAGACCAGGGAGAACTGGAATGAAGGTAATGTTTAAAGCATATCCTATTGATGAAACATTGTGTGTAGTTAAGCATTTAACTCAATACATGGAGGTAACCAAAAATCTCAGAGGTTCTGAGAAAGCGTTATTGATAACACACAAAAAACCACATACAAAAGTTTCAGTTCAAACCATTTCTAGATGGTTAAAACAGGTTTTGGGTCTAGCAGGAATAGACACTGATGTGTTAAATCTCACTACACTAGGGCAGCTACGTCCGCGGCGAAGGTACAGGACGTACCACTCGATCAAATTTTAGAGGCCGCAGGGTGGTCTAGAGAAGAAACTTTTTCAAAGTCCTACAATAAACCTGTTGTCACGGTGCCAGGATTTGGACACGCAGGACTGGGTTCTCTTTAAATGCTTGCTTTGTTTATATTATCGATTTATTTTATCGATTTATGTTACCATTGACATAACTTATCAATTATTTTGTAATTTTCCCCTGCAATAGAGGGGTTATTATTTTAAAAAGTTGTTCTTTTTATAATTAAAGGACTTATTACATAAATTATAACAATGTGTTAAAATACTTTTTACTCACTACTATTTTGACCAAACAGAGAGTCGTATGAAATGAGTTTACGGCATGGAAAACACAGGGCTTTAAAATCTTCACGTAGTCACTCACGTGACTCCGAAGTAAAATAGTGAGATTAAACGAGAACTTACCTGTTCGAAGTTTGATCTTTATTTTATGAGGAGTTACGATGAGGGATTACGTGCCCTCCACTCCCAACCCTCATAATATAAATGATCATCAGGTAGTTCTAGTCTATTTTGAGCCTTACTATTTTACTCCGGCTATTGGTTCTGTGTTTTTCATGCCGCTGCTTTGAAGTATGCCGTTCCAGCGCCAGGCGGGGTCTTCTTCACGTAATCCCTCATCGTAACTCCTCATAAAATAAAGATCAAACTTCGAACAGGTAAGTTCTCGTTTAATCTCACTATTATATTATATCAAATAACATAATGAATATAATTGTGAGTGGGTATTTTGAATGAGACTGCCGCAGAGGTCCAGCTCCTGAACCAGCCTATTTAATGCAGCACTGCCCTGCACGCTGCCCGGGCCGCCTTCAGCACCCCCGTCAGTCTGCCCACTCACTCGCTGCACCACCGGCCTACTGACAGCCCGACCGACCACTCACAGCACCCACCGACCGTCCGACCACTCGTAGCACCCACCGGCCGTCCGACCACTTGCAGCACCCACCAGCCGACCTCTGGTTTCAACACCATTATCCCATCCAAGCTCAATTCCAAACTCAATTCCTTGACTCTTGACCAACAGACCACAATCAGTGAGGATAGGTGACAAATCATCCACTACAATAAACCTCGACGCTGGTGTCCCACAGGGATGCATTCTCAGCCCCCTACCATAATTCTCATACACTCACGACTGTGCAGCCAAATACCAATCCAACTCAATTTACAAATTCGCAGACAACACCACTCTAGTGGGCCAGATATCAAATAATACCAAGACAGGAAAGAGATTGAGAACCTTGTAACCTGGCACCAAGACAACAACCTTTCTCTCAATGTCATCAAGACAAAGAAGATTGTGATCGACTTCAGGAAATGAAGCTGCATACATTCCCATGTATAGAATGATGGTGCCAATGAAGAAATTGCTGATAGCTTCAAATTCTCAGGAATAATTATCACCAGCATTTTGTCCGGGAAATGCCACATTGAAGCTACAGCTAAAAAAGCACACTAACACCTACTTCTTAGAATAAAGGGGAGGTCATTTAACACTGAGGCGAGAATTTTTTTTTTCACCCAGAGTTGTGAATTTATGGAATTCCCTGCCACAGAGGGAAGCGGAGGCCATGTCACTGGATGGATTTAAGAGAGAGTTAGATAGAGCTCTAGCGGCTAGTGGAGTCAAGGGATATGAGGAGAAGGCAGGCACGGGTTATTGATAGGGGACGATCAGCCATGATCGCAATGAATGGCGGTGCTGGCTCGAAGGGCCGAATGGCCTCCTCCTGCAACTATTTTCTATGTTTCTATGTTTCATTAGAAGGTTTAGAATGTTTGGTATGTCCCCAACAACCCTCACCAACGTTTATAGGTGCGTCGTAGAAAGGATCTTATTGGGATGCATCACAGCATGGTTTGGGAACAGCTCCACCCAAGACTGCAAGAAACTACAGAGAGTTGAGGACGAGCCTAATCCATCACTTAAACCAACGCCCTTCCATTGACTCCATCTACACTTCAGGCTGCCTCGACAAGGCCGCTAGCATAATCAAGGACCAGTCTCATCCTGGTCACTCCCTCTATTCCCTTCTCCCATCAGGCAAAAGGTACAGAGGTTTGAAAACAACAACACCTACATCAGGCTGCTGTTTATTGACTTCAGCTCCGCCTTTAACACTGTCATACCCGCTAGCTTGATCACCAAACTTAGCGGTCTTGGCATCTCCACCTCCCTCTGCAATTGGACACTGGATTTCCTCACTAACAGACCACAGTCTGTTAGGGTCAACAACCTCACCTCCTCCACTATAACACTGAACCCCGCGTGCCACAGGGCTGTGTGCTCAGCCCTCTCCTCTACTCCCACTTCACGCATGACTGCATCCCCAAGTATGGCTCCAACGCCATTATAAAATTTGCCGATGACACCACAGTGGTAGGACTGATTAGTGATAATGACGAATCAGCCTACAGGGAGGAGGTCCAGCACCTGGCCACCTGGTGTGCCAACAATAACCTCGTCCTTAACTCCCAGAAGACGAAGGAAATAATTGTTCACTTTCGGAAGAACAGAGGGGGCAGACACACCCCCATCCATATAAACGGGACTGAGGTGGAGAGGGTCTCCAACTACAAATTCCTCGGGGTACACATCTCGGAGGATCTGTCCTGGTCCCTCAACACCTCAAAGCTGATCAAAAAGGCACAGCAGCGCCTTTACTTTCTGAGGAGGCTCAAAAAAGCCCACCTGTCCCCCCGGATTCTGACGAACTTCTACCGCTGCACCATTGAAAGCATCCTGACCACCTGCTTTACGGTATGGTACAGCAGTTGCACCGTGGCAGTCAGGAAGGCACTACAACGGGTGGTGAAAACCGCCCAGTACATCATCGGTGCCCCGCTCCCTGCCATGGATGCCCTCCACCGAAAACGGTGCCTGAAGCGGGCCGGGAAGATCATCAAGGACCCCTCACACCCTAACCATGGACTGTTCGCCCTCCTCCCATCAGGGAGGCGGTACAGGAGCCTCAGGTCCCGCACCAGTAGGACGAAGAACAGCTTCTTCAACTACACCATCAGACTGCTGAACTCGGAGCCCAGCTGATAGACTTGTCTGCACCCTGTATTTATTTATTTCCGTACTGCTATCACTACACTCTGTATTTATTTTTTTTATATCGCTATCACTACGAATGACGCTAAACTGCATTTCGTTGTACCTATACTTGTATTTGTGCAATGACATTAAACTTGAATTGAAAAAAATTGCATTCCTCCAGATTCAGGGACAGTTTGTTCCCCGATGATATCAGGCAACTGAACCATCCTATTAACAACAAGGGAGCAGTCCTGATCTTCCATTTACCTCACTGGAGTCCTTCAAACTATCTTTAATCAGACTTTACTGGACTTTATCTTGCACTAAACAATATACCTTTATCCTGCATCTGTATACTACGGGCAGCTTGATTATAATCATGTACAATCTTTCCACTGACTGGATAGCACACAACAAAAAGGCTTTTCACTTTATCTCAATACACCTGACAATAATAAACTAACCAGGATGCATCATAGTTCTGTTATCGCTCCCCGTCCCTCGGACGGAACAGGATAATGATCTCCTGATCCTTACTTTTCACCACACCAGCCTCCGCATCGAACACATCATTCTCTGACCTTTCCGCCACCTTACCATCATCCCACCACCAATCACATCTTCCCAACACCATCCCTTTCTACTTTACGTAGAGACCATTCTCTCCGCAACTCCTGAGTCAAGCGTACCTTCCCACCCTACGTACCTTCCCCTGAAACCTCCGGAGATGTAACATCTGACCCTACAGCTCCTCCCCTGCATCCTTCCAGGAACCCCAGAAGCCCTTGCAGGTAAGACAATAATTCACATGCACCTCCTTTAAATTCATCTTCATCGGTAGGCGGACATCTAAACCCACATGAAGCACCTGATGGAGAGGTTGCACCACAATAATACTCCAAAGGAGGGAGTTATCAGCGCGGGTCTCCGGGTCAGTGGGAGCCCGCGGCAGCGGCACTTGTTTCAGGGCTGCACAATGTCTCCCTCTCTGAGGAGGGAAGCATTCAGGGTCAGGTCCTGTTTGACTCAGAGCAAAAAACCTGATATAGGTCCGTAGGAGGGACCATGTCAGTGCAGGTATCCTCAGGGGCCTGCGGCAGCATCTGTTTTCAGGGCTGCCTATGAATCTCCCTCGCTGTGGAGGGGATTGTGAGTGGTCAGTGTGTAACTGACTTTAAAATTTAAAGTATGTCCATGGAACATACTTTAAGTCATACTTTAAGTGCATATGCATATGGCTTCAAGAGATACTCGCAAACGAAGGTGTTGCTGCCGGAAGAGTTGGTCTCCAGCAGTTGGCAGAATACCCGGAAGGGGCCAGAGTTCCCTCATGCTTCAAGTGCCGGCAGTGAACAGCGCTATCAGGGTGACACCGGAGGGCATGAAATCCAGGAAATGAAACCAGCCGCTGAATCCACTCTTCAGATAAGACTTTTCCCACAGGTAAGACCAGGATGAGGAAGCAAAAAACTGCCGGAGTAATCAAAGTACCGACGACGAGCAAAGCTTCATCGGTAGGCGACGACACACCCCACGCCTCCATCGGGGGTAAGCGGTTCACTGAAGCCGGTGGCAGCTTGAAAGCTAGGCACGGAATTATGGCCAGAGTTGTCTTACGAGGCAGGCTCAGTATGATGAGGCTTCAGACCAAGGCCCAAGCCGGTCTCAGGGAAAATATATGGAATCCACGCACCCTACCAGTCCTACTCTCCAATCAAGGAGGGGAAAAAGAATGCGCATCAGCGGCCTTTGGGCTTACCATAAGACCACCGGTAGCCATGGAGGTAGGTGGGTCTGGTTCTTCCGAAACATGGGGTTGTGGACCATTTACATGTCGGTAATATTTTGTACAAGTGACAATGATAACATGAGATTCAGATCTGGGTTTTAAAAAACTGATGACAAGTGATTACTTTATACTGCACAGCATACATAGGTTCCAAGCAGGCTTGGAATTGGGGCCGGAGTTGTCTTTCGAGGCAGGCCCAGTATTATGACCAGGATTGCCTTTCAGGACAGGGTGAAAGATGGAGGATGTCACTTCATCCAGATTTAACTCGTATGCTCACTGCAGAGTGCAGGGAAAGCACCAAAAGGCAGTACATTTCCATTTCAGCAGATGGGAAGCATTTCAGTTTGCATACACATGTTACATACTATACAGCACGGATAACTGACGTCTTAGAGTTAATTTTCAAATGAGTCTTTGACAATAATTAAGTTACAGTGCCATTAACTGTGCTAACATGCCTTCTCATCATATTTCCCACACTGTCGGGGCTCACCCTCTGATATCCAGAATTATATAAGATATCTTTAATACAAGTTCTCCCAGGCCCAGTTACATGGAAGTATGGGACATTGAGGTTATGTTAACACTACTTCACCAGGGGGCTCCAGCTACATCCTTATCTTTAGCCGGCTCTCCTAAGGTAGTTATCCTCATGGCACTGGCCTCAGTGCAACAGATCTAGTCACTACATAAATTGCGACTGGACAGGATGGTTACATCTGCTAATAACATAATATTTTATGTTTTGATTTAATTAACCAGAACAAACCAGGAATGTTAGGTCTCAAACTAGTTTCATGGCATGCCCCATGGACCTTCGGTAATGTTAGGTCACACATTTACAACAATACGTCTAGGTCACCTAGAGCCTTCTCGGCTCCAAACTAGCAATGTTTGTTAGTTACAAAAAACTTCATAAGAAGTATTAGTTCTACCATCTCCAGGTGGTTAAATGGGGTTTTGGTTAATGCATGAGCCGATACTATATTTTCAACACTCACTCCACCAGGGCTGCTACTACATCAGCTCCAAGGGGTATGTACGTTCCCCTAGACCACATCCTAGCAGCTGCAGGATGGTCAAACGAACATACTTTCCCAACATTTTAAAATAACCCATTGCCAAACCAGGGGTATTTGCCAACTCCATTTTAGATTCTGTTTTATAGTTTCCCCCTGGATGAGAGGGGTCACTATTATTTTCCTTTGATGATTAAAGCATTAGTATTTTTAACAAACTAGTCATGTCTGAATGCATTAATTTTTTTCACTCATCCATGGTCACTTCATGCAGTGTGTACACATGGACTCGTTTCCGGCATGAAGTCACAGAGCTTTGAAATCTTCACGTAGTCACTCACGTGACTCTGAAGTGAAATAGTAAGATTAAATGAGAACATACCAGTTTGAAGTTTGATCTTTATTTGATGAGGAGTTACGATGAGCGATTACGTGCCCACCTCTCCCAACCCTCGTATCATAAAGGTCATCTGGTAGTTCTACTCTTCTCTAATCTTACTATGTTTAGTTCAACCATTATTATCTGTGATTTCACACCGCTGCTTTGAAGATTGACGCGAATACGGGCTGATGGCCTTCTTCACGTAATCACTCATCGTAACTCCTCATAAAATAAAGATCAAACTTCAAACTGGTATGTTCTCATTTAATCTTACTATTTTAGGTAACAACCTCCTCCCCCTTTTTTTTCTCCCCACTTTTCCCTGTCTCCCGACCCAAAACAACACCTATCCATGTCCTCCAGAGAGGTTGCCTGACCTGCTGTGTTACTCCAGCACTTCTTTTATATAAGGATTTATTTTATAATAAAGATTTCAATATCCCTCTTTTACAGGTATTTAAAATGGGGTGGGAGATTGCAATCTTCACGTGGTCCACCCTTTTTCGACTAATGCAATCATCCTGACGTGTACAAACAAATAGATCAACTAGAACACATTGACCCACAACTTTAGCTTGTGCACACCATACGCACGAAGAAAAAGGGATTTAAAATAATGATTGTATTATTTGTTGATTTCTTCCCCAATGATGGACTAATAATTTAATAATTATTTCAGATTCATTTTTATATAAATGTATAATTAGTGAATGATGATGAAAGTTTTAGATTGAATTTTCTGAGATTAAAAAACTGCAAAAAATGACACAAAGAGTTTTTACAAAGCAGCAATTTTTAGAAGAATAACATGTCAACATCAATGAAATGCGAATCAACTCATTTAGGCATTTGAATGTTTTTTCTCTTTTTCTTAAATTTTCTGTTAATTTATTATTCAGTCAAGTCCATTAATAAAAATAATAAGCTCAATGTGCGTACTGCAGGAAGAAGTCAACAACACTTATTTTAAAGTATGTTTAAACTTGTGAATCAGCAATTATGTTTAAGAGTTTGTGAGTGCATAAACTATTGCAAAGTGCATCGTTTTATATTTCAAAGTAGCTGCATTAAATATACATCGGATAAACGTTGGATTGTTTGATTGTATTCTTTCAAAAATATTACTTGTAAGCACTAACATTTCTATCCTTTCTCAATTCTATTGCTCCTATCATAATATTTCATGTGTTAGGTTCAATACAATGTTCAAGTAGGATTCCGAACACAGCGAAGCTGCTATGCTTACCGTTATTACTAAGCAATGCTTTTAATATGTTTAATTATGGCTAGCATAACTTGCAATTATTTATGGCCATTTCACAGGGTCATTGTGAAACTAAAGTTACCATTGAGCCGTGTTATGATATTCAAAATAAGTGACTAAAGGCTTGGTCAAAGATAAGAATTTTACAAAATTTCTTAATACAGGAATGATAAAGGCCATGAAATTTCAGGAGATGAAAATTGAAGTCACACACGTGATAGGAAAAGTTGGGGAGTGCTGAAATGTTGAGAGTTGTGGCGCTGTAGGGGATTCCAGAGATGGGGGAGGAAGAAATCTGTGAAAATTTTGAAATCAAGCAAGAAGATTTTAAAGTTCATCTGATGTAAGAATGAGATTTAAATACTGACTAAATATTGAGTTTTATGTGAATAGAAAACTGCAAGAAATAGCCAAGAGCATGAACCCAAATGACCAAGAGACTATGTTGTCTGTCCACTGTCAGGGTTAATGGCATCTTCTAGAGTTTGAAGTGGGAACTTGATGTAGGATTTAATGATCCAGTTGTTATCCAGTTCTATGTGGAAATGACATGGATCGGATAAAGTAGAATATTTTGCAGAGGGTGTATTAACAGTAGAAAGCAAATTATAACACAGCCCCATAAAGGTAATAATAAATATCTGAATTACTACCTGAGCCTTGTGCAAATTGAAATATGGTCAATAAGATCTGAAAGTTGAATGTGTGACTCAATGATTGGAATGGAAAAAAGTAGGTTGCAATTCTTGGGGTGATTCAGATTCAGATTCAGATTCAATTTTAATTGTCATTGTCAGTGTACAGTACAGAGACAACGAAATGCATTTAGCATCTCCCTGGAAGAGCGACACAGCAAATGATTTGAATAAATAACAATAAGTGTCCGGGGGGGGGGGGGGGGGGGGTGATTGGCAGTCACCGAGGTACGTTGTTGAGTAGCGTGACAGCCGCCGGAAAGAAGCTGTTCCTGGACTCATCGTTGTTGCTGATGAGGCCAATCACCGTTGTATCATCTGCATACTTGATGATGGTGTTAGTACCATGTACAGGTGTGCAGTCATAGGTGAAGAGGGAGTAGAGGAGGGGGCTCAGCACACAGCCCTGTGGAACGCCGGTGTTCAGGGTGAGGGTTGAAGAGGTGTGCTTGTCTAACCTAACAGACTGGGGTCTGTTGGTTAGAAAGTCCAGTATCCAGTTGCAGAGGGAAGGAGCGATGCACAGATTACCGAGTTTGGCGATCAATTTTGATGGTATAATGGTGTTGAATGCTGAGCTGTAATCGATGAACAGCATTCTTACGTAAGTGTCTCTGTTGTCGAGGTGGGAGAGGGCGGAGTGAAGTGCCGTTGAGATGGCATCCTCCGTACTCCTGTTCTTGCGGTAGGCAAACTGATAGGGATCCAGTGTGGGGGGTAGGCAGCTTTTGAGGTGTGCCAGGACCAGCCTCTCGAAGCACTTGGTGATGATGGGGGTAAGTGCAACTGGGCGGAAGTCGTTGAGGCTTGCCGCAGTGGAGTGTTTTGGCACTGGCGCGATGGAGGTGGTTTTAAGGCACGTGGGGACAACTGCCTGGGAAAGTGAGAGGTTGAAGATATCAGTCCAGACGTCTGCCAGCTGCGCCGCACAGACCCTGAGCACGCGCACGGGGATGCCGTCAGGGCCAGCAGCTTTACGTGCATTAGTCCTACTCAGTGCCACGTACACGTCGTAGGGGGTGAGTGTGAGGGGTTGGTGATCGGCAGGTAGCACAGCCTTGATGGCTGTCTCTAGATTGTCGCTGTCGAAGCGGCCATAGAAGTGATTGAGCTCCTCAAGGAAGGAGGCGTCGCTGGATGTGGGGGTGGTGTTGGCGGGTCTGTAGTCCGTGATGGCCTGGATGCCTTGCCACATGCGTCGGGGGTCGGAGTTGTTGTTGAAGTGCTCCTCAATCCTGAGCTTATGGCAGTGCTTGGCCTTCTTGATGCCCCTCTTCAGGTTAGCCCTGGCTGAACTGTAGGCTCGAGCATCGCCTGACCTGAAAGCGGTGTCCCGTGCTTTCAGCAGTAGCCTGACCTCGCTGTTCATCCATGGCTTCTGATTCGGGAATATGGTCACCTGTTTGAGGGAGGTGACACTATTGATAGTGGAGTTTATAAAGTCCAGAACAGAGGATGTGTAGGAGTCAATGTCCGTGTGGGAGTCAAGGGTGGCCTGGGCTGCAAACGCCTTCCAGTCAATGTTTCCAAAACACTGCTGAAGTGTGAAGTCCATTTCCTCTGACCAGACTTTAACTGTCCTCACAGATGGTTTAACCCGTCTGATGAGTGGGGAGTACTTAGGGAGCAGGAACAATGAGATGTGATCAGACTGACCAAGGTGGGGGAGGGGGATGGCTTTGTAAGCTTCAGCCACGTTGGTGTAGACTTTGTCCAGTGTCTTGTCTACTCTAGTGGGGAAGGAGACATGCTGGTGGAATTTGGGGAGTACAGTCTTCAGGTTAGAGTGATTGAAGTCACCCGCAACAATGAAGGCTGCCTCGGGGTTGTGTGTCTGTTGATTGCTAATGGCAGTATGCAGCTCTTTCATTGCAAGCTTGGCATTAGCATCAGGAGGGATATAGGCTGCAGTCACAACAGTGGAGGTGAACTCTCTGGGCAGATAGAACGGTCTGCATCTAACCAAGAGGAACTCAAGGTTAGCTGAGCAGTGACTCTCTATGATGGTGGAGTCCGTGCACCATGCTTTATTTACATAAATGCACAGACCCCCACCTCTGGTCTTGCCGGAGTCCGATGTCCTGTCCGCTCGGAGTAAGTGACACCCCGATAGCTGGATGGCGCTGTCAGGAACGTCAGTGTTCAGCCAAGTTTCCGTGAGGGTCAGGATGTTGCAATCCTTGATCCGGTTGTGGGAGGTGATCCTTAGCCGGAGTTCGTCCATTTTGTTTGCCAGTGAGCGCACGTTGGCGAGGAAAAGGCTAGGAATCGCTACCCTGTGCGGGGCTAGCTCTAACCTGGCCTTTAACCCCCCTCTGCGTCCCCGGCGGTGTTTACGTCCGCGTCGCCGTCTGTTGGTGCTTCTGGTCGGCCGAGCTGGCTTGGTGCGCGCTGGTGTTCTACCGCTCCGTTGCACCGCGTCTACGTCTACGTGGCTCCGCAGGCGGTCTTCAGCCCCACAGCTCTGCTGATGGTCTCCAGCCCCGGGGCTTACCTGGCGTTCTCCAGCTCCCCGGGTCGGGTGGCATTCTCCAGCTCCCCGGGTCGGGTGGCGTTCTCCAGCTCCCCGGGTCGGGTGGCGTTCTCCAGCTCCCCGGGTCGAGTGGCGTTCTCCAGCTCAAACCTGAGGAAACCTGGCACCAAACCTGAGGAAATTGTAAGTTGTTCCATTGGGATGGGCACTCTCCTCCACCAGTGTCATAACAAATCAAGCTTGGGTTGTTGTAAAGCTTTAAACTAATCTATGACATCAAGGGGAATCTATTATATTATATATCTATCTACCCTAGCATATACCTATCAAAAGTCTGATCTTGTACGTGCGTATATGCATGTGTATATGTGGTTGTCTTTACATCTTCGCAAAAACACTACGCGGTAACGATAATATTTTTACATATTCCGATTTACATATTTCCCGTCAAGGCCAGGATCACCGTATCTGAACATTTTATGCTTTATTTCTCGCCTTATTCTCGACTCATTAATGATTAAAAGTCTAAAAAAGTCAAACGACTTTGAAATTAAAACTACCAGGTTCAACTGATGATGTCACAATGGCTAGGTTAGCAGTAAACAGCCTCAGTGAAGATTTCATCCTATATTTGACATGTTATTCTCGATTAAAGCTTTAAAAATGCAAACTTTCACAAGATTTTTACATATTTTGATTCACATTTCCCCCCTCTAGGCAGATATCACTTTCATTTTGTTTTTTTTTCTCGACTTATTATTGATTAAAATAAAAAAAATGAAAATACCTTGAATTTCAAACTGACCAGCTTCAACTGATGTAGATTAATTCATGCCATTTATAATCTCGATTACAACAAACATGGTAAAACATAGGAGTTTATTCCATTCCAAAATACAGAGCATTGAAGTTGCACAGCCGTGCTCATGAAGCTCAGCATACATTCTGCTAGCTGGCTGTCAGCGTTACTGTAGTACCATAATACCATGTAATGGGTGGCATGCTTTATATGTGTAGTGGTTTTAGAAGGGTCTGGTCTGAGGCCATTGTTGGGGAATATGTGGCCCACGTAAGTCATTTTGTTGACTCGAAACCTGCACTTGAGGGGGTTGAGTATGACATTTACCTCCCCGGCACGATCCAGGACCCGCTTCATGTTCTTGGACTTCATGTTCACGCCCGTAGCGGATATTCCTCCAATGTGCCTGTGGCCTCACTCTGGCAATGGTGAAGGCCCAAGACAGAAAGGCCAGTATGGGAATGGGAAGGGAGTTGTAATGGTTGGCAACCTGATGTCTTTGTTCTTCTCAGTGGTTGAGGGTTTTATGATGCGCTGTTGAAGTAGCCTTGGTAAGTAACTGCAACATATGTTTTAGTTGATGCATTCTTCATCATCTGTTTACAGGTGAAGTTGGGAATAAAGTCTCAGGTGGTGAACAGGATATTTTGTCTCAATATTACTGGAGCTGCACTCAACAAAGCAAGTGGGGAATGTTTTGTTTCATATTTGACGATAGGAGAATATCTTTGGGGTGTCATAGGAAGTACAAAGGAAATAAGGATACAAAGGATACAAAGGGACAAAGGACATTTATTATCACATACACCAATTGAGGTAGTGAAATTTGGCTTGCCATTGCAGCACACGAATAAAGATAAGACACAACATTAAAGAGTTTCACAATAAACATAAAAACATCCCCCCACAATGGCTCCCACCGTGCAGGAAGGCAGCAAAGTCCAGTCCCCTCCCCTGTTCACCCATAGTTGGGCCTATTGTGGTACGGCAGTCGCCGCTACGGCAGCCCGATGCTTCAGGCTCTCTTGCCAGGAAGATGGAACTCCGGCGTCGGACGAACACTCCTCGGCGGCTTGGAATCTCTGGAGCAGCCGATTCCTCCCCGGATACCGCGGCTCCCGAAGTCCCCAGGCCCGAGCCCCGACCCCGGCGATATCGGATCCCAGGCTCCGCGGTGCCCTAAATCCAGCGCCGCCCGCGGCCGGACGCTCGCATCCACGGCTCCTCGATGTTGGAGTCGGCGGTCACAGCCCACTGCATGGCAACCCGGGCAAGGCATCGCCCGCTCCACGATGGTGTTTCAGCACTGCGCCGCCGCCGAAGCTGGGGTTCTGGCTGGTCCCGACAGGAAATGCCGCTCTAGTCCGATGGTAGGCTGCGAGGAGGGGGCGAAGAAGCAGCTCGGAGGGAAGCCGCCTCTCCACCAGGTAGGGACTAGGAAACAGCGTTTCCCCCTACACCTCCCCCCACCCACCACACAAAAAACTAGAAGACCTCCAAAACAAACACTTTTAACTCACTAAAAATAAGAAAAGGGTGAAAGGACTAACAGCTGCTGGCAGGGCAGCCATACTCGACGGCGCCCCCATATCAAAATCAAGTATCAATTACCACACTTCCTGTGACAGTACCAAAGATATGCTCATATGGAGAAAAATGAAATGAAATACTCTCCACTTGCCTTGTTGAGTCAGTTACTGCGAGATACTCAGCCTCTGATCTCCTTTTGTAGTCACAATACACATGTGGCTGGTCCACTTTAGTTTCCAATTGGGATTCTGGTCAACAGTGATCCCCAAGATGATGATTGGGAATTTGGTGATGATAATACCATTGATTGTCAAGAGTAGGTGGCCATTGCTTTACACTTGTGACATGAATGCTACTTGCCATTCATTAGCATTTTCCTGAACATTGAGCAATAATCTGTAAACATCTGCTGTGACTCCAGCCATTGGAGTGTTACTCCTTTGAAACCCATTGACTTAAGTGTTATCAGGATCACAATGCGAAACCCGTTCAAATGCAGCTATGATAGCATGGGCAGCCACTGTCACTGCACTTCTGACATTCAACTCTTTGATTCATGTTTAAAGCAAAACAATGATGACGCATGGAACTGAGTGATCCTGGCAAAATCCAATCTGGTTACACACTTTATGAGCGAAACGTTGGCGAGTTACTATTTCTTGAAAGAACTGACTATGACATTTTCCATAACTTTGCTGATGATTAAGAATAGATTGACATAGTAGTAATATCTGGGTATAATTTGTGCTATTGTGAATAGGCTGTGCATGGGCAGTTCTGTACATGTCAGATAGACCTGTGTAATTGTACTGGAGCAGCTTAGCTAGCAGCTCAGCTCGTTCATAGCACATGTCTTTAGTGTTACAGCTAAATCATTTACCAGTCCTAAAACTAGACCTGTCAACTTTTTCTTGATATCAAGTCAAATTAATCAAATTTGTAGAAAACTGACTTCTATAAGGATGGAGATCTCAAATGTTATAACTACCAAAGTGAACAGATGGGACATGAGTTTAATGTCTCACCGAAAAGCCAGTAGCAGTCCAGATCAGTCCACACATTTCACCCAAGGAGCCAATCAGCCAAGGATTTTGTGCTTGGCTTTGAAGAGTGGAACTTGAATCCAGAGCCGACCGTGAGGTAAGAACACTACAAACTGAGCCACAGCTGATTACAATAATAAACTGAGCGAAAACTGAGATCCCCATGGTTTTGTCTGATGGTTCTGCCAACTCCCTGGGAAAAGATAAAATATCCTTACTATGTGCGTGACCACCCTTATTTCTAGATGGCATCATAATGTCATATAGTTTAGAATAGCAATGGAAAAGGACAAAAGGCGACTCCAAGTTAAAAAAAATCAATTGGAGAAGAGTCAATTGCAACAGATGTTTCGTTGGAAATCGGTGCATGGTGCATACAATTAAAATTGAACAGTCTGTGACTTCTGAAGTTTCAGTTGCAATCCAGGTACATTCCTTTGAGGAAGGAGCATAGTGAAATTAAAGTTCCCTGGATGACTAAAAAGATATAGTTTAAAACAGAGCAGAAAAAAGGTTATGTGGCAGGTACCAGTTTGGTAATGCAAGTGAGAATCAGGCTAATTATAAGATCAGAAAGAAAGTAAACAAAACGTGAGGCATCTGGAAAGACGAGCAAAATTTATAAAATAAAGCCGAACAATATTCTATAAATATGAAAACTATTGTAAGAAGGGAGACAGAGATAATCAGAGACTAAAAAAGAAATTTGAAGGCATGGCTGTGGTACCAGATTTTCTCCTCCATTGTCAGAGTGACACCATACGTAAACTGGAGAAATAGCACCTATTTTCCTTGGGTAGTTTAAATGCCAACACTATAAACATTGAATTCTTCAATTTTAGGTAACTAACCTACAAACACCCCCTCCGTTTATAAGGACCTCTTTATAATGGATTTTGTTTATAGCGGATTGACCTACCGACCTTCACTGCCAGGCTGGGCAGCCAATGCCACCCAGGTCTGTGCCTACTCTCCGGCCACTCCTGCCGCCGCAGAACCTCGGCCACTCCTGCCGCCTCCACTGCTGCCAACCCCACCACTAGTGCAGTACATCCGACAATGGACCCCCATCCACAGACCTGGCAAACGCCGTTATGCCCGAGGCCAGCAATTTGAGGATTCTCTGGAGCTTTAGTTCTTGGGCCTTGATGCCCCCTCCAATGTAGCCCCACGGCCGGTACATTTAGCGAAGCACAGTTCCCAGGTGCATTGTATTTGACAGATGTATCTATCATTACCTCCTCCTGCAGCTGGTGGGAGGTGAGATAGTTGATGTTTGCAGCAAATTTCACCTGCAGCGGCTCCCCTGTTTGCGAGTGTATCACAAATTTGGAAGCTACGGCAGGCAAATCCTGTGCTTCGTGCACCCCATGCATACTGGCATG